>JAAALK010000080.1:99531306-99625738 GCA_019279435.1 Zizania palustris
ATGTATGAGATGCATGCAATAAATGTAAATTAAATATGGCTTGCGTGTCATGCTTATATATAGCCCAAGGCTGATGTAAAATTATTACGGCTTTCATGTCGTTTCCACGGTGCTTCGGCCCATGTAATTAGTATAGGCTATGCGAGATAGACTAGTACTCTTGATGGAGGCCGGGAGCACGCACTCAATGATGGGAGCCATGGAGATGAGATCTCCATGTGAAGAGGGCCATGCTATATCGCAGTCAGTGTCTAAAAATCGGATCTAGGCGGTGCCTAGGCGGCAAAAGGCGTTGGGCGCCACCCCGCGCCGCGCGGAGGTCGGCTGGGCGGGCAGGCGCCTAGGCGGTCAACCACGGCCTGGGCGGTTCACCGCGGCGCCTAGGCGGCCCAGAACCTCAACGGGAGGGGGGCTAGGTGGCTAGTTCGGCGGCGGGAGAGGAAAGGCGGCCAGATCCAGCGGGAGGGAGGCAGGCTTCTAGTTCCGGCGGCGGGAGAGGAGAAGGCGGCCAGATCTGGCGGTGGGAGGGAGGCAGGCGACTAGATCTGGCTGCAGGAGGGGAGAAGGCGGCCAGATCCGGCGGCAGGCGGCTAGATCCGGCTGTAGGAGGGGAGAAGGCGGCCAGATCCGGCGGTGGGAGGAGGGTAGTCGGCGGCAAGATCCGGCGGCGGTAGGGGAGTAGACGGCCAGATCCGGCGGCCGCTCTCTCCTCGCAGCGGGCCCTGCACATCCTGCACTGTCGCCGCCTCCTCCTCCTCTGCTTCTTCAGTTCTTCACCACCATGTAGCCAGATCCGGTTATAGCTTGACCAGAGGGGAAGAGAGGGGAGGGGAAATGGCTTCGGGTGGGAGAAAAGAAGAAAACTTTGCCTGGAATGGATGGTTGGAACTAGCAAAATGAAGAAAAATGAGTTGGACCTAGGCACCGCCTAGGTGCTCCTAGGCGCTAGGCGCTGGGTCGCCGCCCGACTAGCGCCTAGCGCCTTTTAGAACACTGATCGCAATTAATATGATTGCCTGTGATGCTTTCTTATGATCATGTTATTCTATTCTTGCATGCTTCGTGTACGCTAGGGACGTTACAGTGCTAGAAAAGTTTTCCCTCAGAAAATTAAGTGTTAATGTTCTTACCAATAGCTGCACCCACCAAGGTTCGTGCTCATCGATAGTGGGTCTGCCAAAGCAGGGTGCTATCTTTTATCTCGACCAGTTGGGGCAGAAGTGGGACTTCTGCACGCATAGTGCTGGTTCACTTGGCGAGGCTATCAAATCGGTTTTGGGCCCAAGAGCATAGTAGTTGGGGTCGAGCATTGGATGCTTCTCCAATGACAAGAGTCTCATCCGATGTGATTAGCAAGGAGTTGCTTACCTATGTAACCTAGGTAAAGTGACTTTGTTTAAAATAGTAGAACATCTTTTATTAGATAGAAGATAAAAATTGCAAAGTGCTAAATCTTGCATTTAATCTTTTGTAGATCATGGCACCTACTACTTCTACTGTTAAGAGCACTCCAGTTTTTAATTAGCGATCTATTTTTGAACGTGAGAAATTGTTTGGAACAAAATTTATGGATTGGTATCGAAACTTAAGCATTGTTCTCGAGCAAGAGAAAAACAATTATGTTCTAGAGGAACCTCACCCCGATGAGCTAGGAGAACATGCTTCTGCAGCAGACAAGCATGCTTATGAGAAGCATGCTAGTGATTCCGTGGATGTCATCTATATGGTGCTTCCTACATGTCCTCTGAGTTTCAGAAACAATATAAGGAACGTGATGCTTGCGATATGACTGTAGGTCTCAAGGGCATGTTTCATAACCAGACAAGGACCGAGAGATAAAATGTGTCTAAGGCCTTGTTTGGGAGTAGGCTGGCTGAAGGGAGCCCAATGAGTCCTTGTGTGATCAGGATGATTTGTTACATTGAGACTCTACAGATACTTGGCACTCCACTAGATCCGTACCTAGCTATTGATGTCATTCTCAAGTCACTCCCACTGAGCTTTGAGTCGTTCATCATGAATTATAACATGGTTGGACTAGATAAGAAACTAGATGAGTTGCATGCGATGCTTAAACTAGTGAGAAAAGTATCAGGAAGTCTCCTAATCAAGTGATGTTGGTTCGAAAAGAGGGCAAAAAGAGGAGGAAAAAGGCTAAGACTACAGATTCAATCTCTAGTGCGAAGTCTAAACCGACTAGAAAGTCTAGGTCTGGTCCTGCCAACTATGATGTCCGCCACCAATGCCACAAGTCTGGGTATTGGAAGCGCAATTGCAAGGTATATCTGGAAGAGAGGAAGAACAAGAAGGGAAGTACGATTTCCGCTTCACGTATTAATGTTATTGAAATTAATCTTGCTACTTGTCCAAATGATTCATGGGTATTCGATGATTCATACATGCAAATCATTATAGGGGCTGAGTAGTGTAAGAAAGAGTGCAAGTAGTGAGCTAGATATCAGCGTCGGTAAAGGTGCAAAGGTTGCAGCGTTGGCCGTCAGCGTTTGTTCACTGTCGCTACCATCTGCACTAGTTTTGGAGTTAAATAATTGTTATTTCATTCCCGCCTTAGGCAGAAACATTATCTCTTCTTCATGTTTAGAGGAAGATGGTTTTGAATTCATAATAAAGATCAAGAGTTGTTCAATATTTTCGAATGACATGCTCTATGGTGTTTGTCCATTAGTGAATGGATTATATATCCTGAGTCTTGAGGATGCCCACATTTATAAAATTAGTACTAAGAAACAACGACTTAATGATTTAAATCCTACCTACGTCTGGCATTGTCGTTTAGGTAATATAAATGAGAAATGTGTGTAGAAACTCCATAGTGATGGACTTTGGAGTCATTTGATTTTGAATCATACGACACATGCGAGTCTTGCTTACTTGGAAAAATGACAAAGACGCCTTTCGCTGGATTGAGTGAGAGGGCAAGTTAGCTATTGGCCATAATACATATTGATTTGTGTGGACCAATGAGTCAAACCGCAAGAAAGGGCTTTTAGTACTTTATAACTTTTACCGATGACTTTAGTAGATATATCTATGTCTACTTGATGAGGTACAAGTGGGAATCCTTCGAAAAGTTCAAGGAGTTCCAGAATGAAGTACTAAATCATACGTGTAAGACAATTAAATTTGTACAATCGGATCGTGGGGTTGAATATTTGAGCCATGAGTTTAGTGATCATGTGAAGCAGTGTGGAATTGTTCCACAATTGACTCCACTCGGCACGCACTAATGGAATGGGGTGTTTGAGCGGAGAAACCACACTTTACTAGATATGGTGCGGTCCATGATGAGTCACAATGATCTTCCATTATCGTTTGGGGTCACGCTTTAGAAACTGCAGCTTTCACGATTAATAGGGTTTCCATCTAAGTCAATAGAGAAGATGCCATATGAGATGTGGTCTGGGAGGCATCCCAATTTGTCTTTTCTAAAGATTTGGGGATGTGAGGCGTATGTCAAACGTATGACGTCTTACAAGCTTAGTCCTAAGTCTGACAAGTGCTTCTTTGTGGGGTATCCTAGGGAAACCAAAGGATACTGTTGGCGTAAAAGATTACGCTAACAGGTTTCTGTAGAAAAGAAACTAACAAACGAAGTGTTTGCGAAGCAAACTGTTCTAAGCCTCCGAAAGGATAATAGCTTAGAATAGTTCGAAAGTGTGTATTGAATCACTTGTAATCGGTCCCTATTACAGGGTGAAATGGGGGGTATTTATAGGCCCAAACATTAAGGAAAAGACCTATTTACCCCTCTATTACAACCGACATTAAGGAAACTATTCGGTTTCCTTAATAGGGCTAAAATGGTAAAAGACTAATCTAATAGGATAGAAGATAAGTCTTCCATCTTAGCTGGCAGAAAAGATCCTGAAGGGCTTTGGTTCGAAGACATACTTCGAACCAGTGTCTGTCTTCGGGCTTCGAACCAGGTTCCGAGCATCTTCGAAGAAGGTCTTCGAACAATCTTCGAAGTAGTTGGCTGTCTTCATGCTGCTTTAGCAATAACCCCGAAGATGAGATATTTTCCCCCAACAGTAGCCCCTCGAATACGCTTCTCCGTTCGACCTGTAACGTTAGGAGAGCAGTATACGGAAAGAAAAGATAACCAATCATAGGGGTTATTGATTTTTGTTTTATCTCCGAAATACATGAAGATATGAACTTCGAACCAGTCATAAGGTAATTACTTTCGAACTATCTTAGAACTGACTCAGGAAGTCCGAAAGTCTTTTTAGACTTAAAAAATATAGCCGTTAGTTTCTGTTTCTAACGGAGTTATACGAAGCGTTATTTTCGGAGGAAAATAACAGGCGGGAATGCGAAAAGGCAGAGCCCAAACGGTAACAAACGGAAAGTTAGACTATAAATAAAGAACTCCAGAACTTACTCGATTACCTTTTCACTGTTTGCTCTCAGTCAAAAGCCTTTTAAGCCCTTTGAGTTCTTGAGCCCTAGCTTTCGAGTTCTAGAGTCCTAGTCCCCACTTTCTCAGATCGATCTAGTCATTGCGATGGCGAAGACCAAAGGCTCTGCACCTCCTTCGACCTTGGCTCGTCAACAAGCGGCTGCGGCAACGGCAGCGGCAACAGTGACGGCGACGCCTTCGACCCAGGCGACAACTTCCATGGCGGCAAAGGGAAAAAATCCCCAAATCGCCGATAATCAAGGTCTGTGCCCTCCATCGACCAAATATCTGGACCAATCCTTTGGATTAGGACCTTCAACCTGCAAAAGAGATTCCCTGGCAATGGCAGTAGGAGGAAATATAGGTGCGGGAGTTATGATTCGAAAACCAGGGAAAGAAGCAATCCCATCACCAAGACTCGGAGAAGTCGTAGTGTTCGAAGCTTTTTTCGAAGCAGGCTTGGGCCTCCCCGCTGTAGATTTCTTGGCTGAAGTCCTCGACTTGTTTCATGTAACCCTCCCCCAGCTGTCTCCGAATGCTGTAGCTAGATTAGCTATCTTCGAGTGGGCTTTGAGAGCCGAAGGTTGTGAGGGGAGGGCCGAAATCTTCGCAGCATTGCACAGAGCAACTTGTCAGCCGAAGACTCAGTATGCGGGACTTGGCCGAAGAATTCATCGGTCTTCAAATTCCTCCGTTGATGGCTGACTGGCCTATTATCTTCGAAGATGATTCCGAAGGTGGTCTTCGCAGAATTAACTTGACTTCAAGTCCTACAGGTAACTTCGAAAACAACATGCATTAAACATATTTACTTCGAAGAAAAACTGACTTGAATTATTTATGTTGTAGAATCTTCAGCCCCTGTTACTTCAGAACAGATTATAAGGGCTTCGGAAAAAATCTTGGGTGCTCCAACTCCGACCGAAAAAGAGTGGCGAATTAAGCTGGTTGGGAGTTGGGAAAGATTTAACAGAGTATGGGGAATGCTGAAACTCACTCCTCCCCCTCTGATGGATTGGGCGCCTTTAGAGAAAGGGCCCAAGAAAAGAGTAGCCGAAGCCGGAGCTTCAAGTTCAGCAAAGACTCCGGTAAAGAAGGTGGCTCGGAAGCCAAAAAATCTCGCACCTTCGGATCCTGCTCCTTCAAGCTCAAGAACTTCACTTTCAGGTTCTAAAGAGGATGAAGGTATTTTATTAGTAAAATTAATTGATGAAGACGCAGCTCAACGAAGTATTCACATTGAAGATACTGCAGGTATTCCGGAGCCTCAAGCCAACATCGAAGAAGTAAGAGCTCCGGATACCCAAGAAGAGCAAATCGAAGCCCCTATGGATGTAGATGAGGCCGAAGTACCTGCGAACGTACCGGAGTCTGGAGATAATGCTGATCAACCAATGACTTCGGTAGTTCAAGAAGATGCAACTCAGGACGGAGTTCCTGTGAACGAAGGTGGGGTCGAAGTCACTATGGCTTCGATTCCCGAAGAAGCAGCGAGGACTACCCAGGACGATGCTCTTGTAGTCCAAGATTTAACGGCTGATTCGGATGAGGACTACACTTTTGATCCTCCGATCAGTCCTGTACTCGATATTCCAGAGAATGTCGAAGGTAAATTCTGCATAATTTTTATCGGTTTTTTGCAAAATTATACAATGTGTAATATTTTTGTTTTTTCAGAGCCTCCTGTTGTCGAAGTATCCCTCGAAGATACAACTCAAAGACCTTCGACAACTTCAGGGCCGCAACCGGGAGTTGCTCTACCGGGGCCTAGAAGAGGAAAAAGACACATCGAGCCTCTCCCTGCTCAAGGATCGATTTCATCTGAGTCAACGGATGAAAGTGAATCGACTGAGGGGGGGCCATCTTCTGAAGTTCCAAGGGCCTCGGAAGAGCCCTCCGGACCTTCGCTAAGCAGGGCTGACCAGAAAGCTTCAAAACTGCTTCCTCTCATAACTCCTTTTTTGGAGGAGAAAACCGGGCTTGGGACTTTGGTTAAACCTTTGGGTGAAGCCAGTCGCCAAGTCGGGGAAACTGAACTGGTAGCCCGCTTAAGCAGAGTGAAGGGTTCAGAGCTTAACCTTGCTGTGGAAAGAGCAGCTTATCAGGTATAAAGCATCTTCGAACCAAATAGCAAATTACATATGAATAATTTCTTATTTCATTTTTTCTTTTTTCTTAGCAAGCAGTCTTAGCCCGCGCTGCAGCTTTATCAAACGAAAACGAAATTGCTCAACTTCGAGAAGAGAACAAAACTCTTCAAAGGAATTTTAACTTCTCCGAAGGTCGAGTAGCTCAAATGGACAATGTAATTTTAGCAGAGCGAAGGGCTAGGCAAAGCTTGGAGGCTGCAAAGAAAGAGCTCGAAGCAGAAAGAATTGTGCTTCGAGCGGAGATTGAAAGACTGCGGACGGAGGATGCTGCAAAGGACTCCGCACTTGTAAGGCTGCAAGAAGAGGCTGGCCAGCTCCTAATTCAAAAGAATGTTTTGGCTACGGAGAATGCTAGAATCTCCGGAGTTTTAGCTGAAACGACTTCGGCCAAGGATATGCTTATCGAAGAAAAGGTTAAGTCTGAGAAGGTGGCTTCGGAGGTCATCGAACAGATGTTAAGTGTCTTGGAGTACTTCGGTACTACTGGATCACTACCTTCGGATGACAATGTAACTCTACTGCGCCGGCTAAAGAGAATTCAAGGAGCAGCGAAGCAAATGAAGACGGCAGGCATACGTTATGGAGAACTCTCCGGACAAGTGTCTGCCCTTGGAATACTTCGCTACTACGAGGATTTGGGCCGAACAATCACTCCGAGCGCAGAGGGCTCCATCATCTTCGACGACGCGAGACTTTTGACTCCTTCCGAAGGCGTAGCTACTGCTTGGCGAGCCTTCCAGACTTCGTGGAGAGCCGAAGGTCGATCTGCGATCAAGGCTTGGATTGATGAAGGCCAACGCCAAAAGCAAGTTCGGAGTCAAGCTTCGAGCAGTCAGCCTCCTCCGGACCCGCAGGTTTAGGATTATTTAGGATTTTTTGATTATGTAAAGCTGATGCTTGTAAATATTTATCAATGAAAATCTTGTTTGTCATATTTTTAGGCTTTGCCTCTTATGGAAGATATCGAAGTGTTAGAGCTTAACAGCGAACTTCGCTCACTGTGGAACACCTTCGAACTTCTAAAGAGTTATAAACGTCCTCGATTCCTTATCCCTCGAGATGACTCTGGCGTTATTGCGCCCGAAGTAATCAAAGACATATTGTCTTATATTAAAGAGGAAGATAAAGAGAGCGACGCAAACACCTCGTCTTCTGAAGACACTAATTGGTCCGAAGACGAAGGTGAAGCCCAAAATAAAAGATCTGAAGATCTTAGAAGCTGGGAGAGAAGCCCCGAGCGGCTTCGAACTTGGGCCGAACTTCAGCAAGAACAGAAGGATTTTAGAGCTTCGAAGGGGAGGAAGAGAGTTAAACGTAAAGTTCTTAGAACTTCCGATGTTGGAACTAGTCGTTCCACCCCTAGCTCTCGGGACCGAAGAGGTCTCCGATTCCTTCTTGGTATAGATACCAATTTTTCATAATGTAATCTGTAAACACATATGTTTCAATAATGAATGCCGATTTAAAATTGTCTCCATATTTACTAGCCCCTCTTTGGGTATAAGCAACTTCGAACTATATTCGAAGATGGTTATGTGCAAAGAAAAACTTCGGAGTACAATTTTTTTTTGGGGGTTCGGAGCCCCTCTGTCATTTTTAAAGATCTTTTGAAATCTTATGAAATATCTTCGACTATTTGCAGTCAAAAGAATGGTAACTTGGTACCTTTGTTTGCTTTTACGAAAGAAATCAATTAAGATAACTTCGAGGACATTTTAATGTCTTAAGAATTTTGTCGCTTTGGACTTATATGAACAGACATTCGGAGCTCATGGCTGAAATGCTGTTTTGCTTTAGCCACCTTCGGCTATTTTTGCAGAAGTCTACCAGCCGGAGCTTGGACTTCGTAGAAATTGTAGCCACCTTCGGCTATTTTTGCAGAAGTCTACCAGCCGGAGCTTGGACTTCGTAGAAATTGTAGCCACCTTCGGCTATTTTTGCAGAAGTCTACCAGCCGGAGCTTGGACTTCGCAGAATTTGGCCACTTGGGCTCTTTTTTGCAGAAGTCTACCAGCCGGAGCTTGGACTTCGCAGAATTTGGCCACTTGGGCTTTTTTTTGCAGAAGTCTACCAGCCGGAGCTTGGACTTCGCAGAATTTGGCCACCTTCGGCTCTTTTTACGGAAGTCTGCAAGCTGCAGCTTGGACTCCGCAGATTTTGGCCACCTTCGGCTCTTTTTACGGAAGTCTACCAGCCGAAGCTTGGACTCCGTAGAATGTGGTATTGGCTCTTTTACGGATGCCTACAAGGTATCAGCTTGGGCTCCGGATGGATTTCAGCCACCACGCCGGAGGCTTCGACTTTATGGGTACGAAGTCCGGAAATACAGCCAGCTTGATGACACTTCCCTCTCGATCGACTTCCGTCCCAGCGCGTCCGCTCGGGAAACTAGGAGTGTCAAGGGGAAGGGCAAACCACTGGTGTATGTTTTATTAATTTAGAGGTGATTACAAGCAGATTACAAGGGGCCCTTATGCGAAGTATCGCTTTAGGTGCTCCGCATGCCAAGTATGTGCTAACTCTTCACCTTCTAAATTAGCTAATTTAAATGAACCAGGGCGCCCCGAGCGGACGATTAGATATGGACCTTCCCATTTATTGCCTAACTTCCCTGGTGCTATAATGCTTCGTAGAACAAGATGACCCGGTCTTAACTCGCTGAGCTTAACCTTCGGGTCATACCAAGTCTTCGTCTGCTGATGATACTTTGATAAATTGGCTACAGCTCGAAGCCTTGTTTCTTCTGACAAATCTAACGAAGCTTGTCTTTCTTCTTCGATGTCTGGTTCGATGCTGCGAAATGATCCTCCTTTGAGCTCCGTTGGAGTCATAGCTTCATCTCCGAATAGTAGTCTGAACGGAGTAAAACCTGTGGACCTTGTTTGCGTAGTCCGAATGGACCACAGAATCTTCGGAAGTTCTTCGGTCCACAGTCCCTTTGATAATCCTACTATTCTTCGATTTAGCCCTGATAGAATATTTCCATTGGCTCGCTCAACTGCTCCATTTGACTGAGGATGTCTCACTGCAGCAAAACATAGTTGAATGCCTAGGTCCTCGCAAAACTTCCTGAAGGGTTCTGCATCGAACTGTGTTCCATTATCAACTGTGAGATATCTAGGCACTCCGAACCGGCAAATAATGTTTTTCCAGAAGAATTTTTGTACATTATTCGAAGTGATAGCTGTTAAGGGCTCTGCTTCGACCCACTTAGAAAAATATTCAATAGCTACCACTGCGAACTTCAGATTTCCTTTGCTAACGGAAAGGGACCAATTAGATCCATACCCCATCTGGCCATAGGCCATACCGGAGCAATGACTTGAAGAGCTGTTGGTGGGCGATGACTCCGTCGACCCATCCACTGGCATCCTTGGCAAGTGCGGACCAAGCTCTCCGCATCAGCTGTTATTGTGGGCCAATAAAGCCCCTGGCGAAGTGTTTTTCCTGCCAGAGCTCTAGGGGCTAAATGACTTCCACAAAGGCCTTCGTGAATTTCTCGAAGAATTTCTTGGCCTTCGGCTTGAGATATACATCGGAGTAGAGGGGAACATACTCCGGCCTTGTATAATATACCGTTGATTAACTGATAGTTTCTTGCTCTGAGCTTTAACCTTGACAATTGGGGCTCTTCGGGCAAATTCGTTCCTCCTTGCAAGAGTTCTATGATTGAATCTTTCCAATCTGCACTAGGAATGCAGAGAATCTCTGCAGAAGCAACTTGTGGCACCGAAGGTATATTGAGCTCCTCATAGAAAGCTTCGTCAGGCACATCCACAGCTCCGGCAGCAGCCTTCGCTAAAATGTCCGCTTGCACGTTTTCAGCTCTTGGTATACTCCGAATGGAAATACCCTTGAAATGTGCTTCGATCTTGCGAATTTCTTCTAAGTACTTTGCAAGCTGTGGATGTCGGACTTGAAAACTTTTGTCTACGTGCCCTGCTACTATCTGAGAATCTGTTTTTATAACTATCCTTGTAGCCCCTAGAGCACGTGCTTTCCGGAGTCCCAATAATATTCCTTCGTACTCCGCTATATTATTGGTAGACTTAAAGTTGAGTCTTGCGGAGTACATTGCTCTTTGTCCTGACGGAGAAATTAATACTGCCCCAATGCCTGCTCCGGATGCTTGAAAAGCCCCATCGGAGTAAATAGTCCAGACTCCGTCATCTAATTTCTCCGGAGTCAACTTCGCAGGTGGAGTCCACTCTGCTACGAAGTCTGCTAGGACTTGAGATTTGATAGCTGTCCTTGCCAGGAAAGATATGCCGAAGGGTGCTAGTTCTACTGCCCACTTTCCAATTCTTCCAGTGGAATCTTTGCTTCGGAGCATATCTCCTAAAGGATACGAAGTTGGTACAATTACATTGTGAGCCAAAAAATAATGTCTTAGCTTCCTCGAAGCCATTATCAGAGCATAAACGAACTTCTCAAGTTCGGAGTATCTTGTCTTCGCTCCTGACAATGCTTCGGATACAAAATAGACAGGATTTTGGACCAACTTCCCATTGATATCAGCTTCTCTGACAAGGACTGCGCTGACTGCTGAGCCTGTGGCTGCAAGATACAGAAGTAGGGTTTCGTCCGCAATAGGCACCGTAAGTGTAGCAAGATTGCTGAGATAATCTTTAATATCTTCGAAGCTTTTCTGACACTCCGGTGTCCATGCAAAATCTTCGGACCCTTTCAAAGCTTTAAAGATTGGCAAGCTCCTCTCCGCAGACCTTGATAAAAACCTGCTAAGTGCGGCCAGACGTCCGGTCAGCTTTTGCACTTGCTTTACATTCTCCGGAGGAGCCATCTTCTGCAGCGCAGTTATTTGAGTAGGGCTAGCTTCAATTCCCCTGCTTGAAACTAAGTACCCTAACAACTTTCCAGCCTTAGCTCCGAATATACATTTTTCGGGGTTAAGGCGGATCCCACATGCCCGAAGGCTATTGAATGTTTCTGCTAAGTCTAGGCTATGTTGGTGCTTTAAAGCACTCTTTATTACAATATCATCCATATAGGCCTCTACATTGCGACCTAATTGATGACCTAGAGCCTTAGCAACTAATCTTGAAAAAGTAGCCCCGGCATTTCTTAGGCCGAAGGGCATTCTTACATAGCAGAAGACTCCCGAAGGAGTTACAAAGCTCGTCTTGATTTCATCTTCGCGCTTCAACCATATTTGATGATAGCCGGAATATGCGTCAAGGAAGCTTAGTAACTCCGAACCTGCAGTGGAGTCAACTAGTTGATCAATTCGGGGCATGGGGTAGGGGTCACGTGGGCACGCTTTATTCAAAGATGTGAAATCAATGCACATGCGCCACTTTCCGGAGGACTTCTTCCTGACGAAGACTGGGTTTGCTAACCATTCCGTATGGGCCACTTCTCTGATAATCCCAGCCTTCAACAGTTTTTTCAACTTCGTCCTTAGCTAGAGCAGCTCTCTCTGCGGACATCTTCCGGAGCCCTTGTCGAACAGGCCGGGCCTTCGGGTTTACAAGCAAGCTGTGCTCAATAATATCCCGATCGACTCCGGTGATGTCTTCGTCAGACCAAGCGAAGACATCCAAATTTTCTTCTACGACCTTTTCCAAGGAAGTTGCAACTTTGGGAGGTAAATCTTTACCAAATTGTAAGGTGTATTCTTTACCATCTTTGACAATGACTTTCGTTGCAATCTCTCCTTCGGGACTTGGTCTTGGAAATGACTTCTTCGAAGCTTCGGAGGAGGCTGAAAAAATTTCTCCATTATCTTGGACACTGTTTACTTGCCTCGGATCAAGAGGAGGACCATGACCATATTCTGCTCTCCGGGCTATGGCTTGATCTCCGAAGATTGTCAGAACTCCTAACTGTGTGGGCATCTTCATGCACAAGTAGTTGTGATGCGCCACTGCTCCGAACTGATTCAACATGCCTCGGACGAAGATAACATTATAAGCATACGGGGCATCTACCACATCAAAGATAACTTCCTCAGTTCGGGCTAGTAAACCTTCTCCGAAGGTTACTTCCAGGCCTATCTGGCCAAGTGCATCTAGCGGAGGTCCTGCGAAGCCTTGCAGAGGACGAGCCGCTGGGAGGAGATGCTTCCGGGAAATGCATAACTGATCGAAGGCTTGCACAAATATGATATCTGCCGAGCTACCTCCGTCAATTAGCACCCTTCGGACTTCTGTTCCTGCAATATCAGCAGTAATAACCAAAGGATCTGCATGCGGGAACTTGATACCAGCTGCATCCTCCGCAGAGAAAGATATTGGAACATGAGACCACTCCGGCATTGCAGCTGCAGATGACGAAGTCCCAATGTGGCCTACTTCTCGAACGTACTCTCTTCGCTGTCTCTTGGACATGCTTCCGAGGGTACCTCCTCCGGAGATAGGGAGAACTACTCTCTTCCCTCTATCTTGCCCTTCTTCTTGCTTCGGAGGTGGCATAACATTGGCCATCGGAGGATGCCTTGCAGCATCTAAATTTTCTATCCGCGCCACAGCCTGGACCGGCTCCGAGCGCACTGCTGCTGCTGGACTTCGGTCGGTACTACCTCGACCCGAAGTTCTCTCCAAGTATTCTCCCCGAAGGGTAAGAATAGCCTTGCAGGTGTCAGTTGCATGGCTTCGATTCTCTCCATGAATACAGCAAAAAAGGGTCTGGCCCTTGCCAGCCGTTTTCCCTGGCGGCCTCCAGCCGCTGGACTTGTTCCCCGCAGACTGTGGAGCTCTTGGTGCAAACTTCTGTGGGGGTGCAATGTTTAAGACTTCAGAGCGAGGGTGCTTTTGCCCTCTTCTTCTATCATGTTGCACTTCGGAGACTGGTTCTTGCGGTTGAGCTGAAGTCTTCACCTCTGCTTTAACTTCTGTCAACACTGTCGAAGTAGTAGTAGTCCTCCGAAGCCAACCTTCTTCCGACTTCGAGTACTCCTCGAAGTACGACATCAACTGTGATACTGTGGTGATGCTCTTCCGATGCAATTTATCCAGAAGGCCTTTATGACTGACGCCTTCCCGAGCCGCATCAACCACCGAGGATGTGGACAGCCCCCGAATTTGCGACTTCGTGTGAGCGAAGCGCTTGAAGTACTGCCTCAATGTTTCTCCGGGGAGCTGTTTCACTTGGAAAAGGCTTCCTGTCGACATGGGGGGTACGAAGGTGCCCTGAAAGTTACTTATGAACTTCCTCTTTAACTGTGACCAAGAATCGATTGATCCTGGCTTTAAAGACCAGAACCATCGCAACGCCACTCCTTGAAGAGCTAACGGGAAGCACTTCGCCATAGTCTCTCTGTCTCCGCCGCTAGCCTCAATCGCTAGGGCATAAGAACGCACAAACTCACTGGGATCTTCGTCTCCAGCATACTTGCAGAGCTTCGAAGTTTTAAACTTCGGATTGAAGCGAATCTTCTGAAGCTCAGGATGCAATGGAGATTCATCGTCGTAAGAGGCGTTCTTCGGGGCTTCGGGATAATCAAGATCGTCGTCTTCGTGTACTTCGGGATAGCCGGGGTGGCTTGAGGGCGAAGCCTGTTCGCAGCCTCTTGTCGCCACCTTGCTACCTCAGCTTGAAGATTGGCCATTTGAATGGCCATGTCTCCAAGCCTATCTTCATCTCCTCCGAAGGACCTTCCGGGTCTTGAGAACTGGTATGATCAGTTCCAATCGGAATGGAGGGTGGCAGAGTGGCTCCGGGTGGTCGGAGTGTGGAAGGAGTTGGTGGAGAGGTTTCGTATCCTCGAGGGATAGAAGCCCCTTGCGGAGTTAGAGGTGGAGGGATAGTCGAAGACCCTCCGACTTCAACTGTGTCGAAGGGTATCTCTCCGGAGATCCGAGAGGACCTCCGAGTGGGATTGCGAGGTGCGCTCCGCTTAGGAGGCATGATGCAAGAGGTTGGTAGAGAACGAAGTTTTTTGGACTAAGTTCCCCACGGACGGCGCCAACTGTTGGCGTAAAAGATTACGCTAACAGGTTTCTGTAGAAAAGAAACTAACAAACGAAGTGTTTGCGAAGCAAACTGTTCTAAGCCTCCGAAAGGATAATAGCTTAGAATAGTTCGAAAGTGTGTATTGAATCACTTGTAATCGGTCCCTATTACAGGGTGAAATGGGGGGTATTTATAGGCCCAAACATTAAGGAAAAGACCTATTTACCCCTCTATTACAACCGACATTAAGGAAACTATTCGGTTTCCTTAATAGGGCTAAAATGGTAAAAGACTAATCTAATAGGATAGAAGATAAGTCTTCCATCTTAGCTGGCAGAAAAGATCCTGAAGGGCTTTGGTTCGAAGACATACTTCGAACCAGTGTCTGTCTTCGGGCTTCGAACCAGGTTCCGAGCATCTTCGAAGAAGGTCTTCGAACAATCTTCGAAGTAGTTGGCTGTCTTCATGCTGCTTTAGCAATAACCCCGAAGATGAGATATTTTCCCCCAACAGATACTATATCTATAATAGAGAAGATGGAAAATTGTTTGTCGCTCGGAATGGTGTATTTATTGAGAAAGAATTTCTCTCAAAAGAGGTTAGTGGGAGGATAGTGCAACGCAAAGATGTTCGAGGGCTACTGGAAAGTGTTCCAGACCCTGTTATAGATGCGCCAGAGAGGTAAATGTTCTTGTCCCCTGGGCATCGTGACATGTTGTTGTTGGACAACGATGAGCCCTAGACATATGAGGAAGCAGTGATGGGACCAGGATCTATGAAATGGCTTTGAGCCGTTGAATTCGAGTTGGACTCCATGCGAAAGAACCAAGTTTGGAACTTGGTTGATCCACCCGATGGTGCAAAAAATATTGTGTAAATTGATCTTCAAGAAAAAGATATACGTTGATGGAAATGTTCACATCAATAAGGCACGATTGGTGGCGAAAGGTTTCAGACATGTTGGCGTAAAAGATTACGCTAACAGGTGTTGATAGCAAAAAATGGCATTAATGGCTAGATTATCAAAATATCAATTTTTGGTGATTTGCGCCGAAAATACACATGTCCAGGGTCTGACCGAAGCCCTACAGGGCCGAAGCCCGTCGAGCTACGGGCTCCGAAGGTCACCAGCCAGCCCATGGGCTTCGACCAGGAAGCCTTTGGAGGCCCACGCTACCGAAGCTTCGGTACCTTCGGAGGCCCACGCTGCCGAAGCTTCGGCCCGAGGAGCAGGCCTCGGTGGGCCTGACTGAAGCCCACCTCGGCAGAGATAGAGATTGACGCAGTGCCAGCTCAAGCTTTATCCCTATCCGGCTGGGTTAATAGCAGATTAGATTAGAGTTAACCCTCTATAAATATAGAGGCCTCGCCAGCGTAGAGAGGACCCCCCCAACACAAACAAACCAAATCCATGCTTTGATCGTACCTTTACTTTACCTTTACTTTTCTGTACCTCTTCGTGGGTTTGCTTGGAAGCCATCCATCCGCCACTACGGAACAGTGGTAAGCCTTGGTACTTCGCCCGTGAAGTCCCCGTTAATCTACGTAACAGATTGCTATCGCCTTGTTACTTCGCCTGTGAAGTATCCGCTAATCTGCGTAATAGATTGCTACCTTCGCCGCCCGTGCAACACCTCGCAAATTCGATCCTAAGGCCGAATTGGTACTTCGCTCTCCCTTGTAGCATGTTCGCACGTTCGGAGCCCCCTCGCCGGAGGTGTCCGGAGCTGAGAGATCAGTTCCGGAGGTCTCTAGGACGCCTTTCGACAGGACCGCAGGCTTCGGCGGCAGGCTTCGTCAGCACACTTCGTCGCAAGCTCCGATACGAACACATTCCACACCAAGACGAAGTTGCACCCACGCGTAGCCTTCACATCACTTTTCTGTACTTCACTGCATCGGAGATCACACGCCGAACCCCGCTGTTCGGAGGTGATCACCGTGTCCAGATCCATTCGGAGTTTACCTTCGTCCGGATCAGTCCGAACGCCGAAGCACCCTTCGGCGGAACACTTCGCACCAGACACCGAAGGTACCCTTTGGCGCACCCTTCGCTATAGACTTCGAACCAGGAGAACTCCGACTGGTTTGCTGATTTTAATATGTTTAAACTATTTCTTTCGGCTAATTGGATTATTTCTCGTAATCTGGTTGCCTGGCGACTCCACCCCCCTTATCACTATTAAGGGTAGTTGGAACGCGGTGTCGGTGCTACGTCACGCTTAGGCCTGTCCCTAAGTATCCGTGCATTTTTAGATCGCCAGACTGACCCAAGTGCGGGGGCACGTTTCCGTGTCAACAATAGGTTCTCGGAGATTAATAACTAACAAACGAGGAGTTTGTGAAGCGGACTATTCCAAACCTCCGAATAGGATAATAGCTCGAAATAGTTCGAAATTGTTTATTGAATAGCTGAGTATTCCTTCCTCATTATAGGGAAAAAATGGGGGTATTTATAGGTAAAAATATTAAGGAAAAGACCTTTTTACCCCTCAATTACAACCGACATAGTGGAAACTATTTCGGTACCCCTAATAGGGTTAAAATGGTATAAGACTCATCTGATTAGAAAGAAGATAAATCTTCTATCCTCGCTGGCAGATAAGCTCTCTGAATATTGAACCTTCGAAGTTATACTCCGAACTGAAGTCTGCACGGATTCTGTGAGCTTGATCATATGGTTGAGACCGGAGTTAAGTCTTGGACTTCGGTCTAGTAAATTGTCTTTGTCTTGTAACTGTAGAGACCCTGGGGATGAAGTATTTTTCCCCCAACAGTAGCCCCTCGAATATGCTTCTCCAAGTGATCTGCAAAGTTAGGAAGCAGTATACGCAAGAAACATATTAATGCTCAGGGGCTTAATAAAATATACCAACCTTGGAAGTATTCAGAAATTTACAAACTTCGAATTGACTTCCATGCGAAGGTTTCATCAAAGCAGCTCTGAAGATAATTTTTGTGAAGCTAAAAAGACCGTTAGACTCACAAAAATAGTCGTTGCCCCTTTCTCTCAGAAGGAGTTATGATGTTGTTTCGTTTTTGCAAATGATAACGGTACAGAAGACGGAATGACATGTCGGAACGCGGCGTCGGTGCTACGTCACGCTTAGGCCCGTCCCTAAGTATCCGTGCATTTTTAGATCGCCGGACTAACCCAAGTGCGAGGGCACGTTTCCGTGTCAACACACTTTTTGGCGACTCCGCTGGGGAAGATCTACGCCAACACGATGAGTATGTCTACATCAGCCACCAGTACATCTACTTCGACTACTACGTCTACACCGCCGATGGACACAACAGGAGGCGCGGATATCGACAGCCGCAACATAATGTCCCCAACTCTCGAAGATATCCCCGCAGAAGACCGAGCAGAGATCGAGGCAAGGCTAAAGGCGCTCCAAGACATGATGCTTGGAGGCTACATCAAGACATGCGCAGGCTTCGTTAAGCGCGACATCGTCACCCCCGATCCCGCTCAGGTCCAGGTAACACCGGTATCGCCTCGTTTATCTTTTTTAGAAATTGAGCAAAAAATAGCCGCATCAGTAGATCAGGCCGTCAGCGCTTCGCTAGCCAACCGTTTAGATTCGGCAGTCAGCTACCAAGTAGAGGCGACTCTTAGAAGGTTCGACTTCACTGAGGCCGCAACCCCGGTGCCTATAGCTAGTACACCTCTGACGAACATGTCTCTGGCCTCACCACTTATGGCCGAGACCAATCATTATACTTATGGACAAACTAACACTGCATATCACACAACACCTGCGCCAATACCCGCGCTACCCGCGCCACACGCAGGCACCTGGACACGAGCACGCTATACAAATAGCACGTAGGGAAGAAGCAAATGGCCGACATGCCGATATCCACGCACTGTTTAGGGAGTGTGCCGGCTTCGTGCACAAGGGACGAGTTAGGGTTTATCGCAAACCATACCCCGATCATCTTGATACAGTGCCCTACCCTCACGGCTATAGGATCCCCGAGTTTACTAAATTCGATGGCGAGGGCAGCCGGACCACACTAGAGCATGTTAGTCAATTTTTGGCGGAGTGTGGAGAGGTTAGCGGGATAGACGCCCTAAAGGTTAGACTATTTTCTCTCTCGCTATCCGGCATGGCTTTCACTTGGTTTTCAGCGCTCCCGCCGAACTCCATCGACACGTGGGACGATTTAGAATGGAAATTCCATGATTATTTCTACACGGGTGAAATAGAACTTAGGCTTTCACATTTAACATCGGTTAAACAAAAATCTAGTGAGAGCGCCGCTGAGTATATCAAGTGTTTTAGACATACCAGAAACCGATGTTTTAGTCTTAATATTTCAGAAAGGGATTTGGATGAATTAGCTTTTAATGGGTTGTGTTCTGAGCTTAAAGAAAAATTAGATAACCATAACTTTTTAGAAGTTAGCCAAGTCCTACAGCAGGATCTGGTCCAAGAAGGCCGAGCCAAAGATAAGAAATTCATTAAGACGTTCAGCAACCTAGGGAAGAGATCCACATCATGGAGCGCTCTGATGAGTAGAAGTCAGAGGAGGAGGATTCGGCCGACATGTACGCGGCCGAATGGGTTACAAACGCTAAAAACAAACCTGCCACTTGCTCTGAACTTCGACCATCCCCCACAAAGAATAGACTTAATGATATCAAATACTCGTTCGATGTGACTAAATGTGAAAAAATATTTGATTTCCTCTTAAAAAGTCAGCTTCTCAGGTTACCTAAGGGTCAGGTACTATAAGTGGCATGATTCGCATTCTCATAATACTAATGATTGCAATGTTTTTTGATGGCAAATACAATCGGCCATAGAAGAAGGATGATTGAAGATAGACCATGATCCAAAAATGAAGCTGGATAAAGATCCTTTTCCAGTCAACGCCATCGACCTCGGCGAGAAGAAGGTGTTGATTCGGCCAGAACAGGCCGAGTTTGCTAAAGGAAAAGAAGTGATTGTTGGGGAACCACGTACTCTCACACTCGTGCCGAAGAACCCCGAGGTAGGAGTGTGGAAACAGAACGTCAATACCCCTTCGGCTAAGGCTCGCAAGAGGCCAAAGGTGACATATAACATGATGTTGAACAAACATCAAAAGAGGGCTAGAGAAGCAGGCCTGCACGCTCAGCCAAAACAGCCGAAGGGTCCAAAACCTTCGAAGGGTACCTTCGGACCGAAGGTTGCGAACCCTCCACATGAGGGCTTCGAGTCGGGGTATCCTGGTTCTTCGCATAGTAGTTCCGAGCCATAATGGCCGAACCCCCCGTGCAACAACTTCGCACCCTAGTGGTCGGGTCCCCCATGCGATAGCTTTGGCCCCCAATGGCCGAACCCCGCACCGTGGTGGACTCCTCCGATGGGAGGCTTCGGCCCGTACTGGCCGAACATACCTCTGGCCTGGCAGGACCCTTCGCTAGTATGGTCCGAGGTACCTTCAACTTGGCCGAACCACCCTCCAGGCAACGGGTTCGGCTCGCAGTGGGTGAGGCCGCTAGTGAGGAGCCATGCTGAATAGCGTGCGCCTCATGGCTCTAGATGTGATGAGTCATTGTCAATGATAGTCAAAGAGGACAAAAGAAGAGAGGAGATTTGCTGCGTCATGGGCCACATGTGACTCAGGTACACGGGCAGTGAGCGACTGTCGGGTAGAGGGGCCGCGAAGTCGGGCTGGCCCAATCCGGGTACATGGGCCCAATCTGTTGCTTCTGTTCTTCCCGTGAGTAGTACTAGTTCTTGCATGTAGCAAGTAGTACCTACTCTCTGTAGCAACAATACACTAGTACTCTAGCCTTGCTTTTTACTACATAGCCTTTTTGATCGAATAGACAGGACTTAGCCTTTATCTGGCTGTTTCTATCGAAGCCCCTTCTTTTTGGTTCGAAGTCCTTCATCTCTGAGAGGCAGGCTTCGGCCAGACTCCTATGAAGGCTCTGCTAAAATGTTCAACTATCGATTTTGAATTGTGAACCTAGCTTCGAAGTATGTTCTGTGCTTAGTTTCTGTTCTCTTGGCGTACTTCGATAGTTCTTGCGAAGGTATACTCCGACTCGAGCTTTTCATAGTCAATACTTTGATAGGCTTTGGAGTTGGCTTCGAAGCATGTCTCTCTGATAGACTTCGCTCAGAGTGTGTTCTCTAAGGTTCTTCTGCTGCTATCTTTTCTGAAGTTCTCAGTTTGTGGGTTCGAAGCTTGTCACTCGAAGTTAGTTCTCGCGTCGAAGGTTACCACTTCGGTTGTCATACCTCGATCAAGCTAGCTTCGAAGGTAGAGTGTAGGGTTCGATTTGGTCTTGCTGTTGTGTGCTTGGCTTCGCTTCTCTTTCGAAGGTTGCTTTTCTGTGAACTTTGTTCGAAGCTTTCTGATCGAAGTATAGGCTTCGAAGTACAATGTTCGAAGCAGGCTTCGATACTTTTATACTTCGCTTCGAAGCATACTTCCCATTCTGCCACACTTGAACTAGGATAGTTTCCACAAACCTTCGGCACTTCCACGACAGCCTTCGCTAGACTTCGACAAGGTACTCCGAAGCAGGCTTCGACAAAGCGAAGCAGGCTTCGCCAAGTTTTGAACAGGAGACAAATTTTGAACAGTAACTTCTCATCTCATTCTATGTACACTAAGATTATTTTTCTGAGAAGCTTGATCTGCCATGTTTTGAATATTTCGTTTTCCTGCCTATTAGCTCTGTATTGGTGTTTCTCCGTCTAGGACACCAGTCGTTTCTAGGCTAGATACTTTTAGGCATTGGCGATCTATTTACTTTCTGCTGCTAAGTCTTTTGAGGTGCGTTGGGTGTTGGGACCAGGCCATTGATTCGAAATAATTTTTAGGCGCCCATTCACCCCCCCTCTGGTCGCTACTTTCGGTCCTACAAGTGGTATCAGAGCCTGGTTAGGGTTCTTCCATACCTTAACCGGTTCTAAACCCCAGTAGTGATCATGAATTCTCCCGGCAAAGTCCCGTCCTTGGAAGCTTATGGCTATAACTATTGGAAGACTCGCATGCGAGCCTATCTCATGAGCCAAAGCTCGGACATCTGGGACATTTGCGTTCACGCTACGTTTGTTGTATTGCGAGTTGCTGAGCAAGGTACTCCTGGTATCATTGCCCAGCATCTGAACAATAGTAAAGCTGTTAACATTTTGTTTTCTGGTTTAGGTCCCACTGAGTTTGAGCGTGTGAGCCATCTCTCCACTGCAAGAGAGATCTGGGCTACCCTCAAGGCACACCATGAGGGGATAGACCAGGTCAAGGCTCAGGCTCTATCAGACCTACCGGCGTGAATATGAGAACTTCACACAAAAGCTGGGTGAATCTGTTGAAGCATTGTTTGGTCGTTTTCAATCGATCATAAACAAGCTTCGGGACAACAATGCTGAGGGTGTTCAGTTAGTCTCAGATCACGAGCAGGCGCTCATGGTTCTTCATACCTTGGACCCTAAGATCTGGGAGATCAAGGGTATCCTCAATCATTGAGAGCACTTCTTATGATACCTTGACCATTTCTGAGTTGTTTAGCAAGCTGAAGGCCACTGAGGTTGATATCCAGCTGAGATCAAATCTCACTAGCTCTGGATCAAAATCTCTAGGCCCTTGCTACACCTTCTGTTGATCCCTCTTCTGTGAGCTGTGTTGGGTTATCTTTGATGTCTATCACTGAGGACCAGCTTGAGTCTTTGGGAGATGATGATTTGTGTCTTTTTAACAACCGGGTGCGTCGTGTTTATGACAAAAGTATGTTCAAAAGACACGGCACAAAAACCAGATGTTTTGACTGTGGTGACCCAGGACACTTCATCGCCGACTGCCCCAAGCGTAATGGTCACAAGAAGGGCACCGGTGGTGGCTTCCACGACTCCGGCAAGCATGATAGCTCTTCCTTCAATAAGGGCAAGCCAAAGACCAGATTCTTCAGAAAGGCCGTGAAGGACTACCGACGAGAGAACAAGAAGCGCGACAAGGCCTTCTTCGCCGAGATGGAGAAGAGCTACTCCAAGCGGTCCACGTCTTCTTCCTCTTCATCGAGCTAAAGCGATGAGGAGATCGTCATCAGGAAGGGGAAGGACAAGGACTGATCCGGCGGGTCTTTGCTTCATGGCCTTCAGGGGATAGACAGAAGAGCCGCTCACACCAGCGCCGAAGATCCCGCAAGAGGTTCTGCTCTATGGCTCTTGGGGATAAGGAAGAGAAGGGCTCCTCCGATGACTCCGACGACGACGACAACGAAAAGGTATCATCTTATGAATGCGAAATCGTTGATTTACTTGAAAGTAATCGTGAGGGTTAAAATATCGGGAAAAACTTCTTAGGGGGGCTAAGAAGAGGATAGATGAGTAAGAAAGTGAGCTTGTCGTGGCCAACGACATAATTTAGAGTCTATCTTCTTCCCCTTGCTTGGGTGATAGCAGTGAATGCCCAAAATGTGAGGTGCTTCTGTGTGACCTGTCGACTCTGAAGTCTAGGTACACAGAAAGGGTTGATGAGAGGAACACTTTGGCCACTGAGCTTGAAAGCGCTCAGCTGGAGCTGAAAGATGCTCAAGCCACTATCGTCATACCCTGTGCTGATTGCGCATCTCATCTAGCTAGTTTAGCTGAGCTGAAAGCCAAGGGTGATGAACATTTGGGTGAGTTGGAGAGAATGAGAGCTGAGCTGGCGTAGACTAGGCTAGAGCTTGAGACACTGTCAGTTCCACCCACTGTCTGTGAGAACTACTTGTCTCTTAAACTGGAGTTGATTAAGCTGAAAGCCAAGAAGTTTGTCCAAGTAGATAGAGAGTGTGAGACCTGCTTTTCTCAGGTGGAGGTTCTAGCTTCCTTGAGAGAGGAGCTAGCTGATGCTCAAAATGAGAACTTTTACCTCCGTTCCATCCTGAGTTGGATCAGTGCCAGAGAGTCACA
The DNA here is from genome assembly GCA_019279435.1 of Zizania palustris. Taxonomy (NCBI): domain Eukaryota; kingdom Viridiplantae; phylum Streptophyta; class Magnoliopsida; order Poales; family Poaceae; genus Zizania; species Zizania palustris. The sequence goes on from JAAALK010000080.1 coordinate 99,554,694, forward strand.
ACTCGGCATGATGATCCAGCAGTTTAAGAGGCAGGATGGGTTTGGGGTAGGTTACACCTACACCAAGGCTGACTTTGAGAGTGCCATTAGCCGGGAAGTGGAGTGGAGTAAAATGACTCCAGAGCAGATATACCCCAAGACTCACTCCACTGAGTCTTTCCAGGCTAGTCAGCCCAAGGATGGAGTTATCCAAGAACAGTCCAAAGCTCCACCCAAGAAGCCCATTTGGGTTCCAAAGCCCAAACACCTCCACACTTCTCTTGACTCTCTTCCTGGACCCTCTCATCCCAAGAAGATGATACCAAACACCACTAAATCTGGTGCCAGACCATTTGCTCCCCCTTACAACCACTGATTGTGCAGGATCGGGGACTGGAGGACGTTTGGATCATGGACTCAGGATGCTCTCGCCACATGACGGGACTATCGCAGATGGTTCTCCAGTCTCACTCCCCCGAGCTCCAAAGAGTACATCACCTTCGGGAATAGTGGTCAAGGGAAAGTAAGTGGCATTGGCTCAATCGCATTACAGACCATTTTTCTTTGAAGAACGTTGCTTTGGTTGGAAACTTGAACTTCAATTTGATTTCTGTTTCGCAACTTCTTGAGGATGGTTTGGAGGTGCATTTTAAGAAGGGCAATTCTTCTGTGTTAGATTCTAGAGGGTCTTTGATTTGCTAGATCTTCCCATTCGGTAAAGTTTTTCGAATTGACTTCTCTAGTTCTTTTGGCCCTTCCCGCTGTTTGATAGCTGGATCTTCTTCTGGGCTCTAGAAGTGGCATAGGAGGTTAGGTAATTTGAGTTTTGATCTGCTAGTCAGGTTAAGCTCTATGGACCTCATCCGAGGACTGCACCAGCTTAAAATGGAGAAAGATCTAGTTTGCCATCCCTGTCGTCATGGGAAAATGGTTGCCGCTTCTCACTCCCCTGTGACTCAGGTGATGACTTCGTATCCGGGCGAGCTGTTACATATTGACACTGTCGGTCTAGCTCGGGTACGCTCAGTCGGTGGGAAGTGGTACGCGCTTGTCATTGTTGACGATTTTTCTCGATTCTCGTGGGTTTTCTTTTTGGAGTCTAAGGACGAAACCTTTCATTTTGTTCATGACCTGATTTTGAAGCTGAAGAATGAGAATAATGGTCGGATGCGAGCAGTTCACTCTGACAACGGCTCTGAGATTAAGAACTCTCAGTTCATCAGCTTCTGTAGTGATCAGGGTCTTGACCATCAGTTTTCTGCTCCTTACACTCCCCCACAGAACGACATTGTGGAACGAAAGAACTGCACGCTAGTCGAGATGGCCAGGACGATGCTCGATGAGCACAGGACTCCTAGGTGTTTTTTGGCTAAAGCCATGAACATGGCTTGCTATCTGGCCAACCGCATGTTTCTTAGAGCTTACCTTGGTAAGACTTCATATGAGTTGCGGTTTGGCAGAAAGCCCAAAGTGAGTCACTTGCGAGCGTTTGGCTGCAAGTGCTTTGTGCTCAAGAAGGGAGGGCATTTGGACAAGTTTGAGTCGCGTTGCTGGGATGGTGTTTTTCTTGGTTATGCATTGCATTCTCGAGGTTTCCGTGTTTGGAACCTCGAATTCCAGCAGCTTGTCGAGACTTGCAAAGTTTCATTCGATGAGTCCTTACCTTCTTTGACTCCTTTTGAGCTTTCTGGTGATGGTGAGCTCGGAGAGTCCATCTTCGAGGAAGATGAGGATACTCTAGCTGCTGACGAGGGTGGGCCTTCTGCACCTCCTGCAGAGCCCACACCCTGTGAGACTTCGACTGAGGACGAGGGCGGACCTCTGATCACTTCTTCCACTTCGATCGAGCCCCCTCAGTCAAGTCCAGAGGTGCCAGCTGCTGACTCCGGTGAGGTGACTTCAGATCACGAAGGATCCCGAGCAGTTCAGTGTGATCACCCCTCAGAGCTCATCATCGGTGATTTGATTGAAAGAACTTTGCGTTCATCTAGTAACTCTCTTGCTGTGTTTGCTGAATCTGCTTTTGTTGCATCTTTTGAGCCTAGAGACATTTCTCATGCTCTTTCTGATTCTAATTGGATTAACGCTATGCGAGAAGAGCTTGAGAATTTTGTCCGTAATTAGGTTTGGACACTAGTTGAGCCGCCACCAGGATGCAACCCCATAGGCACCAAGTGGGTGTTCAAGAACAAGCAAGATGAAGATGGGGTTGTAGTGCGCAACAAGGCTTGATTAGTTGCCCAGGGATTTTGCCAGAAGGAAGGTATTGACTTTGAAGAAACCTTCGCTCCTGTTGCCTGTCTTGAGTCCATTCGCATTCTTTTAGCTTTTGTCGTTTCGAAGGGTTTTAAGCTTTTTCAAATGGATGTCAAGAGTGCTTTTCTGAACGGGTACATAGAGGAGGAGGTTTATGTTAGGCAACCCCCCAGTTTTGAGAACCCTAAGTTTCCTCGACATGTTTTTAAATTGCAAAAAGCTTTATACGGGTTGAAGCAAGCCCCCAGGGCTTGGTATGACCGGTTAAAGCAGTTTTTGTTGGGGAAGGGCTTTGTGATGGGTTCTGTGGATAAAACTCTTTTCTTGCTCCGAGATGCTTCAGACTTTTTAGTTGCTCAGATTTACGTGGACGTTATTATTTTTGGCGGTACTACTAATGATCTTGTGTCCAAGTTTTCTGAGCAGATGCACAGCTAGTTTGAGATGAGCCTCATGGGTGAGCTCAAGTACTTCTTAGGGCTCCAGATCAAGCAGACCAAGGATGGCACTTTCATCCACCAAGATAAGTACACTCGTGACATGTTAAAAAAATTTGACTTTGGTGGTGAGCTGAAGCTGCAGATGACAACTATGGGCACATCTAGAGGCCTGGACAAGGACGAGAGCGGCGTCAAGGTAAACGAGAGGGAGTTTCGAGGGATGATAGGTTCGCTGCTGTACTTGACGGCAACAAGACCGGACATACAGTTCGCCGTGGGACTGGGACTTTGCGCGCGTTTCCAGTCTTCACCATGCACATCTCTTGATTTATCTAGCTTTTCGGACGCCGATTTTGGTGGGTGCCGGTTGGATCGCAAGTCGACTTCTGGTACTTGCCAGTTTCTTGGTTCGTCTCTTGTCTCTTGGTCTTCTCGAAAGCAATCTGGAGTTGCTCTTTCGACCACTGAGGCTGAGTATGTAGCTGCTGCTAGCTGCTGCTCACAGTTGGTTTGGATGATTTCCACTCTGCGAGATTTTGGGTTGTTCTTTCCTACCAGAGTTCCTTTGTTTTGCGACAGCACCAGTGCTATTAGTGTAGAGAAAAACCCTTGTCTCCATTCAAAAACCAAACATATTGATGTGCGCTTTCATTTTCTGCGGGATCAATATGAGAAAGGTGTCATTGACCTTGTTCATGTTGATACCCATCATCAGTTGGCTGTCATTTTCACCAAACCCCTAGATCAGTCTACTTTTGAGCATTACGAGGGGATTTGGGTGTTGTGTATCCTTTCTAGGATACTTTGCGTCAGATTTCTTTCTTCTTTACTCTTTTCTTGAGTCTTTTTGTGTGTGTTCATATCATACATACTCACATATCACACTATTGAGCTTGCTTCTGTTATATGATTGAACTGCTTTACTTATTCTAGCTGGTACATGCTTTTGATTACTTGTCAATGATCATGCTTTGATTCAGTTCACTTGAGATGTCTGATATCTGTCATGTGCATGGCTTTTATGCTTTAAACTTGAAAAATGATCACCATTGCTTCCGGTAACTAGCATGTGTAGGCTGAGTGCTTTTCCTATCTGTTACATGCCTTGTAGCTAGTTCCTCACTTAGATGCAGATATGCAACTTGGACATCTTTATGCTTTAACATGGAAAATGTGCTATAAAAATGATAAGAATCAGAAAAATGAAAATTCCATGCCTTTTTATGCTTAAGTTGAAAAGATCCAGGTGGGTTTGCTTTGTCGCATTGCATTGTTCTGGACTGCTTACCATAGCACTCTGGTAGGAACTAGGAAAAAGAGAAAGCGTGAACATTAAAAAGATGCTGAAGCACTTTGTTTTCAACAATGCTTATCTTGGTAGAATTCAGTTAGCTTCTGCATCTCATGCTTTACTTTGCTTGTCAACTGGAAAAATGTGGTGATGCTTTTGTTTGCAAAAACTGAAAAAAATGCGTGCAAATGACTTTTTTAGATATCATATGTTGCACTGATCATGCCATGTGTCTTAGTATGTCTTTTGCTATACTTGTTAGATGTTGTAATGCAGTCAATCATATCTGAGAAGCATGCTTTCTTCACTCCACCTGCACCCCAGTTGCATTCATTGCATATTTTGAGGGGAAGTTGCGTTTCAGGGGGAGTCTGTGTCTTTTTAGAGTGCTTGATGAGTTCACTTGTCAACAAGGGGGAGAAATTTTGGGATAAGAGTTAAAGGGGGAGTTTTGGTTTTCTCTGGGATTTGTTTCAGGGGGAGTTTTTGTTCCGTTTGTCCTTACTCTTTTGACATCCTTGTTGATGTTTCTGAGATCGCACTCATTTTGAGCTTTTACATTTGGGTTAACCATAATGACCACTTCTTGCTTTTGTTTGGCTTTTGGTCATTAGGGTTAAACTTTTACTTTATTTTTCTTCTTCTTTGTTTTCTTGTGCTTTGTTTTCGTGTTTCCACATGTGTTCTCAGGTACTGAAGAGCTGAAGAAGTGAAGTGTTGACAATGCACTCATCAAGGGGGAGATTGAGGAGCCATGCTGAATAGCGTGCGCCTCATGGCTCCAGATGTGATGAGTCATTGTCAACGATAGTCAAAGAGGACAAAAGAAGAGAGGAGATTTGCTGCGTCATGGGCCAAGTTTGACTCAGGTACACGGGCAGCGAGCGACTGCCGGGCAGAGGGGCCGCGAAGTCAGGCTGGCCCAATTCGGGTACATGGGCCAGGAGCAGCAGAAGACCCACTGGGCTGTTTACCAGGATTGACTCAGGTACACGGGCGGTGAGCAATTGCCGGGCTGAGAGAGCTGCGAAGTCGGGCTGGCCCAATCCGGGTACCTGGTGCAAAGTCGGTGGAGGCTTTGTCAGTTTCGGCGCAAAACTAACGACCGCTGATCTTGTATCGGACTGTCTAGAAGAGAAGCCGTAGTCGCTACGAAAGCTTAGATTCCGGATAAGTCATCTATAAAAAACCCTATGGGGCTGGTAGAATACTCTAGGTCATTGGGAAGCATATAAATAGGGCCCCAATCCCTAGGGTTAGGTTACCCTTTTTTAAGAAATCACTTTTTAATCATTCCTTGGGTCATCTCTCCTGTTTGTGCGCCGCCAGGCTCTTGCGCAAGCCATTTTTTTCCTGCATGCACTGCTGTGAGTTTCTGTTCTTCATGAATCCATGAGCTTCTATTCTCTTCTCTTGTCACTTCGAGTTGCAATGATTCTGCAGTTGTTTTTACGGCTTCGTTTGACGTGTGCAGTTGTTTTATTCCTGAGCGTTTGTGTTTCTGTTGCTTCTGTTCTTCCCGTGAGTAGTACTAGTTCTTGCATGTAGCAAGTAGTACCTACTCTCTGTAGTAACAGTACACTAGTACTCTAGCCTTGCTTTTTACTACACACCCTTTTTGATCGAATAGACATGACTTAGCCTTTATCTAGCTGTTTCTGTCGAAGCCCCTTCTTTTTTGTTCGAAGTCCTTCATCTCTGAGAGGCAGGCTTCGGCCAGACTCCTACGAAGGCTCTGCTAAAATGTTCAACTACCGATTTTGAATTGTGAACATAGCTTCGAAGTATGTTCTATGCTTAGTTTCTGTTCTCTTGGCGTACTTCGACAGTTCTTGCGAAGGTATACTCCGACTCGAGCTTTTCATAGTCAATACTTTGACAGGCTTCAGAGTTGGCTTCGAAGCATGTCTCTTTGGTAGACTTTGCTCGGAGTGTGTTCTCTGAGGTTCTTCTGCTGCTATCTTTTCTGAAGGTCTCAGTTTGTGGGTTCGAAGCTTGTCACTCGAAGTTAGTTCTCGCTTCGAAGGTTACCACTTCGGTTGTCATACCTCGATCAAGCTAGCTTCGAAGGTAGAGTGTAGGGTTCGATCTGGTCTTGCTGCTGTGTGTTTGGCTTCACTTCTCTCTCGAAGGTTGCTTTTCTGTGAACTTTGTTCGAAGCTTTTGATCGAAGTATAGGCTTCGAAGTACACTGTTCGAAGCAGGCTTCGATACTTTTATACTTCACTTCGAAGCATACTTCCCATTCTGCCACACTTGAACTAGGATAGTTTCCACAAACCTTCGGCACTTCCACGACAGCCTTCGCTAGACTTCGACAAGGTACTCCGAAGCAGGCTTCGACACTGCAAAGCAGGCTTCGACACAGCGAAGCAGGCTTCGCCAAGTTTTGAACAAGAGACAAATTTTGAACAGTAACTTCTCATCTCATTCTATGTACACTTAGATTATTTTGCTGACAAGCTTGATCTGCCATGTTTTGAATATTTCGTTTTCCTGCCTATTAGCACTGTATTGGTGTTTCTCCGTCTAGGACATCAGTCGTTTCTAGGCTAGATACTTTTAGGCATTGGCGATCTATTTACTTTCTGCTGCTAAGTCTTTTGAGGTGCGTTGGGTGTTGGGAGCAGGCCATTGATTCGAAAGAATTTTTAGGCGCCCATTCACCCCCACCCTCTGGTCGCTACTTTCGGTCCTACGAGGAGCCATGCTGAATAGCGTGGCGCCTCATGGCTCCAGATGTGATGAGTCATTGTCAATGATAGTCAAAGAGGATAAAAGAAGAGAGGAGATTTGCTGCGTCATGGGCCACGTGTGACTCAGGCTACACGGGCAGCGAGCGACTGTCGGGTAGAGGGGCCGCGAAGTCGGGCTGGCCCAATCCGGGTACATGGGCCAGGAGCAGCAGAAGACCCACTGGGCTATTGACTAGGATTGACTCAGGTACACGGGCGGTGAGCGATTGCCGGGCTGAGAGAGCTGCAGAGTCGGGCCGGCCCAATCCGGGTACCTGGTGCAAAGTCGGTGGAGGCTTTGTCAGTTTCAGGTGCAAAACTGATGACCGCTGAATCTTGTATCGGACTGTCCAGAAGAGAAGCCGTAGTCGCTACGAAAGCTTAGATTCCGGATAAGTCATCTGTAAATAGGAGTTTACTATTTTGTCCCTAGGCCCACAGTCAGTCAGTCGAGTCTGTAAAAATATCCTAAGGGCAGTTTAGTCTTTTCCTTTATTTCAGCAGTCTATAAAAAACCCTGAGGGGCTGGTGGAATACTCTAGGTCATTGGGCAGCCTATAAATAGGGCCCCAATCCCTAGGGTTAGGTTACCCTTTTTTAAGAAATCACTTTTTAATCATTCCTTGGGTCATCTCTCCTGTTTTTGTGTCCGCCGGGCTCTTGCGCAAGCCATTTTTTTCCTGCATGCAATGCTGTGAGTTTCTGTTCTTCATGAATCCGTGAGCTTCTATTCTCTTCCCTTGTCACTTCGAGTTGCAGCAATTCTGCAGTTGTTTTTACGGCTTCGTTTGACGTGCGCAGCTATTTTATTCCTGAGCGTTTGTGTTTCTGTTGCTTCTGTTCTTCCCGTGAGTAGTACTAGTTCTTGCATGTAGCAAGTAGTACCTACTCTCTGTAGCAACACTACACTAGTACTCTAGCCTTGCTTTTTACTACATAGCCTTTTGATCGAATAGATAGGACTTAGCCTTTATCTGGCTGTTTCTGTCGAAGCCCCTTCTTTTTGGTTGAAAGTCCTTCATCTCTGAGAGGCAGGCTTCGGCCAGACTCCTACGAAGGCTCTGCTAAAATGTTCAACTACCGATTTTGAATTGTGAACCTAGCTTCGAAGTATGCTATGTGCTTAGTTTCTGTTCTCTTGGGTACTTCGACAGTTCTTGCGAAGGTATACTCCGACTTGATATTTTCATAGTCAATACTTTGACAGGCTTCGGAGGTGGCTTCGAAGCATGTTTCTCTGGTAGACTTCGCTCGGAGTGTGTTCTCTGAGGTTCTTCTGCTGCTATCTTTTCCGAAGGTCTCAGTTTGTGGGTTCGAAGCTTGTCACTCGAAGTTAGTTCTCACGTCGAAGGTTACCACTTCGGTTGTCATACCTCGATCAAGCTAGCTTCGAAGGTAGAGTGTAGGGTTCGATTTGGTCTTGCTGCTGTGTGTTTGGCTTCGCTTCTCTTTCGAAGGTTGCTTTTCTGTGAACTTTGTTCGAAGCTTTCTGATCGAAGTATAGGCTTCGAAGTACACTGTTCGAAGCAGGCTTCGATACTTTTATACTTCGCTTCGAAGCATACTTCCCATTCTGCCACACTTGAACTAGGATAGTTTCCACAAACCTTCGGCACTTCCACGACAGCCTTCGCTAGACTTCGACAAGGTACTCCGAAGCAGGCTTCGACACTGCGAAGCAGGCTTCGCCAAGTTTTGAACATGGAGACGAATTTTGAACAGTAACTTCTCATCTCATTCTATGTACACTTAGATTATTTATCTGAGAAGCTTGATCTGCCATGTTTTGAATATTTCGTTTTCCTTCCTATTAGCACTATATTGGTGTTTCTCCGTCTAGGACACCGGTCGTTTCTAGGCTAGATACTTTTAGGCATGGGCGATCTGTTTACTTTCTGCTGCTAAGTCTTTTGAGGTGCGTTGGGTGTTGGGAGCAGGCCATTGATTCGAAAGAATTTTTAGGCGCCCATTCACCCCCCCCCCCTCTGGTCGCTACTTTCGGTCCTACAAGTGGTATCAGGAACTGGTTAGGGTTTCTCCATACCTTAACCGGTTCTAAACCTGAGTAGTGATCATGACTTCTCCTGGCAAAGTCCCGTCCTTGGAAGCTTATGGCTATAACTATTGGAAGACTCGCATGCGAGCCTATCTCATGAGCCAAAGCTCGGACATCTGGGACATTTGCGTTCACGCTACGTTTGTTGTATTGCCAGTTGCTGAGCAAGGTACTCCTGGTATCATTTCCTAGCATCTGAAACAATAGTAAAGCTATGAACATTTTGTTTTCTGGTTTAGGTCCCACTGAGTTTGAGCATGTGAGCCATCTCTCCACTGCAAGAGAGATATGTGCTACCCTCAAGGCACACCGTAAGGGGACAGCCCAGGTCAAGGCTCAGCTCTATCAAACCTACCGGCGTGAATATGAGAACTTCACACAAAAGCCGGGTGAATCTGTTGAAGCATTGTTTGGTCGTTTTCAATCGATCATAAACAAGCTTCGAGACAAAAAGGCTAAGGGTGTTCAGTTAGTCTCAGATCACGAGCAGGCGCTCAAGGTTCTTCATACCTTGGACCCTAAGATCTGGGAGATCAAGGTATCCTCTATCATTGAGAGCACTTCTTATGATACCTTGACCATTTCTGAGTTGTTTAGCAAGCTGAAGGCCACTGAGGTTGATATCCAGCTGAGATCAAATCTCACTGGCTCTGGATCAAAATCTCTGGCCCTTGCTACACCTTCTATTGATCCCTCTTCTGTGAGTTGTGTTGGGTTCTCTTTGATGTCTATCACTGAGGACCAGCTTGAGTCTTTGGAGATAATGATTTGTGTCTTTTTAACAACCGGGTGCGTCGTGTTTATGACAAAAGGATGTTCAAAAGACATGGCAAAAAAACCGGATGTTTTGAGTGTCGTGACCCAGGGCACTTCATCGCCGACTGCCCCAAGCGCAATGGTCACAAGAAGGGCACCGGTGGTGGCTTCCATGACTCCGGCAAGCATGATAGCTCTTCCTTCAACAAGGGCAAGCCAAAGACTAGATTCTTCAAAAAGGCCCTGAAGGACTACCGGCTGGAGAACAAGAAGCGCAACAAGGCATTCTTCGCCGAGATGGAGAAGAGCTACTCCAAGCGGTCCACGTCTTCTGCCTCTTCATCGAGCTCAAGCGATGAGGAGATCGTCATCAGGAAGGGGAAGGACAAGGACGATCTGGCGGGTCTTTGCTTCATGGCCTTCGGGGATAGACCAAAGAGCCACTCACACCAGCGCCGAAGATCCCGCAAGAGCTTCTGCTCAATGGCTCTTGGGGATAAGGAAGAGAAGGGCTCCTCCGATGACTCCGACAATGACGACAATGAAAAGGTATCATCTTATGAACACGAACTCGTTGATTTACTTGAAAGTAATCGTCAGGATTTAAAATATCGGGAAAAACTGCTTAGGGGGGCTAAGAAGAGGATAGATGAGTTAGAAAGTGAGCTTGCCGTGGCCAACAACAGAATTGAGAGTCTATCTTCTTCCCCTTGCTTGGGTGATAGCAGTGAATGCCCAAAATGTGAGGTGCTTCTGTGTGACCTGTCGACTCTAAGTCCAGGTACACAGAAAGGGTTGATGAGAGGGACGCTTTGGCCACTGAGCTTGAAAGCACTCAGCTAGAGCTGAAAGATGCTCAAGCCACTGTCGTCATACCCTGTGCTGATTGCCCATCTCATCTAGCTAGTTTAGCTGAGCTGAAAGCCAAGGGTGATAAACATTTGGGTGTGTTGGAGAGAATGAGAGCTGAGCTGGCGTAGACTAGGCTAGAGCTTGAGACACTGTCAGTTCCACCCACTGTCTATGAGAACTGCTTGTCTCTTAGACTGGAGTTGATTAAGCTGAAAGCCGAGAAGTCTGTCCAAGTAGATAGAGAGTGTGAGACCTGCTTGTCTCAGGTGGAGGTTCTAGCTTCCTTGAAAGAGGAGCTAGTTGATGCTCAAAATGAGAACTTTTACCTCCGTTCTATCCTGAGTTGGATCAGTACCAGAGAGCCACAGCTCGGCATGATGATCCAGCAGTTTAAGAGGCAGGATGGGTTTGGGGTAGGTTACACCTACACCAAGGCTGACTTTGAGAGTGCCATTAACCGGGCAGTGGAGTGGAGTAAAATGACTCCAGAGCAGAGATACCCCAAGACTCACTCCACTGAGTCTTTCCAAGCTAGTCAGCCCAAGGATGGAGTTATCCAAGAACAGTCCAAAGCTCCACCCAAGAAGCCCATTTGGGTTCCAAAGCCCAAACACCTCCACACTTCTCTTGACTCTCTTCCTGGACCCTCTCAACCCAAGAAGATGATACCAAACACCACTAAGCCCAAGAACCCCAAGTCTCAACCACATCCCAAGAGGCCCACCTACCACTGTGAGTATTTTCAGAGAGAAGGGCATCTTGCGGAGTTTTGCTTCAGAAGGAAGCGTGTTGAGAGAGCAGAGAGAGCTCGTGGTAGTCAGGAGCAGTTCTACCAGCAGGGTGGTAGACTGCGTGTTCCTCGACGCGGGGAGAGGTTGGAGGCCAGGCCACGTCGTGTAGGTGGTGGTAGAGGAGACGGTTTTCATGCTCGTGCTCCAGATGGTGGTGTTCGTTCCGGCAGAGCTCCAGGCCGTTTTGGCTACGGTCCTGGACCTCGTGGCCGAGGCTTTAGGTAGAACCAAGGACCGCCCTTTAAGCCGCGTTTTGGTCCAAACTCTCATGACGATTTCTGCTTTCCTTCTTTTGAGCAGATGGCTCGACACTGGTTTAGCTCTTTTGCTAAATCTGGTACCGGACCATTTGCTCCCCCTTACAACCACTGATTGTGCAGGATCGGGGACTGGAGGACGTTTGGATCATGGACTTAGGATGCTCTCGCCACATGACGGGACATCGCAAATGGTTCTCCAGTCTCACTCCCCTGAGCTCCAAAGAGTATATCACCTTCGGGAATAGTGGTCAAGGGAAAGTAAGTGGCATTGTCTCAATTCACATTTCAGACCATTTTTCTTTGAAGAACGTTGCATTGGTTGGAAACTTGAACTTCAATATTATTTCTATTTCGCAACTTCTTGAGGATGGTTTGGAGGTGCGTTTTAAGAAGGGCAATTCTTCTGTGTTTGATTCTAGAGGGTCTTTGATTTGCCAGATCTTACCATTCGGTAAAGTTTTTCGAATTGACTTCTCTAGTTCTTTTGGCCCTTCTCGCTGTTTGATAGCTGGATCTTCTTCTGAGCTCTAGAAGTGGCATAGGAGGTTAGGTCATTTGAGTTTTGATCTGCTAGTCAGGTTAAGCTCTATGGACCTGATCCGAGGACTGCCCAAGCTTAAAATGGAGAAAAATCTAGTTTGCCATCCCTGTCGTCATGGGAAAATGGTTGCCGCTTCTCACTCCCCTGTGACTCAGGTGATGACTTCGTATCCGGGCGAGCTGTTACATATGGACACTGTCGGTCTAGCTCGGGTACGCTCAGTCGATGGGAAGTGGTACGCGCTTGTCATTGTTGACGATTTTTCTTGATTCTCGTGGGTTTTCTTTTTGGAGTCTAAGGATGAAACCTTTCATTTTGTTAATGACCTGATTTTGAAGCTGAAGAATGAGAACAATGGTCGGAAGCAAGCAATTCGCTCTAACAATGGCTCTGAGTTCAAGAACTCTCAGTTCGTTAGCTTCTGTAGTGATCAGGGTCTTGACCATCAGTTTTATGCTCCTTACACTCCCCCACAGAACGGCATTGTGGAACGAAAGAACTGCACGCTAGTCGAGATGGCCAGGATGATGCTAGATGAGCACAGGACTCCTAGGCATTTTTGGGCTGACGCCATGAACACGGCTTGCTATCTGGCCAATCGCATGTTTCTTAGATCTTACCTTGGTAAGACTTCATATGAGTTGTGGTTTGGCAGAAACCCCAAAGTGAGTCACTTGCGAGCATTTGGCTGCAAGTGCTTTGTGCTCAAGAAGGGAGGGCATTTGGACATGTTTGATTCGCGTTGCTGGGATGGTGTTTTTCTTGGTTATGCATTGCATTCTCGAGGTTTCCGTGTTTGGAACCTCGAATCCCAGCAGCTTGTCGAGACTTGCGAAGTTTCATTTGATGAGTCCTTACCTTCTTTGACTCCTTCTTTTGAGCTTTCTGGTGATGGTGAGCTCGGAGAGTCCATCTTCGAGGAAGATGAGGATACTCCAGCAGGCCAAGGACAACACTTTCATCCACCAAGGTAAGTACACTCGTGACATGTTAAAAAAATTTGACTTTGGTGGTGAGCTGAAGCCGCAGATAACCCCTATGGGCACATCTGGAGGCCTGGACAAGGACGAGAGCGGCGTCAAGGTCAACGAGAGGGAGTTTTGATTAATCTGGTACTTGCGCGTTTCCAGTCTTCACCACGCGCGTCTCATCAGCAGGCTGTCAAGCGCATCTTCAGGTATCTCACTTATGCGCCCGATCTCGGTCTTTACTATTCAGCATCATCATCTCTTGATTTATCTGGCTTTTCAGACGCCGATTTTGGTGGGTGCCGGTTGGATCGCAAGTCGACTTCTGGTACTTGCTAGTTTCTTGGTTCGTCTCTTGTCTCTTGGTCTTCTCGAAAGCAATATGCAGTTGCTCTTTCGACCACTGAGGCTGAGTATGTAGCTGCTGCTCATAGTTGGTTTGGATGATTTCCACTCTGCGAGATTTTGGGTTGTTCTTTCCTACCAGAGTTCCTTTGTTTTGCGACAGCACCAGTGCTATTAGTGTAGATAAAAACCCTTGTCTCCATTCAAAAACCAAACATATTGATGTGCGCTTTCATTTTCTGCGGGATCAATATGAGAAAGGTGTCATTGACCTTGTTCATGTTGATACCCATCATCAGTTGGCTGACATTTTCACCAAACCCCTAGATCAGTCTACTTTTGAGCGTTTACGAGGGGATTTGGGTGTTGTGTATCCTTTCTAGGATACTTTGCGTCAGTTTTCGTTCTTCTTTACTCTTTTCTTGAGTCTTTTTGTGTGTGTTCATATCATACATACTCACATATCACACTCTTGATCTTGCTTCTGTTATATGATTGAACTACTTTACTTATTCTAGCTTGTACATGCTTTTGATTACTTGTCAATGATCATGCTTTGATTCAGTTCACTTGAGATGTCTGATATCTATCATGTGCATGGCTTTTATGCTTTAAACTTGAAAAATGATCACCATTGCTTCTAGTAACTAGCATGTGTAGGCTGAGTGCTTTTGCTATCTGTTACATGCCTTTTAGCTAGTTCCTCACTTAGATGCAGATATGCAACTTGGACATCTTTATGCTTTAACATGGAAAATGTGCTATAAAAATGATAAGAATCAGAAAAATGAAAATTCCATGCCTTTTTATGCTTAAGTTGAAAAGATCCAGGTGGGTTTGCTTTGTCGCATTGCATTGTTCTGGACTGCTTACCATAGCACTCTGGTAGGAACTAGGACAATGTAATGTATGCCAAGACCAATGTCTTAAGCTTCTGATGGTCCAGTTCTGGCCTAGGCTTGACTTGGTCGGTCAGCATAAGGTTTGACTTGCGAATAACCCCTGGCAAAAATAAAAAAGGAAAAAGAGAAAGCCTGAACATTAAAAGATAACAAGTTTGCTGAAGCACTTTGTTTTGAACAATGCTTATCTTGTTAGAATTCAGTTAGCTTCTGCATCTCATGCTTTACTTTCCTTGTCAACTGGAAAATGTGGTGATGCTTGTTGGCGCAAAAGATTACGCTAACAGGTTTCTGAAGATTAGAAACTAATAACGAAGTGTTTGCGAAGGAAACTATTCCAAGCCTCCGAAAGGATAATAACTTAGAATAGTTTGAAAGTGTGTATTGAATAACATGTATTCGGTCCCTATTACAGGGTAAAACAGGGGGTATTTATAGGCCCAAACATTAAGGAAAATACCTTCTTACCCCTCTATTACAACCGACATAGTGGAAACTATTCGGTACCCTTAATAGGGCTAAAATGGTAAAAGACTAATCTAATGAGAAAGAAGATAAGTCTTCCATCTTAGCTGGCAAAGAAGTTCTCGGAAGAGTCCAAGTTCGAAGATATACTCCAAACTAAAGCTTGTCATCATACTTCGAACTTGACTTGATGCATCTCCAAAATTATATGTTGGAAAGCTTCGTCTTAATCATCAGTCTTTATCTCATCACTGCAATAACCCTGAAGATGGAATATTTTCCCCCAACAGTAGCCCCTCGAATATGCTTCTCCGCTAAATCTGTAATGTTAGGAGAGCAGTATACGCAAGAAAAATAATCATGCGTAGGGGTTAAAAGATTTAAACCACCTCCGAACTATGTTGAGATGTAAACTTTGAATCAGTTTTTAATAAAATTACTTTCGAAGTAACTTATAACTAACTCGAAAAGTCTGAAAGTCTTTTTAGACTTAGAAGAAATAGCCATTAGCTTCTTTCTTCTAACGGAAGTTATGGAATGCTTTAATTTCGGAGCAAAGTAACGGTTGGAAATATGAAACGACACAGGCAAACGGTAAAAAATCAGGGTCTGGGCTATAAATAGAAGGCCCAAACCCTTCTTGAGTACCTTTTCACTGCTTTCGTGCAAACAAGACATCACCCGAGCCCTAGCCGCCATTTTTCCTCTGAAACAATCCACAAAATCCAATGGCGAAAACTAGTTTCAAAGGTCCTGGAGCGACTTCGACCTTGGCCCGGCAGCAAGCTGCTGCGGGTGGTAGCGGCTGCATCATCGGCGACGGCAACTCCAAATCCTTCAGTGGCGGAAATGGCGCCGGTGAGAGGAAATCCCCAAAATGTCGGCCCCCAAGACCTCTTTCCAGCATCGATGAAGTATACGGACCAGTCTTATCAACTGGGGCCATCAACCTGCAGAAGGGAATCGCTTGCGGCTATAGTAGAAGGCAAGATTAGTTCAGGGGTTATGATTCGCAAACCTGGGAAGGAAATCATTCCATCACCGTGACCCGGAGAAGTGGTTGTCTTCGAAGCCTTCTTCGAAGCTGGTTTGGGGCTTCCGGCGGTAGACTTCTTGGTGGAAGTTTTAGACTTGTTCCACATCACTCTCCCCCAGCTTTCTCCGAATGCGGTAGCACGTCTTGCCATCTTCGAATGGGCGTTGCGAGCCGAAGGTTGTGAAGGAAGGGAGGAGATCTTCGCAGCACTGCATAGAGCTTCATGCCAACCGAAAACCTTCGTAGGCCCCTGAGGTGAAAAGCTGGTAGTGGCCTTCGGAAGCATCAATTTTAGACTTCGAGATGAATATGCTCTCTGGTTCCCTGCTAAGGCCATCAATGCCAGATGGTACACCGATTGGATCTTGAAGTGGTTTTACGCCGAAGTTGGGGCGAGCAGTCGTCTAGCTGGGCCTTTACAAGACATCAACATCCGAAAGGAAGCCCTTGTGCATCCAGATCCGGGTCAGCTCGAAGCTCGCCTCAGCTTGCTTCAAAAAATCAGTCATCAGTTGAGCATGCGAGACTTAACCGAAGAATTCCTCGGGCTTCAAATCCCTCCCCTGATGGCCAACTGGCCAGTCACTTTTGAGGAAGATTCAGAAGGTGGCCTTCGGAAAATTTCTTCAACTTCGAGTCCTACAGGTAACTTCGAAAACAACATACTCTATGTATATTTATTCGAGGAGTTAACGAACTTAACTTATTTTTCAGCTTCTTCAGCCCCTATAACTTTGGAGCAAATCGTACGAGCTTCGGGGAAGATTTTGGGCGTCCCAACTCCGACCGAGAAAGAATGGAGAATCAAATTGGTTGGTAGTTGGGAGTGATCCAACCGAGTATGGGGGCTACTCGAAGTGGTTCCGCCCCCTTTGGTGGATTGGGTGCCTTCGGAGAAAGGGCCTAAGAAGAGGAAAGCCGAAGCTGGAACTTCAAGCTCTGCCAAGACTCCGATCAAGAAGGTAGCTCGAAAGCCAAGAATTCCTGCGCCTTCGAGTCCAAGAGCTTCAATCTCCGATTCTCAAGAGGATGAAGGCAGGTTGCTCGTGAGGCTGATTGACGAGGATGCAGCCCAACAAGAAGCACATATTGAAGATGCTGCGAGCGTGCCGTAGTCTCAAGTCAACCTCGAACAAGAGAGGACTCTGGCTGCTCAAGAAGATTTACCTCATGAGGGAGTCTGAGACGGAGCCCCTATGGATGAGAGCGGAGTCGAAGTTACTGCAGCTTCGATTCCGGGTGAAGCAACAACGGCTGTTCAGGAAAATGCTCCGACAGTCGAAGATTTGACTGCTGACTCCGACGAAGACCTTGCCTTTGACCTGCCAAGCTGCCCAATGCTTACCCGCCGCCAAAATGTCGAAGGTAAACTTCGCATAATTTTTTTTGTTCTTTTTTCCTGTGAAATTATACAATGTATAATACCTTTGTTTTTCCAGAGTCCACTTCCATGGAAGAGGTCCGTCCCAAAGATACAATTCCTGGACCTTCGACGACTTCGGAGCCAATTTCAGGAGCCACTCAGATGGGGCCTAGAAAAGGCAAAGGGAAGATGGACCCCCTCCCTGCTCCGAGCTCAGGATCAACTCCGTCCGAGTCAATGGACAAGAGCCAATCTACTGAGGGGGGCCAGTCTATTGGGGCTCTGAAGACCACAGCTCAACACTCCGGGCCTTCGCCAAGCGAAGATGACCAGCAAGCCTTGAGCATGCTCCCCCTTCTAGCTCCTTTCTTAGAGCGAAGAACTGGGCTTCGGACTTTGCTCGAGCCTTTGGATCGAGCTAGTCGCGAAGTCGGGGAGATGGACTTGGTGCTATCTTGAGCGAGGCGGAGAGTTCGAAGCTTAACGCTGCCATGGAACGCGCAGCATACCAGGTACGAAGTATCTGCAAAACAACATCAAATTTATATACAAATAATTTCTCACCTTGGTTTTTCTTTTCTCAGCAAACATTCTTGGCCCGAGCTGCGAACATCTCCAATGAACGTGGAAGCATTCGCCTTCGAGAGGAAAATGCAGCTCTTCAACGAAATCTTACTATCTCCGAAGGTCGAGTGGCCCACATGGACAACATGGTTTCAACGGAGCGCAGGGCCAGACAAAGCTTGGAGGCTGCGAACAAGGAGCTCGAAGCAGAAAAAATTGTGCTTCGAGCAGAAATTGAAAAGATGCGGGCGGAGCACGCTACTGCGGGGGCCGAGCTTGTTAGACTCCGAGAAGAAGCTAGCCAGCTACTGAATCAAAAGAATTCTTTGGCTACGGAGGCTGCTAGGCTCTCTGCAGTAGTAGAAGAGCTAACTTCGACAAAGGATGCATTAACTGAAGATAAGCTGAAGTCAGAGAAGGTAGCTTCGGAGGTCATGGACCAATTGCTAGGCGTTCTGGAGTACTTTGGTACTACTGGGACGCTTCCTTCGGATGACAACATCTCTCTACTGCGCCGGCTGAAGAGGATCCAAGGAGCAGCGAAGCAAATGAAGACAGCAGGCATTCGGTATGGAGAAATCTCCGGACAAGTGGCTGCTGTCGACATACTTCGTTACTACGAAGATTTGGGCCGATCAATAACTCCGAGCGCAGGAGAGGGTCCCATTACCTTCGACGACGACCAGCTTCTCACTCCCTCCGAAGGTGTGGCCGCTGCTTGGCAAGCCTTTCAAACTTCATGGAGAGCCGAAGGTCGTTCTGCGATCAAGGCCTGGATTGACGAAGGACAATGCCAGAAGCAGGCTCGGTCCCAAGCTTCGAGCAGTCAGCCTCCTCCAAACCCGCAGGTTTAGAATTACCTTAGGATCTTCAACTATGTAAAGCACTACGCTTTTGTACATTTATGAATGAAGATTTGTTTATCATGTTTTTAGGCTTTTCCTCATATGGAAGATGTCGAAGTGTTAGATGTTAACGATGAACTTCGCTTATTATGGGCTACCTTCGAAATCTTAAAACTTCACAAGCGCCCTCGATTTCTAATTCCTCGAGATAGTTCCGTAATGATTACGTCCGAAATAAGCAAAGATATATTATCTTGCATTAAAGAGGAAGAAAAAGAAGTTAACTTGGAAACTTCATCTTCTGAAGACATTATATGGTCCGAAGACGAAGATGAAGCTCAAGGTAAAAAGCCTGAAGAACTTGGAAGCTGGGAAAGGAGCCCCGAACGGCTTTGAACTTGGGTCGAGCTTTGGCAAGAACAAAAGACTTTAGAGCTTCGAAGGGAGGTAGGAGAGTTAAACGCAAAGTTGTTAGGACTCCCGGCACTGGAACTAGTCATTCCAACCCTAGCTCTAGAGATCGAAGAGGTCTTCGATTCCTTCTTGGTATAGATACCAATTTTTCATGATGTAATCATATTTGTTCGAATAATAAATATCGATTTAAAATTGTCTCCCTATTTATTAGCCCCTCCTTGGGCGTAAGCAACTTCGAATTGTATTCAAAGATGGTTAGGCACAAAGAAAACTTAGGAGTACAATTTTGGGGGTTCGGAGCCCCTCAGTAATTTAAAAACGAGTAAAATCTTATAATATGTCTTCGACTATTTGTAGTCTGAAGATTGGCAACTTAGTACCTTATGTTTTTGAAAGAAATCACTTGAGATAACTTTCCGAACACTTTAGTGTCTTAGATAATTTGTCACTTTGGACTTTCTTAACAGACATTCGAAGCTCATGGCTCAAACTCTGTTTTGTTTTGGCCTCCTTCGGCTCTTTTTTGCGAATTCTGTCAAACCAGTGGTTTGGAGTTCGCAGTGGTCTCTTTGGACTCTTTTTACGGATACCTACAAGCCGGTG
Source organism: Zizania palustris (assembly GCA_019279435.1). Lineage (NCBI taxonomy): Eukaryota > Viridiplantae > Streptophyta > Magnoliopsida > Poales > Poaceae > Zizania > Zizania palustris. Next base: position 99,574,159 of record JAAALK010000080.1, read on the forward strand.
GCTTGGGTTCCGCATCATTTGGTCTCTTTGGACTCTTTCTACGGATGTCTTCCAGCCGCTGGCTTGGACTCCGCATTCTGTGGTTTTCGGGCTCTTTTACGGATGTCTTCAAGCCGGTGGCTTGGACTCCGGATTATGTCAGCCCACCACCTCGGAAAATATGATTCAAATTAATGACACTTCCCTCTCGGTCAACTCCGCGGTTCCAGAGCGTCCACTCGGAAGCTGCAAGTTTATGAGGGGTAGGCATTATCTGAACCATATGCTTTATTGATTCGAAAAGTGATTACACATGATTAAAAGGAGCCCTTATGTGAAGTATCGCTTTAGGTGCTCCGAATGCCAAGTATGTACTGTTGGCGTAAAAGATTACGCTAATAGGTTTCTGTAGAATAGAAACTAACAAACGAAGTGTTTGCGAAGAGAACTGTTCTAAGCCTCCGAAAGGATAACAACTTAGAATAGTTCGAATGTGTGTATTGAACAACTTGTATTCGGTCCCTATTACAGGGTGAAATGGGGGTATTTATAGGCCCAAATATTAAGGAAAAGACCTATTTACCCCTCTATTACAACCGACATAGTGGAAACTATTCAGTACCCTTGATAGGGCTAAAATGGTAAAAGACTATTCTAATAATATAAAAGATAAATCTTCCATCTTAGCTGGCAATAAAGATCTCGAAGAGCCTTAGTTCGAAGATGAACTCCGAACCAATGCCTATCTTCGTACTTTGAGCTTGACTCAGGGTATCTTCGAAGATGGACGTCTGGAAACCTTCGAATCCACTATCAGCTTTCATGCTGTTGCGGCAATAACCCTGAAGATGAGATATTTTCCCCCAACAGTAGCCCCTCGAATACGCTTCTCCGTTTAACCTGTAATGTTAGGAGAGCAATATACGGAAGGAAAAAATAACCAGACATAGGGGTTATTAAATTTCAATTCATCTCTGAAATGTATGAAGATATAAACTCCGAATCAGTCTTAAGATAATTACTTTCGAACTATCTTAGAACCGACTCAGGAAGTGTGAAAGTCTTTTAGACTTAGAGGAAATAGCCGTTAGCCTTCTGTTCCTAACGGAAACTGTAAAAAGCGTTAATTTCGAAGAAAAGTAACGGGCAGGAATGCGAAACAGCATGGACTAACGGTAAAAATGTAAAGTCTAGGCTATAAATAGATGGCCTAGAACTTACCCGGTTACCTTTTCACTGCTTTCTCGCAAACAAACACCTTCTGAGCCCTTTGAGTTCTTTGAGCCCTAGCCTCCATTCTCCCCAAAGTAACCCAGTGACTGCAATGGTGAAGACCAAGGGTTCTGGAGCTCCGTCGACCTTGGCTCGGCAGCAGGCGGCTGCAGCAGCAGCGGCTGTGACATTGGCGACGGCACTTTCGGCATCGGCAACGACATCCATGGCGGCAGGAGGGAGAAATCCCCAAAATATCGATGATCAAAGTCTCTGCCCGCCATCAACGAAGTACCTGGACCAGTCTTTCCAACTGGGATCTTCTACCTGCAAGAGGGAATCACTGGCAATTGCAGTAGAAGGGAAGATTAGCACTGGAGTTATGATCCGCAAGCCTGGAAAAGAACTCATCCCGTCACCAAGGCCCGGAGAAGTGGTCGTCTTCGAAGCCTTCTTCGAAGCCGGCTTGGGCCTTCCCGCAGTGGACTTCTTGGCAGAGGTACTTGACTTATTCCATGTCACCCTTCCTCAACTATCTCCGAACGCAATAGCTCGTCTGGCTATCTTCGAATGGGCGTTGAGAGCCGAAGGTTGTGAGGGGAGGGCAGAGATCTTCGCTGCGCTACATAGAGCTTCATGTCAGCCGAAAACCTTTGTAAGCTCTGGAGGTGAAAAAGTAGTAGTAGCCTTCGGAAGCATTAATTTTAGGCTTCAGGACGAATATGCCCTTCAATTTCCTGCTAAGGCCATCAATGCAAGATGGTACACAGACTGGGTCATGAGATGGTTCTATGCCGAAGTTGGGGCGAGCAATCCTCTAGCCGGACCTCTGAAAGAAATCCAATTCTGGAAGGAAGCCTTAGTGCATCCAGGCCAAGGTCAGCTCGAAGCTCGCCTCAACCTACTTCAGAGGATCAGCCGAAGGTTGAGCATGTGAGACTTAGCCGAAGAATTCCTCGGGTTACAAATCTCTCCACTAATGGCCAACTGGCCTATCATCTTCGAAGAGGATTCAGAAGGCGGTCTCCGAAAGATCACCTTGACTTCGAGCCCTGCAGGTAACTTCGAAGACAACATGTATTATGCATATTCATTCGAAGAAAAAACTAACTTGATTTATTTTTTAGCTTCTTCAGCCCCTGTTACTTCAGAACAAATCGTAAGGGCTTCGGAGAAGATTTTGGGCGCTCCAACTCCGACTGAAAAAGAATGGAGAATCAAGTTGGTCAGGAGTTGGGAGAGATTTAACAGAGTATGGGGAATGCTGGAAATCACTCCGCCCCCTTTGATGGATTGGGTGCCTTCGGAGAAAGGACCCAAGAAGAGGAAAACCGAAGCTGGGACTTCGAGCTCTGCGAAGACTCCGGTGAAGAAGGTGGCTCGGAAGCCAAAAAATCTTGCACCTTCGAATCCTGCACCTTCGAGCTCAAGGGCTTCAGGCTCCGACTCCCAAGAGGATGAAGGAAGATTACTTGTGCGTCTAATAGAAGAAGATGAAACTCAAAGGACTGCACAAGCTGAAATACCTGCAAACGTGCTGGAGTCCCAAGAAAATCCTGAGCAACCAAGGGCTTCGGCAGTTCAAGAAGATATTTCTCAGGACAAAGTTCCTGTGAATGAAAGTGGGGTCGAAGTCACTATGGCTTCAATTCCCGAAGAGGCAACAAGGACTGTTCAGGACAATGCTCCTGCAGTCCAAGACTTAACGGCTGATTCGGATGAAGATCTAGCCTTCGATCCGCCGAATAGTCCGATGATGACTCCTCTGCAAAATGTCGAAGGTTGACTTCGAATAACTCTTTTGTGTTTATTTTGTATATTTATACAATGTATATACTCTTTTTTTATAGAGTCCACTCCTATGGAAGAGGTCCGCCAAGAAGAAATAATTCCTGGATCTTCGACGACTTCGGAGCCAGCCCAGAGAGTTACTCAAATGGGACCTGGAAGAGGCAAAAGACATATAGAGCCCCTCCCTGTTGTGAGTTTCGGATCAACTCCGTCTGATTCAACAGACGAGAGCCAATCTTCCGGGGAGGGCCAGTCTCCAGTGGCTCCGAAGACCACAAGTCAACGCTCCGGTCCTTCGCTGGACGAAGATGACCAACAGGCAATAAGTATGCTCCCCTTGCTAGCTCCTTTCTTAGGGAAAACAATTGGTCTTCGGACTTTGCTCGAACCTTTGGATCGAGCTAGCCGTGACATTTGGGAGACCAACTTAGTGGCCATTTTGAGCAAGGTGGATAGGACAGAGCTTAATGCTGCTATAGGATGTGCAGCCTATCAGGTACGAAGCAACTGTGAAATAACATAGAATTCATCTACGAATAAACATTTACCTTAGTTTTTTATTTTTGCAGCAAACTGTCTTGGCCCGAGCTGTGAATATATGCAATGACGAAGAGATCGCTCATCTTCGGGAGGAAAATAACGTCCTTCAAAGGAATCTTAGCATCTCCGAAAGCCGAGTGGCTCAGATGGACAACATAGTGTCAACAGAGCGAAGGGCCAGACAAGGTTTGGAAGCTGCGAATAAAGAGCTCGAAGCAAAGAGAATTGTGCTTCAAGCAGAAGTTGAAAAATTACGAGCGGAGCACGCTACTGCGGGGTCCGAGCTTGTCAGACTCCAAGAGGAAGCTAGCCAGCTGTTAAACCAAAAGAATATTTTGACCACTGAAAATGCTAGACTTTCTGGGGTTTTGGGCGAAGTCACTTCGACGAAGGACGCGTTGAACGAAGACAAGCTGAAGTCTGAGAAGGTGGCTGTGGAAGTTATGAATCAGTTGTTAGGTGTCCTGGAGTACTTCGGTACTACTGGGATACTTCCTTCTGACGATAACATCACTCTTCTGTGCCGGTTGAAAAGGATCCAAGGAGTGGCGAAGCAGATGAAGACAGCGGGCATTAGATACGGAGAACTCTCCGGACAAGTGGCTGCTGTCGGCCTACTTCGCTACTACGAAGATCTGGGCCGATCGATAACTCCGGACGCAGGAGGGGGCCCAATCACCTTCGACGATGAGCGACTTCTGACACCCTCCGAAGGTGTGGCTGCTGCCTGGCGAGCCTTCCAAACTTCATGGAGAGCCGAAGGTCGTTCCGCGATCAAGGCTTGGATCAACGAAGGCCAACGCCAGAAGCAAGTTCGGACCCAAGCTTCAAGCAGTCAGCCTCCTCTGAACCCGCAGGTTTAGAAATATCTTAGGATTTTTGGCCATGTAAAGCTTTATGCTTATAAACATTTATCAATGAAAATTTGTTTGTCATATTTTTAGGCTTTGCCTCTTACGGAAGATATCGAAGTGTTAGACCTTAACGACGAAGTTCACTCATTATGGACCACCTTCGATCTTCTAAAAGCTTATAAACGTCCTTGATTTCTAATTCCTCGAGATGACTCTGGTGTAATTGCGCCCGAAGTAATCAAAGATATACTGTCTTATATTAAAGAGGAAGAAAAAGAGGTTAACTTAAACACTTCATCTTCTGAAGACGTTATATGGTTTGAAGACGAAGATGAAGCTCAAAGTAAAAAGCCTGAAGAACTTGGAAGCTGGGAAAGGAGCCCCGAACGGCTTCGAACTTGGGCCGAGCTTCAACAAGAACAGAAGGATTTTAGAGCTTCGAAGGGGGGCAAGAGAGTTAAATGCAAAGTTATTAGAACTCCCGGCGCTGGAACTAGTCGTTCCAACCCTAGCTCTAGAGACCGAAGAGGTCTTCGATTCCTTCTTGGTATAGATACCAATTTTTCATAATGTAATCTGTAAACACATTTGTTTGAATAATGAATACCGATTTAAAATTGTCTCCATATTTACTAGCCCCTCTTTGGGTATAAGCAACTTCGAAGTGTATTCAAAGATGGTTATGCGCAAAGAAAAAACTTCGGAGTACAATTTTTTGGGGGTTCGGAGCCCCTCTGCAATTTAAAGATCTTTTAAAATCTTATAAAATGTCTTCGACTATTTGTAGTCGGAAGAATGGCAACTTAGTACCTTTGTTTTTTGAAAGAAATCATTTGAGATAACTTTCAAGATATCTTAGTATCTTAGATAATTTGTCACTTGGGACTATGCTTAACAGGCATTCGAAGCTCATGGCTCAAACTCTGTTTTTCTTTAGCCACCTTCGGCTCTTTTTTGCGATCTCTGTCGAACCAATGGTTCGGAGTTTGCAATGGTCTCTTTAGACTCTTTTTACGGATGTCTACCAGCCAATGGCTTGGACTCCGTATATTTTGGCCACCTTCGGCTCTTTTTGCGGAAGTCTACCAGCCAATGGCTTGGACTTCGCAGGTTTTGGCCACCTTCGGCTCTTTTTACGGAAGTCTACCAGCCAATGGCTTGGACTCCGCATGTTTTGGCCACCTTCGGCTCTTTTTATGGAAGTCTACCAGCCAATGGCTTGGACTCCGTATGATGTGGTTTTGGGCTCTTTTACGGATGCCTACAAGCCGGTGGCTTGGACTCCGGATTATGTCAGCCCCCATGTCGGAAGCTTCGAACCAATGGTTCGAAGTCCGAAAATACAATCCAGCTTCATGACACTTCCCTCTCGGTTGACCCCGCGGTTCCAGTGCGTCCACTCGGAAGCTGGAAGTCTATGAGGGGAAGGCATTATCAGGATCATATGCTTTATTAATTTGGAAGATGATTACAAGTGAGTTATAAGGAGCCCTTATGCGAAGTATCGCTTTAAGTGCTCCGCATGCCAAGTATGTGCTAACTCTTTACCTTCTAAATTAGCTAATTTGAAAGAGCCAGGGCGTCCTGAACGAACAATTAGGTATGGACCTTCCCATTTATTTCCTAACTTCCCTGGCGCTATAATGCTTCGTAGAACAAGATGACCCGGTCTTAGTTCATTGAGCTTAACCTTCGGGTCAAACCAAGCCTTCGTTTGCTGATGATACTTTGATAAATTTGCCATAGCTCGAAGTCTTGTTTCTTCTGATAAATCTAACGAAGCTCGTCTTTCTTCTTCAATTTCCGGTTCAGTGCTGCGAAACGATCCTCCTTTGAGCTCCGTTGGAGTCATAGCTTCATCTTCGAATAGTAGTCTGAATGGAGTAAAACATGTGGACCTTGTTTGCGTAGTCCGAATGGACCACAAAATCTTCGGAAGCTCTTCGGTCCATAGTCCCTTGGCTAATCCTACTATCCTTCGATTTAGCCCTGACAAAATATTTCCATTGGCTCGTTCTACGGCTCCATTAGACTGAGGATGTCTCACTGCAGCAAAACATAACTGAATGCCTAGATCTTCGCAAAACTTCCTGAAGGGTTATGCATCGAACTGTGTTCCATTATCAACTGTGAGTTGTCTAGGCACTCCAAACCGGCAAATGATGTTCTTCCAAAAGAATTTCTGTACATTGTTCGAAGTGATAGCTGTCAAGGGCTCTGCTTCCACCCACTTAGAAAAATATTCAATAGCTACCACTGTGAACTTCAGATTTCCCTTGGCTACTGGAAAGGGTCCAATTAAATCCATACCCCATCTGGCCATAGGCCATACCGGAGCAATGACTTGAAGAGCTGTTGGTGGGCGATGACTTCGACGAAGGATGCATTAACTGAAGATAAGCTGAAGTCAGAGAAGGTAGCTTCGGAGGTCATGGACCAATTGCTAGGCGTTCTGGAGTACTTCGGTACTACTGGGACGCTTCCTTCGGATGACAACATCTCTCTACTGTTCCGGCTAAAGAGGATCCAAGGAGCAGCAAAGCAAATGAAGACAGCAGGCATTCGGTATGGAGAAATCTCCGGACAAGTGGCTGCTGTCGGCATACTTCGTTACTACGAAGATTTGGGCCGATCAATAACTCCGAGCGCAGGAGAGGGTCCCATTACCTTCGACGACGACCAGCTTCTCACTCCCTCCGAAGGTGTGGCCGCTGCTTGGCAAGCCTTTCAAACTTCATGGAGAGCCGAAGGTCGTTCTGCGATCAAGGCCTGGATTGACGAAGGACAACACCAGAAGCAGGCTCGGTCCCAAGCTTCGAGCAGTCAGCCTCCTCCAAACCCGCAGGTTTAGAATTACCTTAGGATCTTCAACTATGTAAAGCACTACGCTTTTGTACATTTATGAATGAAGATTTGTTTATCATGTTTTAGGCTTTGCCTCATATGGAAGATGTCGAAGTGTTAGATGTTAACGATGAACTTCGCTTATTATGGGCTACCTTCGAAATCTTAAAACTTCACAAGCGCCCTCGATTTCTAATTCCTCGAGATAGTTCCGTAATGATTACGTCTGAAATAAGCAAGATATATTATCTTGCATTAAAGAGGAAGAAAAAGAAGTTAACTTGGAAACTTCATCTTCTGAAGACATTATATGGTCCGAAGACGAAGATGAAGCTCAAGGTAAAAAGCCTGAAGAACTTGGAAGCTGGGAAAGGAGCCCCGAACGGCTTTGAACTTGGGTCGAGCTTCAGCAAGAACAAAAAGACTTTAGAGCTTCGAAGGGAGGTAGGAGAGTTAAACGCAAAGTTGTTAGGACTCCCGGCACTGGAACTAGTCGTTCCAACCCTAGCTCTAGAGATCGACGAGGTCTTCGATTCCTTCTTGGTATAGATACCAAATTTTCATGATGTAATCATATTTGTTCGAATAATAAATATCGATTTAAAATTGTCTCCCTATTTACTAGCCCCTCTTTGGGCGTAAGCAACTTCGAATTGTATTCAAAGATGGTTAGGCACAAAGAAAACTTAGGAGTACAATTGTGGGGGTTCGGAGCCCCTCAGTAATTTAAAAATCGAGTAAAATCTTATAAAATGTCTTCGACTATTTGTAGTCTGAAGATTGGCAACTTAGTACCTTATGTTTTTGAAAGAAATCACTTGAGATAACTTTCCGGACACTTTAGTGTCTTAGATAATTTGTCACTTTGGACTTTCTTAACAGACATTCGAAGCTCATGGCTCAAACTCTGTTTTGTTTTGGCCTCCTTCGGCTCTTTTTTGCGAATTCTGTCAAACCAGTGGTTTGGAGTTCGGAGTGGTCTCTTTGGACTCTTTTTACGGATACCTACAAGCCGGTGGCTTGGGTTCCGCATCATTTGGTCTCTTTGGACTCTTTTTACGGATGTCTTCCAGCCGCTGGCTTGGACTCCGCATTCTGTGGTTTTCGGGCTCTTTTACGGATGTCTTCAAGCCGGTGTCTTGGACTCCGGATTATATCAGCCCACCACCTCGGAAAATATGATTCAAATTAATGACACTTCCCTCTCGGTCAACTCCGCGGTTCCAGTGCGTCCACTCGGAAGCTGGAAGTTTATGAGGGGTAGGCATTATCTGAACCATATGCTTTATTGATTCGAAAAGTGATTACACATGATTAAAAGGAGCCCTTATGTGAAGTATCGCTTTAGGTGCTCCGAATGCCAAGTATGTACTAACTCTTCACCTTCCAAATTAGCTAATTTAAAAGAGCTAGGACGTCCTGAACGAACAATTAAGTATGGACCTTCCCATTTATTTCCTAATTTTCCTAGCGCTATGATGCTTCACAAAACGAGATGACCCGGTCTAAGCTCATTGATCTTAACCTTCGGGTCAAACCAAGCCTTCGTCTGCTGGTGATACTTTGATAAATTGGCCACAGCTCGAAGTCTTGTCTCCTCTGTTAAATCCAGCGAAGCTTGTCTTTCTCCTTCTATTTCCGGTTCGGTGCTGCGAAGTGATCCTCCTTTGAGCTCTGTTGGTGTCATAGCTTCATCTCCGAATAATAGTCTGAATGGAGTGAAACCCGTGGACCTCGTTTGAGTGGTCCGAATGGACCACAAAATCTAGCCCTGACAAAATATTACCATTGGCTCTTTCTACAGCTCCATTAGATTGAGGATGTCTCACTGTAGCAAAACATAATTGGATGCCTAGCTCTTCGCAAAACTTCCTGAAAGGTTCTGCATCGAACTGTGTTCCATTATCAACTGTGAGTTGTCTAGGCACTCTGAACCGGCAAATGATATTCTTCCAGAAAAATTTTTGTACATTGTTCGAAGTAAATAGCTGTTAGAGGTTCTGCTTCGACCCACTTTGAAAAATATTCAATTGCTACCACTGCAAACTTCAAATTTCCTTTTGCTGTTGGGAAGGGGCCAATAAGATCCATACCCCATCTGGCCATGGGCCATACTGGAGCTATAACTTGAAGGGCTGTTGGTGGGCGATGACTCCTTCGTCCCATCCACTGACATCCTTGACAAGTGTGGACCAAGCTCTCCGCATCAGCTGTTATTGTAGGCCAATAAAGCCCTTGGCGAAGTGTTTTTCCTGCCAAAGCTCGAGGGGCCAAATGGCTACCGCAAAGTCCTTCATGGATTTCTCGAAGAATTTCTTGACCTTCGGCTTGAGATATACATCGAAGTAGAGGGGAACATACTCCGGCCTTGTATAAAATACCGTTGATTATTTGATAATTCCGAGTTCTAAGCTTTAACCTTGAAAGTTGTGGCTCTTCGGACATATCTGCTTCTCCTTGCAATACTTTCATGATTGAGCTTCGCCAATCTGTACTTAGAATGCAAAGGACTTCTGCAGCAGGAATTTGTGGTACCGAAGGTCTATTAAGTTCTTCATAAAAAGCTTCTTCGGGTATATCCATAGCTCCGGCTGCAGCTTTCGCTAAGATGTCTGCTTGCATATTTTCTGCTCTAGGTATACTTCGAATGGAAATCCCTTTAAATGCTGCTTCGATCTTTCGGAGTTCTTCTAAATACTTTGCAAGTTGCGGATGTCGGACTTGAAAACTCTTGTCCACGTGCCCTGCTACAATCTGAGAATCTGTTTTAATAACAACTCTTCTAGCCCCTAGAGCACGTGCCTTGCGAAGTCCCAACAGAATTCCTTCATACTCCGCTATATTATTGGTAGACTTAAAGTTGAGTCTTGCGGAGTACAAAGCCTTTTGCCCTGAAGGCGAAATTATCACAGCTCCGACACCTGCTCCAGATGCTTGAAAAGCTCCATCGGAGTAATAGTCCAAATTTCTTCGCTTGGCTTCTCTGGAGCCCATATTGCAGGGGGAGTCCACTCTGCCACGAAGTCAGCCAATACTTGCGACTTAATTGCTGTTCTTGCCAGGAAAGATATGCCGAAGGGTGCTAATTCAACAGCCCACTTCCCAATTCTTCCAGTGGAATCCTTATTTTGGAGCATATCTCCCAGAGGATACGAAGTTGGTACCACAACATTATGTGCCAAAAAATAATGCCTTAACTTCCTCGAAGCCATTATCAGAGCATAAATGAATTTCTCAAGCTCGGAATATCTTGTTTTTGCTCCGGACAATGCTTCGGACACAAAGTAAACTGGATTTTGTACGAACTTCCCGTTGACATTAATCTCTCTGACAAGAACTGTACTGATAGCAGAGCCAGTAGCTGCAAGGTAGAGGAGTAGGGTTTCGTCCGCAACAGGCACCGTGAGTGTAGCAAGATTACTGAGATAATTTTTAATATCTTCGAAGCTCTTTTGACACTCCGGTGTCCATGCAAAATCTTCGGACCCTTTCAATGCTTTGAAAATAGGCAAACTTCTCTCCGCAGACCTTGCCAGAAATTTGCTAAGTGCTGCTAGATGACCGGTCAGCTTTTGCACTTGCTTTAAATTCTCTGGGGAGCCATCTTCTGTAACGCAGTTATTTGAGTGGGGCTAGCTTCGATCCCTCTGCTTGAAACTAGGTACCCTAACAACTTTCCACCCTGCGCCCCGAAGATACATTTTTCGGGGTTGAGACGGATCCTACATGCCCGAAGGCTATTAAATGTTTCTGCTAAGTCTAGGCTATACTGGTGCTTAAAATCACTCTTGATTACAATATCATCCATGTAGGCCTCTACATTACGACCTAACTGATGACCTAGAGCCTTAGCAATTAACCTCGAAAATGTAGCCCCAGCATTTCTTAAGCCAAAGGGCATTCTTACATAACAAAAGACTCCTGAAGGACTTATGAAGCTTGTCTTGATTTCATCTTCGTGCTTCAACCAAATTTGATGGTAGCTGGAATACGCGTCAAGGAAGCTTAATAACTACGAACCAGTAGTGGAGTCGACCAACTGATCAATTCGGGGCATGGGGTAGGGGTCGCGGGGGCATGCATTATTCAGGGATGTAAAATCAATGCACATGCGCCACTTCCCTGAAGATTTCTTCTTAACGAAGACTGGGTTGGCTAACCACTCCGTATGAGCCACTTCTCTGATAATCCCAGCCTTCAGTAACTTTTCAACTTCATCTTTAGCAAGAACAGCTCTCTCCGCAGACATCTTTCGGAGCCCATGCCTAACAGGTCGAGCCTTCGGGTTCACAAGTAAACTGTGTTCAATAATGTTCCGACTGACTCCGGTGATGTCTTCATCAGACCAAGCAAAGACATCCAAATTTTCCTCAACTACTTTTTCTAAGGAGGCAGCAACTTCTGGAGGCAAGTCTTTACCAAATTGAAATGAATATTCCTTGCCATCTTTGATAATAACCTTCGTTGCAATCTCTCCTTCAGGACTTGGTCTTGGGAAGGATCTTTTCGAGGATTCGCTAGGAGCAGAAAAATTCTCCGGATCATCTTGCACACTGTTCACTTGCCTTGGGTCAAGAGGACGGCCATGACCGTACTCTGCCCTTCTTGCGATGGCTTGATCTCCGAAGACAGTGAGTACTCCTGCTTGTGTGGGCATCTTCATACACAAGTAATTATGATGTGCCACAGCTCCGAATTTATTTAACATGCCTCTTCCGAAGATGACATTATATATATATGGAGCATCTACAACATCAAAGATCACTTCCTCTGTCCTGGCCATTGGCCCCTCTCCGAAAGTAACTTCCAGGCCAATCTGGCCGAGGGCATCAAGAGGGGTCCTACAAACCCTTGCAAAGGACGGGCTGCTGGGAGAAGATGCTTTCTGGAGATGCAGAGTTGGTCAAAAGCTTGGACAAAAATAATATCCGCCGAACTCCCTCTGTCAACTAGCACTCTTCGAACTTCAGTTCCTGCTATGTCAGCAGTGATGACAAGTGGGTCTGCATGTGGGAATTTAACACCAACTGCATCATCTACGGAGAAAGATATTGGCACATGAGACCACTTGGGCATAGCAGCTGCAGATGAAGAGGTTCCAATATGGCCCACCTCTCTGACATACTCTCTTCTCTGCCTCTTTGACATACTTCCTAGAGTACCTCCTCCAGAGATGGGGAGGACTACTCTTTTTCCTCGGTCTTGCCCTTCTTCTTGCTTCGGAGGTGGCATAATATTGACCACCGGAGGGCGTCTTGCCGCATCGAAGTTTTCTATCCGTGCCACAGCCTGGACGGGCTCTGGACGCACTTCAGCTGGAACTCGGTCAGTAGTGCCTCGACCCGAAGTTCTTTCTAGATACTCTCCTCTCAGAGCAAGTATAGCCTTGCAAGTATCAGTTGCATGTCTTCGGTTTTCACCATGAATACAGCAGAAAAGGGTCTGGCCTTTGCCGGCCAGTTTCCCTAGCGGCCTCCAGCCGCTGGTCTTGGTTCCTGATGGTTGCGGAGCTCTTTGTGCAAACTTCTGCGGGGGTGCAATGTTCAGAACTTCCGAACGAGGATGCTTTTGCCCCCTACGTCTGTCATGTTGAACCTCGAAGCTAGGCTCTTGCTGCCGTGCTGAAGTTTTCACTTCCAATTTCACTTCTTGCAATATCGACGGGGTGGCAGCGGTTCTCCGAAGCCATCCTTCTTCTGACCTCGCATACTCTTCGAAATATGACATCAACTGAGAAACAGAAGATATACTTTTCCGGTGAAGTTTATCAAGTAGGCCTGGATGGATAACTCCCTCTCGAGCTGCATCAACTACCGAAGATGTAGTTAACCCTCGGATTTGCGACTTCGTATGAGCGAAGCGCTTGAAGTACTGTCTTAAGTTTTCTCCAGGGAGCTGCTTCACCTAGAAATGACTTCCCGTCGACATTGGAGGCATGAAGGTGCCCTGGAAATTACTCACGAACTTTTTCTTTAACTGCCCCCACGAACTGATTGATCCTGGTTTTAAAGACCAGAACCATCGCAAAGCTACTCCTTGAAGAGCTAGGGGGAAACATTTTGCCATGGTGTCCCGCACTCCTCCACTAGCTTCAATCGCCAAAGCATAAGATCGGACAAATTCTCCAGGATCTTCATCTCCGGCATACTTGCAAAGCTTCGAAGTCTTAAACTTCGGGTCGAAGCGAACTTTTTGCAGTTCAGGATGCAGTGGAGACTCGGTATCAAAGGAGGCGTTCTCCGGGGCTTCAGGATAGATGGGTTTGTCGTCTTCAGGCACTTCAGGAATAACCTGGATGGCTTGAGAGCAAAGCCTATTTGCAGCTTCTTGCCGCCATCTCGCTACTTCGGCTTGGAGACTGGCCATTTGAGCGGCCATATCTCCAAGATTGTCTTCATCTCCTCCGGAAGGATCTTCCGGGTCTTGAGAACTGTAGGGATCAGTTCAAAGTGGAACCTGAGGTGGGAAAGGGACTCCGGGTGGCCGAAGTATAGATGGAGTTGGCGGAGGAACTCCGTATGCTCGAGGAATGGGAATCCCTTCTAGAGTTTGAGGTGGAGGAAATGTCGAAGGTCCTCCGACCTCAACTGTATCTGGAGATCTAACTCCGGAGGTCCAAGGGGACCTCCGAACAGGGTTACCAGCTGCGCTCCGCTTAGGAGGCATGATGTAAGAAGTTGGTAGAGAACGAAGTTTCTTGGACTAGGTTCCCCACGGACGGCGCCAACTGTTGGCGCAAAAGATTACGCTAACAGGTTTCTGAAGATTAGAAACTAACAAACGAAGTGTTTGCGAAGGAAACTATTCCAAGCCTCCGAAAGGATAATAACTTAGAATAGTTTGAAAGTGTGTATTGAATAACTTGTATTCGGTCCCTATTACAGGGTAAAACAGGGGGTATTTATAGGCCCAAACATTAAGGAAAAGACCTTCTTACCCCTCTATTACAACCGACATAGTGGAAACTATTCGGTACCCTTAAAAGGGCTAAAATGGTAAAAGACTAATCTAATGAGAAAGAAGATAAGTCTTCCATCTTAGCTGGCAAAGAAGTTCTCAGAAGAGTCCAAGTTCGAAGATATACTCCGAACTAAAGCCTGTCATCATACTTCGAACTTGACTTGATGCATCTCCAAAATTATATGTTGGAAGGCTTCGTCATAATTATCAGTCTTTATCTCGTCACTTCAATAACCCTGAAGATGGAATATTTTCCAACCAACAATGCTTTTGTTTGCAAAAACTGAAAAAGATGCGTGCAAATGACTTTCTTTAGATATCATATGTTGCACTGATCATGCCATGTGTCTTAGACAGTATGTCTTTTGCTATACTTGTTAGATGTTGTAATTGCAGTCAATCATATCTGAGAAGCATGCTCTCTTCACTCCACCTGCACCCCAGTTGCATTCATTGCATATTTTGAGGGGGGGTTGCGTTTCAGGGGGAGTCTGTGTCTTTTTAGAGTGCTTGATGAGTTCACTTGTCAACAAGGGGGAGAAATTTTGGGATAAGAGTTTAAGGGGGAGTTTTGGTTTTCTATGGGATTTGTTTTAGGGGGAGCTTTTGTTCCGTTTGTCCTTACTCCTTTGACATCCTTGTTGATGTTTCTGAGATCGCACTCATTTTGAGCTTTTACATTTTGGTTAACCATAATGACCACTTCTTGCTTTTGTTTGGCTTTTGGTCATTAGGGTTAAACTTTTACTTTATTTTTCTTCTTCTTTGTTTTCTTGTGCTTTGTTTTCGTGTTTCCACATGTGTTCTCAGGTACTGAAGAGCTGAAGAAGTGAAGTGTTGATAATGCACTCATCAAGGGGGAGATTGAGGAGCCATGCTGAATAGCGTGCGCCTCATGGCTCCAGATGTGATGGGTCATTGTCAATGATAGTCAAAGAGGACAAAAGAAGAGAGGAGATTTGCTGCGTCATGGGCCACGTGTGACTCAGGTACACGGGCAGCGAGCGACTGTCGGGCAGAGGGGCCGCAAAGTCGGGCTAGCCCAATCCGGGTACATGGGCCAGGAGCAGCAGAAGACCCACTGGGTTGTTTACCAGGATTGACTCAGGTACACGGGCGGTGAGTGATTGCTGGGCTGAGAGAGCTGCGGAGTCGGGCTGGCCCAATCCGGGTACCTGGTGCAAAGTCGGTGGAGGTTTTGTCAGTTTCGGCGCAAAACTAACGACCGTTGATCTTGTATTGGACTGTCCAGAAGAGAAGTCGTAGTCGCTATGAAAGCTTAGATTCCGGATAAGTCATCTGTAAATAGGAGTTTACTATTTTGTCCCTAGGCCCACAGTCAGTCAGTCGAGTCTGTAAAAATATCCTAAGGGCAGATTAGTCTTTTCCTTTTATTTCAGCGTCTGTAAAAAACCCTAAGGGGCTGGTGGAATACTCTAGGTCATTGGGAAGCCTATAAATAGGGCCCCAATCCCTAGGGTTAGGTTACCCTTTTTTAAGAAATCACTTTTTAATCATTCCTTGGGTCATCTCTCCTGTTTGTGCGTCGTCGGGCTCTTGCGCAAGCCATTTTTTTCCTGCATGCAATGCTATGAGTTTCTGTTCTTCATGAATCCGTGAGCTTCTATTCTCTTCTCTTCTCACTTCGAGTGGCAGCGATTCTGCAGTTGTTTTTACGGCTTCGTTTGACGTGCGTAGCTATTTTATTCCTGAGCGTTTGTGTTTCTGTTGCTTCTGTTCTTCCCATGAGTAGTACTAGTTCTTGCATGTAGCAAGTAGTACCTACTCTCTGTAGCAACAATACACTAGTACTCTAGCCTTGCTTTTTACTACATAGCCTTTTGATCGAATAGACAGGACTTAGCCTTCATCTGTCTGTTTCGGTCGAAGCCCCTTCTTTTTGGTTCGAAGTCCTTCATCTCTGAGAGGCAGGCTTTGGTCAGACTCCTACGAAGGCTCTGCTAAAATGTTCAACTACCGATTTTGAATTGTGAACCTAGCTTCGAAGTATGTTCTGTGCTTAGTTTCTGTTCTCTTGGCGTACTTCGACAGTTCTTGCGAAGGTATACTCCGACTCGAGCTTTTCATAGTCAATACTTTGACAGGCTTCGGAGTTGGCTTCGAAGCATGTCTCTTTGGTAGACTTCGCTCGGAGTGTGTTCTCTGAGGTTCTTCTACTGCTATCTTTTCGAAGGTCTCAGTTTGTCGGTTCGAAGCTTATCACTCGAAGTTAGTTCTCGCGTCGAAGGTTACCAATTTGGTTGTCATACCTCGATCAAGCTAGCTTCGAAGGTAGAGTGTAGGGTTCGATTTGGTCTTGCTGTTGTGTGTTTGGCTTCGCTTCTCTTTCGAAGGTTGCTTTTCTGTGAACTTTGTTCGAAGCTTTCTGATCGAAGTATAGGCTTCGAAGTACACTGTTCAAAGCAGGCTTCGATACTTTTATATTCACTTCGAAGCATACTTCCCATTCTGCCACACTTGAACTAGGATAGTTTCCACAAACCTTCGGCACTTCCACGACAGCCTTCGCTAGACTTCGACAAGGTACTCCGAAGCAGGCTTCGACACTGCGAAGCAGGCTTCGCCAAGTTTTGAATAGGAGACAAATTTTGAACAGTAACTTCTCATCTCATTCTATGTACACTTATATTATTTTGCTGAGAAGATTGATCTGCCATGTTTTGAATATTTCGTTTTCCTGCCTATTAGCACTGTATTGGTGTTTCTCCGTCTAGGACACCGGTCGTTTCTAGGCTAGATACTTTTAGGCATTGGCGATCTGTTTACTTTCTGCTGCTAAGTCTTTTGAGGTGCGTTGGGTGTTGGGAGCAGGCCATTGATTCGAAAGAATTTTTAGGCACCCATTCACCTCCCTCTGGTCGCTACTTAACCTCCGATGCCTCCGCCGTATGACTGGGTAGGAACCCCGTGGGCTCCGCACGTATCTGGGTCAGGGTACCCTCCGCAGACTAACCCTATGCCTTGTTTTCCTTCGGAGTATTATGGCTCGCAGGGGCAAACAAACGCAGCAGAGGGGGGCATCATCCACAGACTATCTGTGATACCTCTGAATCGGGCCCTGCAGAGCGAAGCTGAAGGGTGCGAGCACGCAGAGGCCAAAACCAGGGAGTCCGAAGCCATAAATATCAGAGTTGGGTCTCAGGAAGTCCCAATCCCGAAGACTTCGCCGCTGAAGGTTAACGGAGGTAAGCCGCATGCTTCGGCCGGGCTCCGCGCCGAAGTTGGGTCCGATCGTCCGAACGAGGCCGATCCGTTCAACGGGGTTCGCAGCGAAGCACCCTTCGAACACAGGGTGCCCAAGGCCGAAGGGCATACTTCGGCCAGAATTAACAGGGGTCAAACAGTAGCTCCAGGCACCAAGCCGAAGTCATCTTGGGCTCCTTCGGGCATATCCAAGTCACAGAAAAGACGTCTACAAAGGCTGCGAGCACAAGAGATACGTTAGAAGGTAGTTGAGGCCAAACGTGATGCTATCTTCGAAGAGATTCGCCCTCGGCTAGCCACAAAACAGGTATGGAGAGAGAAGCTAGTTGAGATGGCCAACCCGGCTCCCAGTCCAAGTGACGACGAGGATGACATGCTTGATGATGATTACTCGCCCGTCTCCGAGGGGCCCGCACCTCAGGCGATGGACATCAACATCGTCACATTGCCCGCCGAGTTTGCACCACCATGGGACGAGGTCGAGATCGCTCAGTTGAACCTCGGTCCGCGCAGCGCTATCTTCGAGAAGCCCGAGGACTCGGCACGCCATCTAAAGCCCCTCTATGTCAGGGGTCACATTAATGGGAAGCTGATTTCCCAGATGCCCGTCGACGGCGGCGCCACGGTTAATCTAATGCCTTATTCACTGTTGAAGAAACTTGGCAGGGACTAAGACGACCTGAAGAAGACCAACTTAATGCTCAACGATTTCAGCGGCGAGAGCTCCGAAGCCAAGGGAGTACTCTCTATGGAGTTTACGGTGGGCAACAAGACGTTGCCAACAACGTTCTTCGTCGTCGACGTACAAGGTAACTATAGTGTGTTACTCGGACGCGACTGGATCCAAGTGAACTGTTGCATCCCCTATACCCTACACCAGTGCTTGGTACAGTGGGACGGCGATGAGGTGGAGGTCATCCCCGTGGACACTTCGGCACAAGTAGCTTTGGCCGTTGTGTCGGTTGACGCCATCCATAACAAAGTAGAGTGTCTATCAGGTAGAGATCTTTCGGATTATGACTTTTTTAGTGTATCCGGAGGACGGTTTGTACCAGTGTCTGTAAAGCCGGCTGGAGTAGCACGACTATTTTTGTATTAGTAGTCATGTCTAGCAAGGATAATCTAGATTGGCTAAAGTCCCACGTGGAGCAGTATCGGTCTAGTAAAGACGGTATTGCCGAGGCCATCGAGGACTTTAGCGAAGTAGAAAAGTTAGGGTAGGGTTTTGCGTCGGCCGACCCCTTGGAGGAGGTTGATATAGGCGATGGTAGCATCCCAAGGCCGACTTTTGTAAATCAACATTTACAGCCCAATGTAAAGGCTGAAGTAATAAAGTTACTTCGGTCGTATGTCGATTGTTTCGCATGGGAGTATGGTGAAATGCCAGGGCTAAGCCGCGAGCTCATGGAGCATCGGCTGCCCATCAAGCCTGGATTTAGGCCTTATAAACAGCCTCCCCATCGCTTCAATTTGGTCGTCTATGACCGAGTTAAAGAGGAAGTAGAGCAGCTACTCAAGGCTGAATTTATTAGGCCATGCATTCACGCGGAATGGGTTGCTAACATTGTGCCTGTAGAGAAGAAAGGGAGCGGCAAGATACGGGTATGCATTGATTTCAGGGATCTGAACAGAGCCAATCCAAAAGACGAGTATCCAATGCCAATAGCCGACATGTTGATCAACGATGCTTCAGGACAAAAGGTACTATGTTTTCTTGATGGCAATGCCGGTTATAATCAAATCTTTATGGCCGAAGAGGACGTCTATAAGACTGCCTTTCGATGCCCTGGTTTTGTCGGTTTATTCGAATGGGTCGTCATGACTTTTGGGTTGAAAAATGCCGGTGCCACGTATCAGCACGCTATGAACTTGATCTTTCACGATTTGTTAGGAGTCATGTTAGAAGTTTACATCGATGATATCCTAGTCAAATCGGATGCCATGGGAAACCATTTAGCCGATTTGAGGGTTGCTTTCGATAGGATGCGGCAGTATGGGTTGAAGATGAACCCACTCATGTGTGCTTTTGGCGTGTCGGAAGGTAAGTTCTTAGGTTTCATGATTCATGAGAGAGGTGTAGATATTGATCCTAAGAGACTTGAGAAGATTAGGAACGTTGCAGCGCCAGCATGCAAGAAAGGTGTGCAAAAGTTGTTAGGCAAGTTGAACTATTTGCGTCATTTTATATCCAACTTGTCCGGCAAGATTGATGCCTTTGTCCCCATACTCTGGCTAAAAAATGAAGCCGAGTTCACTTGGGGGGCAAGTCAGCAAAGTGCTTTTGAGAAGATCAAAGAGTGCTTGTCCTCACCGCCCGTGGTGAGAGCACCCAAGGCCGGGATTCCGTTTCGGCTATACATTGACGCTGAAGACAGCATAATTGGAGCCGCACTGACCCAAGAGGTGGAGGGGAAGGAGTACATCGTCACATTTCTAAGCCACCGCCTGCTGGACGCCGAAACCAGGTACGCATTCGTGGAGCGATTATGTTTATCACTTTATTATGCGTGCACCAAGCTGCGGCATTATCTTCTCTCCACCACATGTGTTGTCGTTTGCCAAACCGATGTTATAAAGCACATGTTACAAAATCCGATTCTAAGTGGAAGAATCGGAAAGTGGGCTTACGCGTTGATTGAGTACGATTTGGCCTACGAGCCCTTAAGGGCGATGAAAGGCCAAGTTGTGGCTAACTTCATAGTCGACCATCACATAGATGCTAGCTGGAGTGATTCTATTGCTCTAGTTGAGGTAGTGCCATGGAAAATCTATTTTGACGGTTCGTCTTGCAAGAATGGCCAAGGTATTGGAGTGATTCTCATATCACCTAATGGTATGTGCTTTGAGACCTCGGCCTGACTAGAGTTTTCTTCCACTAATAACCAAGCTGAATATGAAGCTTTGTTGCTAGGCCTTGACCTATTAGAGTCTGTAGGCGCTAAGCATGTTCATGCGTACGGTGATTCTTTATTAGTAGTGCAACAAGTAGCCAAGAATGCTCAATGTTTTAATGGCTTGCTGAATAGCTACATGGACAAGTGCCTAGACATAGTTGCTACTTTTGATGATTTCAAAATATCTCACGTGTCAAGAGAGGTCAATTCAATCGCTAATGATTTGGCTCAGCAAGCATCTGGCTACCAAGTTAGGAGAGGGAAATTTTCTGTGTTGAAAAAGCCGATGTTTGGTCTCATTGCCGAAGCCAGTGACGCTGGATAGGCGTACCCTTCGGGTCGAGGCCCTCAGGTCGCCAAAGGCCACCGCATGCCAGAGCTCCTAGATCGGAGTGATCCACCCACCGAGGGGTCCGGCATGCCGAAGCCTATAGTCCGAAGTCTCTCGGACGGGGAAGGCTCTCCAGGGTTTGAACCCTCCGAAGAGCTTCGGCCCAGCATACTCCGAGCGGACACTTTGGCCGGGCTTCAGCAGAAGTTGAAATGGCTCGGGGGGCACCCCAAAGTCGGTGTTTTAGAAGTTCTTCCAGAAGGTGAGCCAGCGAAGCCATCTGAAATCTATAAGGGCGATTGGAGAATCCCAGTCGTCCAGTATTTGAAAGACCCTAGCCAAAGGGTTGATCGGAAGGTTCGGCGACAAGCGTTCAAATTCATGTTGGTAGACAACACATTGTACCGCCGAACCATTGATGGAGTGCTATTGAAGTGTTTAGACCATGAGCAGTCCTAGGTAGCTACAGGAGAACTCCATGAGGGGCTTTGCGGCACTCATCAGTCGGCCCAAAAGATGAGTTGGACGCTCAAAAGAGCGGATTTTTATTGGCCGACTATGACTGAAGATTGCTTCAAGTACTACAAAGGGTGTGAGGCGTTTCAGAAGTTTGGCAACATCCAATTAGCTCCGGCCTCACTACTCAATCCTATTGTTAAGCCATGGCCATTTCGAGGTTGGGGTCTAGACTTCGTCGGCCAGATCTGTCCTCCTTCCTCAAAAGGGCATCGGTTCGTGTTGATGGCAACAGATTACTTCACCAAATGGACCGAGGCCGTACCTCTCAAGAACATGACCCATAACGAGGTACGCGATTTTATTTTAAAGCACATCATACATAGATTCGGCATCCCTCAAACTCTTACTATGGACCAAGGTAGTTCATTTGTTTCAAAAGAAGTGAGGGACTTTGCCAAATACTATGGCATTAAGTTAATAAACTCTTCACCTTACTATGCTCAGACCAATGGTCAGGCCGAGTCTAGTAATAAAACCGTGATTAAGCTTATCAAGAAGAAAATTGAAGAGTTTCCTAAAAGGTGACGGGAGGTGCTTTCCGAGGCATTATGGGCTTGTAGGATCGCGAAGCACGGTGCCACCAAGGTCAGTCCATATGAGTTAGTATATGGACAACAGGTCGTTCTACCTGTAGAGGTAGATCTTGGCTCCTTAAGAGTATTGAAGCAAGATTGTTTATCGGTCAATGAATATGAAGCTCTTCTGAAGGACAATCTGGAGGAAGTTACCGATAAGAGACTAAGAGTTTTAGAAGCCATATAGGTAGACAAGAAGAGAGTAGCTAGAGCCTACAATAAGAAGGTTAAACCAAAATCAATTCAAATAGGAGACTTGGTATGGAAGACGATTTTGCTTTTAGGCACGAAAAGTCCCAAATTTGGGAAATGGTCGCCTAGTTGGGAAGGTCCTCTTAAGGTAGCTGAAATCGCTCCCGGCAACGCATACGTGTTGGAATCTCTGTAGGGAGAGCGATTTCGAAGGGCTTTGAATGGTAGGTACTTAAAAGATACTTCCCGAGTGTGTGGCAAACGTCATAAAATGTCAAAAAGCCGATATGAACAGTATCGTCTCAAGCTCGTTGTGCTTTTAGTTCACTAGTTCACTAAAAGGCAGGGGGGCATGTGTTGATAGTAAAAAATGGCATTAATGGCTAGATTATCAAAATATCAATTTTTGGTGATTTGGGCCGAAAATACACATGTCCAGGGTCTGACCAAAGCCCTACGGGGCTGAAGCCCGTCGAGCTACAGGCTCCGAAGGTCTCCAGCCAGCCCATGGGCTTCGACCAGGAAGCCTTCGGTGGCCCACACTGCTGAAGCTTCGGGAACCTTCGGAGGCCCACGCTACCGAAGCTTTGGGAACCTTCGGAGGCACACGCTGCCAAAGCTTCGGCCCGAGGAGCAGGCCTCGGTGGGCCTGACCGAAGCCCACCTCGGCAGAGATAGAGATTGACGCGTTGCCAGCTCAAGCTTTATCCCTATCCGACCGGGTTAATAGCAGATTAGATTAGAGTTAACCCTCTATAAATATAGAGGCCTGGCCGGCGTAGATAGGACCCCCCCCCAACACAAACAAACCAAAGCCATGCTTTGATCGTACCTTTACCCCACCTTTACTTTTCTGTACCTCTTTGTGGGTTTGCTTGGAAGCCCTCCGTCCGCCACTATGGAACAGTGGTAAGCCTTGGTACTTCGCCCGTGAAGTCCCCGTTAATCTACGTAACAGATTGCTATCGCCTTGTTACTTCACGTGTGAAGTATCCGCTAATCTGTGTAATAGATTGCTACCTTCGCCACCCGTGCAACACCTCGCAAATTCAGTCCTAAGGCCAAATTGGTACTTCGCTCTCCCTTGTTGCAGGTTCGCACGTTCGGAGCCCCCTCGCCGGAGGTGTCCGGAGCTGAGAGATCAGTTCTGGAGGTCTCTAGGACGCCTTTCGACGGGACCGCAGGCTTCGGCGGCACGCTTCATCAGCACACTTCGTCGCAAGCTCCGATACGAACACATTCCGCACCAAGACGAAGTTGCACCCGCGCATAGCCTTCGCATCACTTTTTTGTACTTCGCTGCATCGAAGATCACACGCCGAACCCCGCTGTTCGGAGGTGATCACTGTGTCCAGATCCGTTCGGAGTTTACCTTCGGCCGGATCAGTCTGAACGCCGAAGCACCCTTCGGCGGAACACTTTGCACCAGATGCCGAAGGTACCCTTCGGTGCACCCTTTGCTACAGACTTCGAACCAGGATAACTCCGACTGGTTTGCTGATTTTAATCTATTTAAACTATTTCTTTCGGCTAATTGGATTATTTCTCGTAATCTGGTTGCCTGGCGACTCCACCCCCCTTATCACTATTAAGGGTAGTCGGAACATGGCATCGGTGCTACGTCATGCTTAGGCCCATCCCTAAGTATCCGTGCATTTTTAGATCACTGGACTGACCCAAGTGCGGGGGCACATTTCCGTGTCAACAACAGGTTCTCGGAGATTAAGAACTAACAAACGAGGAGTTTGTGAAGCGGACTATTCCAAGCCTTCGAATAGGATAATAGCTCGAAATAGTTCGAAGTTGTGTATTGAATAGCTGAGTATTCCATCCTCATTATAGGGCGAAAATAGGGGTATTTATAGGTAAAAATCTTAAGGAAAAGACCTTTTTACCCCTCAATTACAACCGACATAGTGGAAACTATTTCGGTATCCCTAATAGGGTTAAAATGGTATAAGACTCATCTGATTAGAAAGAAGATAAATCTTCTATCCTCGCTGGCAGATAAGCTCTCTGAAGATTGAACCTTCGAAGTTATACTCCAAACAGAAGTCTGCACGGATTATCTGAGCTTGATCATATGGTTGAGACCAGAGTTAAGTCTTGGACTTCGGTCTAGTAAATTGTCTTTGTCTTGTAACTGTAGAGACCCTGGGGATGAAGTATTTTCCCCCCAACAGTAGCCCCTCGAATATTCTTCTCCAAGCGATCTGCAAAGTTAGGAAAGCAGTATACGCAAGAAACATATTAATGCTCAGGGGCTTAATAAATATACCAACCTTGGAAGTATTCAGAAATTTACAAACTTCGAATTGACTTCCATGCGAAGGTTTCATCAAAGCAGCTCCGAAGATAATTTTTGCGAAGCTAAAAAGACCGTTAGACTCACAAAAATAGCCGTTAACCCTTTCTCTCGGAAGGAGTTATGACGTTGCTTCGTTTTTGCAAATGATAACGGTACAGAAGACGGAACGACGTGTATGAACGGTAAAAAATTTGTGAGTACATGCTATAAATAAAGGGGCAAAGCAGGTGCATTTGAGATACTTTACTCACTACTGCTGCATTATTCCTCTTCTAACTTTCTGAGCTCTAGTTTCAAGCTCCCATCTCTTTCAATGGCGAAGACCAGTCACAAGGCTCCCGTCATGGCTTTGACCTTGGCAAGGCAGCAAGCTATGGCGGCTGCAGCGGCGGTGGCGCCTATGGGCAATCCCCATCCGGTCGGCCCCCACGACCTCCTTCCAGCGTCTTCAAAGTATTCAGACCAATCTTACAGCCTATGACCTTCAACCTGCATGAAGAAATCCATTGCGGCTGTGATTGCGGGGAAGATTAGTCTAGGGATCAAGATTCATCAGCCCAGCCAGGAAGCAATCTCTTCACCTCAGGCTGGAGAAGTAGTTGTATTCGAAGCGTTCTTCGAGGCTGGGTTGGGACTTCCTGCGGTAGACTTCCTTTCTGAGGTATTGGAGCTTTTTCACGTTACTCTTCCTCAATTATCTCCGAACGCCATAGCACGCCTTGCAATCTTCGAATGGGTGATGCGAGCCGAAGGTTGCGAAGGGGGGGGGGCAGAGATCTTTGCAGCACTCCACAAGGCTTCCTGCCAGCCAAAGACTTACTAGGGCTCCGGAGGGGACAAAATAGTAATTGCCTTCGGCAATATTAAATTCCGGCTCCAGGATGAGTATCAAGCTCGGTTCCCAGTGAAGGTCATCAATGCCAGATGGTATACGGACTGGGTTCTTCACTGGTTCTATGCCAAAGTTGGAGCGGACAGTACTTTGGCCGGGCCTCTTGAAGACATATTTTACCGGAGAGAAGCAGAAGTTCATCTGGACTCGGGCCAGCTCGAAGCTCACCTTAACCTGTTACAAACGATGAGTCGCCGCATGAGCATGCGAGATTTAGCGGAGGAGTTCATCGGGCTCCGAATTCTGCCTTTGATGGCCAACTGGCCTATTAACTTCGGAGAGAATCCAGAGGGTGGACTCTGAGAGATCTCTTCAAGTGCTGCAGGTAATCTTGGAAACTCTGCAAAGTGTTTTATATGCAATAATTTCATAAAAATGATTTAACTGAGATAAAATCTTATCTTTCAGCTCCGCGCACCACCTTGACTTCGGAGCAAGTTGTACGGGCTTCGGAGAAGATCCTCGGAGCCCCTACTCTCGCTGAGAAGGAATGGAGGGTGAAGCTAGTGGGCACCTGGGAACGATTCAACCGAGTATGGAGCGTATTCGGTGTTGAAGCTCCTTCTCTTCCGCACTAGAGCACATCCGAGCCTGGTCCTAGGAAGAGGAAAGCTTAAGTGGGGACCTCAGCGTTGGCCAAGACACCCATGAAGAAGGTGGCCCGGAAGCCAAAGTTCGTTGACCCTTCTAAATCCCCTACTTCGTCTTCAGAGTCATCTGAAGATGAAGGACAAGTATAAATCCGAAGGGAGTTCGAAGCTTTCATTACCGGGGACGAAGGGGTACAACCAGAAGTTGAAGTTCCCACCGAGGGCGAAGCAGCGGCCGTGCCTATTGGAAAGGACAACCTCGAGCAGGCAGAGACACAAAATGTCTTGTCTGGCCAAGAAGCCCCTGCAGTGGGAGAAGGCGGAGTCGAGAAGACAAATGATCAAGTCTCGGCTCCGGACGAAGTAATAGATGTGGTTGTTGGAGAAGTTTTAGCAGCTAATCCTTCGGTTTATAGCTCTGAATCTGAAGAAGACTTTGAAGAGGCGTTCGAGCCTCCAAGCAGTCCCATGCTCATCCGGCAGCAGAACGTCAAAGGTAAACCTCAGTAGAGTACCTTTCCTTTATTTTTGTGTCCTGCAAAATTTATGCAATATATAATACCTTTGGCCTTTACGGGATCAACCCCAATGGAGATGACCCCTGCCAGGAAGACTGCGCCCGAGGCTTCAAAATCTCTGAAGCCAATTCTGGATGTGACCATGAGAATGGGGCCTGGAAAAGGTAAAGGAAAGGGGGAACCTTTGCCTGCTCCGACTCCCGAATTAACCCCATCAGAGTCTACCGACGGAGGCCAATCTACGGAAGGGGGCCAATCCACAGAAGTCTCCGAGGACGCGGCGCTGCGCTCTGGCCCATCTCCGAGTGAAGATGATCATAGAGCCTTGGCAAGGCTCCCCCTCCTAGCTCCTTTTTTGGAGCAAGAACTGGACTTCAGA
Source organism: Zizania palustris (assembly GCA_019279435.1). Taxonomy (NCBI): domain Eukaryota; kingdom Viridiplantae; phylum Streptophyta; class Magnoliopsida; order Poales; family Poaceae; genus Zizania; species Zizania palustris. Next base: position 99,600,762 of record JAAALK010000080.1, read on the forward strand.
CTTTGCTAGAGCATCTGGCTCAGGATAATCACGAGGTTGGGGAGACCGACTTGGTAGCTATTCTCAGTGAAGCTGAGGGGTCGAAGTTGGATGTGGCCTTGGAGCGGGCAGCCTATCTGGTACGAAGTATCTGCAACAACAGAGTTAGTTTAAACATGTAAATAGTTTGCTTACATTGCTCTTTTCTTCCTTCGCAGCAAATAGTCTTGGCTCGAGCTCTGACCGTATCAAATGAGCGAGAGTGTAACCGACTCAAGGAGAAGATAACGGCTCTTCAGGGGAGTCTTGTCAGCTCCAATCTTTAGACCTCTGGCTTGGACAAAATGGTGGTCGCAGGAAGGAAATCCAGACTTGGTTTGGAGGCTGCCAACCGGAAGCTCGAAGCTAAACAGATCGTGCTTCGGGCCGAAGTGGAAAAACTTCGGAGACAGCAGGCAACCGCAGGGAGTGAGCTGGTTAAGCTCTGAGAGGAGCAGCTGAAGTTGTCGGAGGAGGCCAACAGTTTACTTGGACAAAAGAACTCTTTGGTTACGGAGGCAGCTAGGCTATCATCTTTGATAGACGAGTTGTCTTCGTCGAAGGATGCTTTGTCTGAAGACAAGGCGAAGTGTGAGAAGGTAGCCTTAGAAACCATGGACAACCTTCGGGGTGTCCTGGAGTACTTTGACACTTCTTGGACTTTACCATCAACTGGCGACATCCCTCTGCTGCGAAGACTAACAATGATCCAAGCAGCAGCGAAGACTATGAAGACAGTGGGTATTAGGTATGGAGAGATCTCCGGCCATGTAGCTGCTCTCGGATTGCTTCAATACTACGAGGATTTAGGGCTATCAGTAGCACTAGAACCAGAGGCGACTCCCGTCAACTTCGGTGATGACCAGCTCTTAACTCCTACCGTCGACATGGCTGCAACTTGGGAAGCCTTCCAACTGTCTTGGAGAGCTGAAGGCCGATCAGCGATCAAGACATGGATTGATGAAGGACTTCACCAAAAGCAAGTGTGGTCGCAACCTTCGAGCAGCCAACCCCCTTCGGACCTAAAGGTCTAGTTCTCCTTAGGGCTCCGATTATGTAAAAATTATGCTTTTATCCTTTATGAATGAAAAGACTTATTTGGAAATGTTTTTAGGCTTTCCAACCTTTTTTGGATGATCTCGAAGTACTAGAGGTTAACGAAGAGCTTCGCCTGCTATGGGCTACCTTCGAAGCTCTAAGACCTCACAAACACCCTCGATTTTCAATTCCTCGGGGCAGCTCCGGTGAAGTTATGCCCGAAATATGTAAAGATATATTATCTTATATTAAAAAGGAGGAAAAAGAAGTCAGTTTAGAACCTTCATCTTCTGAGGACATTGAATGGTCCGAAGAAGAAAATACTATCGAAAAGCTAGTAGAAAAAAGCACTGAACAACTTCGAAGCTAGGAAAGAAGCCTCGAGCGACTTCAGACCTGGGCCGAACTTCAGCAAGAGCAGAAGGACTTCCGAGCTTCCAAAGGAGGGAAGAGGGTTAAACGTAAAGTTATTAAAACTTTTGGCTCCGGAATGAGTCGCCTTCGAAGTTGTTCTAGTTTCAACCGTAGTTCTAGGGATGGAAGAGGTCTTCGTTTCCTTCTCGGTATAGATACAGATTTTTCATGATGTAATGTAATCTGTTTGAATGATAAAGATTAAAGTTTCAAAATTGTCTCCCTACTTCCTAGCCCGTCTTTGGGTGTAAGAAACGTCGAAATGTTCGAAGGTGGTTACGCGTAATGAAAATAACATTAGTTAGTAGCACAATTTCGGAGGCTCAGACCCCCTTATCAAATTAGAGATTGACTAAGATCTCAAAAAATGTCTTCGACTCTACTAACTTGGAGTCTGAAAACTGGTAACTTAGTACCTTTTTGTTTGAATGTAGTCACTTCAGACTCTTTTTTGGATACCTTAGGATCCGATAAAAATGGTCGCTTTGGACTCTTTTTACAGACGTTTTAAGATATCAGCTCGAAGTCTATTTTGTTTGGCCTCCTTCAGCTCTTTTTCCGAATGCTATCAAACCGGTGGTTTAGAATCCGCATAGTGGTCTCCTTGGACTCTTTTTACGGGTGCTTTCAAGCCAGAGCTTGGAATCCGTATCATTTGGTCTCCTTGGACTCTTTTTATAGATGCTTTCAAGCCGGTGGCTTGCAATCCATTTTTTGTGATTTTTACACCTCGTCGGAAGCTTTGAACCAGTGGTTCAAAGTCCATAAAATTGGTTCAAATGAATGACACTTCCCTCACAGCCAACTCCATTCCTCCAGTGCATCCACTAGAAGTATGGAGTGTTTGAGAGGTAGGCATTATCTGAACCATGAACTTTATTTATTCAGAAGGTGTTTACAGATGATTACAAGGAGCTCCTATGCAAAATATAGCTTCAGGTGCTCCGCATGCCAGACATGCTTTAACTCGTCGCCTTCTAAATTAGCTAGTTTAAAAGAACCAGGGCGTCCTGAACGTAGAATGATGTATTGACCTTCTCACTTATTTCCTAATTTTCCTGGTGCTATGATGCTTCGCAAAACTAAATGACCTGGTTTAAGTTCATTAAGCTTAACCTTCGGGTCATACCAAGCCTTCATCTAATGTTGATATTTCGACAAATTGGCAACAACACGAAGCCTTGTTTCTTTTGTTAAATCTAGTGAAGCTTGTATTTCATCTTCTTTCTTAGGTTTGGTGGTGCGAAGAGATCCCTCTTTGAGCTCCGTCGACATCATACCTTCATCTCCGAATAGTAATCTGAAAGGAGTAAAACTTGTGGACCTTGTTTGAGTGGTCCGAATGGACCATAAAATCTTCGGGAGTTCCTTAGTCCATAGCCCTTTTGCTAATCCTACTATTCTTCGATTTAGCCCTGATAAAATATTACCATTAGCTCATTCGACAGCTCCATTAGACTGAGGATGACGCACATCTACAAAACACGTTTGTATGCCAAGGTCTTCGCAAAACTTCCTGAAGGGCTCCACATCAAATTGGGTCCCGTTGTCGACTATGAGCTGTCGAGGCACTCCGAACTTGCATATAATGTTCTTCCAAAAGAATTTTTGTACATTATTTGAAGTGATAACTGTGAGGGGTTCTGCTTCCACCCACATGGAAAAATATTCAATTGCTACCACTGCAAATTTCAGATTTCCTTTTGCTACTGGCAAAGGGCCAATGAGATCCATGCCCCATCTGGCCATAGGCCAAATCGGAGCAATGACTTGAAGAATGGTTGGTGGACGATGACTTCGTCTTCTCATCCATTGACAACCTTGGAAGTGCGGACTAAGATCTCCGCATCAGCTACTATTGTAGGTCAATAAAGCCCCTGGTGAAGTGTGTTTTTCCTGCTAAAGCTCGGGGGGACAGATGGCTACCACAAAGGCCTTCATGAATTTCTCGAAGTATCTCTTGTCCTTCGGCTTGAGAAATACATCAGAGTAGGGGGGAATATACTCCGGCCTTGTAAAGAATACCGTTGATTACATGATAATTCCGAACTCTTAGCTGCAATCTTGAAAGTTGTGGCCCTTCAGGTAAAGTTGCTTCACCTCGCAATAACTCCATGATTGAACTCCGCCAGTCGGTGTTCGGAATGCAAAGAACCTCCGCAGGAGGAATTTGTGGCACCGAAGGCGAAGTAATCTCTTCATAAAAGGCTCCTTATGGAATATCCATAGCTCCGGCTACAACTTTTGCTAGGGTATCAGCTTGTGCATTATCAACTCTTGGTATACTTCGGATAGAAATCCCTTTGAATGCTGCTTCGATTTTACGGATCTCTTCCAGATATTTTTCAAGTTGTGGATGGCGGACTTGAAAACTTTTGTCAATGTGCCCTTCTATAATTTGAGAATCTATTTTGATAACAACTCTTGTAGCACCCAGAGCACGCACTTTTGGGAGTCCTAAAAAATTCCCTCATACTCCGCTATATTATTGGTGGACCTAAAGTTGAGCCTTGTGGAGTACATCGCTCTTTGCCCTGAAGGCAAAATTATTACTACTCCAATACATGCTCTGGATGCTCTCAACTATTTCCGCTAAGTCTAGGCTATGCTAGTGCTTTAACGCATTCTTTATTACAATATCATCCATATAGGCTTCTACATTGCAGCCTATTTGGTGGCCTAGAGCCATAGCAATTAATCTTGAAAAGGTTGCCCCGACATTTCTCAAGCCAAAAGGCATTCTTACATAGCAGAAGACTCCCAAAGGAGTTACGAAGCTTGTTTTGATTTTATCTTCGTGCTTTAACAAGATTTGATGATAACCAGAATACGCATCGAGGAAGCTTAATAACTTCGAACCAGCAGTGGAATCAACTAATTGATCTATTCGGTGCATGGGATAGGGGTCACGTGGGCATGCTTTATTCAAAGATGTAAAATCAATACACATGCGCCACTTCCCGGAGGATTTCTTTTTGATGAAGACTGGGTTGGCTAGCCACTCCGTATGAGCTACTTCTCTGATAATCCCAGCCTTCAATAATTTCTCCACTTCTGCCTTAGCAAGGCTTGCCCTTTCTACTGATAGCTTTCGAAGCCCCTGTCGAACAGGATGAACCCTTGGGTTTACAAGTATGTTGTGCTCAATGATATCTTGCCTGACTCCCGGAATGTCTTCATCAGACCAGGCAAAGGCATCCAAATTTTCTTTGACTACTTTTTCCAAATAAGTAGTGATCTCCGAAGGAAAATCTTTGCCGAACTGAAAAGAATAGTCTTTGCCGTCTTTTACAATAATCTTTGTTACGATTTTTCCTTCGGGACTTGGCCTTGGGAAGGATTTATTCGAAAACTCACTTGAAGTAGAGATATCCTCCAAATTTCCTTGTACGTTATTGACTTGTATTGGGTCGAGAGGGGGGGCATGACCATATTCTGCTCTTCGCGCAGTGGCTTGATCACCGAAGACAGTGAGTACTCCCGCTTGCATGGGCATCTTCATACATAAATAGTTATGGTGCGCCATGGCTCCGAATTGATTTAACATGCCCCTTCTGAAGATAACATTATAAGCATAAGGGGCATCTACAACATCGAAGATTACTTCCTCCATTCTTGCCAGGAGTCCCTCTCCGAAAGCAACCTCAAGACCTATTTGGCAGAGGGCATCAAGAGGAGGTCATGTGAAGCCTTGTAGGGGACGAGCTGCGGGGAGGAGATGTTTCCTAGAGATATAGAGCTGATCGAAAGCTTGAATGAAGATGATATCTGCTGAACTCCCGCCATCGACCAGCACTCTCTGAACTTCAGTTCCTTCTATATCGATAGTGATGACAAGGGGATCTGCATGTGGGAATTTTATGCCTGCTGCATCATCTTTAGAAAAAAGATATATGCACATGGGACCACTCAGGCATTGCGGCTGCAAACAAAGAAGTTCCAATATGACCTAATTCCCAAACATACTCTCTTTGCTGCCTCTTTGACATGCTGCCAAGAGTTCCCCCTCCGGAAATAGGGAGGACCACTCTTTTGTCCCGGTCTTGGCCATCTTCTTGCTTCGGGGGTGGCATAATATTGACCACCAGAGGTTGTCCCATGGTGTCGAAGTTGTCTACATGTACGACAGCTTGCATAGGCTCTGGACATGCCTCAGAGGGGACTCAGTCAGTAGTGCCTCGACCAGAGGTCCTTTCGAGGTACTCGCCTCTTAAAGCAAGTATAGACTTGCATGCATTGGTAGCATGACTCCGATTTTTACCGTGAACGCAGCAGAAGAAGGCTTGGCCCTTGCCAGCTGGCTTCCTTGGCGGCCTCCAGCCACTGACTTTGTTTCCCAAAGCTTGTGGATTTCTATGGGAAAATTTCTGTGGAGAAGGAGCAATGTTCAAGACTTCGGAGCGAGGATGTTTTTTCCCCTGATGCCTGTCATGTTGGATGTCAAAGTTGGGCCCCTGTGAAGGTGTTGAAGTCTTCACCTCGAGCTTGACTTCCTGGATGATTGGTGGAGTCGAAGCTATTCTTCAGAGCCATCCTTATTCCGACCTAGCATATTCTTCGAAATAGGCCATCAACTGTGGTACAGAGGATATATGTTTCTGATGGAGTTTATCGAAGAGGCCCGCAAGAGTAACTCCCTCTCGGGCTGCATCAACGATGGACGATGCAGACAACCCTCTTATCGGCGACTTCGTATGAGCGAAGCACTTGAAGAATTGTCTTAAAGTTTCTCTAGGTTGCTACTTCACTTGAAAAAGACTTCCCGTAGACATAGGGGGCACAAAGGTACCTTGAAAGTTACTTATAAACTTTTTTCTTAGATACTCCCAAGTTCTAATTGATCCTAGCTTCAAAGACCAGAACTAATGTAAAGCAACTCCTTCGAGCGCGAGGGGGAAGCACTTGACCATGGTATCTCAGACCCCTCCGCTGGCTTCAATCGCCAAAGCATACGAACGAGAGAACTCCCCTGGATCTTCTTCCCCGGAGTACTTACAGAGCTTCGAAGTTTTGAACTTGGGGTCGAAGCGCACCTTTTGTAAATCAGGGTGCAGTGGAGACTCGCTATCGAAGGAAGCATTCTCGGGGGCTTCAGGATAAAGAAGAGGGTCGTCGTCTTGATGCACCTCCGGAATGACGGGGATAACTTGAGGACAAAGCCTATCTGCTACTTCCTGCCTCCACCTTGTCACTTCGGCTTGGAGACTGGCCATCTGGGTCTCCATGTCGCCAAGGTTGTCTTCATTTCTTCCAGAAGGGGCTTCTAGTTCTTGAGAACTGAACAGATCAGTTCGGAGCATGGTCAGAGCTAGAGGAGGAGCTCCGTCTGGTCGAAGCATAGACGGAGTCCCTGAAGGGGCTTTGTATGCTCGAGGAAGAAAATTCCCTTCGGGGGTCTGAGGTGGAGAAACTTCAGTTGAGTAAGAATCGGAAAGAAAGTGTTGTTTGTTTGTTTGTTTGTCTAAAAGGTAGAAGCTAGAACGCAGAAGGAGGCGTATGTACCTGATTTCAGCAACGTGTCAGCGGCACAACGGGGGCAGGCATGCAGCGGCTGTGTTCGGTGACCAGCGGCGGCGGTATTCGATGATCAGCGTCAACAGCTATGGGCAATGTGCGGTAAGCCTTTACAGGCGTTTCCAGTGGTTCATTCATCTTGTATCTTGTATAGAAGCTAGAAGGTAGAAGGAGACGCATGTACCTGATTTCGGCGTGCAGGCGTGCAGCGGCTATGTTCGTCGATCAGCGGCGGCGGTGTTCGGCGTCAACGTTGTTCGGCGGCAGCGGTAGCGGTGCTGTTCGGCGACCAGCAACGATAGTGGTTGGCAATCAGCGAGTGGAAAATCTGGGTGGTTGCTAGGATTTGGGGGTAATTTGCATGGATAGTCCGGTTGGTTTCTAGGATTTCGGGGAAATTTGCTTGGATAGTGCGGTTGTTTGATAGGATTTAGGGATAATTTGCATGGATCATATTTGCATGGATGGTCCGGTTTCTATTGCATGTGTGCTATTTTCTATAGATTTGGTCGGCAATTATGGAACACAACAGAACCTGCGTGACTACTTGTTCGGTGGGAGAATGAAGGGTGGAGATCGCTCCAATGAGTATGAGTAAAAAATCAATGGATCAGATTGCTTGAATGAGTAAAAACAACTCGTTTATTATATAGTAGTATAGATGATGTATAACACATACATGGATGGATTTTCATGAGTTATTGGATATACCATATTGTGATTGCCAAAAATACCATGATTATATTTCTGTTATGGTAATTTCCCTTGAAGGCGCATTTGGCAATCTTTTGGTTGAGTATCGATGGTGGATTGGTTTGTTCCTTGGAGTGTCACTGCACTTAGCATAGTTAATTCTCATTCCGGAAAAGTCATCATCATCTTGTTCATTGTCTTTGGTTTTGAACTCTTATTCAAATTTCATCGTGCAATCCATGTGCCTTTTCTATTTTAACATTTTGAATTTGTGCTGCATGTTTGGTCATTCCAACATTGAGTTATACAAGTTTCTGGTTTCTTATTATTAAAATATTCTTTTTTGATGGGATTACTTTTCCATATACCCTTTATTGGTGTTTGTTGTGTGTATTGTGCATATTTATTGTGTCCATTATGTTTTCCTTTATTTGCAAGTAACGTGTCGGGCATGAGTTCATTCATTAGTCATTACTAGTCAGATGTTTGTACTTTGCAGCAGAACCTTATTTTGTAATAGGGTCTTTGCGTAAAATTCATGTTTCTGCAAGATTTTTCAGAAATCTAAGGTTTTTTACACAAAATTCATACATCCGCGTAAAATAAAGAAATTAAAAAACTGAAATGCAAAAGTATATTTTCTTTTTTTATATTTTCTTCTTTTTATTTTTCTTTTCTTTTCTCCTTTTTTTCTTTTTCCTCTTTCTCACGCTTGAATGCGGTGGTTGCATGCCTAGCGCGCGCGGCGCTGCGGGCGGGCGCGCGCGCGGGCGCAACGTGCAGGTGAGCCGATTTTTACAGGGCGCAAGTTTTGGCCGATTTTTTATGGGATATGGGAAGGCACGCACGGGGTTGCGGACAGAATCCGCGGACGAAGTAGCGGCTTTATATTAGTTAAGACTTCATTTGTAATGATCTTTAAATTTTTGTATTCACTTTTTTCAGATAAAACTAGTTTAGATAAATAAAATAATACAAGAAGCATATTTAATTCACACATAACTCTGAATAGAATATTTTCGAATTTAATTTAACTGACTAAAAATTTATTGATTTTTTTTTGTTTTCACTGTTGCGTAGCACGAACACACTACTAGTTTATTTCTAAGATATCCATGTTTCTTCACATCTATGTTAAAAAATATAGACAAAATATGGTAACACTTAATTTTATTTATGTCCACTCTGTTTCCATCTGCATATCATGCCTACTTAATCGGAATGCTGAATTTTTTTAAAATAATATTTTTTAAAAAAATTCAAATATGTATGTCGATTTCAAAAAATTGCAAAACTAACAGGCGGTCAGCATTTGAAGTGCCTGCTGGATGCCACTTCAGCTCCAGTCGACACTTCAAATGCCGACCGCATGTTACTTTTGTAATTTTTTGAACTTGACATACAAATTTGAATTTTTTGAAAAAAAATATTATTTTTTTAAAAAAATCCTGAATGCTACTCATAGGACCTACCTGCATACGTGCTGAAAGATGACCACTAGATGATGTCCGTAAAAACTAAAGGCTCTTTTGGAACACATGAATTTTATATAAATTTAACTAAATCCTTTGAAATTTATTTTAAAAACTCCATTCCAAAAGAGCCATAATACCTTGGCCATGATGCTAATTACATCACCTGATACCGCAACTAATAATTCATCTATAAATCACCTTCACATCAGAACCGATGATCTAGTCTTCCCGGCCACATTCCTATGCGGAAATGCGGTGACTAAGTTATCTGAAAATAAAAATTTTCTAACGTGTACATTAGAAAATATTGCTAAAGAAGGACCATATATCACTACCTTAGGCACGCAGTACAGCGGAAGAAGAATTAGAATAATGAGCCGATCCAACTTGAGCATGCCGATATGGGCAAGAACCGATCAGTTTCCTCGGGAAACCTCCGCCCGATCATGCCCTCAAGAACTAGACGGTCCGATTGGTAAGTTTTCGGTTGAACTCAAGCCAATGACACCGCTTGTCCAATTAGTGATGTCTATTTTGATGCCTATCTCTGTGACACTTAAGCCGATGCCGATACAAAGCAGAACGACAACAGTTGTACTAGTATCAACACATCTATGGTGGGAATACCGATCAATGAGATGCTCATGCTCTCATGAAGTGGTGGCTAGAATTTGCTCTCGGTGGCTAACAACTTGGCACGAGGATTGCACCAACATCTGCATGATTGCACCCTACTTGGATTCCTATCAGATCTATTCGAATCTTTATCCAAACTGTTTGAATCTCTGTTTAAATTAAACCAAATTCAAGTTCAATTTTCCAACCCTTTAAGCGTGTGACCCTGTAGGTTCACATATATCATATATCTTAGTTAACATATGAAAACTCATTTCCAGATTCCGTTAATAGTGGCCTCTAGCAAAGCATATTAACCAAAGTATATGTAAATATTATATTGACCGAACCTTGAAATATTTCATATATACATGTTCCTTTGCCTCACGATATCGAGTGAGCACAAGATGAGATTTGTGCCATCCTATCAATAGCTCGATCCTCTCTTGATCTCTATATTGGATTATGACTTTTGATTAACCCTTTAATCATGTTGGTGTGGCCATGCACTTCCCTAATCCATTACATTGAGGGGCCGAGAGATATCCCTTGTAAAAAGGAGGAGCAAATTATATTCCATCTTTATCACTTACATCGTACTGCATCTTTCATAACATAATCGATGACTACTTTTATAACTACCTAGTTATGGAATAACATTTAGCAATCCTAAAATAAGCTACTACGTATGTTTGCAACTATGATGATCTTAGGTCTAATGATTTTATATAAACACTACTAACGTCAACAGTGTCTCATAGTGAGTCTATCCATTTATCTAACGTATGTTCTTCAACATATATCCATGTTATTTAGTTGGTATCTCTATACCCATGATCTATGAGACATTATCATTAATCAATAATATACATGTCGATCTTAGTCGTATTTGTTTCATATATGACCTATATCCGATTATGCACCTTTTAGAAATAGTCGCATTCTGAGTGTCATAACCAAATCACGCATTTGTTAATCCATAATGACAATCTATTTTAAAGAAACAATAATTTTATTTTATAAATATGGTATACCACATCCAACATCTCTATATTACATAATACTAACAATTCTCTCATGAGATCGGTAGGTTCTGATAGTATCAGTGCTACATGTTGAATTGTGAGAGGGGAAATATATTGTGGAATAGATGATTGTATTGAGTCTTGGGGGCCAGTATATATATGAGTACATGAGCAGAGAAATCGTAGGTAATCTACATATAAAGAATGACTAGATATAATCAAATCATACCTAATATCATCCCTATTACCATATACTTAACTTACCATACACACACATACCATATACTCTAACATCCCCCAAAGTCCAAGCGTGAGCAAAGCGGACACTTAGACTGGAGAAGAAACTGACAAGAGTACTCAACAATGATATCCCTTTATGTCGTAGTCAAGATAGCCAAAAGCAATGGAGCCGAAGAAGTTGTGGTCGAGGTAGCTCCATAAAATAGCGGTAGTCGATGTAGCCGAAGAAGTCGGGATGCCGATGACGAAGTAACCTAAAGCTACGGACACATATAGGCGTCATGAAGTGGTGCACAAGCGAGATGGTGCCGACGAACCAAATAAGATGAAAACGATGACACGATCGTGGAAGTCATTGAGGAAGAAGACGCCAAATAACCGATGTTATCGAAGCTGTCGAGGATGAGACGCATATTGAGTTTGCCAAACCCAAAGACGAATCGAGACGAACGCACACAACAATATTGCCAATACCATGCAAGCGTGGAGAGGGACCATCATGCACCTTATGCCATTGTTGAAGGAGATCAGCAGAGAAGGCCTCTTAGATGATCACAGTGCAAAAAAGCGTAGACGGAGAAGTGCCGATGCAACTCACTGTTGTCGGAGAAGACAGAAGTAGTCGAGGAAGATACAACAACACTGGCAACGTGGTCCATTGGACAAAGATGAATAAAGTTGATGTAGAGGTAGCTGGATCAATGGCCTGGAGCAGCGAAATGGCAGCTGAAAGATGACACAGTGGCGATTCTAGAAGTAGGCGAAGAACCCAAGTGATTGACGATGACTGAAATGACGGTGAAGACGATGGGAGTGACAACATCATGGCCTAAGGAGGCGACACAACGGTAATTCATATCGATGCAGCAGATTAAGACCCATGAGCAACAACACTGCAGCTCGAAGAGGCAACACAGTGATGGTCCAAAGCTTGATGGCGAGAGCGCGTAGTTGAATATATATACATCCCGAAGAGAACGGACGATCGGATGATCAAGCCGAAAGTGTGTGGAACCTCTTGAGTGAAATTAACAATGCGTGAAGTGAAGTGGACAATGGCAGTGGACCGTACGACACAAATCAGGAAAAAAAGTTTGCCCAAAATGACCACATGGCCTTATTAGCAAAATATAACTTTTTCTAATTATTTTGCCCACCGTGCATGCACGAGGCGTGGAAAAGAAAGAAAAAACAAAGGCAATGGGACTAATCTACAACATGCAATGATGAAGAACTGTAAAACGCTACCGTGCGTGATGTGTCCACCATGGAACGACGGGCCAAGAGGGTGAAGCAGGGAAACTGGCGCCCTGGTGCGGGAGAAGACCAAGCAGACACACGGATCGGTGCTGTGCTAGCCACGGAGGGGACTAGGGAGAGAAGCCGGCGGGACCGCAGGATCGCCGCCGCCAGAAGATCGAGATCCACTCAGGCCCTGTTCGTTTTGGCAGGGAATGAGGGGTTTGGGCCGAATTCCACCGGGATCATCCCGGCCTGGTAAAATTCCCAGCCCATGAAAAATTATCCATTCGGTTTAAGCACAGTGGGATTGTAACCCGGCCCAATTTCCTCTTTTTCCCCCCGCCCGGTCCGGGATTCCACCCCCTAGGGTTGGGGAGTGGATTGAATCCCCAACTGGCGACGGCGCGTGCGCGACGCCAGACGACGGTGCGTGCGCGACACCAGGCGACGGCGCATACCTTGCTTGCCGGTGAGCACTGTGCTCCACCCCCGTCTCCCCTCTCTCTCTGTCCACCGGCTCGTACCTTGCTTGCTGGTGTCCCCCGGTGAGCACTGTGGGTTCCGGAGCTCGGACTCGGCGCCGTTTTTTTTTCTCCCCATGCCGGATCTGTGACTTGAATGGGCTGTGTTGTGGGTGCGCAGGCTGCCGGTCGAGCTCGGGTGCTGCGCGGGGGTGTCGCTGCTGCCGCTGCACAGCGCGGTGGCGACGTCGCGGCTGACGTCGCGGCTGAGCACAACGTCTCGGAGCTGCTGCACGCTCTCTCCCGGGTATCCTTTGTCGCACATCTCCAGGACTTTAACATCATACTATCGATGATGCTTTTTCATGTCTTTTCCGTTTGGGTGAGAACTGTGCCCGTGCATATCTGTTGTACTCCATTTTCTTCGTCCAATATTAGCGCAGAACTGCATCGTTTGAAAGGATCTGTTGCTGTTTGTTTAATCAATCCAGTTTATGCCCTCAACTAACCATTTTTTGTGCTTTGCTCTATCTCTGAAATGTTGCAATGTTTAAATAGTTGCATTAGATGTCAAATTTTTGTAATTGATGTGTGTCTAGTGAAACATAACTCTACATGCTGTAAATATTGAACGATTTCTGTGCATACAATGATCATTGTCTCCCAAAGTAAAATAAACTATTGTTGTATATATCAAGATATCAACATTTTGGCATTGCAATCTTATTTTTAAAATTCCTGTGTTGGGCAGCACACCATCCCCTTCCCCTTTCCCCAAAGGGAAAAGAAAAAGTTCAGCATTTTAACATTTTTCATGCTGTAATAAGTCACAGATTCACTTGATCAGCAATGTTCTTTTTGATGAATTGAGGTCAATTGAGTAAGACATCTGGTTTCTGCAGGCACATGAGTTTGTAGTTCTTGAAAGATTTTACCAGGAGCTTGCTGTTTTGCTTCACAATCATCAAGAATGAGTGCTTTAACATGTCAAATTGTAATCAAGAAGTGTTACACTTTTTAACCTATAATGGTTGGACGTTAGCTTCATGTGTCGAAAGACAACTTGATGGAATAAAGTAACAACTTGATTAGCTTGATTAAAAAAGTGTCCAGTATTTGCTATTGTTTTAACTAATTTGGCAGTAGGAAATTTTGGTTCCGAGATGTCATGGTCCGATTCCTGAAATGTCCATACTCACCTAACATCTTTATTAATTGTTGAGAACAGTTAATATCTAATAGGTTAATATGTTTACATTTCATTTACATAGTTGCTATTATGTTGATATGATGAAATTTACTATTTTCATTGTTGCATGTTTACTTTTAATGTTCTTACATGTTCTTTTAATGTTTATGTTTAATGTTTTTTTAGTTTACAATGAGTATGGGAATAAGGGACCGTATTAGAAAGAGGAGGGATGAGGAGGACGATGATATGATGTTGTTTATTTTCCCTGCCTTATATCTATTGGGTTCTACTAGACGAAGGGAAAAGAAACGTCGACATACGTCTGCTCTAACAGGCGAGGAACGTGTTCGAGAGCTACTTGAAGGTCATGTCAAGAACTGTTTGGTCGTGTTCAGAATGGAACCTCGAATTTTCAAATTCTTGGCCAATTACCTTAGAAGGGAAAGGTTGGTCCGTGATACTAGGATTAAGGTTGAGGAGAAGTTGGCGTTTTTCTTATACATGCTTAGTCATAATGCTTCGTTTGAGGATCTTCAAGAAAAATTTGGTCATAGCAATGATACATACCATCATCACATGAAACATTTTTTTGACTTGGTCGTCCCTACTCTTTCCTTGAGATTCTTGAAACCTCCAAATCATGATCAAGTTCATTTGAAAATTGAAAGAGACCCGCGATTCTATCCTTACTTCGAGGTGCTTACTTGAACACTTCTATAATATAGGTTTACTTTTCTTAACTTTAGAAAATCACATATACCATTTTTTGCAGAATTGCATCGGTGCCATTGATGGTAGTCACATACCCATATCAATGTCACCTGACAAAGCCGCTCCATTTAGAAACAGAAAAGGGACACTTAGCCAAAATGTGATGATAGCTTGTGATTTCGATCTAAATATCACTTTCATATCTACTGGGTGGGAGGGATCAGCTACTGATGCTAGAGTTCTTAGGTCTGCAATAAACAAAGGTTTCCAAGTACCTCCCGGGAAGTACTATTTGGTTGATGGTGGGTATGCTAACACCCCATCTTTTCTCGCCCCATATCGTGGAGTTAGATATCACTTGAAAGAGTATGGTGCAGGTCACCGTAGACCTCAGAATTACAAGGAGTTATTTAACCATCGTCATGCCGTGTTGAGGAATCATGTCGAAAGGACATTAGGGGTTTTAAAGATGCGTTTCCCTATTCTGAAGGTTGCTACATTTCACAAGATAAAGAACCAAGTGAAGATACCTGTAGCTGCAGCCATTTTACATAATATTATCCGATCACTTAAGGGAGATGAGCAGTGGTTAGACAACCAACCAGATAATATCCAGCCACAAAACTTTGTTGACTTGCCAGATGGCGATCAAGGCAATGATCAAGCTAACATTCAAGGCAACAATTTGAGAGATGTGATAGCACATCAAATGTGGAGTGATTACCGACAACATAGAAATTAGTGGTATATGTCTGATATTTTGCATTGTTTTAATAATATAATATGTTATGATTATTGTCTAATCTAATATGTTATAGTTAACATGCTTGGAAGTGGTTCTCCAAGGTTTGCCATGCTTATGTCTCAAGCTGCGCGTATGAAGAAATCCCCCAAAGTCACTGCTACAAGGGGTATGCACATGAGCACATATTTATTTTTTTAAGTTAGCTTTGTGTGCATATTTTAATTTCCCCAACTCTCAAACATATGTTTGTAGATAAAGTAAGGGCTGTTTGGAACCCGGTACTAGAGAAAACATTGGTAGAATTATTGCATGAGCATAAAACACCTGACTATAGGGGTCAAAATGGTTGGACATCGGAGGCGTGGAATAAAATCGTGAAGGAGTTCCACGATAGAGAGAAGTATGCGACTTTTACGAAGGCTCAAATCCAAGAGAAGGAAAAAGAGTTAAAAAGAGAGTATCGGATGCTGAAGGAGGCTAGAAAACAAAGTGGGGCTTCTTGGAACTTAGTTGCAAAATACTTGTTTTTTCATTGGCACTGCATAGTTGCTTCCAATATGTGCATTTGATTGAAAATGTGTAGGTACTATTTCTACAGTGGTATGAAAATTTCTTTTTGGTACCTGGTTATTTGCTTGGTCAACATGCATTTACAGTTTATGAGAATTTCATTTTCGCATGTGGGGTTTGGTTTGAACTTTGAATGGAACAGTGCTCTGCATGTTAGAAAATTCATTCTTGAGAATTTCAGCTTCACTGGGGCCTGGTGGGTGTATCTTCAGAGTTGCAGTAGAAAGCTACACGGGGATTTCAGTGGTTGAACTTGTCGGGGTCGTAAAAAAATTCCATCTTTCGCCTCACGTTTTCTTTGTTGGGTTGTATCTCTTGCATTAGGCCCTGTTCGGTTGTATTTGTTTATGAGTTATGACTAATGAGCTGTAGTCTTGTGCTTGTCAATATTTATTTAATTTCACCTACGATGCTTCTTTAGTATATTGATCATGCCTTTTGTGATTATGCAGCTTAAAACAAGGTTGTTGAGGATGTTGTGTTGCTAACATGGAAAGGGTGGTTGAAGACCCGATGAGTGCTATCGAGTCAATCTTTTTTATAATATTCAGTGTTCCTTTTATTTTCGTGAGTCGAGTTCAAATGTTGTGTTGCCGTGTCAAGCTATCTTTATCTTTCGATGTGGTTATGCAAAATGTCTTTGGATGTGAACTATTGCAAATATTTGAAACAATTTATGAACATAATCAATTTGATCATATTGTGGTTTTATTGTTTGATTAGTTATATCTTTATTGTTTAACATTTTATTAATCACTTTGTTGATTAGAATTAAATTTACAGCAGAGCATGCTTTGATTATAAACTATTGCAAATGTTGAGCCAATTTGTTTCAACATGATGGTTAGATATTGTAAATCCTAAAGGGATTTAATCCTAGCCAAAAGAACACATAATTAAAGGGAGGGATTTAATCCCCAAGAGGAATTAATCTAGGAGAGGGATTGAGTGACATGAGAGGGATCCACTCAATCCCTCTTGGGATAGAATCCCCTTGGGGATTAAATCCCTGTCAAACGAACAGGGCCTCATGGGGGCGAGCAGCAACGGAAAAAAGAGAGTGGCGCTAAATCGCCCGATCTGATATCATGTTGAATTGTGAGAGGGAAAATATATTGTAGAATAGATTATTGCATTGAGTCTGATGGATCGGTATATATATGAGTAGATAAGCGGAGATATGATAGGTAATCTACGTATAAAAAATGACTAAATATAATCAAATCATATTTAATATTATCCCTATTACCATATACTTAACCAACTATATATACATGCTTACCATATACTCAAAACAGTACACATTGGGGCTTCGGCATTTTGTAGGAGGATCAACAATAATTTTATCTTCTCCCTAATTAACGGTGTGATGGCATATCTTGCTAAGGACGCAAATGATTGATGAGGAAGATTGACTAATGTGGTGTTTTGATCACATGAGCATGGCCAAGTCACACCGAGCCTCTCTGACTATTGGTCTATTTGAGAGATTGCTCCTCTATACACTCGTACGCCCACGAGCAGAGCACTTTGACACCAAGGAGATACTTTACATAAGCCTAGGAGTTAACACCGAAAGCCATGTGTGAGGTAATCCGACCGTTCAGCATAATAATACAATATCCTCCATAAATCACACAAATCAGCTATGTGTAACATGCAAAACACTTGGTCAATATATAATTAATGTCTTTGCCTAGCTAGAGGTTGTTAGAAATATGTGCAATATTTTAATTCCAATTTTTATTTGGAGGAAAAACTCATAGATGAACAATGATGCATAAACAAATACTACCAGGTATTTGATGTACTTCAAAAAACACATGCTATCAATAAACATATGAACTACTTACTTGATCAACGAAGTAGTAGAAGACAACACGTAGAGGAAGTAGTCGCGTCGAGGTTCACACGAGCGGTCGCGCAAAGCGCTGCCCAGAAACCTGATTGCCGCCCCGTGCAGGTGTTCTCTGCGGCAATGGTTCGGAGATCCCGCTCTTCTTCCAATCCGGTGCACGCCGGAAAGAAAGTCGATGAAGTCTAAGCAGCGCAACAGACTCAAGGCAGTAGAGCAGAGAAGGAGAACGAGAGAATGGGGATCGAAAAGCACTCATCAGATTGGACGTCTCCAATCTTTTATAGACAACCATCCATGCCAGAATAAAGTTACAGAATTATTACTAGTAACTGCCAAATTCATATCACATAAATCTGGCCACAAATACTAGTAACGGAAGTTTTAAATCAGGAATTCAAAACGACCTGTAACTGAAACGTTTATTCTGGTGTTTAATGGCTATTCAAATTTCGGTTTTAATCACATTAAAACAATGCATTCAGTACAGATAATGTATACATGAAAGTCCAAAAAATGCTGAATTGACTTGGTGTTATTTTGCTACCACGCACGCTGTCGCTCGTCGCAAGTCACAAGTCACACGGTATCTCACGCGAAAAATACGCGAATACGCGCGCGCGTGCGTGTGGATTTAGCCAAGTCCTCATGCATTTTCTCTATTTAATAAATAGAGATAACTCCACCTTATAAGTGGGTCTCCATCCCACTAAATAAGCAATATGGGACTAATCATGTACACATGCTTTGGAATTAAATAATTGGGCCACCTCATGGGCCAATTTTCAACAATCCCCCACCAATTCCAAAGCAATCAGAAAGAAAGAAGTTTATAATATCACTACGTTGAGCAATTGTTCATATACCAGTGTTTTGGTGAAAGTCCCATTCGGGTTGAACTTGCACCTAGATTGAAAAGGTTCATCTTTTCACATCTAATGAATGGACTAAGCCTTGAATTCATAGATTTTTGTGATAAGACTGCACTTGACAATCCAACTGATACTAGGCTGCCGATAGACTACATCTTAACGGAGCTTTTATGGTCATGCTCCCTGATCTGCTCATGAGCCTTCTTGAGAATGCCCTATTCTCATGAACTGCGACCTCACAGTTAGGCTCAAGTAGGTGTATTCATTGTAGGTATCCTGTAGGTCGATACCTATTTCCCTCATTGGACACTAGAATACATTAAGGCTTTAAGCCAACCTTCCATACAGTTGAGAGCACGCTATTTGTAGGACATAGGTAAAATATGAATATATGTACTCTCATTTTTTCATCAACAACTTGTTTTTCCCATTATCTAATTCACGGGATCTCCGATCAATAAGATATGGGTTTCCATTGTGATGAAAATTATATGGGCCTCATACCCATGTCCAAAGAAGCAGCGGAAATCGCTTTCCGTGCCAGACCTTTTGTGAAAGGATCTGCTAGGTTCTTCTCGGTTTGAATATAATTCACCATGATTACTCAGGAGTTTTTCATCTTCCTAACAGATTTGAGCCTACGCTTACATGTCTGGAGGATTTCATGTTATCCTTAGTACTCATAACTTTTATTAACACGGTTTGGTTATCACAGTACATGAGGATTGTTGGTATTGGTTTCTCAACCAAAGGAAAGTCCAACAGAAGTTCTCTAAGCCACTCGGCTTCAACAGATGCTGTGTCTAATGCTACAAGTTCAGCTTCCATGGTTGAACGCGTCAAAATGGTCTGTTTATAAGACCTCCATGAAATTGCAGCACCGGCTAAGGTAAACACATAGCCACTTGTAGCTTTGATCTCATCCGCATCTGAGATCCAATTGGAATCACTATATCCTTCTAGAACAGATGGATAACCAGTGTAGTGAATTCCATAAGAGGTTGTGCCTCTCAAATATCGCAACACTCTTTCAAGCGCTTCCCAATGATCATGTCCTGGATTGGAGGTGAACCGACTTAATTTGCTCACAGCAAAAGAAATATCGGGTCGTGTAGCTCCAGCAAGATACATCAGGGATCCAATAATTTGTGAGTATCTTAATTGGTCTATTCCTAAACCTTGATTCTTTCGAAGCTTTATGCTAGCATCATATGGGGTTGGAGAAATTTTGCTATTCTCAAAGCCAAAACGACTCAATATCTTTTCAGCATAATGGGCTTGACTCAAAGTAATCCCATCATTATTTTAAGCAGCTTAATATTTAGAATAACATCTGCCTCGCCTAAATCTTTCATATCAAAACACCGAGATAAGAAAGATTTAACTTCATTTATTACAGCAGTATTTGTTCCAAATATTAGTATGTCATCAACATACAAGCACAAAATCACTCCATCACCCCCACCATAACGATAATATACACATTTGTCTGCCTCATTAACAGCAAAACCAGCAGATGTTAAAGTTTTATCAAATTTTTTGTGCCACTGTTTAGGAGCTTGCTTTAGGCCATATAAGGATTTTAATAATTTGCATACTTTATTCTCCTGTCCAGATATCACAAAACCATCAGGTTGCTCCATATAATTTCTTCCTCCAACTCTCCATTAAGAAAAGCTGTCTTTACATCCATTTGATGGATGAGTAGACCATGGGAAGAAGCTAATGCAATGAGCACTCTAATTGTGGTTAATCTGGCAACAGGAGAATATGTATCAAAATAATCCTCTCCTTCTTTCTGAGTAAAACCCTTGGCCACAAGTCTTGCTTTGTATTTCTCAATAGTACCATCAGGCCTTATTTTCTTTTTGAACACCCACTTACATCCAACGGGTTTGCACCCATGTGGACGATCAGTGATCTCCCATGTTCCATTAGACATGATGGAGTCCATTTCACTACGGACTGTCTCTTTCCAATACTCAGCATCAGGTAATGCATAAGCCTCTGGAAGAGTTTTTGGCACATCATCTATAAGGTATACAATAAAGTCATCACCAAAAGATTTTTCAATCCTTTGTCTCTTACTCCTACGAGGAGCATCCATGACTATATTGTTATCCTCCTCAAGTTCATTCTCTACTGGTAGTGTGTCATTCAATGGTTCAAGAATATGATCTAAATTATTTCTATTCACAAACTCACTATCCTCATTTACAGAAATACTGCCTGCTGGTCTCATAGGAAAAATATCCTCAAAAAATGAAGCATCTTTTGACTCCATTATTGTATTGACAATAATTTCAGAAGTTTCAGATTTTACTACTAAAAACCTATATGCAGGACTGTTGAGAGCATAACCAAGGAAAACACAGTCGACCGTTTTTGGTCCAAGTTTTCTCTTTTTCTGCACTGGTATATTGACTTTTGCCAAACATCCCCAGGTCCGCAGAAAATTGACATTGGGTTTTCTCCCTTTCCATCCCTCATATGGAGTAATCTCACGCTGTTTGGTGATTACTCTATTTAGGACGAAGTTTGCTGTTAATATAGCTTCCCCCCACCATACCTTAGCCATACCAGCACTTTCTAACATGGCATTCACCAAGTATGTTAGTGTCCGGTTTTTCCTCTCGGCAACCCCATTTGATTGAGGTGAGTATGGTGGAGTAACTTCATGGATTATACCATGCTCAACACAGAAGTTGGAGAAGTCATTTGAGGTATACTCTCCTCCTCGATCATCCCTTAGTCTTTTTATTTTCCTTTCTAATTGGTTCTCAACCTCAGCCTTATAAGTTTTAAAGTAGTTCAAAGCTTCATCTTTTGTTTTCAGCAAGTAAACATAACAGAAACGCGTTGCATCATCT
This sequence comes from Zizania palustris, assembly GCA_019279435.1. Classification (NCBI taxonomy): domain Eukaryota; kingdom Viridiplantae; phylum Streptophyta; class Magnoliopsida; order Poales; family Poaceae; genus Zizania; species Zizania palustris. The sequence goes on from JAAALK010000080.1 coordinate 99,622,312, forward strand.
ATAAATGTAAGAAAATATCTTTTTCCTCCTTTTGTCAAAATTCCATTCATCTCACACAAATCAGAATGGATTAAATCTAATGGTGCCAAATTCTTTTCAACCTCTAATCTCTTGAAAGGTTTTCGAGGTTGTTTTGCTTGCACACAAGATTGACACTTAGATCCTTTGACTATTTCACATTTTGGAATTAATTCTAATCTAGACATTCTAGCAATACTATCAAATCCAATATGACAGAAACGAGAATGCCAAATATCAGCCAAACATTTATTCAAACCAACAGAAACATTTACATTACTTTGACAAGACTCCAAGGTACTTAGACGAAACAAGCCTCCACTTTCATATCCTTTTCCCACAAAAGAACCAAACTTGGACATTACAATTTTATTTGACTCAAAGACTAGCTTATAACCATCCCTACATAAGAGAGAACCACTAATTAGGTTCTTGCTTATTGTTGGCGCATGCTGTACATTCTTCAATTGGACGGTTTTTCCTGAAGTAAGCTTCAGAGCCACCGTACCAACACCAAGAACAGAAGCACGCGAGCCGTTTCCCATTAGGACGGAGGAAGCCCCGGCTGCCTGGTAAGAAGAAAACAAGGAGACATCAGAACACACATGAACATTTGCACCAGTGTCAACCCACCAATCAATGGATTGACTAGCTGAGAAAACAATAGGAGGATTACCGTACCCTCCTAAACCAGAGGCCTCGCCTATGGTGACGTTCACGTTCTTCCTGTCTTTGCGGTGACGACAGTCTTTAGCCATATGACCATTTTTGCCACACACAAAACAGGTGATGTCCTTCAAGTCCTTTTTCTCAATCTTCTTCTTTTTAAAGCTAGTTGTCTTGTTTGGTTTAGGAGTCTTGTTCTTGTTATAATTGCCTTTCTTTTGAACAATGTTAGCATTGTTCTGGTTCTGGTTTGAAGTACTTGGTGCGTCTTTCTCTCTTGCCTTCTCCTCCACATCAAGAGCAGCAATGAGATCCTCAACAAAGATCTCCTCCCTCTTGTGCTTTAAGCTTGTGGCAAAATCCCGCCAAGTTGCAGGAAGTTTGGCAACAATTGCCGCAGCCACAAACTTAGGAGGTAGAGCACATCCCAAGTGCACAATATCGCCAACCAGTAGCTGGAGGTCGTGTGCTTGCTTAACTACCGACTTAGCACTATCCATGCTATAGTCGAAGAATTGCTCACACACGTACAGCCAGCGACCGGCTTCAGCCTCTGCGTACTTTAGCTCTAAGGCATCCCACAACTCTGTGGCTGATGTGTAGTTCATATACACATCATAAAGCTGATCTGCCAAAATGGTGAGAAGGCAGCCTAGTGCGGTATCATTCGCACCCTCAAACTGCGTTGTCTGATCCATCGTAAATGGGTACATTGGGTGAATCACCCACCACAAACCCAAAGACATGAGCCAAAATTTGGCCCTTGTCTGCCATCTACGAAAGTTCTCACCAGAAAACCTCTCAGGTTTCATGGCATCAGAAGCACCAGCCATTGCTGATTCACAAGAATATGCACAATCAGGTTTCTGGAATGTTAGAAATATGTGCAATATTTTAATTCCAATTTTTATTTGGAGGAAAAACTCATAGATGAACAATGATGCATAAACAAATACTACCAGGTATTTGATGTACTTCAAAAAACACATGCTATCAATAAACATATGAACTACTTACTTGATCAACGAAGTAGTAGAAGACAACACGTAGAGGAAGTAGTCGCGTCGAGGTTCACACGAGCGGTCGCGCAAAGCGCTGCCCAGAAACCTGATTGCCGCCCCGTGCAGGTGTTCTCTGCGGAAATGGTTCGGAGATCCCGCTCTTCTTCCAATCCGGTGCACGCCGGAAAGAAAGTCGATGAAGTCTAAGCAGCGCAACAGACTCAAGGCAGTAGAGCAGAGAAGGAGAACGAGAGAATGGGGATCGAAAAGCACTCATCAGATTGGACGTCTCCAATCTTTTATAGACAACCATCCATGCCAGAATAAAGTTACAGAATTATTACTAGTAACTGCCAAATTCATATCACATAAATCTGGCCACAAATACTAGTAACGGAAGTTTTAAATAAGGAATTCAAAACGACCTGTAACTGAAACGTTTATTCTGGTGTTTAATGGCTATTCAAATTTCGGTTTTAATCACATTAAAACAATGCATTCAGTACAGATAATGTATACATGAAAGTCCAAAAAATGCTGAATTGACTTGGTGTTATTTTGCTACCACGCACGCTGTCGCTCGTCGCAAGTCACAAGTCACGCGGTATCTCACGCGAAAAATACGCGAATACGCGCGCGCGTGCGTGTGGATTTAGCCAAGTCCTCATGCATTTTCTCTATTTAATAAATAGAGATAACTCCACCTTATAAGTGGGTCTCCATCCCACTAAATAAGCAATATGGGACTAATCATGTACACATGCTTTGGAATTAAATAATTGGGCCACCTCATGGGCCAATTTTCAACAATCCCCCACCAATTCCAAAGCAATCAGAAAGAAAGAAGTTTATAATATCACTGCGTTGAGCAATTGTTCATATACCAGTGTTTTGGTGAAAGTCCCATTCGGGTTGAACTTGCACCTAGATTGAAAAGGTTCATCTTTTCACATCTAATGAATGGACTAAGCCTTGAATTCATAGATTTTTGTGATAAGACTGCACTTGACAATCCAACTGATACTAGGCTGCCGATAGACTACATCTTAACGGAGCTTTTATGGTCATGCTCCCTGATCTGCTCATGAGCCTTCTTGAGAATGCCCTATTCTCATGAACTGCGACCTCACAGTTAGGCTCAAGTAGGTGTATTCATTGTAGGTATCCTGTAGGTCGATACCTATTTCCCTCATTGGACACTAGAATACATTAAGGCTTTAAGCCAACCTTCCATACAGTTGAGAGCACGCTATTTGTAGGACATAGGTAAAATATGAATATATGTACTCTCATTTTTTTCATCAACAACTTGTTTTTCCCATTATCTAATTCACGGGATCTCCGATCAATAAGATATGGGTTTCCATTGTGATGAAAATTATATGGGCCTCATACCCATGTCCAAAGAAGCAGCGGAAATCGCTTTCCGTGCCAGACCTTTTGTGAAAGGATCTGCTAGGTTCTTCTCGGTTTGAATATAATTCACCGTGATTACTCCGGAGTTTTTCATCTTCCTAACAGATTTGAGCCTACGCTTTACATGTCTGGAGGATTTCATGTTATCCTTAGTACTCATAACTTTTATTAACACGGTTTGGTTATCACAGTACATGAGGATTGCTGGTATTGGTTTCTCAACCAAAGGCAAGTCCAACAGAAGTTCTCTAAGCCACTCGGCTTCAACAGATGCTGTGTCTAATGCTACAAGTTCAGCTTCCATGGTTGAACGCGTCAAATGGTCT
>JAAALK010000080.1:99625838-99809722 GCA_019279435.1 Zizania palustris
GCGAAGTAGACCAACAGCAGACACATGTCCGGAGAGTTCTCCGTATCTAATGCCCGCCGTCTTCATCTGCTTCGCCACCCCTTGGATCCTTTTCAACCGGCGCAGAAGGCTGATGTTATCATCAGAAGGGAGAATTCCAGTAGTACCGAAGTACTCCAGGACTTCTAACAACTGATTCATAACCTCTGTAGCCACCTTCTCAGACTTCAACTTATCTTCGTTCAGCGCATCCTTCGCCGAAGTAACTTCGTCCAAAACCCCAGAAAGCCTAGCATTCTCAGTGGTCAAAGTGTTTTTCTGTGTCAACAATTGGCTAGCTTCCTCTTCAAGCCGGACGAGCCTAGACCCTGCAGTAGCATGTTCCGCCCGCAGTTTGTCAACCTCTGCTCGAAGCACAATCCTTTCCTCTTCGAGCTCTTTCTTTACAGCTTCCAAGCTTTGCCTGGCCCTTCGCTCTGTTAATATATATTGTCCATTTGAGTCACTCGACTTTCAGAGATGTTAAAATTCCTTCGAAGAGTGCTATTTTCTTCCCGAAGCCGAGCGATTTCTTCGTCATTACATAGACTTGCAGCTCGGGCCAAGACAGTTTGCTGCCAAAGTAAAAATCAAAGTAAATATTCATTCGAAGATAAATTCTATAATAATTTGCAGTTGTTTCATACCTGATAAGCTGTACGTTCAATAATGGCATTAAGCTCCGTCCTGTCAGCCTTGCGCAGGATGGCCACTAATTCGGTCTCCCCTATCTCACGACTAGCTCGATCCAAAGGTTCGAGCAAAGTCCGAAGACCAGTTGTTTGCCCTAAGAAAGGAGCCAGCAAGGGGAGCATGCTTATTGCCTCTTGGTCATCTTCGTTCAACGAAGGACCGGAGCTTTGGCCTACGGTCTTCGGAGCCACTGGAGTTTGAGCCTCCCTGGAAGATTGGCTCTCGTCTGTTGAATCAGACGGAGTTGATTCGGAGCTTATAGCAGGCAGGGGCTCTATTTGTCTTTTGCCTCTTCCAGGCCCCTTTTGAGTAACTCTTGGGGCTGGCTCCGAAGTCGTCGAAGGTTCAGGAATTATTTCCTCCTGGCGGACTTCTTCCATAGGAGTGGGTTCTGCAAAGTATCAAAAGTATTATACATAGTATAAAAATTCAAATAAATACAAAAGTTCTTCGAAATCTACCTTCGGCAGTCCGTGGAGGAGTCGTTGTCGGACTGATTGGTGGATCGAAAGCTAATTCTTCATCTGAATCAGCCGTTGAATCATGGACTATAGGAGCATCGTCCTGGGTAGTCCTCGCTGCTTCTTCGAGAATCGAAGCCATAGTGACTTCGACCCCACTTTCATTCACAGGAACTTCGTCCTGAGCTACATCTTCTTGAACTACCGAAGTCCTTGGCTGATCAATATTTTCTCCGGACTCCGGTACGTTCGTAGGTACTCCGGTTTGTGCGGCCCTTTGAGTTTCATTCTCTTCCATTAGGCGCACAAGTAACCTTTCTACCTCTTCTTGGGAATCGGAAACCGAAGCTCTGGAGCTCAAAGGTATAGGATCTAAAGGTGCGAGGTTCTTCGGCTTCCGAGCTACCCTCTTCACCGGAGTTTTTGCTGAACTTGAAGTTCCAGCTTCGGCTTTCCTTTTTTGAGGCCCTTTCTCCAAAGGCGCCCAATCCGTCAGAGGGGGAGGAGTGAGTTCCAGCATTCCCCATACTCTGTTAAATCTTTCCCAACTCCCAACCAGCTTAATTCGCCACTCTTTTTCGGTCGGAGTTGGAGCACCTAAGATTTTTTCCGAAGCCCTTATAATCTGTTCTGAAGTAACAGGGGCTGAAGATTCTACAAAATAAATAATTCAAGTCAGTTTTTTCTTCGAAGCAAATATGTTTAATGCACGTTGTTTTCGAAGTTACCTGTAGGACTTGAAGTCAAGTTAATTCTGCGAAGACCACCTTCGGAATCATCTTCGAAGATAATAGGCCAGTCGGCCATCAGTGGAGGAATTTGAAGACCGATGAACTCTTCTGCCAAATCCCGCATACTGAGCCTTCGGCTAACTTTTTCAAGCAAGTTCAGACGGGCTTCGAATTGACCTTCGTCAGGACGCACCAAAGCCTCCTTTCGGAATTGGATTTCTTTAAGGGGTCCGGCCAGAGGATTGCTTGCCCCGACTTCGGCATAGAACCATTCAAGATCCAGTCGGTGTACCACCTAGCATTGATGGCTTTAGCAGGAAAGCGAAGGGCATACTCATCCCGAAGTCTAAAGTTGATACTGCCAAAAGATATTACTACTTTTTCACCTCCGGGAGCTACGAAGGTTTTTGGCTGGCAGGTTGCTCTATGTAATGCAGCGAAGATTTCCGCCCTTCCTTCACATCCTTCGGCTCTTAAGGCCCATTCAAAAATAGCTAATCTAGCTACTGCATTCGGAGATAATTGAAGAAGAGTTATATGGAACAGTTCGAGTACCTCTGCCAGAAAATCCACTGCAGGAAGACCCAAACCGGCTTCGAAAAAAGCTTCGAACACTACTACTTCTCCGGGTCTGGGCACTGGAATCACTTCTTTCCCTGGTTTTCGAATCATAACTCCCGCACCAATATTTCCTCCTACTGCTATTGCCAGGGACTCTCTTTTGCAGGTTGAAGGTCCTAATTCAAAGGATTGGTCCAAATATTTGGTCGATGGAGGGCACAGACCTTGATCATCGGCGATTTGGGGATTTTTTCCCTTTGCCGCCATGGAAGTTGTCGCCTGCATCGAAGGCGTCGCCGCCACTGTTGCCGCTGCCGCTGCCGCAGCCGCTTGTTGACGAGCCAAGGTCGAAGGAGGTGCAGAGCCTTTGGTCTTCGCCATCGCAATCGCTGGATCGATCTGAGAGAATGGGAACTAGGATTCAAGAACTCGAAAGCTAGGGCTCAAGAACTCAAAGGGCTCAAAAGGCTTTTGACTGGGAGCAAGCAGTGAAAAGGTAATCGAGTAAGTTCTGGAGTTCTTTATTTATAGTCTAACTTTCCGTTTGTTACCGTTTGGGCTCTGCCTTTTCGCATTCCCGCCTGTTATTTTCCTCCGAAAATAACGCCTCGTATAACTCCGTTAGAAATAGAAACTAACGGCTATATTTTCTAAGTCTAAAAAGACTTTCGAACTTCCTGAGCCGGTTCTAAGATAGTTCGAAAAGTAATTACCTTATGACTAATTCGAAGTTCATATCTTCATGTATTTCGAAGATAAAATGAAAATCAATAACCCCTATGATTGGTTATCTTTCTTTCCGTATACTGCTCTCCTAACGTTGCAGGTCGAACGGAGAAGCGTATTCGAGGGGCTACTGTTGGGGGAAAATATCTCATCTTCGGGGTTATTGCCGAAGCAGCATGAAGACAGCCCATCAATTCGAAGGTTGTTCGAAGACCATCTTCGAAGATGCCCAGAACCTGGTTCGAAGCCCGAAGACAGGCACTGGTTCGAAGTATGTCTTCGAACCAAAGCCCTTCAGGATCTTTTCTGCCAGCTAAGATGGAAGACTTATCTTCTATCCTATTAGATTAGTCTTTTACCATTTTAGCCCTATTAAGGAAACCGAATAGTTTCCTTAATGTCGGTTGTAATAGAGGGGTAAATAGGTCTTTTCCTTAATGTTTAGGCCTATAAATACCCCCCATTTCACCCTGTAATGGGGACCGATTACTAGTGAATCAATACACACTTTCGAACTATTCTAAGTTATTATCCTTTCGGAGGCTTAGAACAGTTTGCTTCGCAAACACTTCGTTTGTTAGTTTCTTTTCTACAGAAACCTGTTAGCGTAATCTTTTACGCCAACAGCCGGCATGCAAGAAAGATGTGCAAAAGTTGTTAGGCAAGTTGAACTATTTGCGTCATTTTATATCCAACTTGTTCGGCAAGATTGATGCCTTTGTCCCCATACTCCGGCTAAAAAATGAAGCCGAGTTCACTTGGGGGGCAAGTCAGCAAAGTGCTTTTGAGAAGATCAAAGAATGCTTGTCATCACCGCCCGTGGTGAGAGCACCCAAGGCCGGGATTCCGTTTCGGCTATACATTGACGCTGAAGACAACATAATTGGAGCCGTGCTGACCCAAGAGGTGGAGGGGAAGGAGTACATCGTCACATTTCTAAGCCATCGTCTGCTGGACGCCGAAACCAGGTACGCATTCGTGGAGCGATTATGTTTATCACTTTATTATGCGTGCACCAAGCTGCGGCATTATCTTCTCTCCACCACATGTGTTGTCGTTTGCCAAACCGATGTTATAAAGCACATGTTACAAAATCTGATTCTAAGTGGAAGAATCGGAAAGTGGGCTTACGCGTTGATTGAGTACGATTTGGCCTACGAGCCCTTAAGGGCGATGAAAGGCCAAGTCGTGGCTAACTTCATAGTCGACCATCACATAGATTCTAGCTGGAGTGATTCTATTGCTCTTGTTGAGGTAGTGCCATGGAAAATCTATTTTGACGGTTCGTCTTGCAAGAATGTCCAGGGTATTGGAGTGATTCTCATATCACCTAATGGTATGTGCTTTGAGACCTCGGCCTAACTAGAGTTTTCTTCCACTAATAACCAAGCCGAATATGAAGCTTTGTTGCTAGGCCTTGAACTATTAGAGTCTGTAGGCGCTAAGCATGTTCATGCGTATGGTGATTCTTTATTAGTAGTGCAACAAGTAGCCAAGAATGCTCAATGTTTTCATGGCTTGCTGAATAGCTACATGGACAAGTGCCTAGACATAGTTGCTACTTTTGATGATTTCAAAATATCTCACGTGTCAAGAGAGGCCAATTCAATCGCTAATGATTTGGCTCAGCAAGCATCTGGCTACCAAGTTAGGAGAGGGAAATTTTCTGTGTTGAAAAAGCCGATGTTTGGTCTCATTGCCGAAGCCAATGACGCTGGATAGGCGTACCCTTCGGGTCGAGGCCCTCAGGTCGCCAAAGGCCACCGCATGCTGGAGCTCCTAGATCGGAGTGCTCCACCCACCGAGGGGTCCGGCATGCCGAAGCCTATAGTCCGAAGTCTCTCGGACGGGGAAGGCTCTCAAGGGTCTGAACCCTCCGAAGGGCTTTGGCCCAGCATACTCCGAGCGGACAATTTGGCCGGGCTTCGGCAGAAGTTGAAATGGCTCGGGGGGCACCCCAAAGTCGGTGTTTTAGAAGTTCTTCCAGAAGGTGAGCCAACGAAGCCATCTGAAATCTGTAAGGGCGATTGAAGAATCCCAATCGTCCAGTATTTGAAAGACCCTAGCCAAAGGGTTGATCGGAAGGTTCAGTGACAAGCGTTCAAATTCATGTTGGTAGACAACACATTGTACCGCCGAACCATTGACGGAGTGCTATTGAAGTGTTTAGACCATGAGCAGTCCCAGGTAGTTACAGGAGAAGTCCATGAGGGGATTTGCGGCACTCATCAGTCGGCCCAAAAGATGAGTTGGACGCTCAAAAGAGCGGGTTTTATTGGCCGACTATGACTGAAGATTGCTTCAAGTACTACAAAGGGTGTGAGGCGTGTTAGAAGTTTGGCAACATCCAATTAGCTCCTGCCTCACTACTCAATCATATTGTTAAGCCATGGCCATTTCGAGGTTGGGGTCTAGACTTCGTCGGCCAGATCTGTACTCCTTCCTCAAAAGGGCATCGGTTCGTGTTGATGGCAACAAATTACTTCACCAAATGGACCGAGGCCGTACCTCTCAAGAACATGACCCATAACGAGGTACGCGATTTTATTTTAAAGCACATCATACATAGATTCGACATCCCTCAAACTCTTACTATGGACAAAGGTAGTTCATTTGTTTCAAAAGAAGTGAGGGACTTTGCCAAATACTATGGCATTAAGTTAATAAACTCTTCACCTTACTATGCTCAGACCAATGGTCAGGCCGAGTCTAGTAATAAAACCGTGATTAAGCTTATCAAGAAGAAAATTGAAGAGTTTCCTAAAAGGTGGCAGGAGGTGCTTTCCGAGGCGTTATGGGCTTGTAGGATCGCGAAGCACGGTGCCACTAAGGTTAGTCCATATGAGTTAGTATATGGACAAGAGGCCGTTCTACCTGTAGAGGTAGATCTTGGCTCCTTAAGAGTATTGAAGCAAGACTGTTTATCGGTCAATGAATATGAAGCTCTTCTGAAGGACAATCTGGAGGAAGTAACCGATAAGAGACTAAGAGTTTTAGAAGCCATATAGGTAGACAAGAAGAGAGTAGCTAGAGCCTACAATAAGAAGGTTAAACCAAATCATTTCAAATAGGAGACTTGGTATGGAAGACGATTTTGCCTTTAGGCACGAAAAGTCCCAAATTTGGGAAATGGTGGCCTAGTTGGGAAGGTCCTCTTAAGGTAGCCGAAATCACTCCCAGCAACGCATACGTGTTGGAATCTCTTCAGGGAGAGCGATTTTGAAGGGCTTTGAATGGTAGATACTTAAAAAGATACTTCCCGAGTGTGTTGCAAACGTCATAAAATGTCAAAAAGCCGATATGAACAATATCGTCTCAAGCTCGTTGTGCTTTTAGTTCACTAGTTCACTAAAAGGCAGGGGGGCATGTGTTGATAGTAAAAAATGGCATTAATGGCTAGATTATCAAAATATCAATTTTTAGTGATTTGGGCCGAAAATACACATGTCCAGGGTCTGACCGAAGCCCTACGGGGCCGAAGCCCGTCGAGATACGGGCTCCGAAGGTCTCCAGCCAGCCCATGGGCTTCGACCAGGAAGCCTTCGGAGGCCCACGCTGCCGAAGCTTCGGGAACCTTTGGAGGCCCACGCTACCGAAGCTTCGGGCACCTTCGGAGGCCCACGCTGCCGAAGCTTCGGCCTGAGGAGCAGGCCTCGGTTGGCCTGACCGAAGCCCACCTCGGCAGAGATAGAGATTGACGCGTTGCCAGCTCAAGCTTTATCCCTATCCGGTCGGGTTAATAGAAGATTAGATTAGAGTTAACCCTCTATAAATATAGAGGCCTGGCCAGCGTAGAGAGGACCCCCCCAACACAAACAAACCAAAGCCATGCTTTGATCGTACCTTTACTTTTCAGTACCTCTTCGTGGGTTTGCTTGGAAGCCCTCCGTCCGCCACTACGAAACAGTGGTAAGCCTTGGTACTTCGCCCGTGAAGTCCCCGTTAATCTAAGTAACAGATTGCTATCGCCTTGTTACTTCACGTGTGAAGTATCCGCTAATCTGCGTAATAGATTGCTACCTTCGCCACCCATGCAACACCTCGCAAATTCGGTCCTAAGGCCAAATTGGTACTTCGCTCTCCCTTGTTGCAGGTTCGCACGTTCGGAGCCCTCTCGCCGGAGGTGTACGGAGCTGAGAGATCAGTTCTGGAGGTCTCTAGGACGCCTTTCGACGGGACCGCAGGCTTCGGCGGCAGGCTTCATCGGCACACTTCGTCGCAAGCTCCGATACGAACACATTCTGCAACAAGACGAAGTTGCACCCGTGCGTAGCCTTCGCGTCACTTTTCTGTACTTCGCTGCATCGAAGATCACACGCTGAACCCCGCTGTTCGGAGGTGATCACTATGTCCAGATCCGTTCGGAGTTTACCTTTGGCCGGATCAGTTTGAACGCCGAAGCACCCTTCGGCGGAACACTTCGCACCAGACGCCGAAGGTACCCTTCGGTGCACCCTTCGCTACAGACTTCGAACCAGGAGAACTCCGACTGGTTTGCTGATTTTAATCTATTTAAACTATTTCTTTCGGCTAATTGGATTATTTCTCGTAATCTGGTTGCCTGGCGACTCCACCCCCTTATCACTATTAAGGGTAGTCAGAACGTGGCGTCGGTGCTACGTCATGCTTAGGCCCGTCCCTAAGTATCCGTGCATTTTTAGATCGCCGGACTGACCCAAGTGCGGGGGCACATTTCCGTGTCAACAACAGGTTCTCGGAGATTAAGAACTAACAAACGAGGAGTTTGTGAAGCAGACTATTCCAAGCCTCCAAATAGGATAATAGCTCGAAATAGTTCGAAGTTGTGTATTGAATAGCTGAGTATTCCATCCTCATTATAGGGCGAAAATGGGGGTATTTATAGGTAAAAATCTTAAGGAAAAGACCTTTTTACCCCTCAATTACAACCGACATAGTGGAAACTATTTTGGTACCCCTAATAGGGTTAAAATGGTATAAGACTCATCTGATTAGAAAGAAGATAAATCTTCTATCCTCGCTGGCAAATAAGCTCTCTGAAGATTGAACCTTCGAAGTTATACTCCAAACAGAAGTCTGCACGGATTCTCTGAGCTTGATCATATGGTTGAGAACAGAGTTAAGTCCTGGACTTCGGTCTAGTAAATTGTCTTTGTCTTGTAACTGTAGAGACCCTGGGGATGAATTATTTTTCCCCCAACAATAACCCCTCGAATATTCTTCTCCAAGCGATCTGCAAAGTTAGGAAAGCAGTATACGCAAGAAACATATTAATGCTCAGGGGCTTAATAAAATATACCAACCTTGGAAGTATTCAGAAATTTACAAACTTCGAATTGACTTCCATGCGAAGGTTTCATCAAAGCAGCTCCGAAGATAATTTTTGCGAAGCTAAAAAGACCGTTAGACTCACAAAAATAGCCGTTAACCCTTTCTCTCGGAAGGAGTTATGACGTTGCTTCGTTTTTGCAAATGATAACGGTACAGAAGACGGAACGACGTGTATGAACAGTAAAAAATTTGTGAGTACATGCTATAAATAAAGGGGCATTATTCCTCTTCTAACTTTCTGAGCTCTAGTTTCAAGCTCCCATCTCTTTCAATGGCGAAGACCAGTCACAAGGCTCCCGTCATGGCTTTGACCTTGGCAAGGCAGCAAGCTATGGCGGCTGCAGCGGCGGCGGCGCCTGTGGGCAATCCCCATCTGGTCGGCCCCCACGACCTCCTTCCAGCGTCTTCAAAGTATTCGGACCAATCTTACAGCCTATGACCTTCAACCTGCATGAAGAAATCCATTGCGGCTGTGATTGAGGGGAAGATTAGTCTAGGGATCAAGATTCGTCAGCCCGGCCAGGAAGCAATCTCTTCGCCTCGGGCTGGAGAAGTAGTTGTATTTGAAGCGTTCTTCGAGGCTGGGTTGGGACTTCCTACGGTAGACTTCCTTTCTGAGGTATTGGAGCTTTTTCACGTTACTCTTCCTCAATTATCTCCGAACGCCATAGCACGCCTTGCAATCTTCGAATGGGTGATGCGAGCCGAAGGTTGCGAAGGAGGGGCAAAGATCTTTGCAGCACTCCACAAGGCTTCCTGCCAGCCAAAGACTTACTAGGGCTCCAGAGGGGAGAAAATAGTAATTGCCCTCGGCATTATTAAATTCCGGCTCCAGGATGAGTATCAAGCTCGGTTCCCAGTGAAGGTCATCAATGCCAGATGGTATACGGACTGGGTTCTTCACTGGTTGTATGCCGAAGTTGGAGCGGACAGTACTTTGGCTAGGCCTCTTGAAGACATATTTTACCGGAGAGAAGCAGAAGTTCATCTGGACTCGGGCCAGCTCGAAGCTCACCTTAACCTGTTACAAACGATGAGTCGCCGCATGATCATGCGAGATTTAGCGGAGGAGTTCATCGGGCTCCAAATTCCGCCTTTGATGGCCAACTGGCCTATTAACTTCAGAGAGAATCCAGGGGGTGGACTCTGAGAGATCTCTTCAAGTGCTGCAGGTAATCTTGGAAACTCTGCAAAGTGTTTTATATGCAATAATTTCATAAAAATGATTTAACTGAGATAAAATCTTATCTTTCAGCTCCGCGCACCACCTTGACTTTGGAGCAAGTTGTACGGGCTTCGGAGAAGATCCTCGGAGCCCCTACTCTCGCTGAGAAGGAATGGAGGGTGAAGCTAGTGGGCACCTGGGAACGATTCAACTGAGTATGGAGCGTATTCAGTGTTGAAGCTCCTTCTCTTCCGCACTAGAGCACATCCGAGCCTGCTCCTAGGAAGAGGAAAGCTTAAGTGGGGACCTCGGCGTCGGCCAAGACACCCATGAAGAAGGTGGCCCGGAAGCCAAAGTTCATTGACCCTTCTAAATCCCCTACTTCGTCTTCAGAGTCATCTAAAGATGAAGGACAAGTAGAAATCCGAAGGGAGTTCGAAGCTTTCATTACCGGGGACGAAGGGGTACAACCAGAAGTTGAAGTTCCCACCGAGGGCGAAGCAGCGGCCGTGCTTGTTGCAAAGGACAACCTCGAGCAGGCAGAGACACAAAATGTCTTGTCTGGCCAAGAAGCCCCTGCAGTGGGAGAAGGCGGAGTCGGGAAGACAAATGATCAAGTCTCGACTCCGGACGAAGTAATAGCTGCGGTTGTTGGAGAAGTTTTAGCAGCTAATCCTTCGGTTTATAGCTCTGAGTCTGAAGAAGACTTTGAAGAGGCGTTCGAGCCTCCAAGCAGTCCCATGCTCATCCGGCAGCAAAACGTCAAAGGTAAACCTCAGTAGAGTACCTTTCCTTTATTTTTGTGTCCTGCAAAATTTATGCAATATATAATACCTTTGGCCTTTACAGGATCAACCCCAATGGAGATGACCCCTGTCAGGAAGACTGCGCCCGAGGCTTCAAAATCTCTGAAGCCAATTCTAGAGGTGACCATGAGAATGGGGCCTAGAAAAGGTAAAGGAAAGGGGGAACCTTTGCCTGCTCCGACTCCCGGATTAACCCCATCAGAGTCTACCGACGGAGGCCAATCTACGGAAGGGGGCCAATCCACAGAAGTCTCCGAGGACGCGGCGCTGTGCTCTGTCCCATCTTCGAGTGAAGATGATCATAGAGCCTTGGCAAGGCTCCCCCTCCTAGCTCCTTTTTTGGAGCGAAGAACTGGACTTCGGACTTTGCTAGAGCATCTGGCTCAGGATAATCACTAGGTTGGGGAGACCGACTTGGTAGCTATTCTCAGTGAAGCTGAGGGGTCGAAGTTGGATCTGGCCTTGGAGCGGGCAGCCTATCTGGTACGAAGTATCTGCAACAACAGAGTTAGTTTAAACATGTAAATAGTTTGCTTACATTGCTCTTTTCTTCCTTCGCAGCAAATAGTCTTGGCTCGAGCTGTGACCGTATCAAATGAGCGAGAGTGTAACCGACTCAAAGAGAAGATAACGGCTCTTCAGGGGAGTCTTGTCAGCTCCAATCTTCAGACCTCTGGCTTGGACAAAATGGTGGCCGCAGGAAGGAAATCCAGACTTCATTTGGAGGCTGCCAACCGGAAGCTCGAAGCTAAACAGATCATGCTTCGGGCCGAAGTGGAAAAACATCGAAGACAGCAGGCAACCGTAGGGAGTGAGCTGGTTAAGCTCCGAGAGGAGAAGCTGAAGTTGTCGGAGGAGGCCAACAGTTTACTTGGACAGAAGAACTCTTTGGTTACGGAGGCAGCTAGGCTATCATCTTTGATAGACGAGCTGTCTTTGTCGAAGGATGCTTTGTCTGAAGACAAGGCGAAGTGTGAGAAGGTAGCCTTAGAAACCATGGACAACCTTCGGGGTGTCCTGGAGTACTTCGACACTTCTTGGACTTTACCATCAACTGGCGACATCCCTCTGCTGTGAAGACTAACAATGATCCAAGCAGCAGCGAAGACTATGAAGACAGTGGGTATTAGGTATGGAGAGATCTCCGGCCATGTAGCTGCTCTCGGATTGCTTCAATACTACGAGGATTTAGGGCTATCAGTAGCACTAGAACCAGAGGCGACTCCCGTCAACTTCGGTGATGACCGGCTCTTAACTCCGAACATCGACATGGCTGCAACTTGGGAAGCCTTCCAACTGTCTTGGAGAGCTAAAGGCCGATCAGCGATCAATACATGGATTGATGAAGGACTTCACCAAAAGCAAGTGTGGTCGCAACCTTCGAGCAGCCAACCCCATTGGGACCTAAAGGTCTAGTTCTCCTTAGGGCTCCGATTATGTAAAAATTATGCTTTATCCTTTATGAATTAAAAGACTTATTTGGAAATGTTTTTAGGCTTTCCAACCTTTTTTCGATGATCTCGAAGTACTAGAGGTTAACGAAGAGCTTCGCCTGCTATGGGCTACCTTCGAAGCTCTAAGACCTCACAAACGCCCTCGATTTTCAATTCCTCGGGCAGCTCCGGTGAAGTTATGCCCGAAATATGTAAAGATATATTATCTTATATTAAAAAGGAGGAAAAAGAAGTCAGTTTAGAACCTTCATCTTCTGAGGACATTGAATGGTCCGAAGAAGAAAATACTGTCGAAAAGCTAGTAGAAAAAAGCACTGAACAACTTCGAAGCTGGGAAAGAAGCCTTGAGCGACTTCGGACCTGGGCCGAACTTCAGCAAGAGCAGAAGGACTTCCGAGCTTCCAAAGGAGAGAAGAGGGTTAAACGTAAAGTTATTAAAACTCCTGGCTCCGGAATGAGTCGCCTTCGAAGTTGTTCTAGTTTCAACCGTAGTTCTAGGGATGGAAGAGGTCTTCGTTTCCTTCTCGGTATAGATACAGATTTTTCATGATGTAATGTAATCTGTTTGAATGATAAAGATTAAAGTTTCAAAATTGTCTCCCTACTTCCCAGCCCGTCTTTGGGTGTAAGCAACTTCGAAATGTTCGAAGGTGGTTACGCGCAATGAAAATAACATTAGTTAGTAGCACAATTTCGGAGGCTCAGACCCCCTTATCAAATTAGAGATTGACTAAGATCTCAAAAAATGTCTTCGACTCTACTAACTTGGAGTCTGAAAACTGGTAACTTAGTACCTTTTTGTTTGAATGTAGTCACTTCAGACTCTTTTTTGGATACCTTAGCATCCGATAAAAATGGTCGCTTTGGACTCTTTTTACAGACGTTTTAAGATATCATCTCGAAGTCTATTTTGTTTGGCCTCCTTCAGCTCTTTTTCCGAATGCTATCAAACCGGTGGTTTGGAATCCGCATAGTGGTCTCCTTGGACTCTTTTTACGGGTGCTTTCAAGCCAGAGCTTGGAATCCGTATCATTTGGTCTCCTTGGACTCTTTTTATAGATGCTTTCAAGCCGGTGGCTTGCAATCCATTTTTTGTGATTTTTCCACCTCGTCAGAAGCTTTGAACCAGTGGTTCAAAGTCCATAAAATTGGTTCAAATGAATGACACTTCCCTCACAGCCAACTCCATTCCTCCAGTGCATCCACTAGAAGTATGGAGTGTTTGAGAGGTAGGCATTATCTGAACCATGAACTTTATTTATTCAGAAGGTGTTTACAGATGATTACAAGGAGCTCCTATGCAAAATATAGCTTCAGGTGCTCCGCATGCCAGACATGCTTTAACTCGTCGCCTTCTAAATTAGCTAGTTTAAAAGAACCAGGGCGCCCTGAACGTAGAATGATGTATGGACCTTCTCACTTATTTCCTAATTTTCCTGGTGCTATGATGCTTCGCAAAACTAAATGACCTGGTTTAAGTTCATTATGCTTAACCTTCGGGTCATACCAAGCCTTCATCTAATGCTGATATTTCGACAAATTGGCAACAACACGAAGCCTTGTTTCTTTTGTTAAATCTAGCGAAGCTTGCCTTTCATCTTCTTTTTTAGGTTTGGTGGTGCGAAGAGATCCCCCTTTGAGCTCCGTCGACATCATACCTTCATCTCCGAATAGTAATCTAAAAGGAGTAAAACTTGTGGACCTTGTTTGAGTGGTCCGAATGGACCATAAAATCTTCGGGAGTTCCTTAGTCCATAACCCTTTTGCTAATCCTACTATTCTTCGATTTAGCCCTGATAAAATATTACCATTAGCTCGTTCGACAGCTTCATTAGACTGAGGATGACGCACAGCTACAAAACACATTTGTATGCCAAGGTCTTCGCAAAACTTCCTGAAGGGCTCCACATCAAATTGGGTCTCGTTGTCGACTGTGAGCTGTCGAGGCACTCCGAACTTGCATATAATGTTCTTCCAAAAGAATTTTTGTACATTATTTGAAGTGATAACTGTGAGGGGTTCTGCTTCCACCCACATGGAAAAATATTCAATTGCTACCACTGCAAATTTCAGATTTCCTTTTGCTACTGGCAAGGGTCCAATGAGATCCATGACCCATCTGGCCATAGGCCAAACCGGAGCAATGACTTGAAGAGTTGTTGTTGGACGATGACTTCGTCTTCCCATCCATTGACAACCTTGGAAGTGCGGACTAAGATCTCCACATCAGCTACTATTGTAGGTCAATAAAGCCCCTGGCGAAGTGTGTTTTTCCTGCTAAAGCTCGGGGGGCAGATGGCTACCACAAAGGCCTTCATGAATTTCTCGAAGTATCTCTTGTCCTTCGGCTTGAGAAATACATCGGAGTAGGGGGGAACATACTCCGGCCTTGTAAAGAATACCGTTAATTACATGATAATTCCGAACTCTTAGCTGCAATCTTGAAAGTTATGGCCCTTTAGGTAAAGTTGCTTCACCTCGCAATAACTCCATGATTGAACTCCGCCAGTCGGTGTTTGGAATGCAAAGAACCTCCGCATGAGGAATGATGCGTCACGGGGTCCCGATCTTCACGACGTATGATTGATCTTTAGATAACTAGCTATAGAATAGCCGGATAACTTGCTGCAAGCAGCGATAACTAGTGCAACCTGGCAAATAAAACTCGAAGCCAACCACAATCTTTAACCGGCAACCTGAATCGAGGATTCGCCCAACCACACTCTCAAAGAACCAACCAACACAGCCTACAATCAATCAAGGAGGACCTTGAAGGGAGTAGGAGCACCAATTGGGAGCGGATGAAGCCGCCGCTTCTGTAATCCGACGAAGGAAATCACAAGAGCAAAGGAAGGTAGAGATCTCTCTCTGAGTTTGTTAGCACGCAGCTAAACAAGGGGTTCTGTATTGAATCATCAAAGGTGCCCATTACAATGGTGCTAGGGGATATTTATACAAGGAGTAGACCTTGAAGATAGGTGCGAACATGAAAAGAAAAGACTAGGCGAACTATGTGAAAACGAATCAGCTTCTGGAGAGTTTCCGCGTGGCTGTTGGTCTTTTGAGCGGTCTTCGGTATTTCAGCAATAACTCCTCCTTGGAAGCTTCAATTCACGAACGGTTGGATTCCTTGGAAAGGTGACTTGATAAGGTTTCACACCATGTATAATATGCACCATGTAACTCGGTAGAATGATGAAGTTTTAATACGAGAACATTGACTTCATGCAGACTGTTGACCTTCGGACCAGCAAGCACTAAAACTAGTCGAACGCCCTCATGCAAACTTCAAACTGGTCGGGGTTAGATTCATTGGAAACTAGACTTCAAGAGATTTCCAAAAAGTTCTCATTTGCCTTCATAGCGTTTGGAAATCAAAAGTTATGATTATTTCTTTGAGACGATCCTGCAGGACTGGCTTGGTTCGAGCATGATTCTTCTATGTGTCCATTCCTTGTGAGTTCTTGTCATCCTTCTTGGTAAACCTGAGCATTAGCAATGTACACGACTTAGGTAGTATATAACTCTCATTAATAGTAAAATGAATTTCACAAAGTAGCGCGTGCACCTCTTGTTGAAGCTTCTTAGCTCGACTGCGTGTAATTGGTCCATCAAAAACATGTATTGGAGTCGCTGTGGTCGAAGTGGTCGGTGTAGAGGTTGGAGTGGTTGGCGTGGTCATATCATCCTCCCCCTCTTGAAAAGGAGTCGTCCTCGACTCTAAAATGTCTTCACTTGTGAATGCTGATAGGTCAGCAACATTGAAGGAGTTGCTTACGCCATAGCTTGGTGGAAGGTCAATCTTGTATGCATTATTGTTGATCTTGGCAAGAACACGAAATGGACCATCCCCTCGTGGCATCAGCTTGGACTTGTGCTTATCAGGAAAGCGATCTTTACGCAAGTGAATCCACACCAAATCGCCTGGTTCAAACGACACCTTCTTTCATTGCTTGTTCATACTTGTAGCCTTACGTGTCGCCTTTAGCTCGATTGCTTCTTTTGTTTTCTCATGTATCTTCTTGACATATGCAGCTCGCTTGGAGGCTTCCATATTGGTTCTCTCCTGTAATGGCAAAGGTAAAAAATCTATCGGAGCAATGGGTTTGAACCCATAAACAATTTCAAAAGGACACAAGTTAGTGGTAGAATGTACTGCCCTGTTATAAGCAAACTCCACATGAGGCAAGCAGTCCTCCCAATCTTTCAGGTTCTTTTTCACCATGGTTCGCAGCAACATCGACAGGGTTCGATTCACCACTTCAGTTTGTCCGTCGGTTTGAGGATGACAAGTGGTCGAGGATAGAAGCTTGGTCCCCACCTTGGACCACAATGTTTTCCAGAAGTAGCTCACAAACTTGACATCACGATCAAATACAATGGTCTTAGGCACCCCATGTAACCTCACAATTTCCCTAAAAAATAAATTAGCAACATGTGAAGCATCGTCGCTCTTGTTACAAGGGATAAAATGAGCCATCTTTGAAAATCTATCAACCACAACAAAAAAAGAATCTTTTCCTCTTTGAGTTCTAGGCAGTCCCAGAACAAAATCCATACTTATGTCTTCCCAAGGAATTTTAGGAGCAGGTAGAGGAGTGTATAAACCATGAGGGTTCAGTTTAGACTTAGCTTTGTGACAAGTGATGCAACGCTCCACGAACCGGATGACGTCTCTCCTCATCTTGGGCCAATAGAAGTGATCACCTAGCAGCTCATAGGTTTTCTTTTGTCCAAAATGACCTGTCAATCCTCCTCCATGGGACTCCTGCAATAAAAGAAATCTAACCGAAGAATTTGGAACACAAAGCTTGTTAGCCCTAAACAAAAATCCATCATGTATATGATACTTTTCCCAACCTTTTCCATCTTTACAATGAGTGTATGGTTCTGAAAATTCAGGGTCATCATTATACATGTCTTTCAAACTTTCAAGACCTATAACCTTCACCTCAAGTTGGTTTAGCAACACGATTTTTCTAGACAAAGCATCAGCAACCACATTGTCCTTACCTTTCTTATACTTCACAATATATGGAAATGTCTCGATGAACTCAACCCATTTGGCATGGCGTCGGTTTAGTTTTGCTTGGCCTTTCAAATACTTTAAAGCTTCATGATCGGAATGGATAACAAACTCTTTTGGCCATAAATAATGCTGCCATGTTTCAAGTACACGCACCAAAGCATACAATTCTTTATCATATACAGAATAATTCAATTGAGCACCTCCCAACTTTTCACTAAAATATGCTACAGGTTTGCCTTGCTGCATTAAAACCCCTCCTATGCCAATTCCACTGGCATCACATTCTACTTCAAAAGTTTTAGTGAAATCAGGAAGAACAAGCAATGGTGCTTCAGTTAAGTGTTTCTTTAATTCTTGAAAAGCATTTTCTTGTGAATTTCCCCATTTAAATTCAACACATTTCTTTGTTAATTCATTTAAGGGAGTAGCAATGGTACTAAAATCTTTAACAAATCTCCTATAAAATCCAGCTAGACCATGAAAGCTTCTTATTTGACTTACATTCGTTGGAGTTGGCCAATCCTTGATGGCTTTCACCTTGGTTTCATCCACTTCAATTCCTTTTCCTGAAACAACAAAGCCAAGGAACACAACATGGTCTGTGCAAAAACTGCACTTCTCAATGTTAGCAATAATTTCTCCTTTCGGAGCTCATCTAGGACTTGTCGAATATGATTCATGTGCGTTTCAAAAGACTTGCTGTAAATTAAGATATCATCAAAATAAACAACCACAAATTTTCCAATGAAGGCTCTCAAAACATGGTTCATCAATCTCATAAAAGTACTTGGAGCATTAGTCAAACCAAAAGGCATAACTAGCCATTCGTACAGCCCAAATTTTGTTTTAAAAGCAGTTTTCCATTCATCTCCAGCTTTCATTCTTATTTGATGGTACCCACTTTTCAAATCAATTTTAGTGAATATTATGGAACCACTTAATTCATCAAGCATGTCTTCTAATCGAGGAATAGGATGGCGATAGCGAATAGTGATGTTATTTATGGCTCTACAATCAACGCACATCCTCCAAGAACCATCTTTTTTTGGTACTAAAATAACAGGAACAGCACAAGGACTTAAGCTTTCACGAACATAACCTTTATCGAGAAGTTCTTGTACTTTCCTTTGTATCTCCTTTGTTTCTTCAGGATTGGTGCGATATGGTGGTCGATTTGGAAGAGCAGCCCCTGGAATAAGATCGATCTGATGTTCAATCCCACGTACAGGAGGTAATCCATTCAGGGTTTCCTTTGGAAAAACGTCCTCATATTCCTGCAAAAGATGAGACACCATAATAGGAAAAGAGGTGTTATCGTTAGCTGACACTAAAATGTCTTTGCACACAAGTACAAAGAGTACTTGATCTGGGTTGTTCCTTACTTCTCTCATCTCAGATTTTGTGGCTAACAAGACTAAATTTTTTTCTTCTTCTTTCTTTTGATCTCTCAATTTTTTTCTCATATTGGGCTGGTGGATCTCACTCTCTGATTTGTGGAAGGCACTCGAATTCTTTTTCTCTTCCTTTCTATTCTCATCTCTCATACTAGAGCTCTTTTGCAAATGCTCAGCAAGAATTTGCTGTGGTGTCATAGGTTTGAGTACAAACTTCCTCCCCTTCAAATCTAGATTGTACTGATTTGTTCTCTCGCAATGCTGAGTATATCGATCATATTGCCATGGCCTCCCGAGTAGTATGTGACATACGTACATGGGTGCCACATCACACTCTACCGTGTCAACATATTCACCAATCTTGAAGGGAACTTTTACTTTGTATCCAATCTTGATGTCACCGGAATCATTAAGCCATTGGACATGATATGGATGAGGATGTCGCAGAAGTTTCAGATCAAGCTTGTCAACCATCTCACGACTAGCAAGATTATGGCAGCTTCCTCCATCAATGATCATCTTTACTACCTTATCTTGCACTTTGGCTCTTGTCTGAAATAAATTATGCCGCTGGCCGTTCTCAGCTTCCTTCATCTGAACACTCAATATTGGGGCCACCACAAGAGCAGCACCTTGCTCAAAATCACAGCCGGTACGTTCCTCTTCTTCATGGGCTTCTTCTTCCATATCTTCCTCTTCACTGGTTGATTCATACTCTCCATTATCAGTTACAATGATCACTCTATTATTTGGACACTCTCTAGCAACATGTCCACGACCTCCACACTTGAAACACTGAATCCCATTGCTCTTGGATGTAGAACCCACTGAAGTGGAGGTGGAAGCTGCTGGTTTGGAACTCGTGCTCGGGGAAGCAGAGTTCTTCCCACTAAAATTACTTTGAGCATTAGAACGTGAGCCTCCAAATGAACCTTTCGCAGCTGACGGTGCAGTAGTAAACTTAGAATTTAACTTGCTTCCTCCAGACATAGTCCTCGTACCAAAAGGCAAATACTTACTGCTCTTGGTATCTTGCTGTAGTTGGCGTTCAGCTTTGGTGGCTTGATGTACCAAATCAATAAGATGACGGTACGACTGAAACTCAACAATGCGTTGAATATTTCGATGCAACCCAGCCATGAATCGTGCCATAGTTTGTTCTTCATCTTCATATACGTTGGCTCTAATCATTGCCTTCTCCATCTCTTTATAATACTCTTCAACAGAATAACTTCCTTGTTTCAAATTCTGTAGTTTATCAAAAAGATCACGCCGATAATGCTTCGGCACGAAACGTCTTCTCATTTCACGTTTCATCTCTGCCCATGTGGCAATAGGATGTTCTCCATCTTCTTCACGATCTTGGAGAAGTTGCTCCCACCAAATCAGAGCATATCCTTCAAACTCTAGAGATGCCATAGTCAACTTCTTCTCTTCTGTATAATTATGCAAGCGAAAGATCTTGTCGACCTTCAACTCCCAAGTGAAATAAGCTTCAGGATCAGATCCTCCATCAAATTTTGGCATGGTAAATTTTAGTTTACCAAGCCACTCTTCACAATGGCCTCCTCTACGATGTTGGCGATCATGTTGGGAATGATTATCATCATTTTCAGATTCGGATTCTTCAGTGTCTTGATTTCTTCGATTCCAGCCCCTCCCTCTTCCATGTGCAGCACTTCGGTTCCTCCGTCCTCTTCTTCCTCCTCTTCCATCACTATAATCACCTTCTTCACCATGGGTGCTTGCTCCATCATTAGGTGGACGACGTCCCCTAATTTCATTTAGTATGGTTTGAAAATCTTGGGCCAACCGATCTTGTCTCTCTTCTAGACTTTGCTGGAATTCATTAAATTATGCCATGGTGACACAATCATTGATCTCAACGTCGTCACCCATCTTTCTGTAAAATTAGTGACAACAAAGGAACAAGAGTATATGTGTAATAAAAATATATGTGGGATCTCTCAATCTCACTTCTCTTACCAACCGAGGCTCAGTGAAGTTCCTGCGGGTTACAGAGAAACAAAATGTGTGGTGGTACCGAGAGCGATGGTTAAGCGAATACAAGACCAGAGAGTACCGATTACGATGGCTTTTATGTGGAGCTTGGTGGGGATTATAAACAAGGAATGCAATCTGAATTCTAGTTATTGTAAAGTTAAGTAACAATCCAAACTAGAGGTTCCCTGCTTAGTGCTGATCTCAAAATGCTAAAGATGTAAATGGATCACACACACGTGCAAAGAAAATCTCAGATTGATGTAAACAAGGAGTATGATTGGGATGCAAGTGTTGCAATCAAACCCAACCAAAATTTTGTACCAACAAAAGATAGCGATCTGGTTGCACAACTTGAAACACAAACTTTCAGCAACTGTGCTCTCAAACGAACTGATCTTTAAACTTTTCTTTCACAATTTTTTTTCTCAACTTTCCTTTTTTGAACTTTTCTTTCTTTTACCTTTTTTTATAGAACTGAACACAATGACCAGATATATAAGAGGTTCAAAGGACACACGACGGAAAATGATCAGCAACTAAAACAAAGACTCTAATGGACTGGAAATTAACTGAACTCACTAAAATAACAGATTGAAACAAAGGGCTAAACAATATATATGGATATATTTTTTTGGCTTTTGGTGGATAGGACGAAACAAAATATATGTAGCTAAGGGTAAAGAATCCTACCGTGGAAACCGATCAGCTCTGATACCAGATGATGCGTCACGGGGTCCCGATCTTCACGACGTAGGATTGATCTTCAGATAACTAGCTATAGAATAGCCAGATAACTTGCTGCAAGCAGTGATACCTAGTGCAACCTGGCAAATAAAACTCGAAGCCAACCACCGTCTTTAACCGGCAACCTGAATCGAGGATTCGCCCAACCACACTCTCAAAGAACCAACCAACACAGCCTACAATCAATCAAGGAGGACCTTGAAGGGAGTAGGAGCACCAATTGGGAGCGGATGAAGCCGCCGCTTTTGTAATCCCACGAAGGAAATCACAAGAGCAAAGGAAGGTAGAGATCTCTCTCTGAGTTTGTTAGCACGCAGCTAAACAAGGGGTTCTGTATTGAATCATCAAAGGTGCCCATTACAATGGTTCTAGGGGGTATTTATACAAGGAGTAGACCTTGAAGATAGGTGCGAACATGAAAAGAAAAGACTAGGCGAACTATGTGAAAACGAATCAGCTTCTGGAGAGTTTCCGCGTGGCTGTTGGTCTTCTGAGCGGTCTTCGGTATTTCAGCAATAACTCCTCCTTGGAAGCTTCAATTCATGAACGGTTGGATTCCTTGGAAAGGTGACTTGATAAGGTTTCACACCATGTATAATATGCACCATGGAACTTGGTAGAATGATGCAGTTTTAATACGAGAACATTGACTTCATGCAGACTGTTGACCTTCGGACCAGCAAGCACTAAAACTAGTCGAACGCCTTCATGAAAACTTCAAACTGGTCGGGGTTAGATTAATTGGAAACTAGACTTCAAGAGTTTTCCAAAAAGTGCTCATTTGCCTTCATAGCATTTGGAAATCAAAAGTTATGATTATTTCTTTGAGATGATCCTGCAGGACTGGCTTGGTTCGAGCATGATTCTTCTATGTGTCCATTTCCTTGTGAGTTCTTGTCATCCTTCTTGGTAAACCTGAGCATTAGCAATGTACACGACTTAGGTAGTATATAACTCTCATTAATAGTAAAATGAATTTCACAAAGTAGCGCGTGCACCTCTTGTTGAAGCTTCTTAGCTCGACTGCGTGTAATTGGTCCATCAAAAACATGTATTGGAGTCGCTGTGGTCGAAGTGGTCGGTGTAGAGGTTGGAGTGGTTGGCGTGGTCATATCAAGGAATTTGTGGCACCGAAGGTGAAGTAATCTCTTCATAAAAGGCTCCTTCTGGAATATCCATAGCTCCGGCTATAGCTTTTGCTAGGGTATCAGCTTGTGCATTATCAACTCTTGGTATACTTCGGATAGAAATCCCTTTGAATGCTGCTTCGATTTTACGGATCTCTTCCATATATTTTTCAAGCTGTGGATGGCGGACTTGAAAACCTTTGTCAATGTGCCCTTCTATAATTTGAGAATCCATTTTGATAACAACTCTTGTAGCACCCAGAGCACGCACTTTTCGGAGTCCTAAAAAATTCCTTCATACTCCACTATATTATTGGTGGACTTAAAGTTGAGCCTTGTGGAGTAAATCTCTCTTTGCCCTAAAGGCAAAATTATTACTACTCCAATACATGCTCTGGATGCTCTCAACTATTTCCGCTAAGTCTAGGCTATGCTAGTGCTTTAACGCACTCTTTATTACAATATCATCCATATAGGCTTCTACATTGCAGCCTATTTGGTGGCCTACAGCCATAGCAATTAATCTCAAAAAGGTTGCCCCGACATTTCTCAAGCCAAAAGGCATTCTTACATAGCAGAAGACTCCCAAAGGAGTTACGAAGCTTGTTTTGATTTTATCTTCGCGCTTTAACAAGATTTGATGATAATCAGAATACGCATCGAGGAAGCTTAATAACTTCGAACCAGCAGTGGAATCAACTAATTGATCTATTCAGTGCATGGGATAGGGGTCACGTGGGCATGCTTTATTCAAAGATGTAAAATCAATACACATGCGCCACTTCCCGGAGGATTTCTTTTTGACGAAGACTGGGTTGGCTAGCCACTCCGTATGAGCTACTTCTCTGATAATCCCAGCCTTCAATAATTTCTCCACTTCTGCCTTAGCAAGGCTTGCCCTTTCTACTGATAGCTTTCGAAGCCCCTGTCGAACAGGTTGAACCCTTGGGTTTACAAGTATGTGTTGTGCTCAATGATATCTTGACTGACTCCCGGAATGTCTTCATCAGACCAGGCAAAGGCATCCAAATTTTCTTTGACTACTTTTTCCAATTAAGTAGTGATCTCCGAAGGAAAATCTTTGCCGAACTGAAAAGAATAGTCTTTGCCATCTTTTACAATAATCTTTGTTACGATTTTTCCTTCGGGGCTTGGCCTTGGGAAGGATTTATTCGAAAAATCACTTGATGTAGAGATATCCTCCAAATTTCCTTGTACATTATTGACTTTTATTGGGTCGAGAGGGGGGCATGACCATATTCTGCTCTTCGCGTAGTGGCTTCATTACCGAAGACAGTGAGTACTCCCGCTTGCATGGGCATCTTCATACATAAATAGTTATGGTGCGCCATGGCTCCGAATTGATTTAACATGCCCCTTCTGAAGATAACATTATAAGCATAAGGGGCATCTACAACATCGAAGATTACTTCCTCTATTCTTGCCAGGAGTCCCTCTCCGAAAGCAACCTCAAGACCTATTTGGCAGAGGGCATCAAGAGGAGGTCATGTGAAGCCTTGTAGGGGACGAGCTGTGGGGAGGAGATGTTTCCTAGAGATATAGAGCTGATCGAAAGCTTGAATGAAGATGATATCTGCTGAACTCCCACCATCGACCAACACTCTCTGAACTTCAGTTCCTTCTATATCGGTAGTGATGACAAGGGGATCTGCATGTGGGAATTTTATGCCTGCTGCATCATCTTTAGAAAAAGATATAGGCACATGGGACCACTCAGGCATTGCGGCTGCAAACGAAGAAGTTCCAATATGACCTACTTCCCGAACATACTCTCTCTGCTGCCTCTTTGACATGCTGCCAAGAGTTCCCCCTCCGGAAATAGGGAGGACCACTCTTTTGTCCCGGTCTTGGCCATCTTCTTGCTTCGGGGGTGGCATAATATTGACCACCGGAGGTTGTCCTATGGTGTCGAAGTTGTCTACAAGTACGACAACTTGCATAGGCTCTGGACGTGCCTCAGAGGGGACTCGGTCAGTAGTGCCTCAACCAGAGGTCCTTTCGAGGTACTCGCCTCTTAAAGCAAGTATAGACTTGCATGCATCGGTAGCATGACTCCGATTTTCACCGTGAACGCAGCAGAAGAAGGCTTGGCCCTTGCCAGCCGGCTTCCCTGGCGGCCTCCAGCCACTGACCTTGTTTCCCAAAGCTTGTGGATTTCTAGGGGAAAATTTCTGTGGAGAAGGAGCAATGTTCAAGACTTCGGAGCGAGGATGTTTTTCCCCTGATGCCTGTCATGCTGGATGTCAAAGTTGGGCCCCTGTGAAGGTGTTGAAGTCTTCACCTCGAGCTTGACTTCCTGGATGATTGGTGGAGTCAAAGCTATTCTTCGGAGCCATCCTTATTCCGACCTAGCATATTCTTCAAAATAGGCCATCAACTGTGGTACAGAGGATATATGTTTTTGATGGAGTTTATCGAGGAGGCCCGCAAGAGTAACTCCCTCTCGGGTTGCATCGACGATGGACGATGCAGACAACCCTCTTATCGGCGACTTCGTATGAGCGAAGCACTTGAAGAATTGTCTTAAAGTTTCTCCAGGTTGCTGCTTCACTTGAAAAAGACTTCCCGTAGACATAGGGGGCACAAAGGTACCTTGAAAGTTACTTATAAACTTTTTTCTTAGATACTCCCAAGTTCTAATTGATCCTAGCTTCAAAGACCAGAACCAATGTAAAGCAACTCCTTCGAGCGCAAGGGGGAAGCACTTGGCCATGGTATCTCAGACCCCTCTGCTG
This sequence comes from Zizania palustris, assembly GCA_019279435.1. Lineage (NCBI taxonomy): Eukaryota > Viridiplantae > Streptophyta > Magnoliopsida > Poales > Poaceae > Zizania > Zizania palustris. The sequence goes on from JAAALK010000080.1 coordinate 99,650,818, forward strand.
GCTTCAATCGCCAAAGCATACGAACGAGAGAACTCCCCTAGATCTTCTTCCCCGGAGTACTTACAGAGCTTCGAAGTTTTGAACTTGGGGTCAAAGCACCTTTTGGGGTCGAAGGAAGCATTCTCGGGGGCTTCAGGATAAAGAAGAGGGTCGTCGTCTTGATGCACCTCCGAAATGACGGGGATAACTTGAGGACGAAGCCTATCTGCTACTTCCTGCCTCCACCTTGTCACTTCGGCTTGGAGACTGGCCATCTGGGTCTCCATGTCTCCAAGGTTGTCTTCATTTCTTCCGGAAGGGGCTTCCAGGTCTTGAGAACTGAACAGATCACTTCGGAGCACGGTCGGAGCTAGAGGAGGAGCTCCGTCTGGTCGAAGCATAGACGGAGTCCCTGAAGGGGCTTTGTATGCTCGAGGAAGAAAATTCCCTTCGGGGGTCTGAGGTGGAGAAACTTCAGTTGAGTAAGAATCGGAAAGAAAGTGTTGTTTGTTTGTTTGTTTGTTTGTCTGAAAGGTAGAAGCTAGAAGGTAGAAGGAGGCGTATGTACCTGATTTCGGCAACGTGTCAGCGGCACAACGGGGGCAGGCGTGTAGCGGCTGTGTTCGGCGACCAGCGGCGGCGGTATTCGACGATCAGTGTCAGCAGCTATGGGCAATGTGCGGTAAGCCTTTACAGGCGTTTCCAATGGTTCATTCATCTTGTATCTTGTATAGAAGCTAGAAGGTAGAAGGAGACGCATGTACCTGATTTCGGCGTGCTGGCGTGCCGCGGCTATGTTCGTCGATCAGCGGCGGTGGTGTTCGGCATCAGCGCTGTTCAGCGGCAGCGCTGTTCGGCGGCAGCGGCAGCGGTGCTGTTCGGCGACCAGCGACGATAGTGGTTGGCAATCAACGAGCGGAAAATCTGTGTGGTTGCTAGGATTTGGGGGTAATTTGCATGGATAGTCCGGTTGGTTTCTAGGATTTGGGGGAAATTTGCTTGGATAGTGCGGTTGTTTGATAGGTTTTAGGGATAATTTGCATGGATCATATTTGCATGGATGGTCCGGTTTCTATTGCATGCGTGCTATTTTCCATAGATTTGGCCGGCAATTATGGAACACAACAGAACCTGCGTGACTACTTGTTCGGTGGGAGAATGAAGGGTGGAGATCGCTCTAATGAGTATGAGTAAAAAATCAATGGATCAGATTGCTTGAATGAGTAAAAACAACTCGTCTATTATATAGTAGTATAGATGATGTATAACACATACATGGATGGATTTTCATGAGTTGTTGGATATACCATATTGTGATTGCCAAAAATACCATGATTATATTTCTGTTATGGTAATTTCCCTTGAAGGCGCATTTGGCAATCTTTTGGTTGAGTATCGATGGTGGATTGGTTTGTTCCTTGGAGTGTCACTTAGCATAGTTAATTCTCATTCTGGAAAAGTCATCATCATCTTGTTCATTGTCTTTGGTTTTTGAACTCTTATTCAAATTTCATCGCGCAATCCATGTGCCTTTTCTGTTTTAACATTTTGAATTTGTGCTGCATGTTTGGTCATTCCAACATTGAGTTATACAAGTTTCTGGTTTCTTATTATTAAAAATATTCTTTTTTGATGGGATTACTTTTCCATATGCCCTTTATTGGTGTTTGTTGTGTGTATTGTGCATATTTATTGTGTCCATTCTGTTTTCCTTTATTTGCAAGTAACGTGTCGGGCATGAGTTCGTTCATTAGTCATTACTAGTAAGATGTTTGTACTTTGCAGCAGAACCTTATTTTGCAACAGGGTCTTTGCGTAAAATTCATGTTTCTGCAAGATTTTTCAGAAATCTAAGGTTTTTTACACAAAATTCATACATCCGCGTAAAATAAAAAAAATTAAAAAACTAAAATGCAAAAGTATATTTTCTTTTTATATATTTCTTCTTTTTATTTTTCTTTTCTTTTCTCCTTTTTTATTTTTCTTCTTTCTGACGCTTGAATGCGGTGGTTGCATGCCTAGCGCGCGGCGCTGCGGGCGGGCGCGCGCGCGGGCGCAACGTGCAGGTGAGCCGATTTTTACAGGGCGCAAGTTTTGGCAATTTTTTATGGGATATGGGAAGGCACGCACGGGGTTGCGGACAGAATCCACGGACGAAGTAGCGGCTTTATATTAGTTAAGACTTCATTTGTAATGATCTTTAAATTTTTGTATTCACTTTTTTCAGATAAAACTAGTTTAGATAAATAAAATAATACAAGAAGCATATTTAATTCACACATAACTCTGAATAGAATATTTTCGAATTTAATTTAACTGACTAAAAATTTATTGATTTTTTTTATTTTCACTGACGAACACACTACTAGTTTATTTCTAAGATATCCATGTTTCTTCATATCTATGTTAAAAAATATAGACAAAATATGGTAACACTTAATTTTATTTTGTCCACTCTGTTTCCATCTGCATATCATGCCTACTTAATCCGAATGCTGAATTTTTTAAAATAATATTTTTTAAAAAAATTCAAATATGTATGCCGATTTCAAAAAATTGCAAAACTAACAGGCGGTCAGCATTTGAAGTGCCGGCTAGATGCCACTTCAGCTCCAGTCGGCACTTCAAATGCCGACCGCATGTTACTTTTGTAATTTTTTGAATTTGACATACAAATTTGATTTTTAAAAAAAAAATATTATTTTTTAAAAAAATCCTGAATGCTACTCATAGGACCTACCTGCATACGTGCTGAAGATGGCCGCTAGATGATGTCCGTAAATACTAAGGGCTCTTTTGGAACACATGAATTTTATATAAATTTAACTAAATCCTTTGAAATTATTTTAAAAAACTCCATTCCAAAAGAGCCATAATACCTTGGACATGATGCTAATTACATCACCTGATACCGCAACTAATAATTCATCTATAAATAATCACCTTCACATCAGAACCGATGATCTAGTCTTCCCGGCCACATTCCTATGCGGAAATGCGGTGACTAAGTTATCTGAAAATAAAAATTTTCTAACGTGTACATTAGAAAATATTGCTAAAGAAGGACCATATATCACTACCTTAGGCACGCAGTACAGTGGAAGAAGAATTAGAATAATGAGCCGATCCAACTTGAGCATGCCGATATGGGCAAGAACCGATCAGTTTCCTCGGGAAGCCTCCGCCCGATCATGCCCTCAAGAACTAGACGGTCCGATTGGTAAGTTTTCGGTTGAACTCAAGCCAATGACACCGCTTATCCAATTAGTGATGTCTATTTTGATGCCTATCTCTGTGACACTAAAGCCGATGCCGATACAAAGCAGAACGACAACAGTTGTACTAGTATCAACACATCTATGGTGGGAATACCGATCAATGAGATGCTCATGCTCTCATGAAGTGGTGGCTAGAATTTGCTCTCGGTGGCTAACAACTTGGCACGAGGATTGCACCAACATCTGCATGATTGCACCCTACTTGGATTCCTATCAGATCTATTCGAATCTTTATCCAAACTGTTTGAATCTCTATTTAAATTAAACCAAATTCAAGTTCAATTTTCCAACCCTTTAAGCGTGTGACCCTGTAGGTTCACATATATCATATATCTTAGTTAACATATGAAAACTCATTTCCAGATTCCGTTAATAGTGGCCTCTAGCAAAGCATATTAACCAAAGTATATGTAAATATTATATTGACCGAACTTGAAATATTTCATATATACATGTTCCTTTGCCTCACGATATCGAGTGAGCACAAGATGAGATTTGTGCCATCCTATCAATAGCTCGATCCTCTCTTGATCTCTATATTGGATTATGACTTTTGATTAACCCTTTAATCATGTTGGTGTGGCCATGCACTTCCCTAATCCATTACATTGAGGGGCCGAGAGATATCCCTTGTAAAAAGGAGGAGCAAATTATATTCCATCTTTATCACTTACATCGTACTGCATCTTTCATAACATAATCGATGACTACTTTTATAACTACCTAGTTATGGAATAACATTTAGCAATCCTAAAATAAGCTACTACGTATGTTTGCAACTATGATGATCTTAGGTCTAATGATTTTATATAAACACTACTAACGTCAACAGTGTCTCATAGTGAGTCTATCCATTTATCTAACGTATGTTCTTCAACATATATCCATGTTATTTAGTTGGTATCTCTATACCCATGATCTATGAGACATTATCATTAATCAATAATATACATGTCGATCTTAGTCGTATTTGTTTCATATATGACCTATATCCGATTATGCACCTTTTAGAAATAGTCGCATTCTGAGTGTCATAACCAAATCACGCATTTGTTAATCCATAATGACAATCTATTTTAAAGAAACAATAATTTTATTTTATAAATATGGTATACCACATCCAACATCTCTATATTACATAATACTAACAATTCTCTCATGAGATCGGTAGGTTCTGATAGTATCAGTGCTACATGTTGAATTGTGAGAGGGGAAATATATTGTGGAATAGATGATTGTATTGAGTGGGCCAGTATATATGAGTACATGAGCAGAGAAATCGTAGGTAATCTACATATAAAGAATGACTAGATATAATCAAATCATACCTAATATCATCTCTATTACCATATACTTAACTTACCATACACACACATACCATATACTCTAACATCCCCCACAGTCCAAGCGTGAGCAAAGCGGACACTTAGACTGGAGAAAAAACTGACAAGAGTACTCAACAATGATATCCCTTTATGTCGTAGTCAAGATAGCCGAAAGCAATGGAGCCGAAGAAGTTGTGGTCGAGGTAGCTCCATAAAATAGCGGTAGTCGATGTAGCCGAAGAAGTCGGGATGCCGATGACGAAGTAACCTAAAGCTACGGACACATATAGGCGTCATGAAGTGGTGCACAAGCGAGATGGTGCCGACGAACCAAGATAAGATGAAAACGATGACACGATCGTGGAAGTCATTGAGGAAGAAGACGCCAAATAACCGATGTTATCGAAGTTGTCGAGGATGAGACGCATATTGAGTTTGCCAAACCCAAAGACGAATCGAGACGAACACACACAACAATATTGCCAATACCATGCAAGCGTGGAGAGGGACCATCATGCACCTTATGCCATTGTCGAAGGAGATCAGCAGAGAAGGCCTCTTAGATGATCACAGTGCAAAAAAGCGTAGACGGAGAAGTGCCGATGCAACTCACTGTTGTCGAAGAAGACAGAAGTAGTCGAGGAAGATACAACAACACTGGCAACGTGGTCCATTGGACAAAGATGAATAAAGTTGATGTAGAGGTAGCTGGATCAATGGCCTGGAGCAGCGAAATGGCAGCTGAAAGATGACACAGTGGCGATTCTAGAAGTAGGCGAAGAACCCAAGTGATTGACGATGACTGAAATGACGGTGAAGACGATGAGAGTGACAACATCATGGCCCAAGGAGGCGACACAATGGTAATTCATATCGATGCAGCAGATTAAGACCCATGAGCAACAACACTGCAGCCCGAAGAGGCAACACAGTGATGGTCCAAAGCTTGATGGCGAGAGCGCGTAGTTGAATATATATACATCCCGAAGAGAACGGACGATCGGATGATCAAGCCGAAAGTGTGTGGAACCTCTTGAGTGAAATTAACAATGCGTGAAGTGAAGTGGACAATGGCAGTGGACCGTACGACACAAATCAGGAAAAAAAGTTTGCCCAAAATGACCACATGGCCTTATTAGCAAAATATAACTTTTTCTAATTATTTTGCCCACCGTGCATGCACGAGGCGTGGAAAAGAAAGAAAAAACAAAGGCAATGGGACTAATCTACAACATGCAATGATGAAGAACTGTAAAACGCTACCGTGCGTGATGTGTCCACCATGGAACGACGGGCCAAGAGGGTGAAGCAGGGAAACTGGCGCCCTGGTGCGGGAGAAGACCAAGCAGACACACGGATCGGTGCTGTGCTAGCCACGGAGGGGACTAGGGAGAGAAGCCGGCGGGACCGCAGGATCGCCGCCGCCAGAAGATCGAGATCCACTCATGGGGGCGAGCAGCAACGGAAAAAAGAGAGTGGCGCTAAATCGCCCGATCTAATATCATGTTGAATTGTGAGAGGGAAAATATATTGTAGAATAGATTATTGCATTGAATCTGATGGACCGGTATATATATGAGTAGATAAGCGGAGATATGATAGGTAATCTACGTATAAAAAATGACTAAATATAATCAAATCATATTTAATATCATCTCTATTACCATATACTTAACCAACCATATATACATGCTTAGCATATACTCAAAACAGTACACATTGGGGCTTCGGCATTCTGTAGGAGGATCAACAATAATTTTATCTTCTCCCTAATTAACGGTGTGATGGCATATCTTGCTAAGGACGCAAATGATTGATGAGGAAGATTGACTAATGTGGTGTTTTGATCACATGAGCATGGCCAAGTCACACCGAGCCTCTCTGACTATTGGTCTATTTGAGAGATTGCTCCTCTATACACTCGTACGCCCACGAGCAGAGCACTTTGACACCAAGGAGATACTTTACATAAGCCTAGGAGTTAACACCGAAAGCCATGTGTGAGGTAATCCGACCGTTCAGCATAATAATACAATATCCTCCATAAATCACACAAATCAGCTAAGTGTAACATGCAAAACACTTGGTCAATATATAATTAATGTCTTTGCCTAGCTAGAGGTTATTCACATTAAGGGGAGGTGGTGTGTCATGTATCAAATTCCATCATTGTAACCTCGCCTTATTCCATCAGCTCGAGCAGTCAGGGAAAACAACAAAGCAAGACAGAGGAATAGAGTGGCCTAAGTAGGAGCATCGTGGTATATAAGGAGTGTACCATCCCATGTAAACAAGCGACTGACCCAAACTAAGCCAAAACCGGATTTAATTTGAGAGATAAAGAAATTCTAAAAAAATAGCTGTGCTAACTCCGTCATCATCTCTACTTTTTCACACAACAAATCAAAATTCTTTAATTTTAGTTTCATTCATCTCTATTTATATGGTGTTATGTTAATGTTATAATTTTTCTATTACAAGACGTGAATACTTAGCTAGTCCTTTGTAAAAGAACTTAGCCATGCTAGATCACCCTGGATCAAAGCTGGTCTAGATAGGCTACCGAACACATGGTGTAAAATCCTCAACCCCTCTAATGAACAACCACAATAATTCAGATATATGTTAATAGACAACAAACCACTATTCCGAACTCCTATAATCATAACTCTAATTAGCAGAATTCTGAACACACCACCTATGAAACCTCAAACACATGCAAATGTAATAAATAAAAAAACACTAAGTATAGATTATTGTTAGGGGTACGTTGGTAGCAACTAGGGATGAAAACGGAGCGGAAAGTTTCCGTCCGTTCCGGGAAAAAACGGAAACGGATATGGAAAATTGCGGAGCGAAAATGAAAACGAAATTTTTTAAGCGGAAACGGAAACGGAACAGCGGTTTCCGACAGAAACGGATACGGAAACGGAATATTCCGCATAACAAAAACGGAAAGTTTCTGTTTCACAGTTTTTTACTGCATTATATAGAATATTAGCTTTTACTTTTTTACATTATATAAAATTTAAACTATATTCTATTCATAAAATATTAAACAATTTAATTTAAATTAATATATAATTATTTTCTAAAAATAAATAATATATATTCATTACAAATAAAATAAAACTTGTTTTTACTTTGTTATATGTATTTATCATATACTAATGTGTGTAAATTGAACCTATTTATTTGTTTATCGTACTTTTTTCATATATTAAGGGTTTTTTATAATTCCGATAGATATTCCGTTCCGTATTCGTATCCGCTTCTTATTCGGTCCGTATTCGTTTCCGATCATATCCGTTTTCGTATCCGTTTCCGGTATATCCGTATTCGTTTTCGTTTCCGTAAAAAAATATGGAAACGGATATGATAGCACTCATTTCTGTCCGTTTCCGCTCCGTTTTCATCCCTAGTAGTAGCATTGCGTGGGAAAAATTGGCGTATACACAATTGACTAAATCAGAAGAGATTCAGATGGGTGACTAAATCAGAAGAGATTCAGATGGGATGTGCATGACAGGACATTTTCTTTTCTGTAGTAGCTTATAATGAGATACTATTAGCTAGTTGATATATCCGACAACTGCCCCCTATGATTTTTACATATCTTTTTAGAATTATATATAATATAATTAAGAAATAATTTCAATTTAATCTACTTTCAAAAACTAAAGTTGTTTATTCCTTAGATAATTAGTATTTACTTAATAAAATAAACATAAAAGAAAAGATAAAAACGTATGTACAAATACGTCTAAAATAAGGAATTAAATACTCTGGCAGGGCCGGAACACATGCTGCATTGCTACAGGAACACAGCACTCGTCCGCTTCAGCGGATGCGGTCTGGTCTGACACACTTAAGCAGGTTTCACTAGAAAAGTAGTATCAGTACCAGCTGACAGCTGTTTACAATAATTAGTAAACAGAATAGTACCAGTGTTTTGTTTTTAAGTCGCAAGAAACGTAATGGCAGGGCGATGGCGGTCGGGTCAAAACAGGGCGTCCATTAAAATTTTAAAAACGATAGCTACTTGCATACATGTACACTCTTATAGTTGGTCCTCGTCATTTACTAGTAATCCGTCCAACACGCTTATTAGCTGAATGTTGACTGGTTTTCACGGTGGGAAGGAAGGATAATAGCTTGGTTGAGGGCATGGCGGTCTTCGCTCAGGTACAAGTAGTCGTATTCTATTTCTCCCTGTCTCCATCACCACGCGGCGGAGCCGCCGCTACCATTGGGACAATAAGAACGATTTCAAAATCCAAAAATCCATAAGAGCACAACCCGCACACTGGATTCCTCCATCCTCCATCAACCCCACACAACTACAGAACAAATCATTAGCAACGCATAGATCGACACGGGATCTACGTAGCTAAAGGGAGCGCCACCGACCATGCTTGTAGAGCACATCATGACAGACATGGGCGCAGCTATGCTGGTTAGGATTTAGGAAGCTCTAAGCACCAAACCCACTCACCTACTCTATATGTGGGCAGTGAAAGCCTGATGCTACACGTGATGTTGCCCTCAAATGGGGACGCAAGCGGCATAGTACGATAGTTCTAGGGTGTCAATGTAGATGGAATATTTTGTGTGCTTCTTATCTTGATGTTATTTACATTTTTGTACTCTTGTTTGTCATTACGTTAATACATGTTTTCACTAATATACAGTGGCGGAGCTAGAGACAAATTGAGGGGGTACACTACTTTAAGCGGTACACCATATTGAGTCCAAGAGGTGCACAAAAGGTAAAAAAATGCTAATAACAACTAAAATTTGTTTTTGTACCGGGTTCCTGGGAACCCACAGCCAACACTGTGGCTCCGCCCCTGCTAATATATATATATATACATGTACATGCGTTTTATTTACTTTATACTATTAACCTTACTTTTTAAGATTATCATTTAAAATTGCTTAGAAGTACAATGATTACCACTTAAAATCACCTAGAATTTTATGAGACAAATTCCTAAGACTAAACTCTTGATAGCATGGCCGAAGGAAAAAAACTAAATTACCGAAACAACTTATTACTTAACCCATAGGTCCTACCAACCATTTAGTTGGCTATAAAAGTTTTATTAATCAACGGTTTGCCGATAGGGGTCTGTTGATGCCAAGATTTAATATGGTCCAAGTCCATTAGGGATGCCGCACGATCAACAGAAGTCAAAAAGGGATCCGGTCAAAGATGGTTAAAGAAGTCCGTCCATATTATTACAATATGACCAGACATGTAGGAGACGATGAAGGAGAGAGAAGATAAGAATGATCAAAAATCGGTTATAATGTAGATTACTTGGACGACAAATCTCCGGACTATAAGTATGTATCTAATTAGCTAGGTTTACACACACAGTCAACTCCAACAAACTACTACTTTTGGTGCATCGCCACCCTTGGATTTCCAATGTTAATCCCAATAGGACTTGACACTTGAAACCGCATCGTCTCGATCTCTGGCGAAGACGTGAGTCCTGCCACTCCGACGATCACATCAATTAAGGTTTGTTCTTCAAGGTTGCATTGTGTCAATCTCTTAGGGCATTGACCTGGTCGGTGTGACTGTCGGGTTTATCTTGGTATATTTTGCTAGGTTTAAGGTTGCGTCAGTTTTGATCACTTAGATTGATGTGAATTGGGTGTCATAGTTTAAGGCTTCATCGGTTAAGTTCGACATCTTGATCTATTGTATCCTATTCATGCTCGGGACCATTCATCTAAATAAAGTGTGATTGATGCGTTGAAGTGTTGTTGATTTATCGTGAATAGCGACTGTCTCGGTTAGGTATGATCTTGCAATTATGGTTACTTAATGATATGATTATGTTATTTGTCATGCTTGCTTTAGTTTCTATTGGAGTACAAGCTGATAGGTTATCTCTATTGTTGGACCGGAAACGGCGACCAGAGGGGGGGTGAATGGGAGCTTTTAAGATTTCAGGCTACAAATAGCCTTCTGTTTTAATTCAGTCTACTGCGGAACAGGCTTCGAACACAACCTTCGAAGTTCTGGTTCGGAGGTATTTGACGGCTCCGAACACAGGCTTCGCAAGGAGCAAAAGTTCAAAGCCAAGAAGACTTCGCTCCACTCACAACCCCGAAAAACCAACTCTGCTAAGTCAGTGCAGGCTCCACACACAGAGTGCTTCGAGCAGACTTCGCACTTGACCCTTTGCAAGAGCAGACTACTCTCTGAGGACTTCGACCAAATACTTAGCGACAACAACTAGTGCTGGGCTTCGTACTTCGAAGGTCTAAACGCACACTAAACAGACTTCGCTAGGGTCTTTGATATGGGAAGGAAACGGGCTTCGATCAGGGCTTCGCTAGTAAACAGTGAGGTCTAGCCTCCAGTTACACAGAGCAAACGCGCACTGAAAAGAACACTTCACACAAAACACACTTCGCCTAGACAGGCTTCGGTGCACTACTACTAGCGAGGTATGCAAACAAGCTGAAGTAGAAACTCAACACAGAAGCAGGGCTTCGCTGCTTGAACAAGGAACACAATAAATGAACTCACAGGATGAATACAAAGTGTGGTGGCTAGTACAGGAGCTCAAGAGTGAATGCTAAAAGTGTTAAATGTTACCTACCAGCCCCCACTCTTTATAGCCACTATTCACCCATGTGAATTGACTACTTTACCCCTAGGGTTTACATTGGTTTTGTCTCATCAGAACTGAGTGGTACAAAAGGTAGTCAACTTTATTTGGAGGCTTCTTTGTCAGCTTTGCAGAGGGGACAGCGTCAGCTTTTTGCAGAGCAGACATTGTCAGCCTTTACAGTCTTTGACTTTTCGGAAGCCCCCCTTTGCACGCGAGAGGTGCCGTAGCTTCGGTGAGAAGCCTTGAGCCTGATGGGCTTCGCTTCACCGAAGTCAGCCTCCGATACAGTGACGGTTTTGAGCCGAAGCCCTTAAAGCCCTTGGGCCTTCGCACCAACACCTTCGAAGTGGACCACCACGGCTTCGCAGCTTCTCCCAGCTCGAACTCCGTCAGTCCGTGTACCGAAGCCATGCATGGCCGAAGTACCACAAGACAACCACACTCCGAAGCCCCCACCTTCGAAGTACCACCCTTCGAAGTCCCTCCTTCGTCCAAGGCCTCCGCATGAAGCATTCCATGAGCACTTTGTCGCGGTGTCTCTCCCCGAGCACACTCCTCGACTAGCCTCACCCGGACCATGCCTTCGATGCACCTCGACTTCTGAGACCTTCGTCGGGTACCTTCGAGTGTCTCCCTCCGGAGCACACCTCGACAACCTTGCCTCTGTTGAGGACTTGTTCCACCATACTCCGAAGTTACTCCATTCGGAGTACCCTTCGAAGTGCCTCGCCTCTGAGGACTTTGTCCCGGAGTACCTTCACCCGGAGCCACGCTCCTCACTTACTGCCTTCTCCTGGTGCACCTCGACCCGAGGTCCGACCTCGACCCCTTCGCAGCCTTCGTGACGGAGCTCCCCGCTCCCCTGGCATCAAGCCTCCCGCTTGACCCAGGTTCACTTGCTACGAACCGTCCGTCGCCTCCGCAGTCCCCTGCGCACCACAAACAAACAGACAAGTGTATCCAGTACTCCGGAGACCTCTCCGGGTTAGCAACCTTCGGCACACACTCCGGTGTACCGCCCAAAGTACCGAGACCTTCGGTACAACCCAGTCATCGTGTACTGTCGGACCCCTCCGACAGGCACACTCCGCTGCAACAGCTGCAGCAACCAACCCAACCTCCGAACACCTTCGGAGATCCAACCTCCGAACCCCTTCGGAACAGAGGTTAAACATAGTCAATCACTCATCACAGACTCCAAAACCAACCCTTGGTTTCTCAATCTCCCCCTTGATGAGTGCATTGACAACCAAATTCAAGTTCAAGAAAATTTCAAGAATTTCAGCACACAAGTGACCATAAAAACTCAGAAATGAGCCAAATCATGTCACTTGATAAAAGAATTTTCCTCCCCCTTTTCAAAAGAGTAAAAGCCCCTTCGGCAAGTCTCCCCTTTTCAAGATAAAAACTCCCCCTGAGTAATTTTACCCCTTGTAACAAAGAACTCAAATTTCTCCCCCTTTGGCAATGCAAGCATCAAGGAGCATTTAAAAGATGTATATCTTCGAAATGGGCAGAGTTGCAAAGACATATAAAGCAAAAATATGCCAATATTAATACCAATTATCATGTGCTCAGCTCAATTTAACATTCTCTAAAAACATGATGATAGCATGTGATTTTATCATTTTGAAATAAATGCATCACCACTTAATCAAGATAACTAGACAAGTACAAGCAGGGACTGCGCAAAGCTAGTCAATTTCTACTCTAGACAGACCAGTCCAGGTCAAATGGAGCATTTAAAAGCAAACTTGAAGATCAATGAATGTTGTTGTTCTTTTCATAGTGCCAGGGGTTATTCGTTTGTCCACCTTATACTTTCTAATCAGGCCAAGCCTAGGCAGGAAAGCCATCAGAAGCTTAAGGCAATGATTTTGGCAGACACTATACTATTCCAGTTCAGACCAATGTGCAATGGTAAGAAGTCTAGAATAGAGTAGTGCGACAAACAAACCCACTTGGATCTTTTAACTTTGAAGCATGTAAATCATGGATTCTTGAATTTTGATTAAATGAATAATTTGTTTAGCATTTGATGAATATCCATGATGAGGTAGAACAATTTTTGCAAGTTGCAATGTTTAGCATCCAAAGAAAAGTGTCTTGCTATCAAGTAGATAAAAGATAGCCAAAGCAGTCTTGCCTAAACATGCTAGTTTCAAGACTAAGCAGTGAGCACGATTTAAGTTTTGGAAAGAAAACATCATGCACATTAATGTTTCAGATATATTAAATAGAGCTGAGCTGACACGATTTCAGGAATTACATTCAGGCATATAAGTGCAAAAGATGTAAATGCAATTTCACACATAACTAGCAGATGCACACCAATTCAACACTGCTCCCCATCACAAAATTCCATACGGGTGACAAATACCAAGTTCCCCACGCAAGTAGGCAAATCGAGAAGCATCGAGGGGTTTTGTGAAAATATCGGCTAGCTGGTGTTGGGTATCAACATATTGAAGTTCAATATCACCCTTCTCATTGTGATCTCTGAGAAAATGATATCGCACATCAACGTGTTTGGTTCTGGAGTGCTGAACCGGGTTGTTTGCAATACAAATAGCACTAGTGTTATCACAGAAAAGTGGAACACTCTTATAATCTAACCCGAAATCCCACAAAGTGGAAGCCATCCACAAAATCTGAGAGCAACAACTAGCTGCAGCAACATATTCGGCCTCAGCCGTCGATTGTGCAACACTACACTGTTTGCGGGAAGACCAGCAAACCAGTGATGTACCGAGAAAATGACAAGTACCAGAGGTACTCTTCCTATCAATCCTACACCCAGCAAAATCCGCATCTGAATAACCTCGAAGACATAAAGAGGAAGATGCCGAATACCATATGCCAAACTCAATGGTATGTTTGAGATACCTTAGAATGTGTTTTACCGCTTGGCGGTGCGAAGCTCGTGGTGAAGCCTAAAAATGAGTGCATAGACACACTACGAAGTGTATGTCCGGCCTCGTAGCAGTCAAGTAGAGGAGGGAGCCGATCATGCTTCGGAACTCCTTCTGATCTACGGCTTCTCCATCCTCATCAGGATCCAATGCTACAGATGTAGCCATTGGAGTGGCGAGGGGCTTCGCATCGGCCATGTCGAATTTCTTGAGCAGGTCCTTGGTGTACTTCGTCTGGTGGACGAAGGTACCTTGTTTGCTTTGCTTGATTTGCAACCCAAGGAAAAAGGTGAGTTCACCCATCATGGACATTTCAAACTCCCTACTCATGGCATCTGCAAACTCGGCAACCAAAGCATGAGAAGAGTCACCAAAGATGATATCATCCACATAAATCTGAACTAGGAGGAAATCTTTGCCATGCTTGAGAGTGAACATGGTTTTATCAACAGAGCCCATCAAATACCCCCGCTCAAGTAGAAAAGACTTAAGTCTATCATACCATGCCTGAGGGGCCTGCTTGAGTCCATAAAGAGCCTTATGAAGTTTAAGGACTTTATGTGGGTATTTGGGGTTTTCAAAGCCAGGGGGTTGTTTTACATAAACATCTTCGCCTATGAAACCATTAAGAAAAGCACTTTTGACATCCATTTGATAGAGTTTGAATCCTCGGGATGTCGCAAAGGCAAGCAAAATCCTAATGGCCTCAAGACGAGCAACAGGTGCAAAAGTTTTAGTAAAATCAATCCCTTCTAATTGAGAATAACCCTGAGCTACAAGCCTAGCCTTGTTTCTAACTATAGCCCCATCCTCCCCTTGTTTATTTTTGAAAATCCATTTTGTTCCAATGAAATGAACATTTGGTGGAGGATTAACTAATGACCAGACTTGATTTCTCTCAAAATTTCAAGTTCTTCATGCATGGCATTGACCCAACTAGAATCAGAAAGAGCATGACTAACATCTAAGGGCTCGAAAGAAGCAACAAAAGCAGAATTAGTGAAATGAGCATGAGAACGTGTTACCCTTTGATCAAGCTCACCAATGATCTGCTCTGGAGGATGCATCCTTGTAACATGATGTGGAGCCTCGCGGCGAGATGCAGTCTCCCCCTCAACTTGTTCGTTGGAGTGGTCCAAGATGACCGATGTCGAGGTAGTTGCTTCGGGACCTTATGCCGAAGTGGTCGAAGCGGGGTCGGCTTCGGGTGTTGATGTTGAGGGTAGTAGGGGTTCATCCTCGAAATCTCCGGGATCTTCTTCATCGAAGATAGTTTGTTCCATGTCGTGTTTATTTGCATGTTCAAACGCAGAACTAACAGAGGGGGTTGATTCATCAAAAGTCACATCACATGACTCGATGATAGTGTTAGTTTCCAAATTATAAACACGATAAGAATGACCATGTGTAGTGTCACCCAAAAAGATCCCGTCAGAAGATCGCGACTCAAATTTGTCCAAATTACCACGTTTTAGGATAAGCAACGACATCAAAAAACTCGAAGATGAGTAACCTTGGGCTGTCTCCCAAAACGTAGCTCATAAGATGTTAAGTTCAAAATTGAGCGTAAGAAGATTCGGTTTGAGATGTAACATGTAGTATTCATGGCCTCAGCCCAGAATTTTCTAGGAGTCCTGTGCTCATCGAGCATCGTCCTAGCCATCTCAACCAAAGTGCGGTTCTTTCTCTCAACAACACCGTTTTGTTGAGAAACCCGCGGAGCAGAGAATTGATGTTCTATGCCATGCTCCAAGCAAAAGTCAACAAAAAGATTGTTCTTGAACTCAGTGCCATTATCACTTCGAATGAATTTCAATGCACCAGGGAGTTCAGTGAAAGTCTCAAAGCCAAGCTCCGAAGTGTGAAAACACTTCATCCTTGCTGGCAAGAAAGAAGACCCAAGAGTAGCGAGAGAAATCATCGACAATTACTAGCACATACCACTTGCCGCCTAAAGAACTAACCCGAGAAGGACCTACAGTTTCCATGTGGAGAATTTCTCCGGGTTGTTCAGTCATCACTGTGGTGACTGGCGAATGCGAAGCGGCAATCATCTTTCCATGTCGACAAGGAGCGCAAACTAAATTCTTCTCAAACTTGAGCTTGGGCAATCCTCGGATCAGACCTAGGGCACTCAGACGAGCGAGCAACTCAAAGCTCATATGCCCTAGTCTCCTATGCCACTTCCAAAGCTCAGAAGTCGAATGAGCAACAAGACAATGAGAAGAACCAGAAGACTCGGAAAAATCAGCTCCAAAAACTCTCCCAACTCTAAAGATCTTACAAACCACAACGCCATTAGAGTTGAGTACTTGTGAAGTATCGCGATGGAATCGCACTTTGAAGCTCTCATCAAGCAACTGAGATATAGAAAGCAAATTGTATCCCAGGTTTTCAACCAAAGCAACATCTTTGAGAGTGAAATTCGAGTTAATTCTTACCACACCTTTACCTTTCACTATACTCCTTCGATTGTTGCCCAAGGTGATATGTTCCCTTTGCTTGGTTTTTGTGAGGCTGGAGAACCATGCTGCATCTCCGGTCATATGGCGCAAACAACCGGAGTCCATGATCCATGTGCCCTCCAAGCCTCGGTCTGTCGCCTACACATGATAAGAGAATCTCGATCGCTCAGTGCTGGGGTGAGTGAAAATATGACGAGGCATCCAGCACTGAGTGACACGAGTAGTAGGCACAGTAAAAGTAGACTGTCTACGCTCATGATAATCGGAATGATGCAAAGTGCGAGGTCTACCTACATGCTGTGATCGAACAACATGACGAGGTCTCCTACTCTGATGAGGTACAAAGCTACTCGCCCGGGGTCTACCACCATATGGAACATGGTGAACACCTCGAGGAGCAAAACCTCTCCGAGAAGCACGAGGAGCCTCGAAAACAGGACGATAGTAAAACTCAGACTCATGCATACCTAAAGATGGGTAATGCATGTCCCGGTAACTCATCGCCTGAGAGCGTCGCTCATCCTTGATGCAACGAAAACAGAACCCAACCAAATGACCCACCCGCTGTCAGTAGGAATAATGAAAGACTCTCCTAGGGGCACTCTCATGGTGATGAGGACATCACTTCACATGATACACACATGGAGCCTCCACCTACAATTCAATTACAAGGACCAATCACACGCGCCCGTGCCCGTCGCTTGAACCATGAGGTTAATTCTTTCCTTAGCAACTATGGTAATATTTGTTTGGACGGGATGCTACTGAATACTAGTGATATTTTGTTGCTTAGGAACATTGGAGATGGAATAGAAGAGTTGGAGTTGAAGACGGAGTCGCACGGATGATTTGAAGTCAAGAATTCGCTGGTTCGGACTACATCGACCACCTTGCACCAAAATGGGCATAACTTCCTCATACGAAATCCGATTGGCGCGTTCTTGGACTTTTTGGAAAGCTAAGGAGAAGACGGATCGTTTTCCATTGGTTTAACCTCATTTGGAGTCTCGAGTCGACCTGTGTGTTTAAAACAGTCCTGCGTGACAGAACTGGGCCGTGTTGGGCCATAGTCTGGGTCTGTTCGCCTTCTACTGAGTCTGTTCGCCTTCTACAGGCTGCCCATGCCCTATATATTCACTCCAGCCGCCTTTAGGGTTAGGTTTTGCTTTGTTTGCATCTACACTTGTGTGTTTAGATCCCGCCCCTTGCACCGGATCGATTGGCTGCTGCATTGGCGTTTGTGAAACCTCACCTTTTCATCGTTTGTCTAAGTTTTGGCATTCGATTTGTATCCTTCCTGTTCTTACTTGTGTTCTTGGGTTCGCTTGCAGGAATTAGCCTTCGTGGCGAGGTCAATCGCGTACTGTGTGGTTGGTAACCAACGGAGACAGTGGTGTAACGATTGCAAGGTTTTGATCCGCCGGACCAGAGCCTTGGATCGCCAACGTCGAGATTCTCCACCAACCCAAATTATCCTTTACCTAGCGGAAGATTGGGACCAATCCCCTATCAGTTGGTATCAGAGCGAAGGTTTCCCGTTAGGTAATCTCGATCCTTGTTTGTTTCTACCGAGAGTCCAGAAAACCCTCACAAAAAAAATCCCCACCGAGAACCCCTTTGTGCCTTGCGATTTTAATTTCAGTTTTTAACCTTGTTGAGTTTGTGTTCTTGGTCGAGTATGTTGCTGGTTTAGTAATCCCTTTGTTTCATTTGAGTAGTAGTTGTTCTTGTCTCTCAAAAAAAATTCCCCACCCGAAACCCCCCCAACCCTATTTTGTTTTTCACATCAAGTCTTTGTGACCCCCTTCGGTAAAACAGGCATAACTTTTCGCTCGTTTGGCGGAAAAATCTGAAATTTTTTGAGCGTGTTCCTGACCCAATTTGGGGGTACCCTAACATGGTTCCCCTGTTAGCCCTCACCAAAATCGCCAAAAAAAATCAGGAAGATAAAGAAAAAAATGGTCAAAGTTTTTGCTCGCCGGTCAGCGAACTTGTTGAATTTTTGTTAGCCACATCCCACCTCAGTTGTAGGTGCCAATTTTGTGGTTGCATCTCTGGTCATCCTTGTTCAAAAAAAATAGGGTGAAAAAAAGGAGAAAAAAATATAAAAAAAGAGAAGCGGTCCTGTTAGTTGCTTGTCCGATCCCTTGTCTGAACTCTTGTCCGATCTCTTGTCCGATCAGTGGCAGGCAGTGGCAGTTTCTGCTTGTCCGAACCCTTGTCCGAACTCTTGTCCGATCTCTTGTCTGATCAGTGGCAGACAGTGGCAGTTTCTGCTTGTCCGATCCCTTGTCCGATCTCTTGTCCGATCTACAGAGAGCTGATTTTGGCCTGTTATTGCTTCCATTTGATTTTTGGGCACATAGTTTCCCTCTATTGCTTGAATTTTCACATTGGGAGCACTAAGGCCAGCAACTTTGACGAGTACTAGGGAATACTTATTGAACTTGGTTTAACTGTTATTACTACCGCTAATCCTTGCTACTCACTTTGCCTTCCAAGCTACACCTTTCTCTTGGTCAGGACAGGTTAATTTCTTGCAATTGCACACCACCCTCCACTTGGTTCATCACCTGTAGGCCGGTGACCTCACTGCGGCGTGGTAAGAACACTTGCAAGCGTGGGTAAGGTGCTTGACGGATTGCTTCCACCACACACCCACCCCCCACCTAGCTGTTTTCCATAAGGATTATTCTTTGTTGCTTGTCTTTTCACTAACATTGCAGATAACAGCGGTACCCCTCCCTCTGATTTTAATGACTGTGTCTCACGACGTGCTCTACTAGAGTCTCAGCGGCAGACCCAACATTCCATCGAACGTCTCGCGCGTACTGTGGCTGACCTAGTGGACCGGATGACTGCCCTGGAGACACGATTGCCTGCTGCACAAGCCGACGACGACCATGTTGAGGAGGAAGGCGACCTATCCTATGCCAGAAACAATGCCATTGACCCTGATGAGGCTGCACGTCATCGCTTTCAGTTCAACCGTCAAGGTATGGGCGGCCACCGCAACCGCCATCCACGAGGTAACAATGACAACCACAGGAACAATGATCATGATCCCTACTCTAAGGTAAAATTTTCAGTACCTCATTTTGCTGGCACCTATGATCCAGATGCATATTTAGATTGGGAGATGTCAGTCAAACAAAAATTTAATGCTCACATGGTTCCTGCTATCCACCGCGTGCGCTTAGCTACTAGTGATTTCACTGGATATGCTCTTCTCTGGTGGACTGAAATAGTTCAGGTTGGCAATGAACCTCAAACTTGGGATATGTTAAAACGGCAAATGCGTGGTAGATGGGTCCCTCCTTCATATAACGTGATTTGAGAAAAAAATTGCAGCGCCTAAACCAAGGAAATAAATCGGTAGAGGAGTATTATCAGGAGTTGCAAATAGGTTGCATGCGTGCTGAAATTGAGGAGGACAATGAGGATAAAATGACCCATTTTTATGGTGGTTTAAGACGCGAAATTCAGGATATCATTGATTATAAAGAATACAATACTATCACTCGTCTTTTCCACCTTGCTATGCTTGCAGAAAAAAGAATTGCAGGGTTGCCAACAACCACAACGCAGCATGAGGACCAACATTGGTGGTTCTATTTCACGCTCAAGTGGGCAGCAGCAACGACCACCACCACCACCTTCTCGACCGATGGTTACATCAGCACCTTCTACATCTACAGCCCAGGCTGAGAGCTCCAAGGCTGCAGCATCCAAGGCGCCAGCCAAGCCCACCTCCGATGCAACGCGCTGTTGTGCTGTGGGAGAAGGGAAAAACCAAGATCCGGTTTTTGGGAGAAGGAGAAAACCAGGAAGGGAAAAACCAGAGATGAGCACTGTGCTCGGTGGTGCTTCGAAGTCCCTAGCGACGGCTGAGTCCTGATCAGAAAAATGGCGGCACTTGAACTGTGGAGAAGAAAGGAATACAAGTTTGAACTATGATTTTCTGATTTGATTGAGTTCAAAACCCTAGAGGGGGTGTGAATGGGAGCTTTTTAAAATTTCAGGCTAAAATAGCCTTCTGTTTTCAAAACAGTCTCTTGCGGAACATGCTTCGAACACACCTGTTGGGGGAAATTACTCCATTTCCACGACTTAAAGGTTAACCCTCCGAAGGCTCTAAGAAGGTCCTGAAGATGGTCGACTAATGCTTAAAGATACGTCAGCATGATCGAAGGGTGCCACGATGCGAAGTCTCGAAGGACCCTCCGAAAGGAGAAAGGGAGCTTCGAAGCAGGACGACGTGACTGATTGGATGCTCTGCTTATCCATCTACCCTACAGCGCTTTACCACGCATAACCTCGGTTATAATACTGAGGGACATTTGTAATATAAGGGCAATTAGGTCTATTCCTTTAGCTTTTCTCCTTATAAATACCCCCCTTTGTACCTTGTAAGAAGGATCCAGAACCAGTGGTTCAAACACATACATTCGGACCTCTTGAGTTGTTATCCTTTACGGAGGCTCAAGTTTGTCCTAAAAACACAAACCTTTTGGTTGTTTGTTCTTAACTACTGAGAACCTGTTGGTGTAACTTTTACGCCAACAGTTGGCGCCGTCCGTGGGGATCCAAGTTCTAAAAGCTTGTTCTCTACCGCTGACTGCACTCTGAAGAAAACTTACGGGGGGAGCCTCGGAATCCTGAGATTCCGCGCACCCTTCAGTTAAGGGCTTCTTAGTGCAGCCCAAAGGTCTTCCCTCGACCCCCTCGAGTCGTTCGAAGCCTCCCATTTCCAAGACATCTCATTGGCTAACCATGCCTCCGAAGCGTGGTCAGGCAGCAGGTCCTCTTCGAAGGTCCCCTCGGACCAACGGAGCCGGACCCTCGGCTAATCCGACGGTTCCTACCGGAACCAATGGACGTCGAGCGCCCCGGGGCCCTCTGCCCCCCCCCCTACAGTGCTTCAGACCGACTACGCGGCAAGCCGAGACCCTGAAGTTCCCTCCGACGAAGACGAAAGGCCCTCCCGAGACCGAGGCTACGCAGCTAGCCAGGCTTCAGGAGGAAGTGTCCAGATGGAGGCAGGAAGCCGCCGACAGACTCCGCACTCAAGCTTCCACTGAAACTCCAAGAGGGCCTCCAGACGATGGAGGCCGCAACCCCCCAGAAGTTATACAAGTCCAGGAAGAGGCCGAGAATGCGTCCTTCGACAATGAGTCTCCATTGCACCCTGATCTACAGAGAGTGCCTTTCGACCCCAAGTTCAAGGCCTCGAAGCTGCACAAGTACTCCGGAGGATCGGACCCCGGGGAGTTCGCCCGTTCGTACGCCCTAGCTATAGAAGCAAGCGGAGGGGTACGAAGCACCATGGCAAAATGCTTCCCACTTGCTCTCGAAGGTGTGGCACTCCGGTGGTTCTGGTCCCTAAAACCAGGATCGATCAAGTCATGGGAGCTACTCAAAAGAAGTTCGTGAGCAACTTCCAAGGCACTTTCGTGGCCCCGATGTCTACGGGAAGTTTGTTCCAAGTAAAACAGCGGGAAGGAGAAACCCTCCGAGAATACTTTACACGCTTCGCCCACACCAAGTCACAGATCAAAGGCCTTACCACCTCGTCGGTAGTTGATGCTGCCCGAGAGGGGGTGCTAAACCCTGACCTCCTCAGCAAACTCCATCGCAAGCCGGTAACATCCATAGCACAGCTCATGGCATACTTCGAGCAATATGCCAAGGCAGAGGAAGGATGCCTTCGGCGAGCTGAGGCAGCACTACCCGCCCTCCGGGAAGTCAAAAGGGAGCCGGAGGCCACCGCTCCGCCACCCCAACAAGACAGCCGCCCTACCGATTATAGGCGAGGAAAAAAGCATTTCCGTTCGGAAGTGCTAAATATTGCACCTTCAGCTTCGAAGGCACCGGCCAGTTTTCAGCAAGTAAAAAATTTTAAGGCTGGGCCGTCAGTACCTCAAGAAAGGGTGCCTGGAAGACGCCAGAGTCATTTTTGCTGCGTGCATGGCGATAATAGAAGCCATGACACGAAGGACTGCAAGACGATATTAGCCCTTCGGGGTGAATACATTGACCGAAATACCAGGAGGGGTACTTCGGACCGGGTTCCACCCGCGGCACGATCGGAGCCTGTCCAAACTGTGGCCCGAGCCGGTGCCCTCGAAGCCCCTATACGGTTACCGGTGGCCAGTATTATGCCACCACCAAGGCACGAAGATCCGCAAGACCGCGGCAAAAGAGTGGTCCTACCCATTTCCGGGGGAGGGACCCTCGGCAGCATGTCCAAGAGACAGCGCCGAGAGTACGTCCGAGAAGTTGGACACATTGGGACTTCAAGTTCCGCTGAAGGGATGCCAGAATGGTCCCGTGTACCCATCTCATTCACGGCCAGCGATGCAGTAGGAGTGAAGTTTCCCCATGCTGGCCCATTAGTCATCTCTGCTGATATAGCAGGGGCTGATGTTCGGAGGATCCTGGTGGACGGTGGAAGCTCCGCAGATATACTCTTCGTTCAAGCCTTCGACCAGATGTGCATACCCCGGAAGCATCTACTCCCTGCAGCCCGGCCACTTCAAGGGTTCTCAGGACCGCCTCTTGATGCCCTCGGCCAAATAGGCCTCGAGGTTGCCTTCGGAGAGGGGCCACTGGCCCGAGTGGAGGAGGTGATTTTCGACGTGGTGGATGCCCCCTACGCCTACAATGCTATCTTCGGACGAGGGATGTTAAACCAATTCGGGGCTATAGCTCATCACAACTACCTTTGTCTCAAAATGCCCACACAAGGTGGAGTGCTCACTATTTCAGGAGACCAAGCTGTAGCCAGAAGGACAGAATATGGCCACGGGCAGCCATTGGACCCTCGGCAAGTGCACAATGTGGTGGAGAGCGCCGAAGAAGTACCAGGAGCCTTGAGCCCCTCGAAGGGATCCTCGCTCAAACCAAGCCCGGAGGGTGATGTCGAGACAAGAATAATCTCGGAAGACGGCAAAGAATACCCAATAAAATTCGGCAAGGGGCTATCTCCGGAGATAACCGCCTCATTAGAAGAAGTCGTCAAGAAGAATTTAGACATGTTTGCTTGGACCGACGAAGATATCACGGGGGTCGACCGAAGCATCATCGAGCACAGTCTGCTCGTCAACCCGAAGGCCAAGCCAGTGCGCCAGGGGCTCCGGAAGCTATCAACAGAAAGAGCAAATTTAGCCAAGGCCGAAGTGGAAAAATTGTTAAAAGCTGGCATTATCAGGGAAGTGGCCCATACCGAGTGGTTAGCCAACCTGTTTTTGTAAGAAAGAAGGATTCCAGCAAATGGCGCATGTGTATTGACTTCACATCACTAAATAAAGCATGCCCACGAGACCCCTACCCAATGCCCCGAATAGATCAATTAATAGACTCCACAGCCGGCTCCGAACTATTAAGCTTCCTCGATGCATACTCCGGGTACCATCAAGTATGGCTGAAGAAAGAAGACGAGGCCAAGACAAGTTTCATAACTCCCTCAGGAGTATTCTGCTATGTAAGAATGCCGTTTGGTTTACGGATGCTGGAGCCACATTTTCTCGCTTATAGCTAAAGCTTTAGGTCATCAGATAGGCCGCAATGTCGAAGCCTACATGGACGATATTGTAATAAAAAGTGCTCAAAAGCATCAGCATAGCATAGACTTAGACGAAACTTTTGAGAGCCTCCGAGCATGTGGAGTACGCCTCAATCCCGAAAAATGTATATTCGGGGCACAAGCAGGGAAGCTGTTAGGGTACTTAGTTTCGAGCAGGGGGATCGAAGCCAGTCCCACACAAATAAGTGCACTGCAAAGAATGGCCCCACCTGAAAATTTGAAGCAAGTACAGAAGCTAGCAGGAAGGCTAGCAGCACTCAGCAGGTTCCTGTCCAGATCGGCAGAGCGAAGCCTCCAATTTTCAAGGCTCTCAAAGGCTCCGAAAGCTTCAGCTGGACGCCAGAGTGCCAAAAAAAGCTTCGAAGAGATAAAAGCCTACCTTGGAACATTATCAACATTAACTGTTCCTCTTCCAGGGGAAACATTGCTTTTATACCTTGCAGCGACAGGGTCAGCAGTAAGCGCAGTACTAGTCCGAGAGGTCGAGCTCAAAGACAAGCTGGTACAAAACCCAGTTTATTTTGTCTCGGAGGCATTATCAGGAGCCAAGATCAGATACTCCGAGCTTGAAAAATTTGCTTATGCTTTGATAATGGCTTCACGAAAGCTAAGGCATTATTTCTTGGCGCATAACCTTATTGTCCCCACATCGTATCCCCTTGGAGATATGCTCCGAAACAAAGATTCCACAGGCAGGGTTGGAAAGTGGGCAGTCGAGTTAGCACCCTTCGAAATCTCCTTCACAGCAAGGACGGCCGTTAAATCTCAAATTATAGCAGATTTCGTAGCAGAGTGGACTCCATCTGCAGTATGGACTCCGGAAGAACCCTCCGACGGGTTCTGGACAATATTCTCCGACGGGGCCTATCAAGCATCAGGTGCCGGAGCAGGGGCGGTAATCTTTTCACCGTCAGGACAAAAGGCAATGTACTCTGCAAGGCTTAACTTTCGAACCACTAATAACGTTGCCGAGTATGAAGGAATCTTGCTAGGCCTCCGAAAGGCTAAAGCACTCGGAGCTACAAGGATAATGATCAAGACAGATTCCCAAGTCGTCGCGGGGCATATTGATAAAAGCTTCCAAGCAAAAAACCCACATCTCGCGCAATACCTTCAAGAAATCCGCAAGGCAGAAGCAGTATTCAAAGGGTTTACAGTTCGAAGCATACCGCGGGCAGAAAATCAACTTGCAGATATTCTTGCGAAGGGCCGCAGCAGGAGCAGTAGACCTCCCGGAGGCGCTTTCTATGAAGAATTAGAGCAGCCAGCAGCTGACCAAGTACCCTCGTCAGAAGTAATGTGTATTGAAGCTGTGGATTGGCGAACTCCAATAATAACTATGTTGCAAGGTAACAATGACCCTCCGGAAGGCCAAGAAGCTCGAAGAGTGCAAATGAGAGCTCGAAATTACAAACTTATTGGGGAAGTACTATATAAAGCCGGAGTATGCTCACCACTACTTCGATGCATCTCTCAGCCTGAAGGACAAAACATACTCCGAGGCATCCACGAGGGGCTGTGCGGAAGTCATCTAGCCCCCAGAGCGCTAGCAGGTAAGACGCTCCGGCAAGGTTTTTATTGGCCAACGATCGTCAGAGACGCCGAAGACCTAGTTCGGACGTGCCAAGGCTGCCAATGGATGGGCCGAAGGAGCCATCGCCCACCAGCTCAACTCCAAGTTATTGCCCCAGTATGGCCGATGGCTAGATGGGGCATGGACCTCATAGGCCCTTTCCCACCAGGAAAAGGCGGATTGAAATTTGCGGTAGTAGCAATAGAATACTTCTCAAAATGGGTGGAAGCAGAGCCGTTAACAGCCATCACATCAAAGAATGTGCAAAGGTTCTTCTGGCAGAATATTATATGCAGGTTCGGAGTCCCAAGGGAACTAACGTGGATAATGGGACCCAGTTCGAAGCTGATACTTTCCAAACATTCTGTGAAGAACTGGGAATTAAGCTATGCTTCGCAGCAGTACGACATCCGCAATCCAACGGAGCCGTCGAGCGAGCTAACGGGAATATCCTCTCCGGGTTAAATCGCCGAATTGTCGGATTGGCAAGGGCCTATGGGTCGAAGAGCTACCCAAAATTCTATGGTCTATCCGAACCACGCAAACTAGATCAACCGGCTTCACACCATTCAGGTTGCTCTTCGGAGACGAAGCCATGACCCCTACGGAGCTCAAAGGGGAGTCACTTCGCGTAATTCAACACGAAGACGAAAATGATCGGAGTGCTTCAATAGACTTGTCGGAAGAAACAAGGCTTCGAGCTGTCGCCAATCTGACGAAGTACCAAGGGCACACAAAGACATGGTATGACCCGAAAGTCAAATTAACTGATTTAAAACCAGGTCATCTGGTATTACGAAATGTAATAGCTCCGGGGAGCTAGGAAACAAATGGGAAGGACCATATGTTATCTTACGCTCAGGTCGCCCCGGCTCGTTTAAATTAGCTAATTTAGAAGGAGAAGAGTTGAAACATGCGTGGCATGCGGAGCACCTTAAGAGATATTATGCTTAAGGTTTCCTTGTAATCACTTGTAACACTCTCCTTTTATAAATAAAGCTAAGGGGTTGAGATTTGTTTTTGCCCTTCGAACATCCAACCCTCCGGATGGACGCATTCGAGGTCGGTGATGCTAGCAGAGCCAAGCATTTTTCGGAAAAACCCAAGGGGCTTGCTACGAACCATTGGTTCAGTGGCTCCGCTAACCTACGGATTCCAGGCTCCGGCTTGTTAGGATCCGTAGAAGAGTCTAAGGACTTTAAACAAAACAGAATTTCAAGCCTCCGGGCGCGAAGTATCTTAAAAGAGCCGGAGGTGGCCAACCTACGGATTCCAGGCTCCGGCTTGTTAGGATCCGTAGAGAGTCTAAGGACTTTAAACAAAACAGAATTTCAAGCCTCTGGGCGCGAAGTATCTGTAAAAGAGCCGGAGGTGGCCAACCTACGGATTCCAGGCTCCGGCTTGTTAGGATCCGTAGAAGAGTCTAAGGACTTTAAACAAAACAGAATTTCAAGCCTCTGGGCGCGAAGTATCTGTAAAAGAGCCGGAGGTGGCCAACCTACGGATTCCAGGCTCCGGCTTGTTAGGATCCGTAGAAGAGTCTAAGGACTTTAAACAAAACAGAATTTCAAGCCTCCGGGCGCGAATATCTGTAAAAGAGCCGGAGGTGGCCAACCTACGGATTTCAGGCTCCGGCTTGTTAGGATCCGTAGAAGAGTCTAAGGACTTTAAACAAAACAGAATTTCAAGCCTCCGGGCGCGAAGTATCTGTAAAAGAGCCGGAGGTGGCCAACCTACGGATTCCAGGCTACGGCTTGTTAGGATCCGTAGAAGAGTCTAAGGACTTTAAACAAAACAGAAGTTCAAGCCTCTGGGCGCGAAGTATCTGTAAAAGAGCCGGAGGTGGCCAACCTACGGATTCCAGGCTACGGCTTGTTAAGATCCGTAGAAGAGTCTAAGGACTTTAAATTTTTTGACTAAACTATCGAAGGTGACATATGCCAAATTCGAAGCATTCAGGTGCTCGAGCAATCATTGTGCCTACCGAACCATTATATAAGATAAAAGCTCCGTCACCCACAAGAGGGGTAGGAGGATAGGAGTCACACAGCATGCTGTCGAAGCATTCCGCATTAAAATATTATATTCATACATCAGGAAAAATTACTATCTAGACCCAAATAAAACGGAGGCCCTTTCGACCCCTAGAGCTACCCCTGCGGCTACTTTGCCCTTCGGAGCTTGAAGTTTTTTTAGGCCGGGAACTTCTCTTTTTCTTCGAGGCCCGCAGCTTCTTCTGCCCCCCTTGAAGTTCGGCCCACGTCAAGAGCCTTTCGGAGCCAGCCTCGGTAGGGTCTCCAGCTTGGTACTCCGAGTCAGACCAGTCAACAGGCTCGGAGGACGAAGACCCTCCTTCCTGTTCTTCCTCTTTAATGTAGGACAAAACATCCCTTCGTACTTCAAGGGTAACTTCCCCCCCGTCTCCGCGAGGAACAGAAAAGCGAGAGCGGCGGTAAGGCCTCAAACTCTCAAGAACTGCCCACTCCTTTCGAAGTTCGGCAGTAAATTCCAAAAGTACGAAGTCAGGGCTCGAAGGGCTTGACAGAACCTAAAAAAGAGAAGAACACCCAAGACAAGTACTGTTTATAACTTTCTCATTAATTAAACGAAGTTTACAAGCCCACAGGTACACAACAGCCCTAAGCAGCTAGACCTGCGGGTCGGTCGGCGGAGCTGGGACCGAAGGTGCTGGCGAAGTCGGGAGTGGTGGCTTCGCCTGAGCCTGCTTTTGCCGGCGGGCCTCGTCAATCCAAGCCTTAGCGGCAACCTTGTGATCCGCCTTCCATACTAATCGAAAAGCTTCCCACGCCGAAGCCACCTCCGGAGACGGCCGCAGCAAGTCATCATCCGCGAAGCCTCCAGGAGACGAACCACCAACCGGAGCAAGAGGAACTCGAAGAGTTTCGAGGTGACGAAGAACCCCGATGCCGGCACACTGCCCGGAGATCTCTCCGTACCGTACCCCAGAATTCTTCATCAGCGACGAAGCCACCTGGATCCTCGTCAGCTTCCGGTCGAGCGGCTCGAAGGTTGCAGCAGAAGTTGAAGGGCACATGGTGCCAAAGTACTCTAACGTACCCTGAAGAGCTTCCAAGGTACGGTCAGCAGTACTAGAATTCTTTTTATCTACTGCTTCCAGGCTTGCAATCGTTGCGTCCAACGCGGCCACCCGGAGCATCAGGGAACTCTTCTGAGCCATTACCTGGCTAAGAGCCTCTTGAAGTTCAACCATACGGCCGTTCGAAGCAGCCGCATCCTGGCGAAGCTTCTCGACCTCCGCACGGAGAACCACTTGTTCAGCTTCGACTTCTTCGTTGTGAGAGCGGAGGGCTTCAGAGGCTTCGTCAGACGCGGCCTTGGCCTTCCGTTCTTCCGAGAGTTCCTCATTCAGCCGGAGAGACCTCCCGGTGGACTCATCGAGGGCTGTTTGAAGAGCTGTAACCTTCCGATTAAGTCGGTTAATTTCGACCTCACTGGAAGTCGCTGCCGCTCTAGCAAGGGCGAATTGCTGCAAGGAAAACAAGGTAAGTGCTAAAGAAGCTTTGATCATTAAAATACAACAACTGCGGTGTCTTTTTCATACCTGAAGGGCAGCCCTTTCGAGGGCCGTGTTGAGATTCGAAGCCCTGACTTCGCTCAAAGCGGAGATCAACTCCGAATTGGCGATATCCTGGCTTTTCTCAGCCAGGGGCTCCAGTAGCCTTCGAAGGCCGCTCCGATGCTCCAAGAAAGGAGCCAGGAGAGGGAGCCAAGACAAGGCCCGGGCGTCGTCCTCGGCAGCCTCGTCCTCTGAGTTGCCGACGGAGGGCGCCGCTTGATCTACCCGAAGGCCCAAGCTGGAGATACTCTTACCCCTCCCCGGCACGAAAGGGGGAGAGGCAAGAACATCTTGACCTTCGGCCGCCACACCTCCAGCTGGAACCACGTTGTCGGAAGCGCCGTCAGTAGTCGAGGTCGCCACGGTCGGAGCCAATTCCGTCCCAGGGAGCACATCGTCCGCTCCGAAGGATACGTTCTCTGTCACTGGGCTCGGAGCCCCCAGAGGGGCCGGAGGGTCCACCCGGGTGACTGTCTCCGAAGAAGTAGGGACGTCGGGCACCGCCGAGGCCTCGATACCCGAAGAGGTACCTGTTTCAATTATCAAGGTTAATTAATATATTCTGCAGATAGCAAGCGAATGCCGATGAAAAAGAAAGAATTCTGGGAAAATACCTCCAAGAGCCGTCTGAGGAAGGATCGCCGGATCCTCCAGGACTTCATACAACCGGAGGATGTTGTCGAAGTCATCCCCCGAAGTCCTGACCTCGGTCTCGGTCCGACGGGGCCACAACCTCCACTGAAACCCCTTCGGGTGCAGGCAAGCCGGAGGGAGAGTTGGACTCTACTTGCACGTCGACAGGCGCAGGCGGAGTCAGAAGGGTAGCGTCAACATCCTCCCTGACGGGGAGGGTTGTGGGAACCTCCCCCATGTCTTCATCAATCAGGAGGTAATCTTCGAAAGCCTTCGCTGTGGCGCCTCCGGAGTCTTCTGTCTCTTCGGGAGTGGGGCTCCGCTCGTCCGGCGACGAAGAAGACGAAGCAGGCGTCAAGTGAGAAGGCTGCTTCACCGCCTTCTTCTGAGCGGGTTGCTTGCCAGCCTTTTTAGAGGTCTCGGCCGCTGCTTTCCTCTTGCGAGCCGCCGCTCCAGCCGGGGCAAAGTCGGGAAGCGGCGGGGGCTCCATGCCGAGGGCTCTCCACACCCTGTTCGAGCGCTCCCAGCTCCCTACCAGTTCCAACCTCTTCTGCCTCTCGGCTACCGAAGGGGCTCCGAGAATTCGCTCGGTAGCCCGGACTATGTCATCCGGAGACAAGGCCAGAGGCGCCGCTGAAAAGGAAAAGGTATAAGAAGCTTAAGTATAATTAATGTGTTCATATAAAATGATGCTGCAGGCAGAAGGACGTACCTATGTTTCGGAGGTCTCCCTCCGAGGCTCGCGGAATGGAGATTGGCCAACTGGCTCCGAGGGGCGAGATCCGAAGGCCTACGAACTCTTCGGCCAGATCTCGCATGCTCATACGACGAGCCACAGAAGCCAGCAACCCTAGCCTCGTCGTGAGCAGGCTAGTATTCGGAGAGATGTCCGCTTCCTTCCGGAACCAAATCTCTTGAAGAGGGCCCGAAAGGGGGGAGTCTTCTCCTACTTCGGCGTAAAACCACCGAAGTATCCAATTTGTATACCATCGATCGTTTATGGCCTTCGCAGGGAAATGAAGAGCGTGCTCCCGTCGTAGCTGAAAATTGACACTGCCGAAAGCCACTGTCACCTTCGAGTCTCCGGGCCCATCTTGAGGCTTCGGCTGGCAGATAGCTTCGTGGGTTGCCGCGAAGATTTCGGAGCGTCCCTCGCACCCTTCCGCTCGAAGGGCCCACTCAAAGACGGCCAGGCGGACAATTGCGTTGGGGGACAACTGAGGCAGAGTAATATGGAACATGTCTAGTACTTCTGCTAGGAAATCCACAGCTGGTAGCCCCAGGCCAGCTTCGAAGAATGCCTCGAAGACTACCACTTCTCCGCGCCGAGGCCGTGGAGTCGACTCTGTCCCGGGAACGCGAGTCCTCATTCCGGCTCCCAACTTCCCATCTACCGCCTCGTCAATGGACTCCGCTGTGCTCACTGACTGACCAATAACGAAGCTCTGGGCCATCTTCTTCTTGGAGGGCGGACGGAGCGCCCGAGGGTTCTTGGGCCATCCGCCGCCCGGGCCCCCCGCCATTGCCGTGACTGCTGATGCCGCCCATGCCTGCCGCTGCGCCGTAGTGTTGGCCGCCAAAGGAGTGGTGTGGCTGGTTCTCGCCATTACGCTCAAGCGCTCGAAGGGGCAGAAGTCTAAGGGGAAAGGTGAATTGCAAGAATGGTGAATGCGGTAAAAAATTTCCGGTAGTCCCTTTCTTCCCCTTTTATAACCGCACAATCTATACTGCTCTTCGAGAAGTTTCACACTGCAGGTTCGGCTTCCGTCGCTGACAGGTGGGGTCGGAAAGTGAAACGGCGTGCAACCGCTGAAGAAATCGACCGTTACTTCTTTTTTACAGAGGGTAACGGCTATTTGCGCCGTAACGGTCATATTGACGGCACCCCGCGTCGTCCACACTTCGTAACTGCCCGCACGACGTTCACGCTCCGTAACTGCTCTCGTAGCACTTGTGCTCCGAAGCCATGCTGCTCCGAGGAATTTCCCTCAATATGCCAAAATTCGGAGATGAACGTTTTAAAAATATTGGGCTTAACTTTCTGGGCTAAATCATAGTATCTTTGCATTCCCTTTAAGTCTCAGAAACTAAAAATGTTCCTTTCGTATACTGCCTTCTTTCTAAAAAATAGGTTATCTACAGAAAGGCATATCCGAGGGGCTACTGTTGGGGGAAATTACTCCATTTCCACGACTTAAAGGTTAACCCTCCGAAGGCTCTAAGAAGGTCCTGAAGATGGTCGACTAATGCTTAAAGATACGTCAGCATGATCGAAGGGTGCCACGATGCGAAGTCTCGAAGGACCCTCCGAAAGGAGAAAGGGAGCTTCGAAGCAGGACGACGTGACTGATTGGATGCTCTGCTTATCCATCTACCCTACAGCGCTTTACCACGCATAACCTCGGTTATAATACTGAGGGACATTTGTAATATAAGGGCAATTAGGTCTATTCCTTTAGCTTTTCTCCTTATAAATACCCCCCTTTGTACCTTGTAAGAAGGATCCAGAACCAGTGGTTCAAACACATACATTCGGACCTCTTGAGTTGTTATCCTTTACGGAGGCTCAAGTTTGTCCTAAAAACACAAACCTTTTGGTTGTTTGT
The DNA here is from genome assembly GCA_019279435.1 of Zizania palustris. Classification (NCBI taxonomy): domain Eukaryota; kingdom Viridiplantae; phylum Streptophyta; class Magnoliopsida; order Poales; family Poaceae; genus Zizania; species Zizania palustris. The sequence goes on from JAAALK010000080.1 coordinate 99,683,407, forward strand.
TCTTAACTACTGAGAACCTGTTGGTGTAACTTTTACGCCAACAACACCCTTCGGAGGTCTGGTTCGGAGGTATTCTACAGCTCCGGAACCAGGCTTTGCAAGGAGTAAAAGTTCGAGGTTAAGAAGACTTCGCTCCCACCAACAAACCCCAAAACACTTCTGCTAGGATAGTGTAGGCTCCGCACACTAGGTGCCTTCAAGCAGTCTTCACACTTCACACTTCGCAGGAGTAAGTTTCCCGTTGTGGGCTTTGAATAGATACTTAGCACTAGAAACTGGTACTAGGCTTCGTATTTCGAAAGGGAAACAGAAGACAATATAGACTGCGCTGAGGACTTCGACTGAAGAAAAACAGGCTTCGACCACACTCTACTCAGTGCTTCTCTAGTAACAGTGAGGGGTTGCCTTAGTTTACACAGAGCGAACTCACACTAAACAACACACACTTCACACACATTGAACACTAAAACCCTTCTTGACTCCTCTCCTAGTTTGACTTCCGTTGACAATCACTCATTATTTCTGGAGTCATGAGGCCCGTGATCTTCAACATGGCTCCTCACCACCGCCCGCGCTTGTGCTACCTCTCCCCGCGCTGCCCGCACCTCCTGCTCCCGCACACTCGTATAGGCCTGATCACGTCCCCCCTAACATTCATATCATTGTCACAAAATGGATTTTCAAAAACAAATAGAGGGAGGATAGGTCTATAGTGAGAAACAAGGCTAGACTTGTGGCTCAGAGTTTCACTGATGTCGAGGGGGTTCATTTTGGATAAACATTTGCTTCGGTAGCTCGACTTGAGGCCATTAGGATTTTGCTTGCTTTTGCATCGTCTCGAGGGTTCAAGCTTTTTCAAATGGATGTAAAAAGTGCTTTCCTTAATGGTTTCTTAGGAGAAAATGTGTATGTCAAACAACCCCTAGGCTTTGATCATCCCAAGTACCCCCCCATATAGTATTTAAACTCCACAAAGCTTTATATGGCCTCAAGCAAGCTCCTAGGGCATGGTACGACCCTCTTAGGAACTTCTTGATTGAGCACAAGTACAAAATGAGATCTTTTGGGAAAACCTTATTCACTCTAAAGCATGGCAAATATTTCTTACTTGTTCAAATATATGTTGGTGACATAATTTTTGGTGGTTCATCTCATACTCTTATGGCCGAGTTTGCTGATTCTATTAGCAGGGAATTTGAAATGTCGATGATGGGCGAGCTGACTTTCTTCCTTGGTTTGCAAATCAAGCAAAGAAAACAAGGAACCTTTGTGCATCAGACAAAGTACACTAAATACCTGCTAAAATGCTTTGTAATGGCTGATGCAAAGCCACTTGCCACCCCAATGGATACTTCAGTTGCGCTAGACCCGGATGAAGATGGAGAATAAGTGGACCAGAAGGAGTTCCGGAGCATGATCGGCTCCCTCCTCTACTTGACGGATACGAAGCAAGACATACACTTTGTAGTATGTCTGTGCGGTCGTTTTTAGGCTTCTCCAAAGGCTTCACATCGTCAAGCTGTTAAGTGCATACTAAGGTACCTCAAGCATACTCTTGAATTTGGTATTTGGTATTCTGCATTATCTTCATTATGATTGAGAGGTTTTTTAGATGCTTATTTTGTTGGTTGTCGAATTGATCGAAAAAGTACCTCCGGTACTTGTATTTTTTTGGTTTCTTCTCTTGTGGGTTGATGTTCTCGCAAACAGTCTAGCGTTTTGCAGTCTACAATAGAAGCTGAGTATTTAGCTACAGCTAGTTGTTGCGCACATATTTTGTGGATGGTTTCTACTTTACGGTATTTTGGGTTGGATTTTAAGGGTGTTCCACTGTTTTGTGATAACACTAGAGCAATTAGCGTAGCAAACAACCTAGTACAACATTCTAGGACAAAACATATTGAATTACGCTTTGTTGATTCCCAAAACCAGCTTGATGATATTTTTACCAAGCCACTTGATGCTTCATGCTTTGCATTTTTGAAAGGAGAGCTTGGTATTTGTGATGATCCTTATGGCATCTTGTGAGGGGGAGTTATGTAACATTGCATAAGCTTCTATCATATGATTAATTGCTTTTACAAATACATGCTTTATTATTCCTTTGAAGTATTGTATTTAATACTGTTGATTATACTTTGTTTGAATATATCTTATATCTGTTATGAGCATGACTTTTATTTGTGAAACTTTAAAAATGATCACTGCTTAGTCTAGAAACTAGCATGAATAACGTGAGTGCATTTGCTATCTTTTACATACATGGTACCTAGGTCCTTTTCACTTGGATGCACACATGCAACTTGATCATTTAAAAAATATTTTGCTAAAAATTAAAAAAATGAAAGAAAATTAAAATAAAAAATGATCGATATTCATGTTGTTTTATGCTAAAATTGAAAAGATTCCAGGTGGGTTTGCGTTGTCACACTACTTTATTCTAGATTGCTTACCATAGCACTTTGGTATGAACTGGGACATTGAAGTGTATACCATGACCATTGCTTTAAGCTTCTGATGGTTTAAACCTAGTCTTAGCTTGGTCGGTTAGCATAAGGTTGACATGCAAATAACCACTGGCACTAAAATGAAAAATAAAAAAAACATAAAGCTTGAATTAATTGCATATCATATTTGCTGAAGCTCCTTGTAGTGGAATATGCTATTCTAGTTAGTATTTGTTAGCTTTTGCATCTCTTGTCCTTGCCATGTCTAGTATGCTAGTCCGAGTAGTGATGCTTTTATTTGCTAAAACCTGAAAATGCTTGCTCATGTTGTTGCTTGGATTGTATTCATCTGAGTTTGTCATACAATACTTTTGGACAATATCCAAGGCAAATGCTTGTATTGTACTGTAATTGGAGTTAATCATGTTCCAGAAGCTTGCATTTACAGTTCATCCTCACACCTCGTGTTGTTATCTTGATGCCAGCATTGCCAAAGGGGGAGAATTCATAGATCTTGATCCTGTTTTTGCTTGCTTGCTTCTGATTTTGCTTGCCGTTTGCCGAGAACTTTTATCAAGTGACATCGTTATTTTTGCTCTTTTCTGAGTTTTCATGATTACTTGTGTACTGAACTTGCATTTTATTTCTGTTTCGTCTTGGAGTTGTCAATGCACAAATCAAGGAGGAGATTGAGAAACCAAGTGAGGCTTGTACTGTGGTTTTATCTTGAGTGGGAGAGACTTGCTGGCAGTCGAGTTCACAGATGGGTGACACATGTCAAAGATCTGAAAGGCTTTGTCTGTTTCAGCTGAAAACCATTCGTTTCAGAGAATGTTTTTAATTTTTAAGAAATAGGAGTTTATTTTGTTGTTTAGTCGTCTAGATTCATTGTAATATTTTAGTATTTTTCTGAATTTTTAATTCTAAAAATATACTAAAAGAATAGGTTTAATGATGTAATAAATTAGGAGTATACTTTTGTGTATTTTTTAGAATTATTAATTCTGAAAATGCATAAGGCTATTTAGGTAAATACTTGGTCATTAAACTTTAATGGCATTTTGGGAAATACCTTGATAGGTTTGCCTATATAAAGGACCCCATGCCTAGGGGATAAGGTTGAACTTTCTGCTCTAATCTTTGGTGGCTGAACATTTTAGAGATAGGAACACTATTCCAAAATTTTCTCTATCCTTCTTCTATGTGTTTTGCCGATAGATTTTTGTAGCTCGTCATTTTTCAGCTATTTTCGGTCCTATAGCACATCAGTTCTGCTGTTGTTGCTGTATGTGCTAGCATTTTCAGTAGCATCATTATTCTGGTCTGGCTACAAGGAAGCACCGGTGCCGCTGTCTTCTTACTGTGTGCACCGCCGAAGCTTGTACCGCTGGAAGGTGCAGCCAGGTGCTCTCTTGTGACCACTATTTTGTTTTGAGAAACTAATGTGTTCTGATCTGGTTCTTTGCTACTTCGTCTGCTTTTTCTGGGAAATCTTCACTCGTCTTAAGTATCCTCTCAACTATAGTTTCTACAAGTTATTTTTTCTTCACCACACATTTGACAATCTCTAGCTAGTTTTTTGTTTGCATCTATTTAATTACCATATGTTTTCTGTTTATTCTGATTTTGCACAACGGGTTAGAGCAATCACTGATAGTACACAGGAGCAGGTTTCCACCGAGCGCAAAATTGCTGAGGCTGATCCGGGCTATTCCCATTCGGCCAAAAATTCTCAGGAGCAAATCTGTGGCGCCCGGCACAAAGCTATAGCCTTCATGGGCACCCCCTAGGTATGACCATATCCCAGAAGAGGCTTCTACAACATCTTAGAGCCTAGGAGATGTGCGAGAAGAAGGACGAGGACGAGCAGGACACCGTGTTCGAGGAGATCCATCCCTGACCAGCAGCGAGACATGTATGGAAGCCAAAGCTGGTTGTCATAAACAACTCGGCTCCTACTCCGAGCGACGACGAGGATGATCTGATTGATGGCGACTACACGCCCGTCTCCTGAGGGGCCCCCTCCTCAGGCGATGGACATAAACATCGTCATGCTGCCTGCTGAGTTTTCTCTTCCATAGGACGAGGCTGAGGTTGCTCAGTTGAGTCTCGACCCATAGGAGGCTATTTTCGAGAAGCCCGAGGATACGACTCGTCACTTGAATCCTCTTTATGTCAAGGGGCACATCGACGGGAAGCCGATCTCGAGGATGCCACCGTCAAACTGATGTCGTACTCTCTGTTGAAGAAGCTCAGCAAGAATGAAGATGACTTGATGAGGTACAAACCTGACGCTAGACGGCTTCAACGGTGAGAGCTCCGAGACCAAGGGCGTACTTTCTTTGGAGCTGACGGTGGGCAACAAGATGTTGCCGATGGCGTTCTTCGTCGTCGATGTGCAAGGTAACTACAGTGTGCTACTTTGGCGTGACTGGATTCACGCAAATTGTTGTATTCTATCTACTTTGCACCAGTGCTTGATTCAGTGGGACGACGATGATGTGGAGGTTGTACCAGCTAATATTTCGACCCAAGTTGCTTTGGCTAATGTGTCTATTGATGACATCCATGATAAGGTAGACTATCTGTCCGGTAGAGATCTCTCGGATTATGACCTTGTTAGCGTGTTCGAGGAACATTTTGTTCCCATGTCTGTAAAGCTGGCTGCTGTAGCGAGGCTATCTCTAAACTAGTAGTCATGTCTAGTAAGAGTAATCTTGATTGGCTAAAGTCTCGTGTGGAGCAATATCGGTCTTCTAAAGATGGTATTACCGAAGCCATTGAAGATTTTAGCGAAGTAGAAAAGATAGGTCAAGATTTCGTGTTGGCCGACCCTATAGAAGAGGTAGGTATAGGCGATGGTACTGTTCCAAGGCCGACTCTTGTAAACAAAAATTTGCAGGCTGATGAAAGGACCAAAGTAATAAAGTTGCTTCAGTCGTATGTCGATTGTTTTGCATGAGAGTACAGTGAGATGCCCGGACTAAGCCGTGAGCTCATGGAGCATCAGCTACCTATTAAACCTAGGTTTATGCCTTATAAACAACCCCCTCGTCACGTTAATTCAGCTGTGTATGACTGAGTTAAGGAAGAGATAGAATGATTACTCAAGACTCAGTTTATTAGGCCATGCAGGTATGCTGAATGGGTTGCTAACAATGTGCCTGTAGAAAAGAAAAATAAGTGGCAAGATTTGTGTGTGTATTTATTTTAGGGACTTGAACAAGGCCACTCCAAAGGATGAGTACCCCATGACGATAGCCGACATGCTGATCAACGATGCTTCAGGACACAAGGTACTAAGTTTTCTTGATGGCAACACTGGTTATAATAAAATCTTTATGGCCGATGAGGACGTCTATAACACAGACTTTCGATGCCCTGGTTTTGTCGGCTTATTTGAGTGGGTGGTTATGACTTTTTGTCTAAAGAATGCTGGCGCTACATATCAACGTGCTATGAACTTGATCTTTCATGACTTGCTAGGAGTTATGCTAGAGGTATACATAGATAATGTTGTAGTCAAATCGGATGCTATGGGTAACCATTTAGCCGATTTGAGACACTACTACAAAAATAGTCTGCAGTGGCATTGGGCATTTTCACTGTAGTGTCGGTCCATTAGAGGCCCGCCACTATAGTGGCTGGTGAAGACGCCTAGCCCCAGCGCCCGCCACTACTATTGGTACACTAGTGGCGGTCGGTGCTGGTGTCAGCCCCGTCCTCCACTAGTGTACCAATAGTAGTGGCGAGCGGGGCTAACGCCAGCACCGACCGCCACTAGTGTAGCAATAGTAGTGGGGGCACTGGTGCTGGCCGCCACTGCTACGTTGTCCGCCACTAATGTCCTGATGACATCATAGGCGACCGCCACTACTTTTCCATCTATAAATACTTCCTTCCCGAGCCCTGAGGCTATGGGAGTTGACAATTTGATCCATACAATGGCGACAAAAATGTAGAAAGTGGAGGGGGAGGCTTTGTTTTCGTTTCTTTTCAAGGATTTCGTTCTAAGAGGTAAATCCATGTCCGAATATCACATTTATTTTGTCTTTAATCAAGTCTATAATGAGTTGTTAACGTTTTACTAATCTAGGGTTTGTGCATAGAAATTTTAAAATATTCTTCTATTTGTAGTGTTTATTTCTCCCAAATGAAAAAATAATACCCTCCTCACAATTATATTCATCACTTGTATACATTTTTACCTTGTTTTAATCTCTTTTTTAATTTGATTTATTATTATAGATCTAGATCTATGTTGTTTGGAGAGAGAAACCAATGTAGTTAATTTATTTAATAAATTTTTCATTCTAGTTAACACTATTACTCCTTTATAATTAACAAGGTTTACATAGTTTCAATTAAAGTATTTTTAATTAATGTTGTTACGAGAGAGAAATCAATATCTTTTTAATTTGTAAATTACTAAGATTAGTAATAATGAATATGTAGCCTTTTATTAATATTTTTCAAAATAATATGTTTTAGATGGAGTACAGGTCCTGGATGTATTCGTCCAACGACTGAGATGTGGTGGCATATTTTAACCGAGTAACTGAATTTACTGAAGCTGCCGCACAATATGCTTCCCGTCAAAGTGAAGCGGCAATATATTGTCCTTGTAAAGTTTGTAGGAACGAAGCGATGTATCCGTGTTCAAATCATGAAACTATACGATTTCACTTGTTGAAAAATGGCTTTGTGAAGAACTACTATATATGGACGAAACACGGTGAGATGAGGGAAAACCCTCCTAATGATTCTTATGTGCCGCAAGATGCTCATCAACATAGAAGAGGTTGTCATCATATATCCGACATAACACATGATGTTGATCAACATGATGATGATGCCTTTGATGTGGAGGAACTGATACGAAATGTTGCGCCTGAGGTGTTGTTTCAGAGAACTACAAGGAAAGGCATAGTTTGCCTCTATCGAATCTGTCTATTACAAGGGCTTGGCCCTGCTTTTATAGGCACATAGGCCAAAGGAAAAGACCTAAATGCCCTCTACAAGTTGTAGGACTTATAGGGGCAAGAAGGGAAAAAAGACTAGACTACTGTACAAACAGCTTTACAGCTTTACAGACGTATCAGATAAACATCACTTCTGTGCAGCTAAACGACATACTGGGGGCAGAGGGGCCCCTGGTATGGCTCTGCACTTTAGCAGAGTGGAGATATTTTCCTAGCTTGAAGTAGTGGATGGAGCTCTTCGGGCGGAGGCTGCATCAAAGGCTTCGAAGGGTACTCCGAAGTGGACTTCCAGAGACTTAGGTTCAAAAGGACCCGGAGGGGGTCTGGAGGTTAGCTCCAAATAGAACCCAGAGGTTAGCTCTGAAGGGAGCCTGGAGGCTAGGCTCCGAAGAACTCCGAAGGGAACCCAGAGGTTAGCTCCGAATGGAGCCCGGAGGCTAGCTTCGAAAGGGTCCTAGAGGTTAGCTCTGAAGGAAGCCCGGAGGCTAGCTTCGAAAGGGCCCGAAGGTTAGCTCCAAAGGGAGCCAGGAGGCTAGCTTCGAAGGGGGCACGGAGGTTTGGATTAATTGCTTTTTGGAAATAACTTCGGTAGGTGGGAATCTGCTTCGACACTATTAGGCTCTGGGTGGACTCTTACGGAGGCTGATGTGATTTGGCCCCTGTTCAAGGGAAAACTTATGCCCCCAATAGTAGCCCCTCGCCCGTAGCCCCTCAGAGCGAGGGGTGCGTGCGCCTCTGGACAAATAACAAAAATAACTTTAGAGAAGACAGGCCTCCGGAGCTTGGACCAAAGGGGGCTTTGACTTGCACAGGAAATAATTGCCTGCCTCGACTGACAGAGTGACCTCAGGGAGACCAAACGACTCCGCAACGGCTTCAAAATTGACCGTTACAGTGCGCCAGTTTGCTTCAACTTTGCCTGAGGCCCACCTGTCATAGACTTCGGCACGGGAACCATTAGGATTTTTACTGCCTATAAAGGGGTTCACCACATACGGCTTCGTCACGCTCTCATTTTCTTCTTTCTCAACTCCTAGCATCCTTCACTCTCTTCTCTTCACTTTTATCTTCGCGCGGAGCCAGCTTCACAAGCTTTAGTGCCCTTCATGCCGAAGCCCCACAAAATGCCGAAGAAGGTTGCGTCGAAGAAGGCCTTGGCCCTAGGCGCAACTTTGAGCTCTACCCAGGCGCAGGCGGCGGCGGCAACGGCGGTGAAACCTGCTGCGAGGCGCTTGGGGCCAAGGGACCTTCGGTCCCCATCGGACAAGTTCGAGCAAATTCTGGAGATGAGGGCTTCGGCGTCAACAGAGGAGTCTGTCCGGAAGGCTTGCGAGGTGATGATATCGCCAAATATCCAGCTTCGGGTACCGGAGAAGTAGGAGGCCATACCAAGGCTTCGAGTAGACAAGGTTGTACTCTTCGAACCCTTCTTCGAGGCCGGCCTCGGGTTACTGGCGGTAGACATGCTGAGCGAAGTCTTGAAGGCCTACAACCTCGATCTTCCTCAATTGTCACCAAATGCCGTGGTGAGGTTAGCCGTCTTCGAGTGGGCTATGAGGGCCGAAGGCTGCGAGGGGCGCACCGATGTCTTCGTAGCCCTCCATGACGCCAACTGCCAACCAAAGCAGAGAGATGGGGAAGACCACGTCAAGAGGGCCCTTGCCTTCGGGAGTGCCATCTTCCAACTTCGGAAGGAGTACCAGGACGCCTTCCCAGCGAGGACCGCCAACAAGTGGTACTCGAAGTGGGACCAGGAGTGGTTCTACGCCTCAGTTGGTGCGAACTCTCCCCTTCGGAGTACAAATGCGCTCATCTCCTACCGACCCGAAAGTGAGGTGAAGATGATCTCCGACATCCTTCGCTCAAGGATTTTGCTTCTACGGAGGGTGGCTTCGAGGATGAGCATCAGGGACCTCGCAGAGGAGCTCATCACCCTTTGGCTCAGCCCCCTCGCGCTCTCTTGGCTGGAGGGTCTCTTTCAACCTTCGAACTCAGAGGGCCCAAGTGAGGTGTCAGCAGAGCGCCTTGGTAAGACTTTGATTTCTTTTCATCTTCATACTTCACAAAATAAACTTGTGCTGACTTGGAGTCTTGATGAAGCCGCTCGTTATGTAAGAACTCTGGAGGAGGCAATCTTGGAGGCGGAGCGCGTCGTTGGAGCCCCAACACCTGAGGAGCAGGCTCAACGGCTCGCTCTGGTGTGGACATGGGAACACTGGAATAGGGTGTGGGCCTTGCTCGGCATCGATGGGGTCCAAGCCTTGCCAGACTTCACCAGCCCTGCGCCCTCGGCGAGCGGCTCCAAGAGGAAGAGGGTAGACGACGACGAACCCGAAGCCTCGAGGGTTCGCCCAGAGCTCCCAACAACCAAAGCCCCTACTTTGGAGGGGCCACCGACCGCGAGCTCTAGAACTGGAGCAGAGCTAGTAGGGGCTCCGACGGCAGCTAGCGAAGTGGTGGCGGCGAGGGCCACGACGGCAACACCTTCGGGTGCGGGGGTTGAGGCTCCGCCCGCGTAGCAAAGGGACTGGGGAGAACACATTTCTCTCTCCTCCTTCGAAGAGATCTCTGACGAACGTAAACACTTAAGCATACTTCTCTTTTCATACGTGGATATTAACTTGTACTTTTTTGGTAGATGTCGATGCTAGTGTGAGGGTTGTCGTGCCAGAGCCAACGGAGGCCTCCGGCAGCAGCAGCAGCAACGATAGCAGCAGCTCAGGGTCTAACAGTACTTCGTCCAAAGAGGACAGAGGGGACAACTGCGGGGATGGGAACCTTCGGGATGGGGCTGAAGAGCCCGTCGAGGTTGTGGACCGGACCCCGGCTCCACAGGAGTCCGCACCGGAGGTGGATGTGGCGGAGATAGTCTGGCCTCTACAGCCGAGGGGCTCATGATGGAGGTGGCCATCGACGCTTTCCACGAAGGTTTCGTTGTTGTAGGGTCAGGGGGCTTGGTGACACAACTCAGCCGCTCGAGCCCTTTTGACCTCTTCGCAAATGCAAACGAAGCCCTCATCCAGGTCAGCAAAGTCCCACACAGTCTTTGAGTAGTACTTGCTTTTCAATCAACACTTATGATTTTCTTGAATCCTTTCAGGCCTTCACGCTGAATGTTGCAGCAGCAATCTCCGCGAACCATCGGATGGCTCACTTGGCAGAGGAGAGGGATGCCCTCCGATGTGAGATCTCGGTGGAGACCGAGAAGCGAAGGTGAGCTGAAGCCTCCACAGAGACGGCGAGGGCTGAGGCTGAAAAGGCAAGGGAGGTCTTGGTCTCGGAGACCAACAAACTTCAGGAAGAGCTTCGAGCTTCGGAGGAGGCCAGAGCGAAGCTAGCGGCAGAGAACTCTGACTTTCGCGCAGCCGGCCATTGCTTGGAGGACTTCGTAGTTCAAGGGGTCGATGAAGTTACCTTAAGCTTGAACTCAGTTCTTGAGCAAATAGGGACTGAGTGCCGGGCTCCAGAATTCAACCTTCAAGACCAAGTTAGGGATCGCGTCGATTTCCTGAAGACTGTGGCTACGACGATGGAATTGTCGATGAAGGGCTTCGCTCTGATGGATGGCCAAGTGGCGGGCCAAGGAATGCTGCAGATGCTTCATGACTTGGGGTGCAACCACCTCGAAGCAGTGACCTCGGCGACTCCGGTGGCCTTCGGAGGCCAGCACTTGGTGGCGCCTCCTTCGGACGTCCGTGGAGCATGGCGCCGCCTTCAGGAACCTTGGAAGGCCAAGGCTGCGAAGCAGTCCTCAGCCTCCAAAAGGCCCTCTGTCTTCACCGAGCCAGGGCACAAGCCTCGCTAGCTCAGCTTTCGACGTCGAAGCCTCCACCTCCGAAGGTGTAGACCTCCTTAGGCTCCTTGTAATTCTTAGTTGTAGGCTTGTAAAAACTCATCAGTTTATTAATATAAATGCGGGGGTACTTTATATCTGCCCAGGCTCAGCCTTCGAATGCTGATCTCAAAGTACTTGAGGATTCTGAGGATCTTCGCCATCTTTGGGTGATGCTCGAGGTAGCTATGTCCAAAGGCCCTCCCAAGTTCAAGCTTCTGAGGGGTCCTAAGGGCGAAGCCATTACCGAAGTAGCCCAAGAGCTGCTGGCTATCATGAAGATAGAGCCTCCTCGAAGTTCTTCCTCCTCGCCAGACTTAAGCTATTTCGAAGTAGACTTAAGTGGTGAGGGGGTACAGCCTTCGGGTACGGACTTAACAGGGGGCGAAGCTCTAGACTTCTCTGCCTCCGACATGGCACCGCCTGCATCTCAGACTTGGACAAACCTGCAAGGTGAAAGGCGAGGTCTGCGGGCTTCAGGACGTGGATGGACCGGCCGTGGGAGAGCAAGCTCCGACGAGGCTTCGTCTAGCCGAGGGGGCCCTGCCCGGAAGAAGAGCAAGTAAGGGTCGAGGTCTCGAGCTCGCTTTTTCTTATGCTTAGATACAAACTACTCATAATTTTGTTTTCGAAGTGTATTTGTAACATACTTCTCAATTATCATTCAATGAATGATATTTATTGTATTTGCATACTTCGTCTGCATGATTCACATGATTTGATTGTTTGGAACATTTTAGCTTGTCACGCTCGTACTGCACATTACATTTGCACACTTCGCATACATACTTCAGTCCCCCCTTACGCGTGGCAGCTAAGGACTTAGTCGTTGTTGGTGCGGGAAATTTAAGAATGTGAAGGGGTGCGCCTTTTTGGCGGCTTCAGACGCTTATATCACGTCAACCGAAGGCCTCTTTTGGGCTTTTTAATGCATTAATTTGGAGCGAAGCAAGGCTTCAGCGTAGCCAAATTAAGCGAAGCATGCTTCGGCATGCTTGGATTTGGATATCTTGCGTGAGCAAGGTTCCGGAACGTGCTGACTTTAGGCGAAGCATGACTTCGACATGCTTAGACTTAGATTAGATTTCGATACACGAAGCAATGCTTTAGTGCGTGCTTAGATAGCGAAGAAGGCTTATGAGCTTAATTCTGTACTGAGAATGGATATTTGATGTGGATTCACCGAACCTGTGAAAATGTGAGCCACCTTCAGCTCTGAGCCACCTTCGACTTTGGGATGCTTCGGGAATGGAACCCGGAATCCCTGGACGCATCGGGCTGATGGCCTGGAGTCCTTCGTGTTACTGCTACGGGCCCGGAGGCACTGTGTAGCCTTCGGATGTTTAAATTCGGTTTTAAATAGACTTCGAAGTCATGCTTTGGTCCTATTCAATACAAAGTTGTAACCTTGGTTCTTAAAAGAACGAGGCAGTTGGCTTCGCGTCTTGACAAGGACACAACAGATCTTCGGTTTTAACAAGCGGAAGCAAGTGTTCGGCAATCAGAAAATGAAGCAAAGCTTTGGCATTAAATAAAGTGAAGCAAGGCTTTGGGTTTTTGATAAAGTGAAGCAAGATTTTGCTTTAAAGGTGAAGTAAGACTTCGGTTTTAAAACGAAGTAAGACTTCAGTAATTTATTGAAAATAATTGCAAATTGGATGACGAAGTGGGGCTTAGGACTATGTACATACCTCGTAAAGTGGGTGAAAGGCTTGCCTTGTAGCCCCCTGGGCTTCGGAGGCCTTCGGCGCGAAAAGCAGAGCCCCTTGCCGGAGGGTGAATTCAGAAGCGCGAGGGATGGTGGAAGGCGAAAAACACCTTCGGGCTGCACTCGAAGCCCCTTGCCAAAGGGTGCGCAAAGCGAGAAGACTTCGAAGCTCCCCCCTCAAGCGCACTTCGAGATACAAGCAGCGGCAGAGAACTTAGCTTTTAATACTAAGTTCCCCACGGACGGTGCCAACTGTTGTAGCAATTGTGTTAGCTACAGTAGCTTTTGTGTGTATATGGTGTATAGAGTGAACCTCGAAGGGTTCTCACAGAGGGAGAGAGGATTTATACTAGATCAGGCCTCCCCAAAGGGATAATAGCCCTACGTCCAGTCTATAGTGGATTGGGCATAGTTTGCCTCTACCGAATCTTTCTATTACAAGGGCTTGGACCTGCTTTTATAGGCACGCAAGCTAAAGGAAAAGACCTAAATGCCCTCTACAAGTTGTAGGCCTTATAGGGGCAAGAAGGGAAAAAACTAGACTACTGTACAAACATCTTTACAGATGTGTCGGATAAATGTCACTTCTGAGTAGCTAAATGACATACTGGGGGCAGAGGGGCCACCGGTATGGCTCTGCACTGTAGCAGAGTGGATATATTTTCCCAGTTTGAAGTAGTGGCTGGAGCTCTTCGGGCAGAGGCAGCATCAAAGGCTTCGAAGGGTACTTCGAAGTGGATTTTTGGAGACTTAGGTTCAAAAGGGCCCAGAGGGGGTCCGAAGGTTAGCTCCGAAGAGAACCCGGAGGTTAGCTCCGAAGGGAGCCTGGAGGCTAGGCTCCGAAGAACTCCGAAGGGAACTCGGAGGTTAGCTCCAAAGGGAGCCCGAAGCCTAGCTTCGAAGGGATCCCGGAGGCTAGCTTCGGAGGGATCCCGGAGGTTAGCTCCGAAGGGAGCCCAGAGGATAGCTTCAAAGGGGGCTCGGAGGTTAGCTCCGAAGAGAGCCCGGAGGCTAGCTTCGAAGGGGGCTTGGAGGTTTGGATTAATTGTTGCTTGGAAATAACTTTGGCAGGTGGGAATCTGCTTCGACTGTGTCAGGCTCTGGGCCGGAGTCTTACAGAGGCTGACATCATTTGGCCCCTGTTCAAGGGAAAACTTATTCCCCCAACAACAGTATGATGTGTTGTACACAACTCTTGAGCTTATGAAACTAAAAGCCAACAATGGATGGTCTGACACTAGTTTTTCAGATCTTTTGCAGCTCCTAAAAAAGGTTTTGCCGAAACCCAATGGTCTGGCATCTAATATGTACCAATCATAAAAGATGATTTTTTTGTTGACTTTGGGCATTCAAAAAATTCATGCATGCCCGAACCACTGTATCTTGTATGGAAAAGAGTATGAATTGTTAGAGAGTAGTCCGCAGTGCAACGCAAGTCGATACAAACGTGCAAATGATTGTGTGGAGGACTACAATGACCACCAGAAGAAGAAAAAGATGTTATAGAAGAGGAAGATGAATGTTATTGTAGATTACGGATATAAGATGGAGAGGAAAGTTCCAGACTTAGTCATGTGGTACCTACCGGTGATTGATCGCTTGAAATGTATGTTCTCTAATCCGAGAGATGCTGAACTATTAATCTGGCACATCGTTGGGCGAAAGAAGGATAGAAAACTTCTGCACCCTGCGGATGCTAGGCAGTGGAAATCATTTGACCTGGCCCATCCAACTTCTCAAAGCATCCCTTCGGTTAGATGAGGAACCCACACAGTACGTGGCCGGTCTTTCTGTGCTTGTTCAAAATTCCATCATGGTTGTGTCATAAAAGAAAGTACCTTATGCTCAGTACTCTAATTTCTGATCGAAAACAACTTGGCAATGACATTGATGTCTTTCTATAACCTTTGATGGAAGATATGAAGCGTCTATGGGAACATGGTGTACGTGTGTGGGATGGGCACAAGAAAGTTGATGGGTGATTGGTCCCGATCTTCCGCTAGGTAAAGGATAAACTTGGGTTGGTGGAGAATCTCGACGTTGGCGATCCAAGGCTCCGGTCCGGTGGATCAAAACCTTGCAATCGTTACACCACTATCTCCGTTGGTTATCAACCGCACAGGACGCGATTGACCTCGCCACGAAGGCTAATTCCTGCAAGCGAACCCAAGAACACAAGCAAGAACAGGAAGGATACAAATCGAATGCCAATCACAGACAAACGAAGATAAGGTGAGGTTTCACAAACGCCAATGCAGCAGCCAATCGGTCCGGTGCAAGAGGCAGGATCTAAACACAACAGTGTAGATGCAAATAAAGCAAAACCTAACCCTAGAGGTGGCTGGCGTGAGAATATATAGGGCGACGGCCTGTGGAAGGCGAACAGACACATGCTGTGGGCTAGAAGACGTACAGACTCAGACTATGGGCCAACACGGCCCAGTTCTGTCACGCAGGACTGTTTTAATACACAGGACGACTCGAGACTCTAAATGAGGTGGAACCAACGGCAAACGATCCGTCTTCTCCTCAGCTTTCCAAAAAGTCAAAGAACGCGCCAATCGGACTTCGTATGAGGAAGTTATGCCCATTTTGGTGCAGGGTGGTTAATGTAGTCCGAACCAGCGAATTCTTGACTTAAAAACATCCGTGCGACTCCGTCTTCAGCTCCAACTCTTCTATTCCATCTCCCATGTTCCTAAGCAACAAAATATCACTAGTATTCAGTAGCATCCCATCCAAACAAATATAATCAAAGTTGCTAAGGAAAGAATTAACCTCATGGTTCAAGCGACGGGCACGGGCGCGTGTGATTCGTCCTAGTAACTTAATTGTAGGTGGAGGCTCCATGTGTGTATCATGTGAAGTGATGTCCTCATCATCCTCCCCCTCTTGAATTGGAGTCGTCCTCGACTCAAGCTCATCGTCAGCTCCCAAATAGGGTTTTAAATCATCACCACGGGGCATCAATTTAAACTTTCTCAAATCAGGAAAACGATCCTTGCGCAAGTACAACCAAACAAGATCTCCTGGTTTGAAAAACATCTTCTTTCTTCCTTTATTTGTCTTTTGAGCAAAATAGCGTGCCTTCTTTTCTATAACTTCCTTGGTCTTCAGATGCATAGCTTTCATAAACTCTGCACGCTTAGTTGCCTCTATGTTTGCTCTCTCTTGAAAAGGAAGTGGCAGCAAATCAAGTGGTGTGATTGGCTTAAAACCATACACCACTTCAGACGGGCACAATTGTGTTGTGGAGTGGACAGCTCTATTGTATGCAAATTCAACATGTGGAAGACAGTCCTCCCATTCTTTCAAGTTCTTCTTAATCATTGTTCGCAGCAACATGGAGAGTGTATGGTTTACCACCTCTGTTTGACCATCAGTTTGCGGGTGACAAGTTGTTGAAAACAGCAATTTTGTGCCAAGCTTGGCCCACATTGTCTTCCAAAAGTAACTCATAAACTTCACATCATGATATGAAATAATGGTTCTAGGCATCCCGTGCAATCTCACAATTTCCCTGAAAAATAAATCAGTAATAGGTGAAGCATCGTTGGTCTTGTGACAGGGAATAAAGTGTGCCATTTTAGAAAACCTATCCACTCTTACAAATATGGAGTCTCTCCCCCTCTTTGTCCTAGGCAATCCAACAATAAAGTCCATGGTAATATCTTCCCAAGGTGCACTAGAAACAGGAAGTGGAGTGTACAAAACATATGGGTTAAGTTTGGACTTAGCTTTATGGTATGTGGCACAACGCTGCACAAATCGTTCAACATCTCTCCGCATCTTTAGCCAATAAAAATTATTGGACAGCAGGGCCAAAGTCTTTTCTCTCCCAAAATGCTCCATTAATCCACCGCCATGTGATTCCTGCAACAACAGCAAACATACGGACGAATCTGGAACACATAGCTTGTTAGCATGGGACAAGAAACCGTCATAAACATGAAATTTTTCCAGCCTTTCCCATCATTACATTTAGTGTATGGTTCAGCAAATTCTTTATCTACAACATACAAATCTTTCAAGCTTTCCAAATCTGGAACGTTAATATCAAGTTGAGATAAAAGAACAACCATGCGAGACAATGCATCAGCAACCACATTTTCTTTGCCATTCTTGTATTTCACAATGTATGGGAAAGGTTCAATAAATTCAACCCGTTTAAACATGTCTATGGTTCAGTTTAGCTTGCCCTCTCAAATATTTTAGTGCTTCATGATCAGAATGTATATTAAACTCCTTAGGCAAAAGGTAATGTTGCCAAGTTTCAAGCACACGCACTAAGGCATATAATTCCTTATCATAGGTAAAATAATTCAATTGTGGACCATGCAATTTCTCGCTAGAATAGGTCACGAGTTTACCTCCTTGTAGCAGCACACCTCCTATTCCAACACCACTAGCATCACATTCTAACTCAACAGGCTTACTGAAGTCGGGTAGCTGAAGTAGAGGTGCACGTGTAAGGCGATCCTTGAGTGTGGCAAGAGCTTGTTCTTGTGCTGACTCCCAAGTAGAAGTAACTCCCTTCTTGGTCAACTCAGGTAAAGGACCAGCTATGGTGCTGAAATCTTTCACAAAACGCCGGTAGAAACCTGCAAGACCAAGAAAACTACGTACTGCAAGGTTAGTTTTAGTGGCAAGCATGACACGTCCTTTCAGATTAATAGCTTGTGATGAAGAAGGAGACACAACTTTATCTTTTTGTTGCCTCGAAAGCGTTTTAGCTACTTGCTGATTTTCAGAAAGTTGTTTGCTCTTTTGTGCGTCCCTAGCACGTTTTTCTTGTTCAAATTTCATAATTTCAGCAGGAGTCATAGGAAGCAATGTAACTTTCTTTCCTTTATACATAAATGTGTACTTATTGCTCCTACCATGGTGTGTAGCATCATTATCATATACCCAAGGTCTACCAAGTAGTAGAGAACATGCTTGCATTGGTACTACATCAAAATCAGCACTTCCGAAGTATGAACCAATGGCAAATTCGATGTGAGCAGTTTGTGTTACCATGACCTTACCGCTATCGTTGAGCCATTGCACATGGTAAGGGTGTGGATGTGCACGTGTGGGAAGTTGAAGCTTCGTTACCATGTCCTGGCTCACCAAATTGTTGCAACTACCGCTGTCGATGATGACACGTACACGACGGTCTTTGACGCCGAAGAAGGTCTGAAATATATTGTTCCGTTGTGCTTGGTCGTCCTGGTCCATGTGAATGCTCAAGTCACGTTGTACAATAAGTGCTGCCATGTTAGAGAAAAGACAAAGCAACGAAGAATAATCCTTATGTAAACAGCTAGGTGTGGTGGTGGGTGTGGGGTGGAAGCAATCCGTCAAGCACCTTACCCACGCTTGCAAGTGTTCTTACCACGCCGCAGTGAGGTCACCGGCCTACAGGTGATGAACCAAGTGGAGGGTGGTGGCAATTGCAAGGAATGAACCTGTCCTGACCAAGAGAAAGGTGTAGCTTGGAAGGCAAAGTGAGTAGCAAGGATTAGCGATAATAATAACAGTTAATCCAAGTTCAATAAGTATTCCCTAGTACTCGTCAAAGTTGCTGGCCTTAGTGCTCCCAAGGTGAAAATTCAAGCAATAGAGGGAAACTATGTGCCCAAAACTCAAATGGAAGCAACACAGGCCAAATTCAGCTCTCTGCAGATCGGACAAGAGATCGGACAAGAGTTCGTACAAGGGATTGGACAAGCAGAAACTGCCACTACCTGCCACTGATCGGACAAGAGATCGGACAAGAGTTCGGACAAGAGTTCGGACAAGAGTTCGGACAAGCAACTAACAGGACCGCTTCTCTTTTTTTTTATTTTTTTCTCCTTTTTTTTACTCTATTTTTTTTGAACAAGGATGACAAGAGATACAACCACAAAAATTGGCACCTGCAACTGAGGTGGGATGTGGCTCACAGAAATTCAACAAGTTCGGTGAACGACGAGCAAAAACTTTGTCCAATTTTTTTCTTTATCTTCCTGATTTTTTTGGCGACTTTGGTGAGGGCTAACCGGCGTAGCGGGTTAGGGTACCCACCCAAATTGAGTCAGGAACACGCTCAAAAAATTTCAGATTTTTCTGCCAAACGAGCGAAAAGTTATGCCTGTTTTACTGAAGGGGGTCACAAAGAGTCGATGTGGAAAACAAAGTAGGGTTGCGGAAGAGGGGGTTTTCGGTGGGGAAATTTTTTCTGAGACACAAGAACAACTACTACTCAAACGACACAGAGGGATGACTAAACCAGCAACGAGACTCGACCAAGAACACGAACTCAACAAAGTTAAAACTGAAATTAAAATCGCAAGGCACAAAGGGGTTCTCGGTGGGGAATTTTTTGGTGCGGTTTTCTGGACTCTGGGTAAAAACAAAAGAAGATCGAAATTACCTAACGGGAAAACTGAGCTCTGATACCAACTGATGGGTGATTGGTCCCGATCTTCCGCTAGGTAAAGGATAAACTTGGGTTGGTGGAGAATCTCGACGTTGGCGATCCAAGGCTCCGGTCCGGCGGATCAAAACCTTGCAATCGTTACACCACTGTCTCCGTTGGTTATCAACCGCGCAGGACGCGATTGACCTCGCCACGAAGGCTAATTCCTGCAAGCGAACCCAAGAACACAAGCAAGAACATGAAGGATACAAATCGAATGCCAAATCACAGACAAACGAAGATAAGGTGAGGTTTCACAAACGCCAATGCAGCAGCCAATCGGTCCGGTGCAAGAGGCGGGATCTAAACACAACAGTGTAGATGCAAACAAAGCAAAACCTAACCCTAGAGGTGGCTGGCGTGAGAATATATAGGGCGGCGGCCTGTGGAAGGCGAACAGACACAGGCTGTGGGCTAGAAGACGTACAGACTCAGACTATGGGCCAACACGGCCCAGTTCTGTTACGCAGGACTGTTTTAAATACACAGGATGACTCGAGACTCCAAATGAGGTGGAACCAACGGCAAACGATCCGTCTTCTCCTCAGCTTTCCAAAAAGTCAAAGAATGCGCCAATCGGACTTCGTATGAGGAAGTTATGCCCATTTTGGTGCAGGGTGGTTAATGTAGTCCGAACCAGCGAATTCTTGACTTCAAAACATCCGTGCGACTCCGTCTTCAGCTCCAACTCTTCTATTCCATCTCCCATGTTCCTAAGCAACAAAATATCACTAGTATTCAGTAGCATCCCATCCAAACAAATATAATCAAAGTTGCTAAGAAAAGAATTAACCGCATGGTTCCAGCGACGGGCACGGGCGCGTGTGATTCGTCCTAGTAACTGAATTGTAGGTGGAGGCTCCATGTGTGTATCATGTGAAGTGATGTCCTCATCAAAAGTGCACTTCAATCTAAGAGCCATGATCTTTTGCACCATAGCTGACAACCCGGGGCGTATGTCCCTAATAGGACAGGTTAGAGGAAAGACAGTATGTGTAGTGTGTGTGGACCAGATAGAATTTGTGTATCTTCCATCATTCGTTAAGATGATATATATGCGACACCGCAGATTTTTTACCAAGAAACCACGACATCGATATGGCAAATTTCTATTCGAAATGGTGAAAAATATCAAAGTTGTTTTCGGAAAAAAGAGGAAGAAATCTGAAAAAAATTCAAAGGACGCTCCATTTAAAAAGCAGACAATCTTCTCTAGGTACCTGCCCTATTGGAAGTAGTTGGATATTGGTCATGCTATCGATACAATGCCTGTTGAGAAAAATGTCTTCAAAAGCACCATCGGTATTTTGTTAGTCATACCGAACAAGTCAAAAGATGGTCTCAAAGTACGAAGGGACCTTCAAACTCTTGGAATTATACCCGAGCTTCACCCACAGGAAAGGACCAATGGAAATTTTTCCTTCTGGCTGCTAGCAATAACCTCACAATTTATGAGAAAAGATCAATCTGCAGGTGTCTACATGGAATCAGAGTGCCAACAGGATTCTCAACAAACATAAAAAATATTGTCTCCGTAGTAGATCTGAGGATGAGCGGCTACAACACTCATGATTGTCATGTTATGCTTGGGCTATTCCTCGCCATCACAGTAGGAGGAATCAAACATTCATTTATAAAGATGGTGATCATACACATGTGTCCCTTCTTCAACGTCATATCAAAGAAGGTGATCGACCCCAAAGATTTAAATGAATTACGTAAACAAATGTGGGAGACTATGTGCCAGCTTGAGATGTGCTTTCCTCCTTCATACTTTGATATTATGGAGCACTATGATACATATAGCAGACAAGATCTTTGTTCTCGATCCAACGTACCTGCAAAATATGTATGCGTATGAGCGTCTCATGGTCATGGTTATCTTCAAGGGTTACGTATGAAATCGTGCTTATCCAGAGGGTTCCATGATAGAGGGTTACACGATCGAGGAAGTCATTGAGTACTACGCATATTACATAAGAGATGGAAAACCAATAGGAGTTCTCGTGTCCCGACACCATGGAAGACTCACCGGTAAAGGAACTAAAGGCAGGAAAATCATACAAGAATATAGCTACTAAACAGTAAGAGAATTACATTACAGTGTCATGCATCAGTTGGCGATTATGAGACCATATGTTGAACAACACCTACAAGAGCTTTATGAAAAGAATGAAGATCATGATGAACAATGGATTATGAAAGAGCACAAAAATTATTTCACATCATGGTTGAGGGATCTAAACCTTTCAATTAGAGAAACCGACGAAGAGTTGATGATAAATAAATTGTCTTACGGTCCATTGAGCATGGTTAAAACATGGCAAGCATATGATATAAATGGTTTTACATTCAATACCAAAGCAAAGGATCAAAAGAGTCAGCACCAAAATAGCAGTGTTAGAGCAGATGCAGAAGATAACACTGGACAAAAGACTGCTTACTATGGATACATCGAAGAAATATGGGAACTTAACTACGAGAACTCTATAGAAATCCCCATATTTAAGTGCCAGTGGGTTAGACATCTAGATGGTGTGGAGGTGGATGATTATGGGTTTACGATTGTTGACCTTAATAAGGTGGGTTATAAAGATGACCCTGGGATACTCACTCAATCCGTGGCACAAGTATTTTATATACTTGATCCTAAAGACGAGAAGAAATACATCGTTGCTCTAGGTAAACAAAGAATTTTGGAGTTGATGGAGTCAGCGACGAAGAAGAATACAATCAGTTTGATGAGGTGCCATTATTTGTTGACATATAAGGGATCAATGTGGTTGAAGAAAAACTGTCACTTGGCAGTGTGATTCCTTATCTACGTACCGATGGCGATGGAAAATTAGTGAAAGGCTAGATCATTTATGTTTACCTTAAGAGATTGTGCGTATTTGTAAACTCAATTATGTCATTTGGTAGTGTCATTTATGTTTAAGATATTGGTAATATATGTTTTTATTTATGTCATTAATGTGTATAAAACTAGCAGGCCACTCCTGTCATTTTGTTTAAGATATTGGTAATATAGGTTATTATTTAATTATAGTTAATATATGTATAATGTAATCAAAAAATTCCTTAATAAAATTAATAACAAAAAATTAAGTATAAAATATATATTGAAACATTTTTTTAGTAGTGGTGGTCGGGTCTAATCAGTGGCGGGCATGCTGACATCACCAGCCCTCCACTGTTATTACTCATAGTAGTGGCGGTCAGGTGACGTCAGCGGCCCACCACTACTAAGTCAAACGTCAACGGTGGGCGGATTAGTAGTGGCGGGCTGGTGACGTCACCGCCCACCACTACTAAGAGAAATAATAGTGGCAGGCAAGATGACGTCATCTTGACCGCCACTACTAATCCACCTATATAAATTTTTCACTCCCGCCCTCTCCAAAAACCCATTGTCGTCCCGACGCTTGTCACCTCGGAGCTCGTCGCTGCTGTCCCCAAAGCCCGCGCCGCCGCCCCAGGAGCCCGACGCCGCCGCCCTAGGAGCCCGTCCCTGCCACCGTCAACATCACCCCGGAGTTCGTCGCCTCGGAGTGTTGGACCGAGAGTAGCGACCAGAGGGGGGGGTGAATGGGCGCCTTCAAAATTCTTTTGAATCAATGGCCTCCTCCCAACACCCAACAAACCTCATCAGACACACAGCAGAAACAAAAACAAATCGCACTTTCTAAAAATAATCTAGCCTAAAAACGACTGGTGTCCTAATTGAAAAGACACCAACAAAGTGCTTAAAGGCATATTAACCCAACTCACAAATCAGATAGATAATTCATAAAGTGTTTTGACATTTAACACGCATTTTATCAGATCATATACATTACAATAAGTAAGATAGGAGCAATCACATTCTACTGCCATTTAATCAATTAATCAATACCAGCAAAAATTGATTCAGTTCAATACATGGAATTAATTAACAGAATAAAGAAGAAAACTATGAATCAAAGCAAATCAATTTTATGGAACACTCAAGTCTCAGCCAAACATTATCAAGAATGTATTGTGA
The DNA here is from genome assembly GCA_019279435.1 of Zizania palustris. Taxonomy (NCBI): domain Eukaryota; kingdom Viridiplantae; phylum Streptophyta; class Magnoliopsida; order Poales; family Poaceae; genus Zizania; species Zizania palustris. The sequence goes on from JAAALK010000080.1 coordinate 99,706,842, forward strand.
ACTATAACTTTGCCATCAACAATATTTAACAAGTGCACGTTCAGGCAGAAATAAGGGCAAAAACATCCACGGAATGATGCAGAAATCTGGTGCTTCAGAAATCACTACTACAGTACCGCGAAGCTACAGTACTTCATGCTCTAGTACTTGTTGTTTGAAAAACGTAGTCTCCTATTCATACATAATTTCTACTGAATACCTGGTAGGCACTAAACAGATTATTGTTTCCTGTGTTGATGAGCTGCTACAGTCCAGTGGCATAAAAAAATGCAAACTACAACAAGTGCGCAGGGATTGAAGAAATTGTCGTACTTCCAGGCAGTTTTAATGATCACGGTGGAAGAATCCTAAATACTAGAGCTTAGCATAAAAATAATCAAAATCACAGTTCAAAGTCCATCGATGAAACATGATTAGACACAACAATCGAGAAACAAAAAACAATGCATGGATTGGATTTGTCTGCTCTTGTGTGTGTGGCCGGCAGAGAAAAGCTTGGTGGCGGCAGACCTTTGTCTTGGGCGATGAACTCCACGGCGTGTAGGATACGGCTTGGCTGGCAAAGTAGCACTCGGAGTGAAATTAATGTGGAGAGGTGGTGCAGAATCCTTGGCTGGCGAAGCAGCGCACAGAGCAAGATTAATGGCGGCACAAGAATAGGGGAGAAGAAAGGGGATAAAAATTTCAGAACTCAGATTTTGCATTTAATGAGTTAACCCTAATCCTAAGGATTGGGGCCTATTTATAGGCAGCCCAATAAACTAGGAAAAACCAAAAATATCCTTATGGTTTAACAGACGCTGAAATAAAAATGGAAAAAATCATAATGCCCTTAGGATTTTTACAGACTCAACCAACACATTGTGGGCCTAAAAAGCAAAATGGTAAAATCCTAAACACAGATAACTTGTCCTGATGCGGAGCTTTCATAGCAGCTACGGCTTCGCTTTAGGACGGCTCGATCACGGATCAGCGGTCTGAATTGAGCGTCGGTTTTACTCCGAAACCGACAAAGCGTCCACCGTCTTCGCACCGGGTACCCGGATTGGGCCGGCCTAATTCCGCGGCTCCCTCGGCCTAGCAATCGCTTGCCACCCGTGTACCTCAGTCAATCCCAGTCAACAGACCAGTGGATCCCCTACCTCTCCTAGCCCATGTACTCGGATTTGGTCGGCCCGACTCCGTGGCCCCTCTGCCCGGTAGTCGCTCGCCGCCCGTGTACCTGAGTCACATGTGACCTAGACACAGCAAGTCTTGTCTTGTCTTCTCTTCTCTTCTCACTTCGTTGTTGACTTCCGTTGACAATCACTCATCACATCTGGAGCCATGAGGCCCATGGTCTTCAAGATGGCTCCTCATGGAGGCCATCCCCGCCACCATCCCTAGAGACCGCCGCCGTCTTCGGAGACTGTCACCGCCACCATGTCCCGTCGTCGTCACCGTCACCGAAGCTGGCCCATCGCCACCATCGGAGCCTGTCGCCGCCCCCCGGAGCCCGCCACCGCCACCGGAGCCCATCGCCGCCATTGGTATGACACTAGCTTCGGTTCCATTTTATTTTTCTCACACAGTATCCGTGGATTAGTCTGCCCAAACTGCTAAATGCGTGATCTGGTGGTAATGAATGATCGAACGACATGAATTTATGGTCAAATTAACTAACTAATACAACTAGGGTTTGCAAGGCCGTATTTAGGCCATGTCCAACTTCATCATATCGAACTTGTTGCCTACTGAGTTTATAAGAAAATATATTTCTAAAATTAAGGCAATTTGTAAGCTATAACTCAAACCATGCATGCATGTCCAAGCATACATAGGCACTGTAGCGCAGTACATGAGTAAATTAAGCTTTGAGAGACAAATCTTGTGCATGTGAGTGTGTGAAGTGGCTCTGCATGAAGTGTCATTGTCTGCTCCATCTTCTCCCCTACCGTAGGGGACACATCTCTATTGCCTTCAGTAGTTTTATCAATTAATAGTAGAGAGTATTTTTATTATTTTCATGATTAAGGAACATATTGTTTTTCCTTCCATTCATTTCATCTATTGTTTATTATGCTATCCTATACCAAGACTTGCTCTTATTTGTCTTGCATGATGAGTAGCTTGTTATGAAAGTACTACAGATGAGTAGTTGTAATGCTTTATACATGCTTCTACCTAAACAGATATCTATATCCATAGTGGATGCTAGTTATGAAAAATTAAGCAACTCATCCCATGTTTATATGTATGCATATATAGTCATGCAGAACTGTAGTCCACACTTGTTATATATCTAGTTCCTGCAGAACTATTGTTATACATAGTTTTTCATATATTCAACCTCTTCTAATTTAACTGTAATGTGGATCTGACCCTGACATAAAATTAAGAAAGAAAAGCTAAACATTATTAAGATATATATAGCTAGCAGCACATATATACGTACGTATATATATGCATGCAGGCACTTGTGACTGAAAAGCTAGCTTCAGTTGGCATGCTGACATTGTTTGGTGAGTTGATATCAAACAATGCAAGTTGCATGATGCTAGCTATTCAAACCCACACCATTGGGTACCCTTAGCCATTATTCAAACCCATACCCACAAGAAATTGGGTGGGTATGGGTAAAAATTGTTTTACTCATTTGGAGTGGGGAGGGTAATGGACAATAGTGCCTTATTTACAATATGTTTTACTCAATTAACCAATGGTAGGCTTACTCTCAGATCAGTCTTGAAAAACAACACAAAATATGCCGAGGCCTCAACAACTTTGTGTAGAATCCAATGTAACACAACAGTACTAGAGAGAGAGAGAACAAAAATACTTGAGGATTAGTATAGTAGCTTTAGAAGTAATAGCTGAGAGTCATATTACTTCTAAAGCTACTATACTAATCCTCAAGTGCATCTGACATGTGGAGTCATATGATTATTTTGTAAATAAGCTCAGGGATTTGAAATGGTTGAAGACCATCATTGGATTTTGCAATTCCTTTTAGAGGCCTATGATGCAAATTTATTGAGTTATCTCATGTATGTCATCAAAGCCATGTGAAACATCAATACCCTTGCAACAACTTCTTCTTTCTTGCGCTATTGGCAGGGTATGGATGTGCACATGGGTTCCATGGCAGCCATGAACATATTTGAAAAACAACACAAAATATGTTGAGGCCTCAACAAATTTGTGCATTGTTTTGTACATGAAAATATGAATGATAAGGGATGAGGTTTTCATATGCGATGGAGGCCCTGATCAGGATAGATGAGGCGCACACCACACTCACATATGGCAAGTCGTAGCCAACTATTGTGTGGTAGCATACATTCATAGGACTTATTTAATCTAAGAACTCAAACCTAACTTAATTGGAATCTTAACCTCATTAAACTCTTAACCTAACTCATGGACGACATGCATGTGATTGCAGTAGAAAAAGCCACCCTTTCCCATATCCGTATAGGTCTTTTTTTCTTTATTGCAATTCTATGCCTTTTTTCCTGGTTTGCAATTCCTTTTAGAGGCCTATGATGCAAATTGTTATTGAGTTATCTCATGTATGTCATCAAAGCCGTGGGACACATCCATACCCTTGCTATAGCTTCTTCTTTCTTGTGCTGCTGGCAGGGTATGGATGTGCCCATGGGTTCCATGGTAGCCATGAACATATTTGAAAAACAACACAAAATATGATGAGGCCTCAACAACTTTGTGCATTGTTTCGTACATGAAAATATGATAGCGGACCTTTTTTGCATAACCAAAATTCTGATACATTAGCCTCTTAACTATGAATAGTTCATCTATGGTGGAAGAAGGATGTCCCATCGAGGAGCTCATCTACGCGTCTCTTACAAAAATAAATAAAGATGGTTCATCTGAAGGATCATTCGATAGCGAATCTTCGTACCACTCTTCGAAGGATCTACATCTAGTGGAGCCTAGGAAGAAGCAAATGAGAGAATATGCCGATGAGGATTACATTCCTAAAGCTCAATCGGAGGTAATTATTGCGTTAGTAACAAGTCAGAGCAGCTTCTAAACGAGGATTACATTCCTGAAGTTCACATTGTCTATCGTCGTAGGAGCGTCCAAAGCGAGGAAGCAAGTGTCCATTATTCCAAGTCAAGAAAAGAACAACTATTGTCCCAGCTGTTGATTCATCTGAGCCAATAGCTATTGAGCCCGCTACCACTACATCCTATGCAAATGCGAATAGGAGAGGAAAACAGGAGAAGAACAAGTTGCATACAACTATCTATGAGATTGAAGAAGTGTATGTTGATGGGGCTCCAAAGAAGCCAAAAGAAATCACAGCTAAGTGGCGCAACAACTGTGGATGTCTCGCCAGGGAGCGATGAAAAATAGTTTGGAAAAACTGGAAGAGTGTACCTGAAGTTACAATGAACGAATTGTGGCAGCATATAAAACGCATTATAAATTCCTGGAATATCGCTTAGAAGATGCTAAAGTTTCCACATTGAAAACTATCGGGAAATCTCTTCGTACATTCAGGACTAAATTGAACACCCAATACCTTTAGAAAGGAGAGTCGCCACTCAACGACTATGGCTTTATCACGTCAAATGAATGGAACGAATTCAAATTGCAGCATTGCTCGGAAGAAGCCAAACAAGAGAGCATTATGTTCAAAGAGCTTAATAAGAAGAAAGTTCCCACATAAACTTGGCCCAGGTGGATATAAGGCAAAGGAGGATGAGTGGAGTAGAAAGGAAGAGGAGGACCATGCGGCTAGGTTACTTGAACAGTTTTTAGGTGCTGATCAGTGGACTAAGAGATGGCTCCTAAGTCGAGCTAAAAAACACCCGAGGGTCAATATATCCTCTCTGACTCACAGACTAGTGAAGTATTTTAGAAAGCACAGGAAATCACTGAGTTGGAGAAGGCTAGAAAGTTCAAGCCTGAGGAATGTAATGACTAGCTTACATCTACTCTTAGAAACGAGGAACACCGAGGGCGCACCCGAGGTGTCTCTTCTATAGCACCCTGGAAAAATACTTTCAAGAAATAGGATGGTGCCACAAACAAGAAGCGTCAAGCACGCATAGACGACGATGCACAGCGTCGTGCAGAGTGGGAGATACACTTTTTTTGAATTTATTAGTGAGAATCCAAACATCATGTAGGCTGTAGTGAGACAAATAGTTGTGCCAGAGGTACGACTTGACATACCAAGCAGTGTTGGATCAATACAAGAGAAACTTCTTGTAAATTATATCAAAGAGGACACACCATGCAAACTACATGTACCGATTGGATGCAAAGGGCATTCCCAAGAGGCTGCACGAGGCATTACTATGCCTAGGGATCTATTTCGCAATCGGCCTATTCCCACGGAGTATACCAAGGTTTAGGTCAATGAGATCATCAACGGCAGATTTATCAATGACCCCTGGATATTCCAATGCCTAATGAGGGGATTGAGACAATCAGAGATGCACTAAATAAATCGCCTATTTTCTCTAGAGGCAGTCCCCGACAAGTTCTTAGAGTAAATCGCCTATTTTCTCATCGCAATTCCTCACATATCCTTCATCTCATGATATGCAAAATATAGGATCTTTATCACCTGTTGATGAGCATGAGATGGAGGAAGAGGCAGAGTAGGAGCCAGTGCCCGACAAAGTGGCAGATCGTCAAATGGCTCAAGAACTTGAGGAACGCGTGCCCGAAAAAGTGGCATATCCAAAATGGCTCAACAACACGTGCCGGAGGAAGTGACAGACCTAAAGTGGCTGAGCCTGATCAAGTGGAAGAGCTAGTTCAAACGACCGAGCCTGATAAAGTGGAAGAGTCAGTTCCAACGGCCGAGCCTCAAGTGACAGAGTCGGTGCTATTGCCTGAAATGCTTAAATTCTTTACTACTACGGGGCAAACATGTTCTATGCTCGTAGAGGCTCACTTTAAGGCTCCAGTACAAAAGCAGGGCTCACTTTCTACGGATCAATGGACCTACCAAGACGATGATTTTATCGAGTACGAACCAGGCTGGCCATTCTTACCCCAATGAGTACTTAAGAGTATGAACTAGGCGATGAAATCATTTTATGACTGGTATCTTGAAGTGTCTTCGTTAGGAGTTATGCAAATAGAAGTGAAGGCTCCAAAAGAAGTATTCAACTGCCCAGAGTTTAATCTTGCACTATTTTTTGACGACTTCCACCGGATGTTCTGTCTGAAGCAAACCGACATCACAAGCATGATGCTTTGGTGCCTGTAAGTAGTTTTACTTTGTCAATACAAAGCAACAATCAATCATGTCTTATATTGACTAGTGTTTCATAACATATGCAGTTTGAATTCATGTAATCATATGTCTAAACAATATGGGTACTTGAACCCATCATTAATAAGTCAAAGTACATTGAACCTAGTACTAAACCAGAACGATGCAAAGTAGTAGAGTGCGGGTCGTAAAAAGTTTGAAAGGAAGATTTTTAATAAAGACCAAGACACACTTAAGAAGAATAAAAGGAATTGTATCGCGTTGTATATTGCGTCGTACATGTTTCAATGGAGGGACAGAGATATGATAAGCGGGACATATAACTTTTAGTAAGTATACCCACTATATCCACTTAAACACGTTTTATCGATTATGAAACTAACATAATCACATATTACTTTTTTCGATGGTGATCATTGGATTGCACTTCTGATATACCCAAAGAACTCTAGGGTTTGGGTGATCGACTCTTTCGACAAACCCAAAAAAGAATATCAAGATATAATAAATGTTCTTTAGAGTGCATATAAATATTACGTGGAAAAGTTAAATGGCCCACATGATCCACAAAGGCCGAAAGAAATGCATATTAGAACTAACTATCAGGTAAGATTATAATTTGAAATATCTTAATTCAAATAATAAAGCCAAACTATATATCATTCTAACTTTGTATATTTCAAAGAGTCACAAACAACTTCCTGGTTCAGTGCATTGAGGGTATTACACTTGTGATTTCATGAGCAATTACTTAGGAAAGTATGCACGGATAGTATCTGAGGATACTAAAGAAGTAAGTTGATTTATTGTGTGTTAATCTAATATAACCTGCAAAGTATGTACTTATATATTACGTATGCAGACGTCACGTCTATCAACTGCCGCCGAGAATAGCCAACTCGCTGATGCAAAAATGTATTCTTTGATCCTGAGGGTGACGTGGCCAAGCATCCATCTCTGAGACGTTGGGTCGGAAGACCTAAAAGGGAAGAACAACAAATTTGTGTAAGATAAGAGTTGGCCTTCCGAGAAGAAACATTAAACAAAATGAGCATGTATTTGTGAATAATTTTTAATTTTGAAGTTTTTATAGATGTAAACTTTGTAAACTTGATGTGTCATAAATGTAAACTTTATAAATTTGTAAATTGAGGAGATGAGTTATTGTTGTGTTGATGTTGTGTTGCTGCTGTGGATAGCTATGGGAGCTGATAATTTCTATGGTTGTGTTGCTATGGATGTGGATGTGGATGTGGATGGCTGTGTGAAGCTGTATATTTTTGTGTTTTTGATTGTGGGGCTGATTGAATTAAGGTTTATAACATTTTTGTGTAATGTGGAAAACATAGTAGTAGTGGGCACGCTGACGTCATCTGCCCGCCACTACTGTTAGCCATAGCAGTGGTTGGCAGATGATGTCAGCGCACCCGGCACCGCAGTTGACACAGTGGTGGCGGGCTCGCTAACATAATTTGGCCACCACTGCTGTTAGCCAAAGCACTGGCGGGCAGATGACGTCAGCGCGCCCGCCACTCCAGTTGACACGGTGGTGGCAGACACTCTACCCGCCACTGCTAACTAGGGTTAGCAATAGAGTTAGAGCAGTGACAGACTGGTTGCCCACCACTATAGTATGTTTTTGCCCGCCGCTACAGTAAGTGTTTGTAGTAGTGAGAGTTGCTTTTGATAGGGTGCGTCAGTATGTCTTAAAAACGAACCCGCTCAAGTGTGCTTTTGACGTGTAGGAAGGAAAATTCTTAGGTTTCATAATTCATGAAAGAGGTATTGAGATTGATCCTAATAGGCTTCAGAAGATTAAGAACTTTGAATCCCCGCCATGTAAGAGAGATGTGCAAAAGTTGCTAGGCAAGATTAATTATTTGCGCCGCTTTATATCTAACTTGTCTGGTAAGATTGATGCTTTTGTCCCCATAATTCGGCTAAAGAACAAAGCCAAATTTACTTGAGGACAAGTCAGCAACGTGCTTTTGAGAACATTAAAGAGTGCTTGTCATCCCCACTTGTGGTAAGAGCACTAAAAGTCGAGATTCCGTTTTGGCTTTACGTTGCTGCGGAAGTTAGCGTGATAGGAGCCGTGCTAACTCAGGAAGTGAAAGAAAAAGAGTATTGTATGATCGGAATAGGCGACTAGAGAGGGTTGAATAGGCGCCTCAATAAATTCTCGCGAATAAATGACCTTTTCAAATTACCGACAACACCTCTACAAGAATAAATCCACTCAAAAATATTTCAGAAATTTTTCCTCTTCTCGTGGAACTTTGAAATGCCGACACACTCTCTCAATCGGAGTTTGAAATGTCGACTCAATTTCTCAGTCGGTCATTGAAACGCCGACCTGCTTAATTCGGATTTTGATGCTCCAACCAATTGTAGAAAAATGAAGAACATAATGGTTTATGTATGGATTCAAATTAGATCAACCAGCACAACGAAAATTTGCATATCCAGGGAACTTGTGATGACAAAAAAATACAGGGTGATCAAAAACAAACCAACCAATTTGTAATCAGATGCATCAGGAATTTTTACTCAAAATATATCCTGTATCCTGTCAAATCCTCACAGCAAAGAATGTTGAAAAATGATGTCTGATGAACATAGATAGCGTCAAAATGCTGAACAGGGAGCTAGCAAATATGTGCACAGAATTACAAATTTGTTCAGCATCTGAAAAATATCATTTAAACACCGAAGAACAATCAGTCTTTGATCAAGAACAGATTAGATCAACAATGATTAAACCATGGCAGATGTTAGATTGAAGAAGGAACACTTCCGTGCAAACAAAATGCTGCAAGCACTTCTGTAGCGCATATGGCACACAAAAGCTTCACGACAAGGACTGGACAATCAAACTAGAATCAACTCAAAAACTGCTGAACTCAGATGCTTCAGGAAATTACTAATAAAAATGAACAGGATCAAAAATCCTGTACTGAATGCTCCTATGGCAACACTGAGAAATGATAAAACAAATAGGGATTCCCTCAAATGCCGGAAAAATGATTTGAAATAGTGATGGCCTGATCTGGGACAATAGCTCCTGGAGCTGTGCTCCCGTATCAAAAACGCACAGACACTAAACAATGAACAGTACCGATGCTCTCTGTATAAGATTAGAAAAACATGGAAGATTCTAGATGAAATCAAAAACAGAAGAACACTTCTTGATGATCTACAGTGCCACGCCAAGAATTGTAGCACTTAAAATACTTTTGCACGGCAAAGCAATGAGCACATCGGTACCAAATCCAGCAATGAATCAATGAACAGAAATGTCATTGCAACGCTAGGAACCGAAGAACCACTGGGAAAAAACCGAACAAACAACAATGCACAGTGTATCCCCCAAAAGACCGGAACAATGCAATACCTTGTTGAGCGGCTCGCTATGGAGTTCTAGCGTGTGGCGCTTGCGGTTGCCGCTGCTGTAGAAATTCTGGGACGGAGGCGGCAATGAACAGAAAGAGCAGCCTGCAGAAATGAGATAGAGATAAAATAAAATTTGTGAAAAGTGTTTCTCTCTAGAATATTCAGCCCAAAAGCCCCCTAAAATGTCCAGCCAAAAGTTCCTCTCAAAATGCCTAACTAAACCCCTAGGCCTTTGGTCCATTTTATAGGCAAACCTATAGAGGTATTTTCCAAAATGCCATTAGAGTTTAATTACAATGTAATTACATAATTACTCTTGAGTAATTTTCAGAATTCAAAATTCAGAAAATACCCAAAAGTCTACACATAATTTATTACAACATTTACCCTATTCTTTTAGTATTTTTTAGAATTAAAAAATCAGAAAAACACTAAAAGATTATATTTAATCTAGACGACTCAATAGAAAAATAAACTTCTATTTATTGAAATTTAAAAATATTTTTCTGATACGACGGTTTCAGCCGAAACCGACAAAGCCTTCCCGATCGCCGACATGTGTCACCAATCCGCGAACTTGACCGCCAGCAAGTTTCTCTCGCCCTCGATCCCCTTAAGACACCTGGTCACTTCAACTGGCCTCCCTTTCGCTGACTCGGTCAATGCGCTGCCTCGATTATCCATCCGTTCATGTCTTGCTCCATATCCAGGTGTACTCCTAAGATCATTCCCAACTTCACCCGGCTTCCTTGATCCTCTGGCATCAAGCTCCCCGCTTGACCCTGGTCACCCACCGTTGACAGTTGGCTAGCATCTCCACCCTGCACACATGAGACAAGCCAAAACATGAAATGCGACGCACACCAATCCCATCGGCACACAATCTCCACACACATCAATCCCATCGGTGCAACCAAATAGCCAATCACTCAACACCATGATTAAGAAAACTTGTCTATCACTCACCACCAAGATACAAACCACAGTGCGACTCCACTTATTTCCACAATCTCACCTTGATGAGTGCATTGACAAAACGAAACATGATGGAAGTTTCAAGTTTAGCGCACACGTGACCATAATAACTCATAAAGAGCCAAAACATGTCAATAAAAGATCTCTCCCGATCTCCCCTTTTGGCAAAAACAAGATCTCTCCCGATCTCCCCTTTTGGCCAAAACATGTCAAAAATTCTCCCCTTTGGAAATGCACGCATCAAGGTGATAAAAATGATGCACCAAGGGGTGTGAGGGCGAAGTGTAAATGTAAGCTTCTGAAACATGAGCAACTCCAAGTACAATACACAACAAGCATTTGCCTTGATTATTATCTAAAAGTATTGTGAGAAAAACTCAAGTGAATACAATCTAAACAAAAGCATGAGCAAGCATTTTCATGTTTTACCAAATAAAAGCATCACCACTAAAACTAGCATACTAAACATGGAAAGGCATGAGAAGCAAAAACTAACAAATACTGACCAGATAAACATACCCAAACACAAGGAGCTTCAACAAACTTGTTATGCAATTAATTCAAGCTTTGTGATTCCTTGTTGTGTTTTTTTATAGAGCCAGGGGTTATTTTCATGTTAACCTTATGCTAACCGACCATGCTAAGCCTAGGTCAAGCAAAGACCATCGGAAGCTAAAGAATTGGTCTCGGCATATACTACAACGTCCTAGTTCATACTAAAGTGCTATGGTAAGCAATTTAGGACAAAGTAGTGAGACAAAGCAAATCCACATGGATCTTTTCAATTTTAGCACAAAAAGACATGGATATCAATTTTGTTGTTTTTTTAAAATTGTCGGCACAAAATTTCCATGTAAAGCTTTTGAAATGAACAAGTTGCATGTTTTTATCCAAGTGAAAAGGACTTAGCTACTAGATATGTAAAAGATAGAAAATGCACTCAACCTATTCATGCTAGTTGCCAAACAAAGAAGTGGTCATATTTAAATTTTCACAAATAAAAACCATGCTCATAACATTTATCAAATGTATTCAAAAAGAACATAATCAATAGTATTAAAAACAATAGTCCAAAGGCATAATAAAGCATGTACTTGTAAAAGAAGTTAATATCATGATAAAAGCTTAATGCGGTGAAACACAACTCCCCGTCACAAGATGCCAAAAGGATGACAAATACGAAGCTCTCCTCTCAAAAGTGCAAAGCGAAAAGTATCAAGAGGCTTGGTGAAAATGTCAATTTGCGGTGCTGCAAATGCCTTGTGCAAAGTATGCCAGGAGAAAAAAAATTAAGAACAAAGCAGCTAGTGTAGATGAAGAAAATCGTGACTGCACGCTGCTGTAGAAAACATGCAAGAAAAGCATAGCAAAGAAGACAGCAAAGTGTATCACAAAATCTCCACCAAAGCGACAAATGTGAGAGTGAAAATTCCGTTAACTCAAAACATACCTAGTCCTTTCCCTCTACTCCTTCGATTGTTGATGAAGGTGATGTGCTCCAGTCACTGGGTCGAGGTGAGGCTGGAGAACCATGATGTCTTCACAGTCATATGGCGCAAACAACCGGTATCCTTGAACCGCTTATCCTCCAGACCTCCGTCGACTGCCTACATAAAATTATAACATCTTGAGTGCCCAGTGCTGGGGTAAGTGCAAAACTAACGAGGTATCCAGCAACGAGTAACTCGAGTAGCAGACAAAGTAGCAGTAGACTGTTCACGCACAAGATATGAATCATGGTAAAAAGTGTGTGGTCTACCTACAAAGCGCGAACCTTAAAAACGACGAGGTCTCCTAATCTGTCGAGAATCAAATCCTCTTACACGCGGTCTAACACCATATGAAGCATGGTCTACACCACGATGAGAAAAATCTCTCATGGGACCATGGGGAGCCTCAAAATTAGAACAAGAGTGAAAAACAGACTCATGCATACCTGAAGATGGGTAATCCATATCCCGAAAACTCTTCGCCTGAAAACGTCGTTCATCCTTGATACGACGAAAGCAAAACCCAATCAAGTGACCGACTCACTGACAATAGGAGCAATGATACACTCTCTTGGGGGTATGAGCATGGGTCTCAGGCGCAAATCTCACAGTCTTCTTGGATTTTTGCTGAGGAGTTTCCTTTGGTGGAGGTAGAGATTTCTTTGTAGGTTGAATAGGATTCTTGGATTTTTGATCGGTGTCTAACTGGGCTCACTCTTTCTCTAGGGTACTCGGTGGAGTAAACACAGTTTTTCTCAAAGTGTTTGGTGTGATTTTCTCATACCCCAACCCTAGAGCTAACCCTTCCCTGTCAGCACACATTTTTGTTTTAGCCAAAAGCAAATCAATCCTACCCTTTCCTTCAATGCATTTTTCCACCACAGAGACAAGGTAATCATTTTTACACATTAGTTTTTCAGCTTGCTCTCTAGCAATGTTGAGTTGGTCCTTAAGGGTGATGTAGGTGGGACAAGCCGACTGCACATCCTTAAAACACTCAGCACTCTCCAATCTAGCCTTAAGTTCATCAACATGCTTATCCCTCAAATTTATGCTTTCAATGAGTAAAGGACAATGCATGCATTCATTGATGACAACAGGACTAGATTCCACCTCCAAAAGCTGCTTCTGAGCAATTTCAAGTTTTTTAACAATTTGAGCATGTGTAGAACGTAGCTGAGCAAGTTCACTCATTACAACAAGACATGACTCACATTCGGCATCATCAGGCTTAGATTTTAGCATGGCAAGTTCAATAGCAATAAATTCAAGTCTGAATTTTAGTTCTTTTCATTCGTTAGCAGCTTGTTTAAGTAATCTATCCTAAGAACAGACAACATCATATGATTCATAATTTTTATCAAGAAGCTGGTCACGGGATAGATATACCTTAGAAGTGTCGAGCTCGTCACTACTATGGTTGCCATCGACCATGAAGCAAAGGCCAGAGAGGTCCATTGTCTTCTTCTCCTTCTTCTCCTTCTTGGGAGGCTCCTCCTCTGAGCTTGGCCACTCGCTTGATGAACTATCAATGTCGTTGAGGGTGGCCACAAAAGCTCTGGCTATGTTCTTAGCCACTTTACTGCGCTTCCCTTTGAAGAAAGTTTTCTTGTCCCTTTTCTGGTGTTTGTGCTCATTTTCATTTTTAATTTTTAGTTTAGGGCAATTAACTTTTATGTGAGAAAGATCTCCACATTCAAAACATCCCTGTGACCCTCCTCTCCTCTGATCTCATCTATCATTGTAAAAGATGGTGAACTTCTTGACAATGAGAGCTAGCTCCTCATCATCTAGAGTGTACACCTGTTCTTTTATGACAGAAACAAGGGACAAAAAGTCAAAACCACCAAAAAAAGCACACACGCTAGATCCACCAGAAAAGTTACCTCTAGATGAGGTACAACTGCTAGGACCGGAAATTAATGCAATAGAAGGCAACAAAGTGTTTCCAAATCCTGGATGAGATGCCTTATCAATCTCACTGGACTTGAGTTTACTAAAGAGCTCGTCGCAAGGTAATGTGTTATAACTTGACAACTCTTCAATACTATAGATCTTTACCTCCCATATGCTTCAATCAAGAGCATAGAGAAGTTTGATTGCTCTCTAATGATCAGAGTAAGCTAAAGTCCCAATGGAGTACAAATTGCTCACAGTCCCATCAAAACGAGCAAACATGCCATCTACTGATTCACCAGGACCTTTCACAAATATTTGATATTCTTGATTATATGTGCTTTGGCGCCTGACCTTAATTTGTGTAGTGCCCTCATGGAAAGTAGTCAGTGTAGTCCAAATCTCACGTGCGGTTCGTATGTACTTGACCCTGTCAAACTCATTCCGACTCAGACTCATGAACAATATATTTATTGTCTTGTTAAAATCGTGATGTTCCTTTTGAGCCTGAGTGGTGCGAGTTTCAGGGATCACATATACGGAATCAACAATGTCCCATATTACACTTCCTTGGCTTAGTAGGTAAGCCTCCATGCGCACCTTCCAATAAGCAAAATCACGACTATCGAACACAAGAATCTTGGTGTTTTTGTCCATGTCAACTACGGATCACAAAACAGGTAAAGGTCAACTAGTGATCTTATCGGTTGTGATACCAATTGTAGGATCAGAATAGGCGACTAGAGGAGGGTGAATAGGCGTCTCAACAAATTCTCGCGAATAGATGGGATTTTCAAATCACCCAACGCACCTCTACAAAAACAAATGCACTCAAAAATATTTCAGAAATTTTCCTCTTTGGGTGGAACTTTGAAATGCCGACACACTCTCTCAATCGGAGTTTGAAATTTTTCCTCTATAAGAACATGACGTGGAACAAGGTAACTGATTTCATCTTGAAGCACATTATACGTAGATTCGGTATTCGCCAAACTCTCACTACAGATCAGGGTGCTACATTTGTTTCTAAGGAAGTATGTGATTTTGCCAATACTTATGGTTTAAAGTTGGTAAACTCTTCACCATACTATAATTAGGCCAATGGTCAGGCCGAGTCTAGTAATAAAACTATGATTAAGCTCATTAAGAAAAATATTGAAGAGTTTCCTAAAAGGTGGCATGAAGTTCTTTCTGAAGCATTATGGGCATGTAGAGTTGCAAAGCATAGTGCCACCAAAGTAAGTCCATATGAGTTGGTGTATGGACAAGAAGTCGTTTTGCCCATAGAGGTGAATCATGGCTCTTTAAGGTTACTCAAGCAAGATGGCTTATCGGTCGATGAGTATGAAACTCTTTTGAAGAATAATTTGGAAGAGATGGCCGATAAGAGGTTAAGAGATCTAGAGGCAATAGAAAGGGACAAAAGAAGAGTGGCTATAGCTTATAACAAGAAGGTGAGAGAAAAATCGTTTCAATTTGGTGACTTGGTTTGGAAGACAATTTTGCCTTTAGACACTAAGAGCACAAAATTTGGTCAATGGTCGCCTAGTTGGGAAGGTCTTTTTAGAGTTGTTGAAATCGCTCCAGGTAATGCATATTTGCTTGAGTCTCTTCAAGGAGAATGATTTCATAGAGCTTTGAATGGTAGATATCTAAAAAAGTACTTCCCAAGTGTGTGGCAAAACGATTGAAGTGTCGAAAGGCCAATATAAAGCATATCGCCCTTAGTTTGTTGTGCTTTTGGATCACTAAGGTTTGCCAAAATGCAGGGGGCATGTGTTGATAGTAAAAAATGATATTAATCGTTAAAGTTGTAAAAATATCAAATTTTTGTAATTTAGCCGAAAATATGCTATGTCCTGGCACAGGCCGGTCTGACCGGCCATGTACCGCTGGTCTGACCGGCACCACTTTGGTCAGACCGGTGATAGGTCCGGTTAGATCATCCAACCTTGTATCCGATTCAAATTAGTTTATTCCATATCTATTTTATCTCTAATTAATTGTTAACGACTTGAACTTGTGTCTAAGTCCATTTTGAGTCCAAGAACTCATTACCAACCTCTATAAATAGAGGCAAGGCCGAATCAAGTTGAGCCCCCCACAAAACCCTAATTGAGAAACCAAGTGTTAGTTTCGGAATCTATGATGAGTGATTGACAGATTCTATCGTCTGATTCCAAGGGGTCCATCCGAAGAGGTTCGGAGGTTGTTTCACCGAAGGGTTCGGTGGGTCTGGTTGCTGCAGCTGTTGCAGCGGAGTGTGCCTATCTGAGGGGTCTGACAATACACAATGACTTGGTTGTACCGAAGGTTTCGGTACTTTGGGCGGTACACCAGAGTGTGTGCCGGAGGTTGCTTACTCAGAGAGGTCTTCAAGGTACTAGATACACTTGTCTGTTTGTTTGTGGTGCGTAGGTGATGTCGAAGGCGACAGACGGTTCGCAGCAAGTGAACCTGGGTCAAGCGGGAGGCTTGATGCAAGATGAGCGGGGAGCTCGATCATAGAGGCTACGATGGGTCGTGGTCGGTCCTCTGGTCAAGGTGCGCCAGGAGAAGGCAGTGAGTGCGGAGTGTGGCTCCGGCTAAAGGTACTCTGAGACAAAGTCCTCGGAGGCGAGGCATTTCAAAGGGTACTCCGAAAGGAGTGACTTCGGAGTTTGGCGGACAAAGTCCTCAGAAATGAGGCAAGGTGTTCGAAGTGTGCTCCGGATGGAGGCACTCGAAGGTATACTCGACGGAGGTCTGAGAAGTCGAGGTGCATCGAAGGCATGGTCCAGGTGAGATTCATCGAGGAGTGTGCTTGGGAGAGACACGACGACGAAGTGCTCATGGAATGCTTCATGCGAAGGCCTTGGATGAAGGAGGGACTTCGAAGGGTGGTACTCTGAAGGTGGGGCTTCGGAGTGTGGTTGTCTTGAAGTACTTCGGCTATGCATGGCTTCGGTACACGGGCTAACAGAGTTCGAGCTGGGAGTAGCTGCGAAGCCGTGGTGGTCCACTCCGGAGGTGATGGTGCGAAGGCCCAAGGGCTTTGACGGCTTCGGCTCAAAACCGTCACTGTATCAAAGGCTGACTTCGGTGTAGTGAAGGACGTCAGGCTCAAGGCTTCTCACCGAAGCTACCGCACCCCTCGCATGTGAAGGGGGGCTTCAGAAGACTCCAAGACTGCAAAGGCTGACCGTGTCTCCTCTACAAAAGTTGATGCTGTCTCCTCTGCGAAGCTGACAAAAGAAGCCTCCAAATAAAGTAGACTACCAGTTGTACCCCCTTGTTCTGATGAGACAAAACCAGTGTAAACCCTAGGGGTAAAGTAGTCCATTCACAGGGCTGAATAGTGCCTATAAATAGTGGAGGCTAGCTAGGCCACAGTAATACTTTGAGCAGTCATTGTAGAACTCCAGTGCTAGCCGCCGTTTCTCTCTGTATTCATCCTGTGAGTTCTTTTTGTGTTCCTTGTTCAAGTAATGAAACTTTGGTTCTATTTTCATTTATGCTTGAACTTGTATGCCTACTTTGCACTGCATGCTTTGATTTCTCTGTGCACCATCTTCTTCTGGGTTGGGTTTATGCACTGGATCTCTTCTAGAGAAATGTGTCAGAGGTCTGTCTGTGTGAAGTGTGATTTTCTCAGTGTGTGTACGCTCTGTGTAAACTTAGGCTAGTCCTCTCTGATTACTAGCGAAGCACTATTTTTGGGTTAACTCGAAGCCTGTTTTCCTCCCTTTCGGAGTCCTCGACGAAGTGTGTTCAGTGTGCGTTCAAGACCTCCGAAATACGAAGCCTACTACAAGTTGCTAGTGTAGAGTATTTGTCGAAGTCCCAGAGAGAAGTCTGCTCTTGTGAAGGGTGAAGTGCGAAGTCTGCTCGATGGCACCCAGTGTGCGTAGCCTACACTAACTTAGCAGAGTTGAGTTTTTGGTGTTGTGGGTGGAGCGAAGTGTTCTTGACTTCGAACTTTTTCTCCTGTGAAGCCTGGTTTCGGAGCTGTGAAATACCTCCGAACCAGAACTTCGAAGGTGTGTTCGAAGCATGTTCCGTAGAAGACAAAATTAAAACAGAAGGCTATTTTTAGTCTTAAATTTTAATAGCTCCCATTCACCCCCCCTCTGGTCGCCTTTTTCGGTCCAACAATTAGTATCAGAGAAGGTTAGGATCACTAGTTAACCTTAACCGGTTTTTGTGATCTGTTGGTGACATGGACAAAGTTAGTAAAATACCTCTATTCGATGGGACAGGTCTTTACATACTGGAAGGTGCGCCTGGAGGTTTACTTTCTAAGCCAAGGAAATGCAATTTGGGAGATTGTGGACTCACAATACTCCATACCTGAAACTCACACCTCTCAAATAGAGAAGGATCAGTATAATGCCAACTTCAAGGCTAGAAATATACTGTTCATTGGTTTGAGTCGGAGTGAGTTTGATAGGGTGCATCACCTTAGGACAGCTAGGGAGATTTGGACTACACTCACTATTTTTATTGAGGGCTCTACACAGATTAAGGCCAGGCGCCAAAGCACATACAATAAATAGTATCGGCTGTTTGTGCAGGCACCTAGTGAATCTATAGATGCCATGTTTTCTCGCTTTAATGCAATAGCGAGTAACTTGCGGTCCAACAGGACACTTGCTTACAATGATCATGATAGGGCTATCAAGCTTCTCTATGCTCTTGATCATAGCATATGGGAAGTGAAGATATCCAGCATTGAGGAGTCCGCAGGGTATGACACCTTGACTTGTGATGAGCTCTTCAGCAAGCTGAAGTCCATAGAGATTGCCAAGGCTTCTCTTGCAGTGCATAGGAACTCCTTGCCACAGCCATTGGCACTAGTTTCTAGCACTAGTCGTGGAACCACTGCAGAACCTAGCACATCAGGTACTTGTGTTCTTGCAGATGGTTTTGCTTTGTCCTCCCTGGTCTCCGTCACTAAGGAGCAGGTGGATACTCTGGATGATGATGAGCTTTTTCTCATTGCCAGAAGGTTCACCCTTTTTCACCATGAGAGATGGGATCAGAGGAGAAGTGGTTTTAGTGGTTGTTTTGAGTGCGGTGACACTTCTCACATCAAGGCCAATTGTCCTAAACTCAAAAAGAGAGATGAGAGTGAGCGCCCCAAATACCACAAAAAGGAGAGGAAACCCTTTGTGAAGGGCAAGCGCGGCAAGGTGGCTAAGAGAGTAGCCAAAGACGCTTCTAGAGCCTTTGTTGCTGCTCTCAGTGACATCGACACTTCCTCAACTGAGGAGTCGAGCTCTGATGAGGAGTAGGAGTCCCCAAGGAAGGAGGAGAAGAAGGACAAGAAGGGACGAGATTTCACTGGCCTTTGCTTCATGGCCGACGGCGATCACAGCGGCGATGAGCATAACTCATCTGAGGTACCACTATTCCTATGACCAACTTTCAATTAAATTAGATGAACTGAATGAAGTAGTTCTTGGTCAGGATAAGTTACTTGTGCAAGCCGCTAGAGATAGAAAAGACCTTAGACTTAGGCTAGAATCTGTTTCTACTGATTATGCCATGCTTAAGTCTAGGATTAATGATGCTGAATGTGAATCTTGCACTGTTGTCATGAGTGAGCTTGCTCAATTGCGTTCTGTACATGCTCAAACTCTATCTGAGCTTGAGACTGCACAAAAGTAGCTTTTGATGGTTGATTCTAGTACTCATGATATAAATGAATGCATGAACTATTCTTTATTACGTGAGAGCATTGATTTACGTGATAAGCATGTTCATGATTTAGAGGCTAGATTGGAGAGGGTCGGTAGTTCTAAGGATGTGCAACCTATGTGTGACACTTGCATAACCCTTAAGGACCAGCTAGGCATTGTTAGAGAGCGAGCAGAAAACCTCATGACTGAAAATGAATACCTTCTTTTTGTTGTTATCAAATGCACTGAGGGAAAGGGTAGGATGGACTTGCACTTGGCGAAAACCAAGATGTGTGCTGACAGAGCAGGGTTAGCTCTAGGATTGGGTTTTGAGAGGATTCCTTTAGAAAGTGAAACCAAAACTGTTTTTACCTTACCCACTACCTTAGAGAAAGAGAGAGCTCTGTTAGACACTCCATCAGCCAAAAAGCCTACCCGAACTCCAAAGAAACCACTCCTCCTACAAAGAAAATTCCTCCCAAGAAAACCACTCAATAAAAGCCCAAGGAGCCTGTGAGGATTGCTCCTATGACACATGAGAGTGCCCCTAGGAGAGTGTTTCATTGTTCCTATTGTCAGCAGGTGGGTCATCTGGTTGGGTTCTATTTTCGTCGCATCAAGGATGAGCGACATTATCAGGCGATGAGTTTCCAGGACATGCATTACCCATCTCGAGGTATGCATGAGTCTAAGTTTTACTCACGTCCTGTTTTCGAGGCTCCTCGTATTTCTTGGAGAGGTTTTGCTCCTCGAGGTGTTCACCATAATCCATATGGTGGTAGACCCCATGCGAGTAACTTCGTACCTCGACAGGGTAGGAGACCTCGTCATGCATTTTGGTCAGAGCTTCTAGGTAGACCTCGCACTTTGCATCATTCTGATTATCCTGTGCATGGACGGTCTATTTTTATTGTGCCTACTACTCGTATCACTCAGTGTTGGATGCCTCGACATGTTTTCACTCACCCCAGTATTGAGCGATCGAGATTTTCTTATCATGTGTAGGCGCCTAGACCCAGGATTGGAGGGCCCGTGGATCATGGACTCCGGTTGTTCGCGCCATATTACCGGAGATGCAGCATGGTTCTCCAGCCTCACCACTGTTGGACCGAAAGTAGCGACTAGAGGGGGGTGAATGGTCACCTAAAAAATTCTTTCGAATCAATGGCCTTCTCCCAACACCCAACGCAACTCAACAGACTTATCAAGGAAAAGTAAATAGATCAATAGAGCCTAAAATGATCTAGCCTAAAAACAATCGGTGACCTAAATGAGAAGACACCAA
The DNA here is from genome assembly GCA_019279435.1 of Zizania palustris. NCBI lineage: Eukaryota > Viridiplantae > Streptophyta > Magnoliopsida > Poales > Poaceae > Zizania > Zizania palustris. The sequence continues at coordinate 99,727,782 of JAAALK010000080.1, forward strand.
ACCAGTGTTGAAAGGCAAATTAACATCTCAATCAAATCAAAACAGTTCAACCTTCATGAGAATAAATTATCACAGCAATTAATCTGAGTGCTCGTAAAAAGAGATGAAAATTTACTGTTCAAATTTGTCTCCTATTCGATACTTGACGAAGCCTACTTCGAAGAACGCAGTAACGAAGCCTATCGTGGATGTGCCGAAGCACGAAAGAAATGACGCCAGGCAAAAACAGGAGCACTTCGCAGCATACTTCGAGCGAAGCCACCAGAGAATCAAGCTTCGAACAAAAGAAACACGACTGAAGACTGTGCTAGCAGCGAAGCCTATCAGCACATGCAGAAGGCTTTGAAACCTGTACACACATCAGCGCAGTGTACTTCGATATACTTCGATCCGAAGTATGCTTTGAAGGAAAAAAAGCATCGAAGCTAATCTGCAGGAAATAAATGGCTAAAACAGCGAAGGGGGTACTTCGGCAGGACCTTCGCTACGACCTGCAGAAAATGCTTGACGACACACAGCGAAAGATGAGCTTCGGTCAATGAGCCTGAGATGTGGATCCTATGAAGAACAGTGGCGGCGGAGACATAAGAGACAACAGAAGAATGAATGTAAAGGTGACCCAATCCTTTGATTAGAAAAGTGATTTCAGAAAAGGGTAACCCTAACCCTAGGGATTGGGGCCCTATTTATAGGCAGCCCAATAGCCTAGGAAAATACCAAAAGACCCTTAGGGTTTTTACAGACGCTGAAATAAAATGGAAAAGACCAAACTGCCCTTAGGATATTTTTACAGACTCGACTGACTGACTGTGGGCCTAAGGACAAAATAGTAAACTCCTATTTACAGATGACTTATCCAGAAGCGGAGCTGTTGACACGGAATCGTGCCCCCACACTTGGGTCAGTCCGGCGATCCAAAAGTGCACGCATACTTAGGGACGGGCCTAAGCGTGACGTTGCACCGACGCCGCATTCCGACTACCCTTAATAGTGATAAGGGGGGTGGACTCGCCAGGCAACCAGATTATAAGAAATAATCCAATTAGATGAAATAAATAGGTTAAATGAGTTAAAATTAGCAAACCAGTCAGAGTCCTCCTGGTTCGATGCCTGATGTGAAGGGTGCACCGAAGGGTACCTTTGGCGTCTAGTGCAAAGTGCTCCACCGAAGGGTGCTTCAGCGTTCGAACTGATCCGGCCGGAGGTAGACTTGAACGGATCTGAACGCAGTGATAACCTCCAAACAGCGGGGTTCGGCGTGCGATCTCTGATGCAGTGATTTACCGAGTAGTGGCGCGAAGGCCACACGCGGGTGTAACTTCGTCCTGTGCAGAGCGTAGTCGTGGCGAAGCATGTCATGATGAAGTGTGTTAGCGTAGCCTGTTGTCGAAGCCTGCGGTCCTGTCGAAGGATGTCCTAGGGACCTTCGGAACCGATTTCTCAGCTCCGAACACCTCCGGTGAAGGGGCTCCAAACGTGCGAACCTGCAACAGGGATGATGTGAAGTGCCAATTCGGCCTTAGGACCGAATTTGTGAGATGTTGCACGGGTGGTGAAGGTAGCAATGTATTACGTAAGATTAACGAGAACATCACGGGCGAAGTACCAAGGCTTACCATTGTTCCGTAGCGGCGGACGGAGGGCTTCTAGGCAAACCCACGAAGAGGTACAGGAAAGTAAAAGTAAAATTAAATGTATGATCAAAGCATGGCTTTGGTTGGGTTTGTGTTGGGGGGGTTCTCCACACCGGCTATGCCTCTCTATTTATAGGCGGTTAACTCCCAATCTAATCTGCTATTAATTCGGCCGGATAGAGATAGAGATTGAGCTGGCGATGCAAACAACTCTATCTCTACCGAGGTGGGCTTCGGCCAGGCCCGTCGAGGCCTGTTCCTCGGGCCGAAGCTTCGGTAGCGTGGGCTTCGGCCAGGCCCGTTGAGGCTTGCTTCTCGGGCCGAAGCTTTGGTAGTGTGGGCTTTGGCCAAGCCCGTTGAGGCTTGCTCCTAGGGCCGAAGCTTCGGTAGAGTGAGCTTCGGCCAGGCCCATCGAGGCCTGCTCCTCGGGCCGAAGCTTTGACAGTGTGGGCTTCGGCCAGGCCCATCGAGGCTTGCTCCTTGGGCCGAAGCTTCGACAGCGTGGGCTTCCTAAGCTTCGGCAGCGTGGACCTCCGAAGGTTTCCTGGCCGAAGCCCATGGGCTGGCTAGAGGCTTTCGGAGCCTATAGCTCGATGGACTTTGGCCCTGTAGGGCTTCAGACAGACCCTAGGACATGTGTACTTTTGGCCCAAATCACCAAAAATTGATATTTTTGTAATCTAGCCATTAATGCCATTTTTTGCCATCAACACATGCCCCCTGCCTTTTAGTGAACTAGTGAACTAAAAGCATAATGAGCTAAAGACGAAAGGCAGTATTATAGACGTCCTCTTCGGCCATAAAGATTTGATTATAACCGGCATTGCCATCAAGAAAACTTAGTACCTTGTGTCCTGAAGCATCGTTGATCAACATGTTGGCTATTGGCATTGGATACTCGTACTTTGGAGTGGCTCTGTTCAGATCCTTGAAATCAATGCATACTCGTATCTTTCCGCTCCCTTTCTTCTCTATAGGAACAATGTTACCAACCCATTATGCGTACCTATATGGCCTAATAAATTCAGCCTTAAGTAGTCGTTCCCCTTCCTCCTTAACTCGGTCATAGACGGCTGAATTAAAGCGGCGGGGAGGCTGTTTATAAGGCCTAAACCCGGGCTTGATGGGTAGCCGATGCTCCACGAGCTCACGGCTTAGCCCTGGCATTTCGCTATACTCCCATGCAAAACAATCGACATACGATCGAAGTAACTTTATTACTTCAGCCTTTACATCGGGCTGTAAATGTTAGGTTTACAAAAGTCGGCCTTAGGACGCTACCATTGCCTATATCAACTTCCTCCAAGGGATCGGCCAACGCAAAACCTTTCCCTAACTTTTCTACTTCGCTAAAGTCCTCGACGGCTTCGGCAATACCATCTTTATTAGACCAATACTGCTCCACGTGAGACTTTAGCCAATCTAGATTATTCCTAGTAGACATGACTACTAATACAAAAATATCCGTGCTACTCCAGCCGGCTTTACATACAATGGTACAAACTGTCCTCCGGATACGCTAACAAAGTCATAATCTGAAAGATCCCAACCTGATAGACACTCTACTTTGTTATGGACGGCGTCAACCGACACATCGACCAAAGCTACTTGGGCCGAAGTATCCGTGGGGATGACCTCCACCTCATCGCCATCCCACTGTAGAGGGTAGAGGGGATACAACAGTTCGCATGGATCCAGTCGCGCCCGAGTAACACGCTATAATTACCTTGTACATCGACGACGAAGAACGCTGTTGGCAAAGTCTTGCTGCCCACCGTCAACTCCATAGAGAGTACTCCCTTGGCCTCGGAGCTCTCGCCGTTGAAGCCGTTGAGCATCAAGTTAGTCTTCTTCAGGTCATCTTCGTCCCTGCCAAGTTTCTTCAACAATGAATAAGGCATTAGGTTAACAGTGGCGCCACCGTCGACGAGCATCTAGGAAATCGGCTTCCCATCGATGTGACCCCTGACATAGAGGGGCTTTAGATGGCGATCCGAGTCCTCGGGCTTCTCGAAGATGGCGTTGCGTGGACTGAGGTTCAATTCAGCGACCTCGGCCTCGTCCCGTGGTGGTGCAAACTCGGTGGGTAATGTGAAAATGTTGATGTCCATCGCCTGAGGTGTGGGCCCCTCAGAGATGGGCGAGTAATCATCATCAAGCATGTCGTCCTCAGTCGTCACTTGGACTGGGAGCCGGGTTGGTTATCTCAACCAGCTTCTCTCTCCATACCTGCTTTGTGGCTGGCCAAGGGCAGATCTCTTCGAAGATAGCATCGTGCTTGGCCTCAACTACCTTCTCGCGCATCTCCTGTGCCCACAGCCTTTGTAGGCGTCTCTTCTGCGATTTGTACATGCCCGGAGGAGCCCAAGACGGCTTCGGCTTGGTGCCTAGAGCTACTGTTTGACCCCTGTTAATTCTGGCCGAAGTGTGCCCTTCGGCCTCGGGCGCCCTGTGTTCGAAGGGGGCTTCGCTGCGAACCCCGTCGAACGGATCGGCCTCGTCCGACCAATCGACACAAGCTTCAGCGCGGAGCCTGGCCGAAGCATGCGGCTTACCTCCGTTAGCATTTGGCGACAAAGTCTTCGGGATTGGGACTTCTTGAGACCCAACTCTGGTAGTTATGGCTTCGGACTCCCTGACATCGGCCTCCACGTGCTCGCACCCTTCGACTTCGCTCTACAGGGTCCGATTCGGAGGTACCACAGACAGTCTATGGACGATGCCTACCTCCGCTGCGTCTGTTTGCCCCTGCCATCCATAATACTCTAAAGGAAAACAAGGCATAGGGTTAGTCTGCGGAGGGTACCCTGACCCGGGTACGTACGGGGCCCACTGGGGTCCCCGCCCAGTCATACGGTGGAGGCATCGGCGGCTCTAGGTGCCTTAGGCCATTGCGAGCCGAACCCGTCACCCAGAGGGGGGTTTGTCCAAGTCGAAGGTGTCTCCGACCACACTAGCGAAGGATCCTGCTAGGCCAGAGGTATGTTTGGCCAGTGCGGGCCAAAGCCTCCCATCGGAGAAGTCCATCATGGTGCGGGGTTCGGCCATTGGGGGCTGAAGATGTCGCATGGGGGACCCAACCACTGGGTTTGAAGTTGTCGTGCGGAGAACCCGACCATTGGGGTTCGAAGTCGTTGCACGGGGGGTTCGGCCATTGTGGCTCAGAACCACTGTGCGGAGCACCAGGATACCTCGGCCCGAAGCTTTCGTGCGGAGGGTTCGCAACCTTCGGTCCAAAGGCACCCTTCGAAGGTCCTTGGCCCCTTCGACTACTTTAGCTGAGCTCGCGGGCCTGCTTCATTGGTCCTCTTCTAATGTTTGTTCAACAGCATGCTATATGTCACCTTCGGCCTCTTGCGAGCCTTAGCCGAAGGGGTATTGATGTTCTGTTTCCACACTCCTACCTCGGGGTTCTTTGGCACAAGTGTGCGAGTACGTGGTTCTCCAACAATCACATCTTTTCCTTTAGCAGACTCGACTTGTTCTGGCTGAATCAACACCTTCTTCTCAGCCGAGGTTGATGGCGTTGACTGCAAAAGGATCTTTATCTAGCTTCATTCTTGGATCATGGTCTATCTTCAATCGTCCTTCTTCTATGGCCGATTGTATCTGCCGTCGAAAAACATTGCAATCATTAGTATTATGAGAATGTGAATCATGCCACTTACAGTATGGATGCTTCTTTAACTCGTCGGCAGGTGGGATAACTTGACCTTTAGGTAACGTGAGAAGCTGACTCTTTAAGAGGAAATCAAATATTTTATCACATTTATTCACATCGAACGAGTACTTGACCTCATTAAGTCTATTCTTTGTGGGGGATGGTCGTAGTTCGGAGCAAGTGACAGGTTTGTTTTTAGTGTTGGTAACCCATTCGGCCACGTACATGTCGGCCGAATCCTCCTCCTCTGACTCCTCCTCATCGAAGCGTTCCATGATGTGGATTTCGGCCCTAGGCTTGCTAAACATCTTAATAAATTTCTTATCTTTGGTTCGGTCCTTCTTGGACTAGAGCCTGCTGTAGAACTTGGATAACTTCTAAAAATTTTTGGTTATCTAACCTTTCTTTAAGTTCGGAAGGCAACCCGTTAAAAGCTAATTCTGCCAAGTCTCTTTCTGAAATATTAAGACTAAAACATCGGTTTCTGGTATCTCTGAAACACTTGATATACTTAGAAGCACTCTCACTAGATTTTTGTTTAACCGATGTCAAATGCGAAAGCCTAAGTTCTGTTTCACCCGCGTAGAAATAATCATGGAATTTCCGCTCTAAATCGTCCCACGTGTGGATGGAGTTCGGCGGGAGCGCCAAAAACCAAGTGAAAGTTGTGCCGGATAGCGAGAGAGAAAATAGTCTAACCTTTAGGGCATCTATCCCGCTAACCTCTCCACACCAGCGCCAAAAATTGACTAACATGCTCTAGTGTGGTCCTGCTACCCTCGCCATCGAATTTACTGAACTCAGAGATCCTATAGCCGCGGGGTAGGATATTGTATCAAGATGATCGGGGTATGGTTTGCGGTAAACCCTAACCCATCCCTTGGGCACGAAGCCGGCACACTCCCTAAACAGTGCGCGGATCCGCTCATCTAAATCATCTTGGTAGTTTGTTTGCATGCACCTCTCATGTGGGGGCGCGACACACGTGTGGGATATCGGCGTGTCGGCCATGTGCTTCTTCCCTACGCGCTATTTGTATAATGTGCTCGTGTTCGGGCACCTGTGTGTGTGGTGCGGGTAGCGCGGGTATTGGCGCGGGCGTTATGTGGTATGCAAAATTAGTTTGACCATATGTATAATGATTGGTCTCAGCCATAAGTAATGAGGTCGGAGACATGTTTGTCGGAGGTGCACTAGCTATAGGAACCGGGGTACGGCTTCAGTGAAGCCGAACCTTCTAAGAATCGTCTCTACTTGGGAGCTGACTGCCGAATCTAAACGGTTGTCTAGCGAAGCGCTAACGACCTGATCTATTGATGCGGCTATCTTTTTCTCGATCTCTAAAGAAGATAAACGAGGTGATACCGGTGTTACCTGGACCTGAGCGCGGTCGGGGGTGACGATGTCGCGCTTGACGAAGCCTGCACGTGTCTTGATGTAGCCTCCAAGCATCATGTCTTGGAGCGCCTTTAGCCTTGCCTCGATCTCTGCTCGGTCTTCTGCGGGGATATCTTCAAGTGTAGGTGACATTATGTTGCGGTTTTCGATATCCGAGCCTCCTATTGTATCCATCGGCGGTGTAGACGTAGTAGTCGAAGTAGATGTACCAGCGGCTGATGTATACGTGCTCATCATGTTGACGTAGATTTTCCCAGTGGAGTCGCCAAAAAGTGTGTTGACACGGAATCGTGCCACCACACTTGGGTCAGTCCAGCGATCCAAAAGTGCACGGATACTTAGGGACGGGCCTAAGCGTGACATAGCACCGACGCCGTGTTTCGACTACCCTTAATAGTGATAAGGGGGTGGAGTCGCCAGACAACCAGATTACAGGAAATAATCCAATTAGTCGAAAGAAATAGGTTAAACGGGTTAAAATCAGCAAACCAGTCGGAGTCCTCCTGGTTCAAAGTCTGATGCGAAGGGTGCGCCGAAGGTACCCTTCGGCGTCTGGTGCGAAGTGCTCCGCTGAAGGGTGCTTCGGTGTTCGAACCGATCCGACCAGAGGTAGACTCCTAATGGATCTGAACATAGTGATCACCTTCGAACAGCGGGGTTTGGCGTGCGATCTCCGATGCAGTGAGTTACAGAGTAGTGGCGCTAAGGCCACACGCGGGTGCAACTTCATCCGGTGTGGAGCGTAGTCGTGGCGAAGCCTGTCACGACGAAGTGTGTTGGCGTAGCCTGTTGTCGAAGCCCACGGTCCTGTCGAAGGATGTCCTGGGGACATCCAGAACCGATTTCTCAGCTCCGAACACCTCCGGTGAAGGGGCTTTGAATGTGCGAACCTGCAACAGGGATGATGCGAAGTTCCAATTTGGCCTTAGGACCGAATTTGCGAGGTGTTGCATGGGTGGCGAAGGTAGCAATCTATTACGCAGATTAGCGGATACTTCACAGGTGAAGTAACAAGGCGATAGCAATCTGTTACGTAGATTAACGGGGACTTAACGGGCGAAGTACCAAGGCTTACCACTGTTCCGTAGCGGCGGACGGAGGGCTTCCAGGAAAACCCACAAAGAGGTACAGGAAAGTAAAGGTAAAAGTAAAGATACGATCAAAGCATGTCTTTGATTTGGTTTGTGGTGGGGGGTTCTCCACGCCGGCTATGCCTCTCTATTTATTGGGGGTTAACTCCCAATCTAATCTGCTATTAATCCAGCCGGATAGAGATAGAGATTGAGCTGGCGATGCAAACAGCTCTATCTCTACCGAGGTGGGCTTCAGCCAGGCCCGTCTAAGCCTGCACCTCGGGCCGAAGCTTCGGTAGCGTGGGCTTCGGCCAGGCCCGTCGAGGCTTGCTCCTCGGCCAAAGCTTCGGTAGTGTGGGCTTCGGCCAGGCCCGTTGAGGCTTGCTCCTCGGGCCGAAGCTTCAGTAGCATGGGCTTCAGCTAGGCCCGTCAAGGCCTGCTCCTCGGGCCGAAGCTTCGACAGCGTGGGCTTCCGAAGCTTCGGCAGCGTGGGCCTCCGAAGGTTTCCTGGCCGAAGCCCATGTGCTGGCTAGAGGCTTTCGGAGCCTATAGCTCGATGGACTTCGGCTCTGTAGGGCTTCGGACAGACCCTGGACATGTGTACTTTTGGCCGAAATCACCAAAAATTGATATTTTTATAATCTAGCCATTAATGCCATTTTTTCCCATCAACAGGAGCTTTCGTAGTGACTACGGCTTCGCCTTAGAACGGTCTGATCCGAGATTAGCGGTCGTCAGTTTTGCGCCGAAACTGACAAAGCGTCCACCGACTTTGCCCGATTCCGCAGCTCTCTCAGCCCGGCAATCGCTCACCGCCTGTGTACCTGAGTCAATCCTGGTCAATAACCCAGTGGATCCTCTACTGCTCTAGCCCATGTACCCGGATTGCGCCAGTCCAACTTCGCGGCCCCTCTGCCCGACAGTCGCTCGCTACCCGTGTACTTGAGTCATATGTGGCCTAGACACAGCAGGTCTCCTCTCCTCTTCTGTCCTCTTTGACTTCCATTGATAATGACTCATCACATCTTGAGCCATGAGGCCCACGCTCTTCAACATGGCTCCTCAACCACAACCAAGCAAAAGGAACATATCACCTTTGGCAACAATCGAAGGAGTAGAGTGAAAGGTAAAGGTGTGGTAAGAATCAACTCGAATTTCACTCTCAAAGATGTTGCTTTGGTTGAAAACTTGGGATTCAATTTGCTTTCTGTATCTCAATTTCTTGATGAGGGCTTCGAAGTGCGATTCCATTGCGATACTTCGCAAGTACTCAATTCTGATGGCGTTGTGGTTTGTAAGATCTTTAGAGTTGGGAGAGTTTTTGGAGCTGATTTTTCTAAGTCATTTGGTCCTTCTCATTGTCTTGTTGCACATTCTACTTCTGAGCTTTGGAAGTGGCATTGGAGACTAGGGCATATGAGCTTTGAGTTGCTCGCACGTATGAGTGCCCTAGGTCTGATCCGAGGATTGCCCAAGCTCATGTTCGAGAAGAATTTAGTTTGCGCTCCATGTCGACATGGAAAAATGATTACCGTTTCGTACTCTCCAGTCACCACCGTGATGACTGAACAACCCAGAGAACTTCTCCACATGGACACTGTAGGTCCTTTTTGGGTTAGTTCTTTAGGCGGCAAGTGGTATGTGTTATTCATTGTCGACGATTTCTATCGCTACTCTTGGGTATTCTTTCTTGCTAGCAAGGATGAAGTGTTTTCACACTTTTAGAGCTTGGCTTTGAGACTTTTCACTAAACTCCCTAGTGCATTGAAATTCATTCGAACTGATAATGGCACTGAGTTTAAGAACAATCTCTTTGTTGACTTTTGCATGGAGCATGGCATGGAACATCAATTCTCTGCTCCGCGGGTTCCTCAACAGAACGGTGTTGTTGAGAGAAAGAATCACACTTTGGTTGAGATGGCTAGGACTGATGCTCATTGAGAATAGGACTACTAGAAAATTCTGGGCTGAGGCCATGAACACTGCTTGTTACATCTCAAACCAAATCTTCTTGCGCTCAATTTTGAACTTGACATCTTATGAGCTGCAGTTTTGGGAGACAGCCCAAAGTCACTCATCTTCGAGTTTTTGGTTGTCGTTGCTTTATCCTGAAACATGGAAATTTGTACAAATTTGAGTCAGGCTCTTCTGACGGGATCTTTCTAGGTTACACTACTCATGGTCACTCTTATCGTGTTTGCAATTTGGAGACTAACACTATCATCGAGTCATGTGATGTGACTTTTGACGAACCAACCCCCTCTGTTAGTTCCACGTTTGAACAGGCAAATGAACATGACATGGAGCAGACCATCTTCGAAGAAGAAGATCCCAGAGATTTCGAGGATGAACCTCTACTACCCTCGACATCGACCACCGAAGCCAACCCCGCTTTGACTACTTTGGCACAAGGTCCCGAAGCAACTACCTCGACATTGGTCATCTTGGACCACTCCATCGCACGAGTTGAGGGGGAGACTGCATCCCGCCGCGAGGCTCCACATCATGTTCAAAGGATGCATCCTCCCGAGCAGATCATTGGTGAGCTTGATCACAGGGTAACACGTTCTCATGCTCATTTCATTGATTCCGCTTTTGTTGTTTCTTTTGAGCCCTTAGATGTTAGTCATGCACTTTCTGATTCTAGTTGGATCAATGCCATGGATGAAGAATTTGAAAATTTTGAGAGAAACCAAGTCTGGACTTTAGTTGATCCTCCACCAAATGTTCATTTCATTGGAACAAAATGGATTTTCAAAAACAAACAAGGGGAGGATGGGACTGTAGTTAGAAACAAGGCTATACTTGTAGCTCAGGGTTATTCTCAATTAGATGGGATTGATTTTACTGAAACTTTTGCACCTGTTGCTCGTCTTGAGGCCATTAGGATTTTACTTGCATTTGCGGCATCCCGTGGTTTCACACTTTATCAAATGGATGTTAAAAGTGCCTTTCTTAATGTCTTCATAGGCGAAGATGTTTATGTATAACAACCCCCTGGTTTTGAAAACCCCAAATACCCACATAAAGTCCTTAAACTTCATAAGGCTCTTTATGGACTCAAGCAGGCCCCTCGGGCATGGTATGATAGACTTAAGTCTTTTCTGCTTGAGCGGGGGTATTTGATGGTATCTGTTGATAAAACCCCGTTTACTCTCAAGCATGGAAAAGATTTCCTGCTAGTCCAGATTTATGTGGATGATATCATCTTTGGTGGCTCTTCTCATGCTTTGGTTGCCGAGTTTGCAGATATCACGAGCAGGGAATTTGAGATGTGCATGATGGGCGAACTCACATTTTTCCTTGGTTTGCAAATCAAGCAAAGCAAACAAGGTACATTCGTCCACCAGACGAAGTACATCGAGGACCTTCTCAAGAAGTTCGACATGGCTGATGCGATGCCCCTCGCCACTCCAATGGCTACATATGTAGCATTGGATCGTGATGAGGATGGAGAAGACGTAGATCAGAAGGAGTTCCGAAGAATGGTCGGCTCCCTCCTCTACTTGACTGCTACGAGGCCGGACATACACTTTGCAGTGTGTTTGTGCGCTCGTTTTCAGGCTTCACCTCGTGCTTCGCACCGCCAAGCGGTAAAGCGCATTCTCAGGTATCTCAAACACACCCTCGAATTTGGCATTTGGTATTCTCCGTCTTCCTCTTTGTATCTTCGAGGTTATTCCAATGTGGATTTTGCTCGGTGTAGGATTGATAGGAAAAGTACCTCCGGTACTTGTCATTTTCTGGGTACTTCGCTGGTTTGCTGGTCTTCCCGCAAATAGTCTAGTGTTGCACAATCGACGGCTGAGGCCGAATATGCTGCTGCAGTTAGCTGTTGCTCTCAGATTTTGTTGATGATTTCCACTCTGTGGGATTTCGGGTTAGATTATAAGAGTGTTCCAGTTTTCTGTGATAACACTAGTGCTATTTGTATTGCAAACAACCTGGTTCAGCATTCCCAAACCAAACACATTGATGTGCGATATCATTTGCTCAGAGATCATAATGAGAAGGGTGATATTGAACTTCATTTGATACCCAACACCAGCTAGCCGATAATTTCACAAAACCCCTCGATGCTTCTCGTTTTGCCTACTTGTGTGGGGAACTTGGTGTTTGTCACCCTTAATCCATTTTGGGAGGGGGGGCAGATTTTGACTGTCTTGCATATGCTCATTGTGTGTGAAGTTGCATTTACATCTTTTGCACCTATATGCCTGATTTTAATTTAGGTAATCATGACAGCTCAGCTCTATTTAATATGTCTGAAACATTTTGTGCATGATTTTTATTTCCAAAATCAAATCATTCTCACTCCTTAGTCTTGAATCTAGCATGTTTTGGCCGGACTGTTTTAGCTCTTTTATCTGCTTGATAGCAAGACTCCTTTTCTCTGGATGCTAAGCATTGCAACTTGAAAAATTGTATTACTTACTCATGGATATTCATCAAGTGCTAAAACAATTTATTCACTTAATTAAAAATCCAAAAATCCATGATTTGCTTGCTACAAGTGAAAAGATCCAAGTGGGTTTGTTTGTCGCACTACTCTATTCTAGACTGCTTACCATTGCACATTGGTCTGAACTAGGATAGTGTAATTGTTGGGGGAATAAGTTTTCCCTTGAACAGGGGCCAAATGACGTCAGCCTCCGATAGCCTTCGGCCCGGAGCCCAACACTGTCGAAGCCTGTTCCTTTCTAAAGAAGCTGTTTCAAAGTCCCAGGGTTCACTTCAAAGCCCTCTGGAGCGAGGCCTCTGAACCCCTTCGGAGCCCTCCGGGGCGAAGCCCGCAAGATCCCTTGAGGTTTGCCAGAAGCTAAGTCTCAAGTTAGCCTTCGAGCTCTGTTCGGAGTTAACCTTCGAATCCTGTTCGGAGTTAACCTTCGAGCTCCCTTCGGAGCCCCTCAGAGCCTGTCTCCGGACCCTTTCTAGCTAATTCAAAGCTAAGTCTCCGAGACCCCAGTTCGGAGCCCCAATTCGAAGCCCAGTTCAGAGTCCAGTTCGGAGTATACTTCGAAGCCCACTTCGGAGCGTACTTCGAAGCCTCCCCTGCAGCCTCTGCCTGAATGGGCTCCGGCCCCTACTCCGGACCCAGATAATTTCTGCACCTCGCTACAGTGTAGAAGTCATACCAGGGGCTCCTCTACCGCTAGTATGTCGTTTAGCTGGTCAAGAAGTGACATTGTCTGACACGTCTGTAAAGCTGTAAAGCACTTTTGTACAGTAGCTAGCTCCTTTTCCCCTTTTTGCCCCTATGAGCCTAGGACTTATAGAGGGCATTTTGGTCTTTTCCTTTGGCCTGCGTGCCTATAAAAGCAGGGCCAAGCCCTTGTAACAGCTTAGCTTCTCCAGGGCCATGAAACCCTAGAGTTCACTACGTCACACCGAGGCATACCATGCCAAATCCACCACAAACTAGGACTGTAGGGCTATTATCCCCTAGGGGAGGTCCGAACTAGTATAAATTCTTTCTTACTCTGAGAGAACCCTTCGAGGTTCATTTTACACTGCCTTAAGCTTCTGATGTCTTTCGTGCCTAGGCTTGGCTTGATTAGAAAGTATAAGGTAGACAAACAAATAACCCCTGGCATTATGAAAAGAACAACATATTCATTGTCCATCAAGTTTGCTTTCAATGCTCCACTTGAACTAGACTTGTCTGTCTAGAGTAGAAATTTACTAGCTTTGTGCAATCCCTACTTTTCCTTATCTAGTTACCTTGATTGAGTGGTGATGCTTTTATTTCAAAATGATGAAATCACATATTGTCATCATGTTTTTAGAGAATGTTAAATTGAGCTGAGCACATAAAAATCGGTATTAAAGTTAGCATATTGTTGCTTTATATGTCTTTGCAATTCTTCCCGTTTTGAAGCTTTGCATCTTTTTAAATGCTCCTTGATGCTTGCATTGCCAAAGGGGGATAAATTTTTGAGTTCTCTGCAGCAAGGGGGTAAAATAACTAAGGGGGAGTTTTATCTTGCAAAGGGAAAGATTTGCCGGAGGGGGCTTTTACTCTTTTGAAAAAGGGGGAGGAAAATTGTTTTGTCAAGTTACATGTTTTGGCTCGTCAGGCTCAAGGCTTCTCACCGAAGCTACCGCACACCTCGCGTACGAAGGGGGGCTTCGAAAGACTCCAAGACTGCAAAGGCTGACCATGTCTGCTCTGCAAAAGCTGATGTTGTCTCCTCTGCTGAAGCTGACAAAAGAAGCCTCCAAATAAAGTAGACTACAATCTATACCCCCTATTCTGATGAGACAAAATCAGTGTAAACCCTAGGGGTAAAGTAGTCTATTCACAGGGATGAATAGTGCCTATAAATAGTGGAGGCTATCTAGGCAACAGTAACACTTGAGCAGCCATTTTTAGAACTCCTGTGCTAGCCGCCATTTTCATGTATTCATCTTGTTAGTTCATTTTGTGTTCCCTACTCATGCAATGAAGCTTTGATTCTGTTTTCATTTTCTGCTTGAACTTGAATGCCTGCCTTGCTCTGCATGTTTTGATTTCATTGTGCTCCACTTCTTTCTTGTTTGGATTTGTTCACTCGGTGTTTTTGGAGAAGTGTGCTGGAGATCAGTGCGTGTGTAGTGTGTTCTTTAGTGTGCGTTCACTCTAGTGTAAACTGAGGCAACATCTCACTGTTACAAGTGAAGCACTGAATGGTGTGTGATCGGAGCTTGTCTTCTTCCCTTAGCAAAATCTGTTGTGTGCGTTTTGACCTTCGAAATACGATGCCTAGTATCAGTTGCTAGTGTGGAGTATCTGGTCGGAGTCTACAGAGGGAAACCACCTCCTACGAAGGGTGAAGTGCGAAGTCTGCTCAAGGCACTTAGTGTGCGGAGCCTGCACTGACTTAGCAGAATTGAGGGTTTGGTTTTTGGGTGGAGCGAAGTCTTCTTGACATTGAACTTTTGCTCCTTATGAAGCCTGGTTTCGGAGCTGTTAAATACCTCCGACCGAGAACTTCGAAGGGTGTGTTCGAAGCCTGTTCCGCAAAAGACAGAACTAAAACAGAAGGCTATTTTTTAGCCTGAAATTTTAAAAGCTCCCATTCACCCCCCCATGCAGGTCGCCGTTTTCGGTCCAACAATTGGTATCAGAGCAGTTTAAGATCACTAGTTGACCTTAACCGGTTTTGTGATCTGTTGGCGATATGGACAGAGTTAATAAAATACCTCTGTTTGATGGGACTGATTTGCATACTGGAAGGTGCGCATGGAGGCTTACTTGCTAAGCCATGGAAATGTAATGTGGGAGATTGTGTACTCACAATACTCCATCCCTGAAACTCGCACCACTCAATAGAAAAGGATCAGTATAATGGTAACTCCAAGGCTAGAAATATATTGTTCATTGGTTTGAGTCGGAGTGAGTTTGATAGGGTTTAGCACCTAAGGATAGCTAGGGAGATCTAGACTACACTCACTATTTTTCATGAGGGCTCTACTTAGATTAAGCTTAGGCGCCAAAGCCATGTACAATCAACAGTATCAACTATTTGTGTAGGCGCCTGGTGAATCTATAGATGCCATGTTTTCTCATTTTGATGCGAAAGTGAGTAACTTGCAGTCCAATGGACACTTGCTTACAATGATCATGACAGGGCTATCAAGCTTCTCGATGCTCTTGATCATAGCATATGGGAAGTGAAGATATACATCATTGAGGACTCCACAGGTTATGACATATTGACCTGTGATGAGCTCTTTAGCAAGCTGAAGTCCACAGAGATTGCCAAGGCAACTCTTGTAGTGCACAGAAACTCATTGCCACAACCATTTCCACTAGTTTATAGCACTAGCCATGGCACCACTACAGAACCAAGCACATCTGGTATTTGTGTTCTTGTAGGAGGTTTGGCTTTGTCTTCCCTGGTCTCCATCACTAAGGAGCAGGTGGATACTCTGGATGATGAAGAGCTTGCTCTCATTGCTAGAAGGTTCACCTGTTTTCACCATGAGAGACGACATCACAGGAGAAGTGGTTTTAGTGGTTGTTTTGAGTGTGGCGACACTTCTCACATCAAAGCCAAATGTCCTAAACTCAAGAAGAGAGATGAGAGTGAGCTGCCCCAAATACCACAAAAAGGAGAGGAAACCCTTTGTGAAGGGCAAGCGCGGCAAGATGGCTAAGAGGGTAGCCAAAGCCGCTTACAAAGCTTTTGTTGCTGCTCTCAGCGACATTGACACTTCCTCTACTGAGGAGTCGAGCTCTAATGAGGAGGAGGAGTCCCCAAGGAAGGAGGAGAAGGACAAAAAGGGACTAGATTTCACCAGCCTCTGCTTCATGGCCGACAGCGATCACAGCGGTGATGAGCTTGACTCATCTGAGGTACCGCTATCCTATGACCACCTTTCAATTAAACTAGATGAGCTGAATTAAGTAGTTCTTGGTCGAGATAGGTTGCTTGTGCAAGCCGCTAGAGATAGAAAAGACCTTAGACTTAGGCTAGAATCTATTTGTACTGACCACCTTTCAATTAAACTAGATGAGCTGAATTAAGTAGTTCTTGGTCAAGATAGGTTGCTTGTGCAAGCCGCTAGAGATAGAAAAGACCTTAGACTTAGGCTAGAATCTATTTGTACTGACTATGCCATGCTTAAGTCTAAAGTTAATGATGCTAAATGTGAATCTTGCACTGTTGTCATGTGTGAGCTTGCTCAATTGCGTTCGATGCATTCTCAAACTCTTTCTGAGCTTGAGACTGCACAAAAGAAGCTTTTGATGGTGGATTCTAGTCCTCATGGTATAAATGAATGCATGAACTGCCACTTATTACATGAGAGCATTGATTTACGTGATAAGCATTTTCAGGACTTAGAGGCTAGATTGGAGAGGGCCGGTAGTTCTAAGGATGTCCAACCTATGTGTGACACATGCATAACCCTTAAGACTAGCTAGGTATTATTAGAGAGCGAGCTGAAAACCTCATGACTTAAAATGAATACCTTCTTTATTTGGTTAACAAATGCACTGAGGGAAAGGGTAGGATGGACTTGCTCTTGGCCAAGACCAAGATATGTGCTAACAGGGAAGGGTTAGCTCTGGGATTGGGTTTTGAGAGGATTCCTTCAGATAGTGAGAACAAAACTATTTTTACCTCACCCACTATCTTAGAGAAAGAAAGAGCCCTGTTAGACACTCCATCAGCCAAAAAGCCTACCCAAACTCTAAAGAAAAACCACTCCTCCTATAAAGAAAATTCCTCCCAAGAAAACCACTCAATAGAAGCTCAAGGAGCCTGTGAGTATTGCTGCTATGACCCATGAGAGTGCCCCTAGGAGAGTGTTTCATTGTTCCTACTGTCAGCGGGCCGGTAATCTGGTTGGGTTCTGTTTTCATCGCATTAAGGATGAGCGACGCTCTCAGGCGATAAGTTTTTGCGACATGCATTACCCATCTTTAGGTATGCATGAGTCTGAGTTTTACTCACGTCCTGTTTTCGAGGCTCCTCGTACTTCCCAGAGAGGTTTTGCTCCTCGAGGTGTTCACCATGTTCCGTATGGTGGTAGACCCCATGTGAGTAACTTTGTGCCTCGATAGGTTAGGAGACCTCGTCATGCATTTGGGTCACAACATGTTGGTAGACCTCGCACTTTGCATCATTCTGATTTTCCTATGCGTAGACAGTCTATTTTTACTGTGCCTACTACTCGTATCACTCAGTGTTGGATGCCTCGTCATGCTTTCACACACCCCAACACTGAGCGATCGATATTGTCTTATCATGTGTAGGCGCCAGACCGAGGCTTGGAGGGCACGTGGATCATGGACTTCGGTTGTCCGCGCCACATGACCGGAGATGCAGCATGGTTCTGCAGCCTCACCACTACCAAGCAAAAGGAACATATCACCTTCGGCAACAATAGAAGGAGTAGAGTGAAAGGTAAAGGTGTGGTAAGAATTAACTCAAATGTCACTCTCAAAGATGTTGCTTTGGTTAAAAATTTGGGATACAATTTGCTTTCTATATCTCAGTTGCTTGATGAGGGCTTCAAAGTGTGATTCCATCGTGATACTTCGGAAGTACTCAATTTTGATGACGTTGTTGTCTGCAAGATCTTTAGAGTTGGGAGAGTTTTTGGAGCTGATTTTTCTGAGTCATCTGGTTCTTCTCATTGTCTTGTTGCACATTCAACTTTTGAGCGTTGGAAGTGGCATAGGAGACTAGGGCATATGAGATTTGAGTTGCTTGCTCGTCTGAGTGCCCTAGGTCGACATCGAAGTTTGAGAAGAACTTAGTTTGCGCTCCATGTCGACATCGAAAAATGATTGCCGCTTCGCATTCACCAGTCACCATGGTGATGACTGAACAACCTAGAGAACTTCTCCACATGGACACTGTAGGTCGTTCTCGGGTTAGTTCTTTAGGCGGCAAGTGGTATGTATTAGTCATTGTTGACGATTTCTCTCGCTACTCTTGGGTCTTCGTTCTAGCCAGCAAGGATGATGTGTTCTCACACTTTCAGAGCTTGGCTTTAAGACTTTTCAACTTTTGAGCGTTGGAAGTGGCATAGGAGACTAGGGCATATGAGATTTGAGTTGCTTGCTCGTCTGAGTGCCCTAGGTCGACATCGAAGTTTGAGAAGAACTTAGTTTGCGCTCCATGTCGACATCGAAAAATGATTGCCGCTTCGCATTCACCAGTCACCATGGTGATGACTGAACAACCTAGAGAACTTCTCCACATGGACACTGTAGGTCGTTCTCGGGTTAGTTCTTTAGGCGGCAAGTGGTATGTATTAGTCATTGTTGACGATTTCTCTCGCTACTCTTGGGTCTTCGTTCTAGCCAGCAAGGATGATGTGTTCTCACACTTTCAGAGCTTGGCTTTAAGACTTTTCACTGAGCTCCCTGGTGCATTGAAATTCATTCGAAGTGATAATGGCACTTAGTTCAAGAACAACCTTTTTGTTGACTTTTGCATGGAGCATGGCATAGAACATCAATTCTCTCCTCCGCGGGTTCCTCAACAGAACAGTGTTGTTGAGAGAAAGAACCGCACTTTGGTTGAGACGGCTAGGACGATGCTCGATGAGAACATGACTCCTAGGAAATTCTAGGCTGAGGCCATGAACACTGCATACTACATCTCAAACCGAATCTTCTTGCGCTCAATTGTGAACTTGACATCTTATGAACTACGTTTTGGGAGACAGCCCAAAGTTCCTCATCTTTGAGTTTTTGGCTCTCTATGTTTTATCCTGAAACGTGGAAATTTAGATAAATTTGAGTCGCGCGCTCTTCTGATAGGATCTTTTTTGGGATACCCCACTTCGATACACACATGGAGACTCCACCTACAACCCTTGAAGATGTACAGACTCGGGTTTTCTTTTTTTTTCTCCTTTTTTTCACTCTATTTTTTTTGAACAAGGATGACAAGAGATGCAACCACAAAAATTGGCACCTGCAACTGAGGTGGGATGTGGCTCACAGAAATTCAATAAGTTCGCTGAACGGCGAGGAAAAACTTTGACCAATTTTTTTCTTTATCTTCCTGATTTTTTTGGCGATTCTGGTGAGGGCTAACAGGGGAACCGTGTTAGTGTACCCCCCCCCAAATTGGGTCAGGAAGACGCTCAAAAAATTTCAGATTTTTCTGCCAAACGAGCGAAAAGTTATGCTGTTTTACCGAAGGGGGGTCACAAAGACTCGATGTGGAAAACGAATAGGGTTGTGGGGGGGGGTTTTGGGTGGGGAATTTTTTGAGACACAAGACCAACTACTACTCAAATGACACAGAGGGATGACTAAACCAGCAACAAGACTCTACCAAGAACACAAACTCAACAAAGTTTAAAACTGAAATTAAAATCGGAAGGCACAAAGGGGTTCTCGGTGGGATTTTTTTTGTGAGGGTTTTCTGGACTCTAGGTAAAAATAAAAGCAGATCGAGATTACCTAACGGGAAATCTGTGCTCTGATACCAACTGATGGGGGATTGGTCCTGATCTTCCGCTAGGTAAAGGATAACTTGGATTGGTGGAGAAACTCGACGTTGGCGATCCAAGGCTCCGGTCCGGCGGATCAAAACCTTGCAATCATTACACCACTGTCTCCATTGGTTATCAACCACGCAGGATGCGATTGACCTCGCCACGAAGGCTAATTCCTGCAAGCGAACCCAAGAACACAAGCAAGAACAGGAAGGATACAAGTCGAATGACAAATCACAGACAAACGATGTAAAGGTGAGGTTTCACAGACGCCTATGCAGCAGCCAATCGGTCCGGTGCAAGGGGCGGGATCTAAACACACAAGTGTAGATGCAAAAAAGCAAAACCTAACCCTAAAGGCGGCTGGCATGAGTATATAAGGCGTGGGCAGCCTGTGGAAGGCGTACAGACTCGGGTTGTGGGCTAGAAGATGTACAGACTCGGGCTATGGGCCAACACGGCCCAATTCTGTCATGCAGGACTGTTTCAAACACACAGGACGACTCGAGACTCCAAAGAGACTAAACCAACGGCAAACGATCCGTCTTCTCCTCAGCTTTCCAAAAAGTCCAAGAACGTGCCAATCGGACTTCGTATGAGGAAGTTATGCCCATTTTGGTGCATAGTGGTCGATGTAGTCCGAACCAGCGAATTCTTGACTTCAAATCATCCGTGCGACTCCGTCT
This sequence comes from Zizania palustris, assembly GCA_019279435.1. NCBI lineage: Eukaryota > Viridiplantae > Streptophyta > Magnoliopsida > Poales > Poaceae > Zizania > Zizania palustris. The sequence goes on from JAAALK010000080.1 coordinate 99,748,180, forward strand.
TCAACTCCAACTCTTCTATTCCATCTCCCATATTCCTAAGCAACAAAATATCACTAGTATTCAGTAGCATCCCGTCCAAACAAATATTAACATAGTTGCTAAGGAAAGAATTAACCTCATGGTTCAAGCGACGGGCACGGGCGCGTGTGATTGCTCCTTGTAATTGAATTGTAGGTGGAGTCTCCATGTGTGTATCACGTGAAGTGATGTCCTCATCAAACACCAGACAAGAAACTAGGCTTCGAACTCCGAAGCATCCACTGCGAAGCTTGCGAAAAAAACGAAGACACTGTCGAAGCCTAATGTGCTACTCTGTGGGGCCCACTTAAAGACTTTGTTCAGTAAAATACTACCACCCAAAGCTCGCAGTGCATGAAACCAGGAAAAATTACAGCACACGAGTTGTGCTGCAGTGATAGACCGCAACACTCGAGAGCCTGCAGCAGCAGTACCTCACATCTTTCGCAGTGACGAAAACCAACAAGAAAGCAATAGCTGCTGCAAGAAATGTGCTGCACGAAATAGACTGAAAACAGGAGCCTAGGCTAGCTAGACTGAGTGCACACGCCAACACATCACATGCTGAGACAAAAAATAATATCCAGCTGTATCAGCAGCTCAACCGAGAGAACAAATTAATGAAAGAACTCAATACAAGTACTAGATTGTCTAGATAGCTGCAAACAGCACAGTAGTGCTACTCCTACAAACTAGCACCTATGCAATGAAAAACCAGAGAACCGGGCCAGATTGCAACAGAAAAAGAGGACCTCCTGCAGTCTACAAGCACAGAGACAAGAACCTATAGAACCTAGTTGCCAAGACTAAAATAATTTTATGATGGAAAGATGATCCCTTCACGTGATGCGTAAAATATCAGATGGCAGAAAACCACTGTAGCAAAAACCATAGCAACCACATGCAGAAGAATAAGGCTCGCAAATCGATGCAATAGTAAACAAAGAACAACAGCAAAACTAGATGGTTAAGAAACAAAGAACCAGATGAAGCAATCTCCCAGCGTAAGCGGAATGAAAACAGTGGCGGCGGCTCTCACACGAACCGGAGAAAGGAGAGAAACTCAGCATGGGGAAAGTGAACTCAAATTTGTCATTAAGTGAGTTAACCCTAACCCTAGGGATTGGGGCCCTATTTATAGGCAGCCCAATAGACTAGGAAAATACTAAAAGACCCTTAGGGTTTTTTACAGACGCTAAAATAAAAGGAAAATACAAAGCTGCCCTTAGGATATTTTTACAGACTCGACTTACTGACTGTGGGCCTAAGGACAAAATAGTAAACTCCTATTTATAGATGACTTATCCGGAAGCGGAGCTTTCGTAGCGACTACGGCTTCACTTTAGGACGGTCCGTTCCAACATCAGCGGTCGTCAATTTTGCGCCGAAACTGACAAAGCGTCCATCGACTTGGCACCAGGTACCCGGATTGGGCGGCCCGATTCCGCAGCTCTCTCAGCTCGTCAATCACTCGCTGCCCGTGTACCTGAGTGAATCCTGGTCAATAGCCTAGTGGATTCTCTGCTGCTCCTAGCCCATGTACCCGGATTGGGCCATCACGACTTCGCGGCCCCTTTGCCCGACAGTCGCTCGCTGCCCGTGTACCTGAGTCACACGCGGCCCAGACGCAGCAGGTCTTCTCTCTATTTTCAGTCCTCTTTGACTACCGTTGACAATGACTCATCACATCTGGAGCCATGAGGCCCACGCTTTTCACCATGGCTCCTCACTTTTGCACCTGTTGCGTGTCTAGAGGCCATTAGGATTTTGCTTGCCTTTGCGACATCCCGGGGATTCAAACTCTATCAAATGGTTGTCAAAAGTGCATTTCTTAATAGCTTCATAGGTGAAGATATTTATGTAAAATAACCCCATGGCTTTGAAAACCCCAAATACCCGCATAAAGTCCTTAAACTTCATAAGGCTCTTTATGGACTCAAGCAGGCCCCTCGGGCTTTGTATGATAGATTTAAGTCTTTTCTGCTTGAGCGGGGGTATTTGATGGGATCTGTTGATAAAACCCTGTTCACTCTCAAGCATGGCAAAGATTTCCTGCTAGTTCAGATTTATGTGGATGATATCATCTTTGGTGGCTATTCTCATGCTTTGGTTGCCGAGTTTGCAGATGCCATGAGCAGGGAGTTCGAGATGTCCATTATGTGTTAACTCACATTTTTCCTTGGTTTGCAAATGAAGCAAAGCAAACAAGGTACATTCGTGCACAAAACGAAGTACACCAAGGACCTGCTCAAGAAGTTCGACATGGCTGATGCGAAGCCCCTCTCTACTCCGATGGCTACATCAATAGCATTGGATCCCAACGAGGATGGAGAAGCCGTGGATCAGAAGGAGTTTCGGAGCATGATTGGCTCACTCCTCTACTTGAGGGCTACGAGGCCAGACATACACTTCATAGTGTGTCTGTGCGCACATTTTCAGGCTTTTCCACGTGCTTCCAACCGCCAAGCAGTAAAGTGCATTCTCAGGTATCTCGAGTATACTCTCGAATTCTGCATTTGGTATTCTATGTCTACCTCTTTGTGTCTTCGAGGTTATTCCGATGCCGATTTTGATGGGTGTAGGATTTATAGGAAAAGTACCTCCGGTACTTGTCATTTTCTGGGTACTTCACTGGTTTGCTGGTCTTCCCGCAAACAGTCTAGTGTTGCACAATCGATGGCTAAGGCCGAATATGTTGCTGCAACTCGATGTTTCTCTCAGATTTTGTGGTTGGTTTCCACTTTGCGGGATTTTGGGTTAGATTATAAGAATGTTCCACTTTTCTGTGATAACACTAGCGCTATTTGTATTGCAAATAACCGAGTTCAGCATTCCAGAACAAAACATATTGACGTGCGATATCATTTTCTCAGAGATCACAAAGAGAAGGGTGATATTGAACTTCAATATGTTGATACCCAACACCAGCTAGCCGATATCATCACAAAACCCCTCGATGCTTCGTGTTTCGCCTACTTACGTGGGGAACTTGGTGTTTGTCACCCTTACGGCATTCTATGAGGGGGAGCACATTTTCAATGTTATGCATATGCTTCTTGTGTGTGAAATTGCATTTACATGTTTTGCACTGATATGCCTTGTTTTAATTCCTGTAATCATGACAACTCAGCTATGCCACCGGTCGGACCAGCAGTGCGAAGGGTTGGCCGAAGGGGTTTTGGCCTAGGTTTCTAAGTGCTCACCGAAGGGTACCCTTTGGCTAGTTGAACCGAGGTTAAACCTCCAGTAAGACCGCTGGTGGCCAAAGGGAACAAAGAGTACTCTGGTGCAAAGGTGAGCTCCAACGTGAATATACCTCCAGCGCAAAAGAATACCTTCGGTGTAGAGGGTTTTTTGTGTCCTCTGCGAAGCCCGATCAGACCGACCTCATGCCGCCGGTCAGACCGCAGTGTGCCGGCACGTCAGGTGACAGCACGGCACGGGCCAGTCGTACCAAGGGGTGACCTCCGGTCGGACCGACTACTCTTGGAATGTGTCCTCTGGGCTCCGGCTACCATCTTCCCATGGATGGATCACAACCAAAATCCTTGGAGGAGATGAGAGTGATGAAATACTACAAAAAATACTAAGAGATCAAAATAATTCGGCCATGAGACCGAATTACCAATAGAAATCGATAAAACCGATAGAAATACGTTATGTGGATGAAACGGACGATTCACGAGCGAACCGACAAGGACTTACTGTGATTACGACGCGATGGATGGATGGTTTACAATGCAAACCAGCAAAGATATGCGTGCTAAGATAAAACTAGGGCAAAGAAAGTAAATGTGATTCAAGGTATATAATAGATTGGATCTATTAGCGTTTTGGGGGGCTCCTTGAATCGGCCTTGCCTCTATTTATAGAGGTTGGTCATGGGTTCCTATGCTCTTCTCTGAGTTGGACATGGGTTCCAAGTCGTTAAAATCAATTAGAGATAAAATAGACCCAAAATCAACTATCGTGAGTCAGATACAGATTTGGGCTGGTCTGACCGAGCCCATACGACCGGTCTGATCGGGCCTATATGGCCGGTCATACTGGGTCTACTTGGCCGGTTGGACCAGCCTGTGCCAGGTCTAGGCATATTTTCGGTAAAACTACCAAAAAGCGATATTTTGGTAATTTTGACCATTAATGCCAATTTTTGCTATCAACATTTACATCTCCAACATGATATTTTTTCGCTCATTGTTGAATTTAACATCTTATGAACTATGTTTTTGAAGGGAGCCCAAGGTTACTCACTTGAGAGTATTTGGATGTCAGTGCTTCATTCTAAAACGTGGTAACCTTGACAAATTTGTGTCGTGTGCATCTGATGGAATCTTTTTGTGCTGTTCTTTGCATGGCCACTGCTATCGTGTCTTCAATCTTGATACTAACACTGTTGTTGAATCTTGCGATGTAACATTTGATGGGACATCTCCATGTGTTAGTCCCTTATTTGAACTTGCAAGAGAGGATGATATGAGTGAAACAATCTTTCAGGAAGAAGATTCATCAGATGTTGAAGATAATGAAAATGTACCGCAACCTCCTACTACGACATTTCCAAAAGCTTCGTCCACTTTAGCAAGAGTACCTAAAGCATCGACCTCAGAAAGCTTGGAGAAAACTTCGGCAAGAGTTGAGGGGGAGATTATATCACAAAGAGAAGCACCACTTCAAATTCAGAGAATACATCCCCCTAAGCAGATCATCGGTGAGCTAAATGAAAGGGTAACATGATCTCATGCTCACTTTGTTGATTCTGAGTTTGTTGCTACTTTTGAGCCGTTAGATGTCAGTCATGCTTTATCTGATGCAAGTTGGATTAACGACATGCATGAAGAGTTTGAAATTTTGATAGAAATCGAGTTTGTATTCTTGTAGATCCTCCCCCTAACATTCATATCATTGGAACAAAATGTATTTTCAAAAACAAATAGGGGGAGGATGGGTCTATAGTGAGAAACAAGGCTAGACTTGTGGCTAAGGTTATACTCAAGTCAAGGGGTTGATTTTGGAGAAACTTTTGCTCCGGTAGCTCGACTTGAGGCCATTAGGATTTTGCTTTCTTTTGCATTGTCTTGAGGTGTCAAGCATTTTTAAATGGATGTAAAAAGTGCTTTCCTTAATGGTTTCATAGGAGAAGATGTGTATGTCAAACAACCCCAGGCTTTGAACATCCCAAGTACCCCCATAGAGTCTTTAGACTTCACAAAGCTCTATATGGGCTCAAGCAAGCTCCTAGGGCTTGGTACGACCATCTTAGGAACTTCTTGATTGAGTACAGGTACAAAATGGGCTCTGTTGATAAGACGTTTTTCACTCTTATGCATGGCAAAGATTTCTTACTTGTTTAGATATATGTTGATGACATAATTTTTGGTGGATCATCTCATAGTCTTGTGGTCGAGTTTATTGATTCTATGAGCAGGGAGTTCGAAATGTCGATGGTGGGCGAGCAGACCTCCTTCCTTGGTTTGCAAATCAAGCAAAGTAAACAAGGAACCTTTGTACATCAGACAAAGTACACTAAATACCTGCTAAAATGCATTGACATGGCTGATGCAAAACCACTTGCTATCCCAATAGGAACTTCAATTACGCTAGATCCGGCCTTAAGATGGAGAAGAAGTGGACCAAAAGGAGTTCCAGAGCATGATCGGCTCCCTCCTCTACTTGACGACTATGAGGTCGAACATACACTTTGCAGTATGTCTGTGCGTTCATTTTCAGGCTTCTCCAAGGGCTTCACATTGTCATGCTGTCAAGCGTATACTAAGGTATCTCAATCACACTCTCGAATTTGGCATTTGGTATTCTGCATCATCTTTGTTATGCTTGAGAGGTTTTTTAGATGCTGATTTTTCTGGTTGTCGAATTGATCGAAAGAGTACAACTGGTACTTGCCATTTTTTGGGCTCTTCTCTTGTGTGTTGGTCTTCTTGTAAACAGTCTAACGTTGCATAGTTGAGAAACCAAGGGTTGGTTTCGGTGTTTGTGATGAGTGATTGATAGGTTTTTAACCTCTGATTCGAAGGGGTACCTCCGAAGGGGGCTCGGAGGTTGGAACTCCGAAGGGGGTTCGGAGGGTGGACCTCCGAAGGTGTTCGGAGGGTGCTTTGGTTGCTGCAGCTTGTTGCAGCAGAGTGTGCCTGTCGGAGGGGTCCGACAGTACACGATGACTGGGTCTGTACCGAAGGTCTCGGTACTTTGGGCGGTACACCGGAGTGTGTACCGAAGGTTGCTAACCCGGAGAGGTCTCCGGAGTACTGGATACACTTGTCTGTTTGTCTGTGGTGCGCAGGGGACTGCGGAGGCTATGGACGGTTCATGGCAGGTGAACCTGGGTCAAGCGGGAGGCTTGATGCCAGGGGAGCGTGGAGCTCCGTCATGGTGGCTGCGAAGGGGTCTGGGTCGGTCCTCGGGTCGAGGTGCACCAGGAGAAGACAGTAAGTGCGGAGCGTGGCTCCGGGTGAAGGTACTCTGAGACAAAGTCCTCGGAGGTGAGGCACTTCGAAGGTACTTCGAATGGAGTGACTTCGGAGTTTGGTAGTTCAAGTCCTCTGCGGAGGCAAGGCGTTCGAAGTGTGCTCCGGAGGGAGACATTCGAAGGTACCCGACGAAGGTCTCAGAAGTCTAGGCGCATCGAAGGCATGGTCCGGGTGAGGCTCGTCGAGGAGTGTGCTCGGGGAGAGACACTGCGACGAAGTGCTCATGGAATGCTTCGTGCGGAGGCCTTGGACGAAGGAGGGACTTCGAAGGGTGGTACTCCGAAGGTGGGGCTCGGAGTGAGGAAGGCTTCGGAGCAAGGCTGGCTTCGGAGCAAGGTTGACGTGTGGTGCTTCGGCCATGCATGGCTTCGGTACACAGACTGACAGAGTTCGAGCTGGGAGTAGCTGCGAAGCCATGGTGGTCCACTCCGGAGGTGGTGGTGCGAAGGCCCAAGGGCTTTGACGGCTTCGGCTCAAAACTGTCACTGTATCGGAGACTATCTTCGGCGAAGCGAAGGCTGTCAGGCTCAAGGCTTCTCGCCGAAGCTACCGCACCCCTCGCGTGTGAAGGGGGGCTTCAGGAAGGTCAAAGACTGCAAAGGCTGACATTGTCTGCTCTGCAAAAAGCTGACATTGTCCCCTCTGCAAAGCTGACAGAGAAGCCTCCAGAATAAAGTTGACTACCTTTTGTACCCCTCTGTTCTGTAGAGACAAAACTGGTGTAAACCCTAGGGGTAAAGTAGTCAATTCACTTGGGTGAATAGTGGCTATAAATATGGGAGCTGGGTAGATAACATTTAACACTTTGAGCATTTACTGTTGAGCTCCTGTACTAGCCTCCACACACTTTGTATTCATCCAGTGAATTCATTTTAGTGTTCCTTGTTCAAGCGGCGAAGCCCTGCTTCTGTGTGCTTTTTGCCGTAGCTTGTTTTACATACCTCGCTGCATACTTCGTCCATTTGTATGTCACCTTGAGTGACTTGTGACAGTGCATCGAAGCCTGTGTTGGCGAAGTGTGTGTGTGTGAAGTGTGTTTTCAGTGTGCGTTCGCTCTGTGTAACAGGAGGCTAGACCTTGCTGCTTACTAGCGAAGCCCTGATCGGAGCCCGTTTAACTTCGCGTGTCGAAGCCCCTAGCGAAGTCTGTTAGTGTGTGTTTAGACCTTCAGTGTACGAAGCCCAGCACCAGTTGCTGTCGCTAAGAATTAGGTCGAAGTCCTCAGAGGGCAGTCCACTCTTGCGAAGGGTGAAGTGCGAAGCCTGCTCGAAGCACTCTGTGTGCGGAGCCCTGCACTGACTTAGCAGAGTTGTTTTCGGGCTTGTGGGTGGAGCGAAGTCTGCTTGACTTCGGACTTTTACTCCTTGCGAATCCTGTGTTCGGAGGTGTCAAATACCTCCGAACCAGACCTTCGAAGGTTGGTGTTCGAAGCCTGTTCCGCAGTAGACAGAATTAAAAACCGAAGGCTGTTTTTAGCCTGAATTTTTAAAAGCTCCCATTCACACCCCCCTCTGGTCGCCGTTTCCGGTCCAACAATTGGTATCAGAGCAGGTTAAGATCACAAGTTGACCTTAACCGGTTTTGTGATCTGTTGGTGACATGGACAGAGCTAGTAAAATTCCTCTGTTCGATGGGACTGATTTTGCATACTGGAAGGTGCGCATGGACTCACAATACTCCATCCCTGAGACTCGCACCTCTCAAACAGAGAAAGATCAGTATAATGCCAACTCCAAGGCTAGGAATATACTGTTCATTGGTTTGAGCCGGAGTGAGTTCGATAGGGTGCAGCACCTTAGGACTGCTAGGGAAATTTGGACCACTCTCACTATCTTTCATGAGGGCTCTACTCATATTAAGGCCAGGCGCCAAAGCACATACAATCAACAGTATCAGCTGTTTGTGCAGGCACCTGGTGAATCTATAGATGCCATGTTTTCGCACTTTGATGCTGTAGTGAGTAACTTGCGGTCCAACAGGATGCTTGCTTACAATGATCATGACAGGGCTATCAAGCTTCTCTATGGTCTTTATCGTAGCATATGGGAAGTGAAGATATCCAGCATTGAGGAGTCCGCAGGCTATGACACATTGACCTGTGATGAGCTCTTCAGCAAGCTGAAGTCCACAGAGATTGCCAAGTAATCTCTTGCTGTGCACAGAAGCTCTTTGCCACAGCCATTGGCATTGGTTTCTAGCACTAGTCGTGGCACCGCTGCAGAACTAAGCACATCTGGTACTTGTGTTCTTGCAGATGGTTTTGCTTTGTCCTCCCTAGTCTCCGTCACAAAGGAGCAGGTGGATACTCTGGATGATGATGAGCTTGCTCTCATTGCCAGAAGGTTCACATCGCTTTCATCATGAGAGACGGGATCAGAGGAGAAGTGGTTTTAGTGGTTGCTTTGAATGTGGCGACACTTCTCATATCAAGGCGAATTGCCCTAAGCTCAAAAGGAGAGATGAGAGTGAGCGCCCCAAATACCACAAAAAGGAGAGGAAACCCTTTGTGAAGGGCAAGCGCGGCAAGGTGGCTAAAAGAGTAGCCAAAGTGGCTTCCAAAGCATTTGTTGCTGCTCTCAGCGACATCGACACTTCCTCAACTGAGGAGTCGAGCTCTGAGGAGGAGGAGTCCCCAAGGAAGGAGGACAAGAAGGACAAGAAGGGACGAGACTTCACCGGCCTTTGCTTCATGGCCGATAGCAATCACAGCGGCGATGAGCTTGACTCATCTGAGGTACCTCTATCCTATGACCAGCTTTCAATAAAATTAGATGAGCTGAATGAAGTAGTTCTTGGTCAGGATAGATTACTTGTGCAAGCCGCTAGAGAAGAAAAGACCTTAGACTTAGCCTAGAATCCGTTTCTACTGAATATGCCATGCTTAAGTCTAAAGTAAGTGATGCTGAATGTGAATCTTGTACTGTAGTCATGGGTGAGCTTGCTCACTTGCATTCTGTACATGCTCAAACTCTTTCTGAGCTTGAGACTGCACAGAAGCAGCTTTTGGTGGTGGATTCTAGACCTCATGATAATATTGAATGCATGAACTGTTCTTTATTGCGCGAGAGCATTAATTACGTGATAAACATGTTCATGATTTGGAGGCTAGATTGGAGAGGGCCGGTAGTTCTAAGGATGTGCAGCCTGTTTATGACACATGCATTACCCTTAAGGACCAGCTAGGCACTGTTAGAGAGTGAGCTAAGAACCTCATGTCTGAAAATGAATACCTTCTTTCTGTGGTTAACAAATGCACTGAGGAAAAGGGTAGGATGGATTTGCTCTTGGCCAAGACCAAGATGTGTGCTGACAGAGCAGGGTTAGCTCTAGGTTTGGGTTTTGAGAGGATTCCTTCAGAAAATGGAAACAAACTGTTTTTTACCTCTCCCACTACCCTAGAGAAGAGAGAGCTCTGTTAGACACCCCATCAGCCAAAAAGCCTACCCGACCACCAAAGAAAACCACCCCTCCTGCCAAGAAAAATCATCCCAAGAGAACCACTCAGCAGAAGCCTAAGGAGCATGTGAGAGTTGCTCCTAAGACCCATGAGAGTGCCCCGAGGAGAGTGTTTCATTGTTCTTATTGTCAGCGGGCGGGTCATTGGTTGGGTTCTGTTATCGTCGCATCAAGGATGAGCGACGCTCTCAGGCGATGAGTACCAGGACATGCATTACCATATTTAGGTATGCATGAGTCTGAGTTCTACTATCGTCCTGCTTTTGAGGCTCCTCGTGCCTCTCGGAGAGGTTTTGCTCCTCGAGGTGTTCACCATGTTCCATATGGTGGTAGACCCCGGGCGAGTAGCTTTGTACCTCGTCAGAGTAGGAGACCTCGACATGTTGTTCGATCACCGCATGTAGGTAGACCTCGCACTTTGCATCATTCTGATTACCATGTGCGTAGACCGTCTACTTTTACTGCACCTACTACTCGTGTCACTCAGTGCTGGATGCCTCTTCATTTTTTCACTCACCCCAGCACTGAGCGATCGAGATATTCTTATCATGTGTAGGTGACAGATCGAGGCTTTGAGGGCACGTGGATCATGGACTCCGGTTGTTCGCGCCACATGACCGGAGATGCAGCATGGTTCTCCAGCCTCACCACAACCAAGCAAAGGGAACATATCACCTTCGGCAACAATCGAAGGAGTAGAGTGAAAGGTAAAGGTGTGGTAAGAATCAACTCGAATTTCACTCTCAAAGATGTTGCTTTGGTTGAAAATCCGGGGTACAATTTGTTGTTTGTATCTCAGTTGCTTGATGAGGGCTTCGAAGTGCGATTCCATCGCAATACTTCGCAAGTGCTCAATTCTGATGGCGTTGTAGTGTGTAAGATCTTTAGAGTTGGGAGAGTTTTTGGAGCTGATTTTTATGAGTCATCTGGTTCTTCTCATTGTCTTGTTGCAAATTCCACCTCTGAGCTTTGGAAGTGGCATAGGAGACTAGGGCATATGAGCTTTGAGTGCTCGCTCGTCTGAGTGCCCTAGGTCTGATCCGAGGATTGCCCAAGCTCAAGTTTGAGAAGAATTTAGTTTGTGCTCCGTGTCGACATGGAAAAATGATTGCTGCTTCGCATTCGCCAGTCACCACAGTGATGACTGAACAACCCGGAGAACTTCTCCATATGGATATTGTAGGTCCTTCTTAGGTTAGTCTTTAGGCGGCAAGTGGTATGTTTAGTCATTGTCGACCACTTCTCTCGCTACTCTTGGGTCTTCTTTCCTGCCAGCAAGGATGAAGTGTTCTCACACTTTCGGAGCTTGGCTTGAGACTTTTCACTGAACTCCCTGGTGCATTAAAATTCATTCGAAGTGATAATGGCACCGAGTTCAAAAATAGTCTCTTTGTTGACTTTTGCATGGAGCATGGCATAGAACATCAATTCTCTGCTCCGCGGGTTCCTCAACAGAACGGTGTCGTTGAGAGGAAGAACCGCACTTTGGTTGAGATGGCCTAGGACGATGCTTGATGAGCATAGGACTCCTAGAAAATTCTGGGCTGAGGCCATGAACACTGCTTGTTACATCTCAAACCGAATATTTCTTGCGCTCAATTTTAAACTTGACATCTTATGAGCTACGTTTTGGGAAACAACCCAAGGTTACTCATCTTCGAGTTTTTGACTGTCGTTGCTTTATCCTAAAACGTGGTAATTGGATAAATTTGAGTCGCGCTCTTCTGACGGGATCTTGTTGGGTTATACTACACATGGTCATTCTTATCGTGTTTATAACTTGGATACTAACACTGTCATCGAGTCATGTGATGTGACTTTCGATGAATCAACCCCCTCTGTTAGTTCTGGTGTTGAACAGGCAAATGAACATGACATGGAATAGACCATCTTCGAAGACGAAGATCCCGGAGAATTCGAGGATGAACCCCTACTACCCTCGACATCAACTCCCGAAGCTGACCCCGCTTCAACCACTTCGGCACGAGGTCCCGAAGTGACTACCTCAACATCGGTCATCTTGGACCACTCCAACGCACAAGTTGAGGGGGAGACTGCATCCCGCCGCGAGGCTCCACATCATGTTCAAAGGATGCACCCTCCCGAGCAGATCATTGGTGAGCTTGATCAAAGGTAACACGTTCTCATGCTCATTTCATTGATTCAGCTTTTGTTGCTTCTTTCGAGCCTTTAGATGTTAGTCATGCACTTTCTGATTCTAGTTGGATCAATGCCATGCATGAGGAACTTAAAAATTTTGAGAGAAACCTAGTCTGGACTTTAGTTGATCCTCCACCAAATATTCATTTCATTGGAACAAACTGGATTTTCAAAATAAACAAGGGGAGGATGGAACAATAGTTAGAAACAAGGCTAGACTTGTAGCTCAGGGTTATTCTCAACTAGAAGGGATTGATTTTATTGAAACTTTTGCACCTGTTGCTCGCCTTGAGGCCATTAGGATTTTGCTTGCCTTTGCGACATCCCTGGGATTCAAACTCTTTCAAATGGATGTCAAAAGTGCTTTTCTTAATGGATTCATAGGTGAAGATGTTTATGTAAAACAACCTCCTGGTTTTGAAAACCCCAAGTACCCACATAAAGTCCTTAAACTTCATAAGGCTCTTTATGGACTCAAGCAGGCCCCTCGGGCTTGGTATGATAGACTTAAGTCTTTTCTACTTGAGCGAGGGTATTTGATGGGCTCTGTTGATAAAACCCTGTTTACTCTCAAGCATGACAAAGATTTCCTCCTGGTTCAGATTTATGTGGATGATATCATCTTTGGTGGCTCTTCTCATGCTTTGGTTGCCGAGTTTGCAGAAACCATGAGCAGGGAATTTGAAATGTCCATGATGGGTGAACTCACTTTTTCCTTGGGTTGCAAATCAAGCAATGCAAACAAGGTACCTTCGTCTACCAAACGAAGTACACCAAGGACCTGCTCAAGAAATTCGACATGGCAGATGCGAAGCCCCTCGCCACTCCAATGGCTACATCTGTAGCATTGGATCCTGACGAAGATGGAGAAGCCGTAGATCAGAAGGAGTTCCGAAGCATGATCGGCTCCCTCCTCTACTGACTGCTACGAGGCCGGACATACACTTCACAGTGTGTCTGTGCTCTCGTTTTTAGGCTTCACCACGAGCTTCGCACCGTCAAGCAGTAAACGCATACTCAGGTATCTCAAACATACCCTCGAATTTGGCATATGGTATTCAGCATCTTCATCTTTGTGTTTTCGAGGTTATTCCGATGCGGATTTGCTGGGTGTAGGATTGATAGGAAGAGTACCTCTGGTACTTGTCATTTTCTGGGTACTTCTCTGGTTTGCTGGTCTTCCCGCAAATAGTCTAGTGTTGCACAATCGACGGCTGAGGCCGAATATGTTGCTGCAGCTAGCTGTTGCTCTCAGATTTTGTGGATGGCTTCCACTTTGCGGGATTTCGGGTTATATTATAAGAGTGTTCCACTTTTCTGTGATAACACTAGTGCTATTTGTATTGCAAACAACACGGTTCAACACTCCAGAACCAAACACATTGATGTTCGGTATCATTTTCTCAGAGATCACAATGAGAAGGGTGATATTGAACTTCAATATGTTGATACCCAACACCAGCTAGCCGATATTTTCACAAAACCCCTCGATGCTTCTCGATTTGCCTACTTGCGTGGGGAACTTGGTATTTGTCACCCGTACGACATTTTGTGAGGGGGAGTTGTCTTCAATTGTACTGCATATGCTCATCATGTGTGAAATTGCATTTACATCTTTGCATTTATATGCCTGGTTGTAATTCATGAAATCATGTCAGCTCAGCTCCTTTTAATTATCTGAAACATTAATGTGCATGATGTTTTCTTTCCAAACTCAAATCATGCTCACTGCTCAATCTTGTATCTAGCATGTATAGGCAGGACTGCTTTAGCTATCTTTTAATCTGCCTGATAGAAAGACATTTTTCCTTCGATGCTAACAATTGCAACTTGAAAAATTGTTCTACTTACTCATGGCTGTTCATCAAGTGCTAAAGATTGATTCACTTAGTTAAAATCAAAACCTCCATGATTTGCATGCTTTAAGTGAAAAGATCCAGGTGGGTTTGTTTGTCGCACTACTCTATTCTAGACTGCTTACCATTGCACATTGGTCTGAACTGGGATAGTGTAGTGTATGCTAAAATCACCGCCTTAAGCTTTCGATGGCTTTCATGTCTAGGCTTGGCTTGATTGGACAGTATAAGGTGGACAAACAAATAACCCCTGGCATTATGACAAAGAACAACAAATTTATTGATCATCAAGTTTGCTTTTAATGCTCCATTTGAACTGGACTTGTATATCTAGAGTAGAAATTGACTAGCTCTGCGCAGTCCTTGCTTACTTCTCTGGTGACCCTGATTGAGTGGTGATGCTTTTCTTTCAAAATGAACAAAATCACATGCTGTCATCATGTTTTTAGAGAATGTTAAATTGAGCTGAGCCCATGATCATTGGTATTACTGTTGGCATATTTTTGCTTTATATGTCTTTGCAATTATGCTCATTTCCAAGCTATGCATCTTTTAAATGCTCCTTGATGCTTGCATTGCCAAAGGGGAAGAAATTGCTACGTTCTCTGCCGTAAGGGAGAAAAATTTGGGTTCTCTGTTGCAAAAAGTATAATTTTCACAGGGGGAGTTTTATCAAAAAAAGGGGGGAGATTTGCCGAAGGGGATTTTACTCTTTTTAAAAAAGGGACGGAGGAAAATTCTTTTGTCAAGTGACATGATTTGGCTCTTTTCTGAGTTTTTATGGTCACTTGTGTGCTGAAAATTTTTAAATTTTCTTGAACTTGAATTTGGTTGTCAATGCACTCATCAAGGGGGAGATTGAGAAACCAAGGGTTGGTTCGGTGTTTGTGATGAGTGATTGATAGGTTTTTAACCTCTGATTCGAAGGGGTACCTCCGAAGGGGGCTCGGAGGTTGGAACTCCGAAGAGGGTTCGGAGGTGGACCTCCGAAGTTGTTCGGAGGGTGCTTTGGTTGCTGCAGCTTGTTGCAGCGGAGTGTGCCTGTCGGAGGGGTCCGACAGTACACGATGATTGGGTCTGTACCGAAGGTCTCGGTACTTTGGGCGGTACACCGGAGTGTGTACCGAAGGTTGCTAACCCGGAGAGGTCTCCGGAGTACTGGATACACTTGTCTGTTTGTCTGTGGTGCGCAGGGGACTGCGGATGCTACGGATGGTTCGTGGCAGGTGAACCTGGGTCAAGCAGGAGGCTTGATGCCAGGGAGACTTGCTGGCAGTCGAGTTCGCAGACTAGCGACACATATCGAAGATCTGTGAGGCTTTGTCGGTTTTGGCTAAAAACCATCACAACAGAAAATGTTTTAAATTCCAATAAATAGGAGTTTACTTTTCTATTTAATAGTCTAGTTTAAGTGTAATCTTTAGTATTTTTTCATAATTTTCAATTCTGAAAAAATATTAAATGAATAGGGTCAATGATGTAATAAATTTCGAGTATGTGGGATCGGAATGGCGACTAGAGGGGGTGAATAGGCGCCTCGACTAATTTTCGTGAATTATATGGCCTTTTCAAAACACCAATCGCACCTCCAAAATCTCAGATTCAAATTTAAACCAATCGGTACAATATTTGAGCACCACTAGTTTGAAAATCACAATTTAGCTTAGTTCGGAGTTTGGTCGGTCGAACTATTCTGTTGGAAACTGAAACTCCGAATTTCACTGCATAGATCGTCAATTGGATTGTCGACAGAAATATATCGGAGATTGATTTGTCGACAAAGACCAAAATACTCACACAACAGTTCAAATCAGATTTGAAATTATAAATCAGCTTAACACAATTGAATTCCAATTGAAAACACTACACTTCTGAAAAATTCTAGACGATGAATAGTAACACTCAGATTCAATTCAAATCAGAATTCAGATTGCAACTTTATATTAATTTAGATTTGCAGGTTGTTGAACAAAAACAATTTGTAATCTGTCCCTAGATGTATAATGAGTATAAAACAAACTCAAATCAGTATATCAAATCAAATCAGACAAATCAAATCAGATTTCAGTAGTAAAATGCAAATTCTGAAAATTGTTTGATGATGAATATTGTCACTGGATACAGAGCTGAACACATAATCAGTTTTCCAGATAACTTTCAGTTCTTTTTGCTCAAATCAGTACTGAAAGTTATCTGGAAAACTGATTATGTGTTCAGCTCTGTATCCAGTGACACTATTCATCATCAAACCAATCTCCAGCAGAAGCATTTCGTCATTTCAAACTCCAATTAAGAGGAAGAATTCTTTTTGGGGTGTGTTGGGTGATCTCAACAGGTCATCTTATTTAGGAGAATTTGTTGAGGCGCCTATTCAAGCCCCTCTAGTCGCCTATTCCGATCACACACATGTTGATTTTGCTTTGTTGAATATGTTTGATATGTGTCATGAGAATGGTTTTTAATTCTAAAATTTAAAATATGATCACTGCTTAGTCTGATAACTACCATTAGTAGGTTGAGTGATGTTGCTATCTTTTAAATGCTTGGTAGCTAAGTCCTTTACACTTGGATGCAAACATGCAACTTGAACATTTTAATGTTTTCCATAGAAATCTTGTACCAAAAATTGATAAAAATGAAATTGATATCTGTGCGTTTTGTGATGACATTGTAAAGATTCAAGTGGGTTTTCTTTGTCGCACTACATTATTCTAGACTACTTACCATAGCACTTTGGTATGGACTAGGACACTGTAGTGTATGCCGAGATCACTGCTTTAAGCTTCTTATGGTCTTTGTTGACCTAGGTTTGGCTTGGTCGGTTAGCATAAGGTTTACATGCAAATAATCCCTAGCACTAAAATCAACAAGAAAAAGGATCAAAAAGCTAGAAAATATTGCATAACAAGTATGCTGAAGCTCCATGTTTTTGGTCTTGCATATCTGGGTAGTATCTGCTAGCGTTTGCATTCCATGCCTTACCATGTCTAGTATGCTAGTCTTAGTGGTGATGTTTTTGTTTGCTAAATCCTAAAAATGCTTGCTCTTGATTTTCCTTGGATATGGTTAATTTGAGCTTATCATACAATACTTTTAGACAAATTCAAGCCAGATGCTTGTTGTTGGCGCAACGGATTAAGCTAACAGGTTCTATAAGATCAAGAACTGACAAACAAAGTGTTTGTGAATGCGGACTATCTCAAGCCTCCGAATAGGATAATAGCTCAGAATAGTTCGAAGTGTGTATTGAATATCTGAATATTCGATGCCTGTTAAAGGGTGAGAAGGGGAGTGTTTATAGGTAAAACCTATAGGGAAAATACCTTTTTACCCCTTAATTACAACCGACATAGTGGATACTATTTCGGTATCCCTTATAGGGTTAGTATGGTAAAACATGTTTGAAGGATGTCGATAAAGTAGACGTCCCATCCTTCTGGTTGTTTTCCACTCCAGAGGGGAAGCCTTTCGGAGGGTCTCTTCAGACCGGAACCTGGATGGACCCTTTGGCTTTGAGCCCTTCAACCCAGAGGCAAGTTTTGGACTCCGGGATTAAGACTTGCCTTCATCTTCGTCGCATAATGTATTTGCTTGGAATCTTGGAGGATTATGAGGATGAAGTATTTTCCCCCAATAGTAGCCCCTCGAATACGCTTCTCCAAATAGCCTGTACAACAAGGAGAGCAGTATACGCAAGAAATATTTTCATGCTCAGGAACTTAGAAAAAATTCAAGGTATTATAACCGTTTGAAGTGTCTTTGGCATCGAAGGTGATGAGAACATCACCAGTTGGGATAGGATCATGATTGTGAGGAAATAAGTTAAGGTACATGCTTTCAATGTTATATTTAATTTTATATATTTGAACTTCAATGATACAACCATACATGAATACCAAGATCCAATTATTCGAGTTCGAGCACGACGATTAAATCTCCAGGTCAACTTGTTTCTAAATATCATAGTATATTATCTTGAGAATAAATTACTACCTATTATTAAATCATCAAGGGGGAGATTGAGAAACCATGTTGAAGAACATGGGTTTGATACTCCAGATGTGATGAGTGATTGTCAACGGAAGTCAAGAAAGAGATATGAAGACCTACCGAGTCTGAGGCACGTGTGACTCAGGTACACGGGCAGCGAGTGATAGCCGGGTAGAGGAGCCGAGGAGTCGGGCTGGCCCAATCCGGGTACATGGGCTAGGAGCGGCAGATGATCCACCGGTCTATTGACTGGGTTTGACTTAGTTACACGGGCGTCGAGCGATTGCCGGGCTGAGGAAGCTGCGGGGTCGGGTCGGCCGAATCCGGGTACCCGGTGCGAAGACGGTGGACGCTTTGTCAGTTTCGGCGCAAAACTGACAACCTATGATTATTTTTTTAGGATATTAATATTTAGTTTTAAGTTCAGAATATTTTTATTTGAGTCAGGTGATTTTTCTAAGAATATTTTAGTAATTTTTGAATTTATTTTAGAGTCAGTGTTAATTTACCCTAGGGGTAAATTAGTCTTTTCATGTATTAGGAGTCGCCTATAAATAGGCCCCTATCCCCTTGGGGATAGATGACTGTTTTCTCTATAATCAATCTACAATCCACATTTGTTTTTTCGCGACTATTCTTCTTCCATGAAAAGTTGGCTACCGGTTTTGGATCTAGAAAAACCTTCTCCTCCGTCGTGCTTCTTCCAACGCGCGGATCCCACGGCGTAGGTTTTTTTTTGCTGCAGCAACAGCACTCCGCATCAGGGCTGCCGGTACTCCGTTTTCTCCATGGTAGGCATTTATTTCCGCGCAGCGCAGGACATCAATTTTTCAGCAACAATTTTTTTCTTGCGCACGGTAGTCTAGTAGGCAAAGCCTTTTCCTTGGCCAGGGCACTAGCATCTACCGCATGGTAGATGGCTGCTAGCTGTGCCTAGCATGCGTCTAGGGCCTGCATGCTAGCTCGGCATTTTTTCTTTGCTGCAGCTTGAGAATTTTTGCCTCGGTCTCCGGCGCAGGCCAGAGATGTGTTTCGGCGCATAGGCAATTTTTTCTCGGCAGCAGCAATCCAGCGTGCACACGGCATCAGATCTCTCAGGCATCACGGCGGATCGGCCTCAATAGCATGCAGGTAAGTTTTTTTGTAATCTAATCTCCTATTTCCTAGGTAGATTAGTTAGATAGGTAATCATCTATATTTAATTAGCCTGCGAATTCGATTATTAATTTGTGGTTAACTATTATCTGCTAAAATATTATTAGAGCTCGCATATTTTATTTAAGTGTCTTTAATCTGCTCATATAAAAAGAAAAATTTATTAGTCGCAGTATAATTTTTATTCTAGTTTTTAAGTGAAATATTTTAGGTTTATTCCTGAAGTAATTTTGGAATGATCCAAAATTTATTCATTTGATTAGTATTTTTATTTCTAGACTACAAATATTTCGAGATTTATCTAGGTGTTTTTATTTACTGCAGTAATTTTATTTGGCATATCTTTAATATCATTTCAATTAAGACACCGGTCTTTTTTAGACTAGACAACTTCAGTTCCAGTTTTTTGCTGTGCTAATATTGTGCCTGGTTAAGTTTGTTTGAGTGTTGGGACTAGTATATAGTTTAGCAAGAAATTTTTAGGCGCCCATTCACCCCCCTCTGGTCACTACATTCGGTCCTACAAGTGGTATCAGAGCGAGGTTAGGGTTTTCTAATATCTTAACCGATTCTAAACCTAGGTAGTGACCATGACGTCTTCTGGTAAAATCCCATCCCTAGAAGCTTTTGGCTACACTTATTAGAAGACTCGCATGCGAGCATACCTTATGAGCCAGAGCTCGAACATATGGGAGATTTGTGTTCATCCTACTTTCACCAAAGTGACTATTGCTGCGGATACTGCTGCATATGTAGTTACCCAGCATCAAAATAATAGTAAGGCGGTGAAAATTTTATTATTTGGTCTAGGTCCTAGTGAGTTCGAGTGTGTTAGCCATCTCACCACTGCTTGAGAGATCTGGGCTACCCTCTAGGCACACCATGAGGGGACAGCTTAGGTAAAGGCTAGGCTCTACCAGACCTACCGGCGTGAGTATGAAAATTTCTCACAGAAGCCGGGTGAGACTGTTGAGGCCTTGTTTGGTCATTTTCAATCGATCATTAACAAGCTTCGCGTTAACAAGGCCGAGCGTGATCAGCTGGTCTCGGATCATGAACAGGCGCTTAAGGTGCTCCATACCTTGGACCCTAAGATCTGGGAGATCAAGGTTTCTTCTATTGTTGAGAGCACGTCTTATGATACCTTGACTATCGCAGAGCTTTTTAGTAAGCTCAAGGCCGCAGAGGTCGATATCCAGTTGAGATCAAATCTCACTGGTTCTGGGTTGTTGGGACGACGGATCGAACCAACAGGTTTTGAGAGTATTGGAATGCAGTGTGCTCTGTATTCTTGGATCGTGTGTCCATTACAACTGTAGTCGGGGGGTATTTATAGGGTGACCATCCCTGAGGGGCCAGGCACCTCTGAACCGCCAACCGCTAGTTGGCCCGATGCTGACCGGTAGTACAGACATGGCCTGACACTGGCCGGTAGTACAGACAAAATGGACTCCGCGTAGTACAGACAAGAACATTCGATCCTGACAGCGTATCGGCCGTGTCGGACGCTACAAAGGCCACCCAACACGGCGCAGACGATCACGATCTTGTCCCCGCACGGCCTTGACTAGGTCCTTCCTTCGTATGGCTCCCCCCCGGAGCCTTTGGTCCGCCCGAGGGTTGGCCTCCAGCGTTTGGCCGGTAGCTCCCTCCGAAGACCCCTCCGGCGCGCCTTGGAACCTCCGGAAGCCTCCGGCTCCCTCGCTCGGAGGTCCAGGCACCTCTGGTCTAGGGCTTCGGGTCCCTTGGTGATGGTCTTCCTTCGGAGCTGTACGGACCTCCTCGTTCCTCTACTCTCATCGGGATTATCTCCCCCAACAGTAGCCCCTCGCTTCTTTCCTCTTCGAGAGCCCTGCGTAAGAGAGGGTGGAAGTGCATATGATAATCTTAACAACCTTCATAAGGGAACAACTTACATATAGATGCCGAATTCCGCTTCGGGGCGGCCCTGCCCAATCGTTTCGGGAATGTTTCGGAATCAGCGGGGCGTCCCGGAGCCCGGAGGCCAGGAACTAATCCAGGAACACCTTCGGCGAGTCAATCGCTTCTCCCCCCTTCGAAGAAAGAAGTTTGACCGGTAGTGCGGGCGCCCACGCGCCTTTGACCACCAGGTTCGGGTGCTCGAGGAGGCGAGCCAGAGCATTACTCGGCGCAGTTAATGCGGCGTGCATGCATGCGACATCGAGGAAGTGGACCATCATGGACTGGCACACCCGAGGCACCGGTTGGGTCTTAAATGCCACGCGACCGTTACGCGCACGCGCTGAGTGGGCGGAAGGTGGACCGGTGGCGACTTCCACGCTTAAATAGCCCCTGCTGCGCTGGTTGGCCCTCTTCATGCCCACTTGTCCAGCTTCCTTGCTTCATTCTCGACTGCAAGCACCTGTTCTTTGAGCTCCCGCTTCCTCCCTGCTTCCTCTCGCCATGGTGGAGAAGAGAGCTCCCGTCGCGGCGGTAGATCCCCGTTTCTTGCAGCGCCAGATCGCGGCAGCAGCGGCAGCGGCAGTGACTGCCTCTGGTCCGGCTGAAGCACGTGACCCGCGAGAGCTCCGTCCCGCGTCAGAGCGGTTTCGGGAGCAAACCCTAGAGCTTGGGCCGTCGGTGTGCACCGACTCATCCATCGAGCAGGCGATTAGGGGCCGCCTTGGCCCTGAGTCACCGGCGAGGAAGCCAGGCCGGGAAACGGTCCCGCTGCCGCGAGAAGGGGAGGTCGTCGTCTTCGAGGCCTTCTTCGATGCGGGGCTTGGGTTCCCCGCTTTGGAGCTCCTTGCCGGAGGGCTTGACGCCTTCCACTTGGAGCTCCCGCATCTATCTCCGAACGCCATGGACCGCCTCGCCATCTTTGAATGGGCCATGCACGCCGAAGGCTGCGAAGGGAGAGCGGAGGTCTTCGCGCAAATGCACGAAGCCCTTTGCCAACCGAAGAAGAAAGGGGGCCAGATACTGGCCTTCGGGAGCATCAACTTTCATCTCCGGAGGAGGTACGCGGACTCCTTCCCCGCGAAGGCCATCAACGAGAGGTGGTACTCCAAGTGGGTGAACCGCTGGTTCTACGTCCACGTGGGGCTCAACTCTGGGCTCGCCTGGCCTCCGCGCCATATCTGGTTCCGGAGGGAGGCGCGCGTCGAGGCCAGCACCAGCTCAGTCTCTGTGAGGATCCAGCTCCTTCAAATCGTCGCCCGCCGGATGAGCATGCGGGATCTGACGGAGGAGTTCGTGGCCCTCGAAATCCCGCCGCTGAAGGAGGAGTGGCCGGCGTCACTTCGGAGCAGCCAAGACGAGTCGACCTCGACGGAGCTCTCCCGTCAGCTTGGTAAGCATCCGTACTTCTTGTTTCGCTTCCTTCTGCTGTGGTCGGAGGGTGCCCGCTCCTATCCTTCGAATGTAGGGTCGTTCGTCGATAGGACGCCTGAGGAGGTGGCCCGCCTGGCAAAGAGGATCCTTGGGGCCCCCACTCCGGCCGAATACACTCGGCAGCTGGAACTGGTGGGGTCTTGGGAGTGATCCAACTGGGTATGGGATGTACTCGAGCTCTCACCCTCACCTCTTCCGGAGGGGGAGGTCCTCCGAGCCATTTCAAAGAGGAAAGTTGCCGACCCCGACGGCGGGCTCTCCCCCTAGCGCCCCTCAAAGAAGAAGAAGATGGTGAAGGGCCCGAGGAGGCTTTCTCCGACTCACTCCTCCTGCCTCCCACTCCGAATGGGGGTGTTCCAGCGAAGGGGCTAGGTCGGAGCCAGAAGACCCTCCGATGGTTCCGGGCCCGAACCAGGTGGACCGGCCGGGCACCGAAAGAGCCGGAGACACTCTTGCTCCACCGGACCCTTCGACGCCTGTCCCGGGTACTGGGCAGGAGGCACCAGCCACTGAAACGGTGCCGCCCCCCAAGGCCGCTCCTCCTGCGCGACCCGGCTTCGGAGGGGGTCTCCGTCAGCTCCCAGGGGAGCAGGGAGTCCGATAGTCTAGACCAAGGGGGGCTGGCCGACCCGCTCAGCACCATCGAGGGGAGCGCCAACGTGGAAGCTGAACTCGCCACGGCGGCGGCGGGTTCCCCGGTGAACTCGATAGACAACTTGTTCTATCAACCGAGTACTTCGGGGCATGTCCAGCCTTCGGGGGACTTCGTCGAGGCTGCGCATGAAGGTACGCAAAACTCGCCTGATCTCCTTTAAAGGTGCCGGGCCTTCTCGTCCTTAGCCCTTGTTTACCCCAAGTAGGTACGTCCAGTCCGAGCCACCGACCCAGTCGTGAACCCCTCCAAGGACGACGCAGACGCGAGGTCCTAGAGTTCCCGCTAATGCGGTGGGGGCTTCGGAACCACAAGATGGGGTGGGGTCCGGAGCCGCCTAGGAGGCCTCTCCGGGGGCTGACCAAGACCATGGGACCCAGCCTCGACCACCCTCCAGCCCGCGGGGCGCGCGCTCTAGCGTGCCCCTCCTGTGCCCCTACTTGGCAGGGAGCGAGGACTTCGTGTCCAAAGTGGCCCCGATCCACGACTACTACCTTCGCTTGCGGGAGGCTCCGGTGATTGAGGAGCTCGGGCAGATGGATGGTCTTGAGCTCGGTCGGGCCATTGAGAATGCCGCAAGCCAAGTATTTCCTAGGAGTTCTTCTCGGTGAGCCCCTAGCCCTCCTTTTTTCTGATTCACCCCTTCATGTGCAGGTAGTCGCGCTGGCACATGGCTCGCTGCTCTCTCTGCTCTCCGATCGCCACCGCCATGAGACCGACGCCTCGGGGTTCTCCGCCCGAGCGGACGCCGCCGAGAGGCTGGCCTGCGAGCAGGCGGCGGAGATCGAAAGACTTCGCCTTCAGGCGGCTAGAGCCGAGGACGCTCGAGGCTCGGGCGGCGGAGGTTGACTCCCTCAAAGCTCAAGTCGCAGAGCTGGAAGGGCTCCGAGCTCGGGCGTCCTGAGCGGACGAGCTCGAAGTGGAGGTCGACGGCCTTCGGGCCCGAGCCGCCGAGGTGGAGAGGCTCCGGTCCTGAGCCGAGGAGGCGGAGCGACTCGAAGGGGAGGTCTCCGCACTTCGGGCTCAAGTTTCGGAGATGGATGAGCTCTGAGAAGCAGCAGCTAGCGCCGTAGTCCTCGGGGCCCGAGTGCTCCAGATGGAGCAGACCGGGGCAGACCTCCTCACCCGGAATGAGGAGATGGCCGAGGTGCTCGCCTAGGAGGAGAAGACGGTGGCTGACACCGCGGTATCACTCCGGAGGACGTTGTCGCGCTATGGCACCGGGTGCGCCGCTTTCGACGTCGCCCGGGAGCCCCTTGTCCGCCGGATAATGTTTATCCAGGACGCCATCCGGCAAATAAGCCTCACCGTGTCGAAGTACGGTGAGGTATCAGCCCAGGGTAGCTGCCTTCGAGATCCTCCGGCACCTCAAATCGTCCAGCCTCCCTCTACCTTCAGCTTCGAGCTCGCATCATGTCACCTTCATAGGGGACCACCTCCGGTCGCCGAGTCCGGCGGTAACACAATCTTGGAGGGCGCTCAAGGTGACTTGGCAAACCGAGGGCCCTGAAGTGATCAGAGCTTGGTTGGAGGAGGCGCTTCGTGCTAGCGACCCTTCGGTCCCCTTCGAGGCCTTCGTCCCCCGGCTCGCCAACCAGACCCGAAGGTGTAATTCCCTTAGGATCTTTATGCTGCATACCCTGTAATAGCTTAGAAACTTATTCGTGCATTAATAAAGAGTACTTTGGGGATTACTCAGGGTGTCTATGCTTGTTATTGCGATATTGAGTTACTCGAGCTCGACGATGCATCTTCGTCACCGATGGGCTATTCTTGAAGCCCTGAGGGCAAATCGGCCTGCGCTTCGCCCTTCCCCGGGGTAGCGACGGGCATGCGGACCATGACGTTCTCCAAGGGGTTCTGAGCCTTGTTAAGGAGGAAGAGAGAGAGAGCCCCGAGATCCGTCTTCGTCTCCTGAACCAATGGATTGGTCCGACACGGAAGCTGGTCTGGGCGGAGCACCTTCCTGAGGGAGAGAATCCGCGCAGCTGGGCTCAACTGCAAGAAGACTAGAAGATCTTCCGCCCCCAAAAGAAAGAGGAGAAGAGGCAGAAGAGGAAGGAGAAGTCTACACGAGCAGCGCCGGAGCCCCGGCCTAGGGCGGGCTCTGGCCCGGGAAGTTCGTCAAACCGAATGGGCCTCCGGTTCCTGCTTGGCTTGGACGAAGACTTCTCTTAATCTCTCTCTCTCTTGCTTTTGATCCGCAACAAACACTGTGTGCTGCATGTTGTATTGATGATGTATATGATCGAAGCCTTCCTCCTTGTTCCTCCCCCCCTCCGTTGCGGGTAGACGGCTTGCCGACTGGGTGCAAATCAGCTATGAGGAAGGCGGGATAAGTGAGTTGTACCGAATGGCGGAGGGTGCTTATAGTGTGCATCGAGCCGGAGCCCGAGCCCGATTTAGGGCGCGTCGAGCCAGAGCTCAGAGGCCGGTTTGAGGGTGCATCGAGGCGGAGCTCAGAAACCGGTTTAGGGTGCGTCGAGCCGGAGCTCGGAACCCGATTTAGGGTGCATCGAGCCGGAGCTCGGAACCTGATTTAGGGCGCATCGAGCCAGGGCTCGGAAGCGATTCGAGGGGTGCGTCGAGCCGGAGCTCGGAACCCGGTTTAGGGTGCGTCGAGCCAGAGCTCAGAACCCGATTTAGGGTGCATCGAGCCGGAGCTTCGGAAGCCGAGTTAGGGCGCATCGAGCCAAGGCTCGGATGCCGATTCGAGGGTGCGTCGAGCCGGAGCTTGGAACCCGGTTTGGGGTGCGTCGAGCCAGAGCTCGGAAGCCGAGTTAGGGCGCATCGAGCCAGGGCTCGGAAGCCAGTTTAGTTGGTGAAACTATGCTTTGGTACCGCGGTGCGTCCACCTTGGTCAAAAACGTTCACCTAATGGTTTCATTGAATTTGAAATGGAATACAAGAGCAGAATACACGTATGTAACTTATGCGAAATAACGCTTCAAGTGCTCCGCATGCCAAGTGTGCTTCAACTCCTCGCCTTCTAGGGTAGCGAGTCGGTAGGAGCCCGGACGCCCGGAGCCGGTCACGATGTATGGACCTACCCACTTTTTGCCCAGCTTTGTCGGGGCGGCCACTGCGCGCAGGACGAGGTGCCCTGGCTGGAACTCGCTGCGCTTGACCTTGGGGTCGTACCAGCCCTTCGTTTCTTATTGGTATTGTGAGAGGTTAGCACGGCTCAGAGCCGTGTCTCCTCCGTGAGATCGAGGGAGATGGCGCGTTCTTGATCACCCTCGGGCAACGTGACTCGCATCGAGCCAGCCCGGATCTCCGTTGGGGTCATAGCTTCGTCGCCGAAGAGGAGCCGAAACGGGGTAAACCCGGTGGCACGGGAGGTTGTGGTCTGAATAGACCACAAGATCTTCGGGAGCTCGTTAGGCCATAATCCCTTAGCTAAGCCGACGATGCGCTTGTTAAGGCCAGAGAGTATATGTCCGTTAGCCCGCTCCACCGCCCCATTTGACTACGGGTGCCGAACCGCTACGAAGCAGAGTTGCACTCCCAATTCTTCACATAATGTTTTGAAATCCCCTACGTCGAACTACGTACCATTGTCTAGCATGAGCTGCTTGGGCACGCCGAACGGCAGACGATATTCTGCACGAAGAATTTCTGGACACTTCCGGAGGTGATGGAAGTCAGCGGCTCGGCCTCGACCCATTTGGAGAAATATTCGACGGCAACGACCGCAAAGCGCAGATTGCCTCTTGCCCAGAGGTCCATGCCCAGCGAGCCAGAGGCCACACAGGTGGGATGAGATGCAAGCTGACCGGAGGCCTGTGACTCCGGCGCCCCATCCATTTGCACCCTTGGCAGGTACGCACCAGGTCTTCGGCATCAGCGGCGATGGTGGGCCAGTATACGCCTTGCGGAGGGCCTTCCCGGTGAGGGCCCGCGGTGCTAAATGGCTGCCGCACAGCCCCTCTTGGATTTCTCAGAGCATGGCTACATCGTCTGAGTGAGAGATGCATCGAGCAGTGGGGAATATACCCCTGATTTGTAGAGGATACCATCAATGACTTGGAAAGACCTAGGCATGGAGTTGGAGATGTTCTTGATCTGGGCTGGGCCGGTCATCTGTGTTGCCAGCCGAGTGTTCGCAAGATGAGTTCCCACCAATCGTTGCTGACCGTGCAGAGAACTAGGGCGGGCTGAAGCGACTGTCAGGTGGTTCGACTGGCCCGGAGGTTGAAGCCTCGTCGCGGAAGAGCGCCGAAGGTCGGGTAATTTCTTCGAAGAATGCGCCTGGCGGCATGGCTTGGCCGCCAGCTCCAGCTTTAGCAAGGGCGTCACCTTGGCAGTTTTCACTTCTCGGGATGCTGTGAACGGATATGCCTTAAAGGATGCTTCAAGTGTCCGGATGGCTTCGAGGTAGGAGGCGAGGTCTGGGTGCCGAGCTTGGAAACTCTTGTCGACATGCCCAGCAACGACTTGAGAATCGGTCTTGACTATGACGCGGCTGCTCCGAGCGCACGCGCATTGCGGAGGCCCAGGAGGACTCCTTCGTACTCAGTGATATTGTTGGTAGCCTTGAAGTTCAACCTAAGCGGAGTACGAGGCCTGCTGGCAAGAGGAGGAGATAATAGCTGCTCCGGCCCCAGCACCCAAAGCCTGGTAGGCACCGTCTGAATAGATGGTCCAAACTCCTTCGCCTGCTTCGGTGCTAGTGTGATCAAACGCGGACGTCCACTCGGCAACGAAGTCGGCGAGGAGATGAGACTTGATGGCAGTTCAGGGCCACGAAGGAGATCCCGAAAGGAGCCAATTCTACCGCCCACTTCACGATGCGGCCAGTGGCATCCTTGTTTCGGAACATGTCGCCGAGCGGGTAAGCAGTTGGGATAATGACATCGTGAGCCAAGAAGTAGTGCCGATACACATACGCCACTTTCCAGATGTTTTATTCCGGACAAACACCGGGTTAGACAACCACTTAGTGTGACTCACTTCTCGAATGACCCCCGCCCGGAGCAGCTTCTCAGTCTCGGCCTTGGCAAGCTCGGCCCGCTCGATGGAGAGTTTCCGGAGCCCTGGTGCACTGGTCGAGCTTTCGGGTCGACCGCCAGTGAATGCTCAATGATCGAGCGGTCGACGCCAGGGATATCGTCGTCGGACCATGTGAAGATGTCGAGATTATTGCGGACGACTTCCTCGAGCTGTTTTGAGACCTCCGGCTCTACGCCCCCTCCGAACTGGATCGGGCGCTCCTTCCCATCTTGGATCAAAACCTTCGTGATGACCTCCCCCTCTGGGAGAGGCTTGACCAGACGCCCCTTCGGCCCAGAGTCTTCGGCGCCGGGAAGGTTGGCTCCGTCCACGCCTTCACGGACGCTGTGAATTTGGCGCGGCTGCAGCGGTGCTGAGTGGCCGTACTCGACCCGGCGGGCCGCGGCTTGGTCAGCCTAGGACCGACAGCACCCCTCCCGGGGTCGGCATCTTGAGGCATAAGTAATTGTGGTGGGCGATGGCTCCGAAGCGATTCAGCATCCCTCTCCCAAAGATGGTGTTGTAGGCGTACGGAGCGTCGACCACATCGAAGAGGATCTCCTCGCAACGCTGGAGGGGGGAGTCTCCAAAGGTCACCTTCAGTGTGACTTGGCCCAGGGCATCGAGCGGGGGTCCTGCGAAGCCCTGGAGTGAACGGGCAGCCGGCAGCAAGTGCTTCTGAGAGAGACACAGCTGATCGAAGGCCTGCACAAAAATTATGTCAGCAGAGCTTCCCCCATCGACCAAGATGCGATGCACCTCGATTCCGGCGATATCAGCGGAAATGATGAGGGGGTCGACATGCGGGAATTTGACTCCGGCGGCATCTTCGACGGTGAAGGGATGGGAATGTGGGACCATTCGGGGAGCGTGGGGGAGCCGGACATGCCGATATGCCCGACCTCCCAAACGTAGTCTCGCCTCTGGCGCTTGGACAGGGCTCCCAGGGCCCCTCCTCCGGAGATGGGGAGGACCACCTGTTTCCCCCGATCCGACGCATCTTCGAGCTTGGGAGCCTGGGCCCGGCCAAACTCCGGGGCTAGGCACAGGACCTCCGGCTCCTCGCGGCGTCCGACCACCTAGACCGCTTCTGGGCGAGGTACAGGGTTCCCCTTGTTGGTGGCACCGCGACCGGCATTCCGCTCGAGGTAGTCATTCCGGAGAGCGAGAATGGTTTTGCAGGAATCGGTGTCATGGCTCCGGTTTTCGCCGTGGACGCTGCAGTAAAAGGCGCCCCCTCCGGAGGGTGCCCGAGATGGAGCCTTGGCCCCGGCGAAGCGGCCCCCACCGGACGTGTGCTTGTGCTTGGCGGGGACTCGAGGGGTAATGCTGAGGACCTCCCCCCGGAGATGCTTCCGGCCCGGCTGGGAGTCCAGGTGGACAGAGTCCTGCCGGCCGAAATCTTGGCGGCGAAAGTCAGGGGTGGGGCGGGTTCCCCGGTCGAGGTCCGGTGAGACTTCATACGCCTTGGCGCTTGCAGCCCGGACAGGGACTATCATCGCCTGTCGGCGTAACTGGCCTTCTTCGGACCGGACGTACTCTTCAAAGTACGTTATGAGCTGAGCTACGGAGGAGATGGGCTTCCGATGGAGCTTGTCGAGGAGGCCCGGGTGGGTGACGCCTTCCCGGGCAGCGTCGATGATGGAGGAAGCCGAGAGCCCCTTGATCTGGGCCTTAGTGTGCGCGAAACGCTGGGAGTACTGCCGCAAAGTTTCTCCGGGTTGCTGCTTCACTTGGAAGAGGCTCCCGGTGGACATAGGGGCCATGAAGGTTCCCTGGAAGTTGTTGACGAATTTCTTCCTCAGCTGGTCCCATGAACGGATGGTCCCAGGCCAGAGTGACCAGAACCACCGGAGAGCGATCCCCTCGAGTGCCAGAGGGAATCATTTAGCCATGGTGTCTCGGCTCCCCCCGGATGCTTCTATCGCCAGGGCATACGAGCGGGAGAACTCTCCAGGATCAGAATCCCCGGAGTACTTGGGAAGCTTGGCAGCGCAAAACTTCGAGCCGAAGCGCACCCTCTGGAGGTCCGGGTACAGGGGGACTCCTCGTCATATGACGCGTTTTCGTCCTCCGCTTGATCTTCATCGTCGCTCAAGGCTACGGCCACAACCCTCGTAGCGCGAGAGGGCTCAGGAGGTCGGAGCGACGCCTCCTGGCGCCACTGAGCCAGCTCCGCCTTCAGCCGGGCATTCTCGGCGGTCAGGGCATCGGCCTGACTCCCGCTTCCTCCTGAGGCGGTCTCAAGGTCTTGCGAACGGACGTAGTCGGTTCGGAGGGCCACCATTGGGGGCCCGCTCGGAGGATGCACCTCCGGCGGCCCCTCCCGGAGCCCCGCGAGATTGACGGAAGCTGGCTCAGGCACGCCCACAGGGCCCCGAACCTCGGCCGTCCCCTCCGAGGCCTGGGTCGGCTCTATGGCAGGTGCCCCGATGGGCGCAATGACTGGCTGGTCGGGAATGGCGACTGGGGTGGGCTCGACTTTGGCGGTGCGGGCTGACCGATGCAGAGGAACCGTGCTCGCGCCCTTCCGACTTGACATGCTTTGGTGATAGGGTGTAGAGGATGCTAGCTTCTCGAACTAGGATCCCCACGGACGGCGCCAACTGTTGGGATGACGGATCGAACCAGCAGGTTTTGAGAGTAGTGGAATGCAGTGTGCTCTGTATTCTTGGATCGTGTGTCCATTACAACTGTAGTCAGGGGGGTATTTATAGGGTGACCCTCCCTGAGGGGCCAGGCACCTCTGAACCGCCAACCGCTAGTTGGCCCGACGCTGACCGGTAGTACAGACATGGCCTGACACTGGCCGATAGTACAGACAAAATGGACTCCGCGTAGTACAGACAAGAAGATTCGATCCTGACAACGTATCGGCCGTGTCGGACGCTGCAAAGGCCGCCCGACATGGCGCAGACGATCATGATCTTGTCCCCGCGCGGCCTTGACTGGGTCCTTCCTTCGTATGGCTCTCCCCCGGAGCCTCTAGTCCGCCCGAGGGTTGTCCTCCGGCGTTTGGCCGGTAGCTCCCTCTGAAGACCCCTCCGGCGTGCCTTGGAACCTCCGGAAGCCTCCGGCTCCCTCGCTCGGAGGTCCAGGCACCTCCGGTCTAGGGCTTCGGGTCCCCTGGTGATGGTCTTCCTTCGGAGCTGTACGGACCTCCTCATTCCTCTGCTCTCATCGGGATTATCTCCCCCAACATGGGTCAAAGACCCT
Organism: Zizania palustris; assembly: GCA_019279435.1. Lineage (NCBI taxonomy): Eukaryota > Viridiplantae > Streptophyta > Magnoliopsida > Poales > Poaceae > Zizania > Zizania palustris. The sequence goes on from JAAALK010000080.1 coordinate 99,779,517, forward strand.
GGCTCTTGCGACACCATCTGCTGATCCTAATGCCATGAGTTGTACTGCCTTTTCCTTGATGTCTATCTCCGAGGAACAACTTGATTTGCTAGGAGATGATGATCTGTGTTTGTTTAACAACCGGGTGCGACGTGTCTATGATAAGCGAATGTTTAGAAGACACGGCACAAAATCCGGATGCTTTGAGTGTGGTGACCCAGGTCATTTCATCGCCGACTGCCCCATGCAGAAGAATTACAAGAAGGGAACCAGCGACAACTCCTATGACTCCGGCAAGTACGACAACTCCACTTCCACAAAGGGCAAGCCAAAGACAAGATTCTTTCGAAAGGCTCTGAAGGATTACAGGCGTGAGAACAAGAAGCGAGACAAGACCTTTTTCATCGAGATGGAGAAAAGATACTCCAAGAAATCCTCGTCTTCCTCCTCGTCTTCAAGTTCAAGTGATGAAGAGATCATGATCAGGAAGGAGAAGGACAGGGACAATTCGGCAGGCATCTGTTTCATGGCATTTGGGGACAAGCCGAAGAGACGCTCACGTGATAGCCGAAGACCCCACAAGAGCTTCTGCTCAATGGCTCTTGGGGAGAAGAAAGAAAAGGACTCCTCCGATGACTCCTACGATGATGACGATGAGAAGGTATCATCCTATGAACAAGAAGTTGTTAATTTACTAGAATAGAACCATCACGAGTTGGAGTATCGGGAGAAACTGCTTAGAGGGACTAAGAAGAGGATAGATGAGCTTGAGAGTGAGCTTGCCACGGCGAATGGCAAGATTGAGAGTTTGTCTTCTTCCCCTTGCTTGGGTGATAGTGGTGAGTGCCCTAACGGTGAGGTGTTTTTTTGTGACCTGACGACTCTTAAGTCCAGGTACACAGAGAGAGTAGATGAGAGAGACACCATGGCCACTGAGCTTGAGAGCGCTCAGCAGGAGCTAAAAGATTGGCCTGGGGACTCCAAGTTGCTAGTGGCCATTGGGAGCGTCAACTTCTAGCTCCAGAAAAGACAGCGGCTCCGTTGGCGTTGGCTCCAGAGTAGATAGCTCGGGCTATAGAACGGGTGCTCAGAGCCCTACTACTGTGGATAAGCAGCATAGGATCAAGCTAGTTGAGAGTTGGGAACGCTCCAACCGAGCGTGGAGCGTGCTCGGAATGGGGGCTCCTCCTCTAGAAAGCTTGGACCTAGCAGGAGAAGTCTCTCGAAAGAGGAAAGCGGTCGCTGGGACCTCCAAGACCGTGAGGACTCCGGTAAAGAAGGCGACACGGAAGGCTAAGCTCCCTTCACCTCTAGCATCTTCGTCTTTGCTCGAAATTCGAAGCTCTTCTTCGGAAGAGTCTGATGAGGATGATACTTTGGAGGTTGGCATGGGGAAGGAGTTTGAAGACCTCTTGATGTAAGGAAACGAAGAGGATTCTCGGGTTGTGACCGAGGATCCCCCTCGAGTAGAAGTTGGAGTAACTCCAACTGCCGAAGAGGTGGTGGCGATCCGCCCCGGACCTACCAAGACCAATGTTCTGGACTGCTTACCATAGCACTTTGGTATGAACTAGTACGGTGTAATGTATGCCAAGACCAATGTCTTAAGCTTCTGATGGTCCAGCTCTGGCCTAGGCTTGACTTGGTCGGTTAGCATAAGGTTTGATATGCAAATAACCCCTGGCAGAACAAAATTATATTAAAAAGGAAAAATAAAAAGTATGAAAAATTAAAAAGATGACAAGTTTGCTGAAGCACTTTGCTATGGACAATGCTTATCTTCGTAGATATCAGTTAGCTTTTGCATCTCATGCTTTACTTTGCTTGTCAACTAGAAAATGTGATGATGCTTTTGTGTTACAAAATCGAAAAATGCGTGCTAGTGACTCTTTTTAGATATCATCTGTTGCACTGATCATGTCATGTATCTTAGACAGTATATCTTTTGCTATACCTGTTAGATGTTGTAATTGCAGTTAATCATATCTGAGAAGCATGCTTTTTACAATCCACCTGCACTCCATTTGCATTCATGGCATATTTTGAGGGGGAGATGCATTTCAGGGGGAGTTTGTGTCTATGTCTCTTTAAGTGCATTTAGTCTCACTTGATGAGTCCAATTGTCAACAAGGGGTAGAAATTTTGAAGTTTTTGGAGTTATGGAACATTTTTAGCTTTCTCTGGGATTTATTTCAGGGGGAGTTCCTTGTTGATAATTCTGAGATTGCACTTGCTTTTGATTCTTTATTTTTTGGTTAACCATAATGACCATTTTCTTGCTTCTGTTTGGCTTTTGGTCATTAGGGTTAAACTTTATTTTCTTTCTTCTATTTTCTTTTTTCTTTGTTTTCCTATTTCCACATGTTTTGCAGGTTCTGAAGATGTGTTGAAGAGGGTGTTGACAATGCACTCATCAAGGGGAGATTGAGAAACCATGTTGAAGAACATGGGTTTGATACTCCAGATGTGATGAGTGATTGTCAACGGAAGTCAAAGAAAGAGATATGAAGACCTGCCGAGTCTGAGGCATGTATGACTCAGGTACACGGGCAGCGAGTGACAGCCGGGGCTAAGAAGAGGATAGATGAGCTTGAGAGTGAGCTTGCCACGGCGAATTGCAAGATTGAGAGTTTGTCTTCTTCCCCTTGCTTTGGTGATAGTGGTGAGTGCCCTAACGGTGAGGTGTTGTTGTGTGACCTGACGACTCTTAAGTCCAGGTACACAGAGAGAGTAGATGAGAGACACGCCTTGGCCGCTGAGCTTGAGAGCGCTCAGTAGGAGCTAAAAGATGCTCATGCCACTGTCGTCGCACCTTGTGTAGACTGCCAATCCCATTTAGCTAGTATAGCTGAGCTGAGAGCCAAGAGTGATGAGCAGTTGAGCGAGTCAGCTGGAGTGAGAGCTGAGTTGGAGTAGACTAAGCTAGAGCTTGAGACCTTGTCAGTTCCACCCACTAGTTGTGAGAACTGCTTGTACATTAGAATGGAGTTGATCAAGCTAAAAGCTGAGAAGTTTGTCGAAGTTGATAAAGAGTGTGAGATCTGCTTGTCTCAGGTGGAGGTGTTAGCTTCTTTGAGAGAGGAGCTAGCTGATGTTCAGAATGAGAATTTTTACCTCCGTTAGATTCTAAGTTGGATTAGTGCCAGAGAGCCACATCTTGGCGTGATGATCCAGCAGTTCAAGAGACAGGATGCGTTTGGGGTAGGTTACACCTATACCAAGGCTGATTTTGAGAGTGCCATTAGCCGAGTAGTGGAGTGGAGTAAGATGACTCCCGAACAGAGATATCCCAAGACTCGCTCCACTGAGTCCTTTAAGGATAGTCAGCCCAAGGATGGAGTGATCCAAGAACAACCTAAAGCTCCACATAAGGAGCAGATATGGATTCCAAAGCCTAAAACTCTCCACACTTCTCTTGATTCTTTACCTAGACCCTCTCACACCAAAGATGCTACACCCAACACCACCAAGCCTATGAATCCTAAGCCACAACAACTTTCCAAGAGGCCTACCTATCACTGTGAGTTTTGTCAGAGAGACGGGCATCTTGAGGAGTTTTGCTTTAGGAGGAAGCGGATTGAGCGAGCAGAGAGAGCTCGAAGTGGGCAGGAGCAGTTCTACCAGCAGGGTGGTAGACAGAGAGTTCCTCGACATAGAGAGAGGCTAGAGGCCAGGCCACGTCGTGTAGGTGGTGGTAGAGGAGACGGTTTACATGACCGTGCTCCGGAGGGTGGTTTTCATTCCGGCAGAGTTCCAGATCGTTATGGATACGACTTTGGACATCGTGGCCGTGATTTTAGGCAGAACAGAGGACCGCGCTTTGAGCCGCGTTTTGGTCTAGACTCATATGATTCCTTCTGCTTTCCTACATACGAGAAGATGGCTCGACACTGGTTTAGCATTTTTGCTAAACCTGGCGGTGGACCGTTTGCTCCCACTCAAGATTATTGATCTTGATTTGGGAATTGTGTATCCACTTTAGGATACTTTGACTCGTTTTGGTTCTTTCTTCTTTATTTTTTTGTTGAGTCTTTTTGTGTGCGTTCATATCATGCATTATCAATCACATTTTGAGCTTGCTTCTGCTATATGATTAATCTGCTTTACTTTCTCTAGCTAGTATATGTTTTTGATTACTTGTTGATGATCATGTTCTATTTCAGTTCACATGATATATCTGATATTTTTCATATGCATGGCTTTTATGTTTTAAAATTGAAAAATGATCAGCATTGCTTCTGGTAACTAGCATGTGTAGGCTGAATGCTTTCGCTATCTTTTACATGCCTTGTATCTAGATCCTTACTTAGATGCAGATGTGCAACTTGGACATCTATATGCTTTAAATATGAAAAATGTGCGGTAAAATGATAAAAATTCAGAAAAATAAAAAAAATTAAGCATTTTTATGATTATTCAAAAAGATCCAAGTGGGTTTGCTTTGTCGCATTGCATTGTTCTGGCTTGCTTACCATAGCACTTTGGTATGAACTAGGATGGTGTAATGTATGCCAAGACCAATGTCTTAAGCTTCTGATGGTCCAGCTCTGGCCTAGGCTTGACTTGGTCAGTTAGCATAAGGTTTGACATGCAAATAACCCCTGGCAGAAAAAAAAATTATATTAAAAAGGAAAAAGAAAAATTCTGAAAAATTAAAAAGATGACAAGTTTGTTGAAGCACTTTTCTATGGACAATGCTTATCTTGGTAGATATCAGTTAGCTTTTGCATCTCATGCTTTACTTTGCTTGTCAACTAGAAAATGTGGTGATGCTTTTGTTTTACAAAAATCGAAAAATGCGTGCTAGTGACTCTTTTTAGATATCATCTGTTGCACTGATCATGTCATGTATCTTAGACAGTATATCCTTTGCTATACATGTTAGATGTTGTAATTGCAGTTAATCATATCTGAGAAGCATGCTTTTTACACTCCACCTGCACTCCATTTTCATTCATGGCATATTTTGAGGGGAAATTGAGAAACCATGTAGAACATGGGTTTGATACTCCAGATGTGATAAGTGATTATCAACGGAAGTACAAGAAAGAGATATGAAGACCTGCCCAGTCTGAGGCGCGTGTGACTCAGGTACACGGGCAGCGAGTGACAGCCGGGCAGAGGAACCGCGGAGTCGGGCTGGCCTAATCTGGGTACATGGGCTAGGAGCAGCAAACGATCCACTGGTCTATTGACTGGGTTTGACTCAGGTACACGGGCGGCGAGCGATTGCCAGGCTGAGGAAGCTGCGGGGTCGGGTCGGCCCAATCCGGGTACCCGGGGCGAAGACTATGGACGCTTTGTCAGTTTCGGCGCAAAACTGAGAACCTATGATTATTTTTTAGGATATTAATATTTAGTTTTCAAGTTCAGAATATTTTTATTTGAGTCAGGTGATTTTTCTAAGAATATTTCAATAATTTTCGGAATTTATTTTAGAGTCGGTGTTAATTTACCCTAGGGGTAAATTAGTCTTTTCATGTATTAGGAGTCACCTATAAATAGGCCCCTATCCCCTTAGGGATAGATGACTGTTTTCTCTATAATCAATTGAGAAACCAAGGGTTGGTTTTGGAGTCTGTGATGAGTGATTGACAGATTTTACCCTCTGATTCGAAGGGGTCCCTCCGAAGGGGTTCGGAGGTTGTTTCACCGAAGGGTTCGGTGGGCTCTGGTTGCTGCAGCTGTTGCAGCGGAGTGTGCCTGTCGGAGGGGTCCGACAGTACATGATGACTAGGTTGTACCAAAGGGTTTGGTACTTTGGGCGGTACACCGGAGTGTGTGCCCAAAGTTGCTTACCGAGATAGGTCTCCGGGGTACTGGATACACTTGCGACGGACGGTTTGTAGCAAGTGAACCTGGGTCAAGCGGGAGGCTTGATGCCAGGGGAGTAGGGCGCTCCGTCATGAATGCTGCGAAGGGGTCGAGGTCGGACCTCGCGTCGAGGTCCGCAAGGAGAAGGCAGTAAGTGCGGAGTGTGACTCCGGGTGAAGGTACTCCGAGACGAAGTCCTTGGAGGTGAGGCACTTCGAAGGGTACTCCGAATGGAGTGACTTCGGAGTATGGTGGATCAAGTCCTCAGCAATGAGGCAAGGTGTTCGAAGTGTGCTCCGGAGAGAGACACTCGAAGGTATACCCGATGAAGGTCTTAGAAGTCGAGGTGCATCGAAGGCATGATCTGGGTGAGGATCGTCGAGGAGTGTGCTCGGGGAGAGACACTGTGACGAAGTTCTCATGGAATGCTTCATGCGGAGGCCTTGGACGAAGGAGGGACTTCGAAGGGTGGTACTCCGAAGGTGGGGCTTCGGAGTGAAGTAGGCTTCGGAGTGAAGCAGGCTTCGGAGTGAAGCAGGCTTCGGAGTGAAGCTGACTAGGCTGACTCCGCGGCGAGGCTGCTTCGGAGTGAGGCTGGCTCCGGAGTGAGGTTGACTTGAGGTACTTCAGCCTTGCATGGCTTCGGTACACGGACTGACGGAGTTTGAGCTGGGAGAAGGTGCGAAGCCATGGTGGTCCACTCCGAAGGTGTTGGTGCGAAGGCCGTCAGGCACAAGGCTTCTCACCGAAGCTACTGCACCCCTCGCGTGCAAAGGGGGGCTTTAGAAGGGTCCAAAACTGCAAAGGGTGACAGCATCTGCTCTGCAAAAGCTGGTGTTGTCCCCTTTGCGAAGCTGACAAAAGAAGCCTCCAAATAAAGTAGACTACCAGTTGTACCCCCTGTTCTGATGAGACAAAAATAGTGTAAACCCTAGGGGTAAAGTAGTCTATTCATAGGGCTGAATAGTGCCTATAAATAGTGGAGGCTGGCTAGGTCACATCAACACTTTGAGCATTCATTTTTGAGCTCCTATACTAGCCGCCACATACTTTGTATTCAGATCTGTGAGTTCATTTTGTGTTCCCTGTTCAAGCATTGATGTTTTTATTCTGTGTTCATTTACTGCTTGAGCTTGTATGCATACTTCGCTGCATGCTTCGATCTCTTTTGTGTCACTTCTTTTGAGTTGAGTGGGTGCACTGAATCCTTTCTGGAGAAGTGTGTGAGAAGCCTGTTCGAGCGAAGTGTGTTTGAGCGAAGTGTGTTTTTCAGTGTCTGTTCGCTCTGTGTAAACTGGAGGCTAGACCTCTCTGATTACTAGCGAAGCACTGATCGAAGCCCGTTTTCTTCCTGTGTCGTTGTCCTCGACGAAGTCTGTTCAGTGTGCGTTTAGACCTTCGAAGTATGAAGCCCAACACCAGTTGCAGTTGCTGAGTATTTGGTCGAAGTCTGCTGAGGGAAGTGTGTGCGGAGCCTGCACTGACTTAGCAGAGCTGATTTTTCGGGGTTGCGGGTGGAGCGAAGTCTTCTTGGCTTCGAACTTCTTCTCCTTGCGAAGCCTGTATTCGGAGCTATAAAATACCTCCGAACCAGAACTTCGAAGGGTGTGTTCGAAGCCTGTTCCGCAGAAGACAGAATTAAAACAGAAGGCTATTTTTAGTCTGAAATTTTAAAAGCTCCCATTCACCTCGCCTCTGGTCGCCGTATTAGAGCTCGCATATTTATTTAAGTGTCTTTAATCTGCTCATATAAAAAGAAAAATTTATTAGTCGCAGTATAATTTTTATTCTAGTTTTTAAGTGAAATATTTTAGGTTTATTTCTGAAGTAATTTTTGAATGATCCAAAATTTAGTCATTTGATTAGTATTTTATTTCTAGACTACAATATTTCGAGATTTATCTAGGTGTTTTTATTTACTGCAGTAATTTTATTTGGCCTATCTTTAATATCATTTCAATTAAGACACCGGTCTTTTCTAGACTAGACAACTTCAGTTCCAGTTTTTTCTGTGCTAATATTGTGCCTAGTTAAGAGTTTTTGAGTGTTGGGACTAGTATATAGTTTAGCAAGAAATTTTTAGGCACCCATTCACCCCCCTTTGGTCTCTACTTTCGGTCTACTGTAGGACCAAAAGTAGCGACCAGAGGGGGGGTGAATGGGCGCCTAAAAATTCTTTCGAATCTATGGCCTGCTCTCAAAACCCAACGCACCTCAAATGACTAAACAACAAAATGTAAACAGATTACCAAAGCCTAAAAGTATCTAGCCTAGAAACGACAGGTGTCCTAGACAAAGAAACACCAATACAGTGCTAATAGGCAGATAAACAAAGCATTCAAAACATGGCAGATCAAACTTCACAGCAATTGATCTAAGTGCACATAGAACAAGAAGAGAAGTTACTGTTCAAAGTTTTGTCTCCAGTAAGGTACTTGGCGAAGCCTGCAACGTCGAAGCTTGCAGTGTCGAAGCCTGCTTCGAAGTGTCGAAGCCTGCTTCGGAGTTCTTTGTCGAAGGTTGACGAAGTCTGTCGTGGAAGTGCCAAAGGTTGATGGAGTCTAGTCTAGTTCGGTGAAGAGTCTAGTAAAGTGCGAAGCATGCTTCGGTGCGTAGTGCCTTGTGCGAAGTATGAACACTACCGAAGCCTACTTCAAAAAGAACACTTCGAAGCTACGAAGCTAAACACAAGAAAAAAATAACTTCGTAGAAAAGAAGATAAAAATCGAAGCCTGTGACATAACCTTCGAAGTTAGATTGTCCAAGGTATGACTACCGGAGTAGTGACCTTCGAAACACGGACTACCTTCGAAACGGAGTCCCCAAGTGTTCTCGCACAAGAAACCGAAGCCTACAAACGCACTTCGAACGCACAAACTAAGACTCACAACAACAGAAAGGACAACAGCCAGAAACCTCAGTAACACACTTCGAGCGAAGTCAACCAGAGAGACATGCTTCGAAGCTTACTTCAAAACCTGTCGATGTATGCTTCCTAAAACAGCCAGAGTACAACTTCGCAGATTTCGGAGCACAGCAGAAATCGATTGTTACAGAATAGTGAGAAGCCTTGCAGCAAACCTTGTTTGAGAAGCCCAAACAAGTTCGAAGCATGCATAACAAAATAGAAGGACTTCGAACAAAGTATGGGGCTTCGCAAGGAACAACCAGAGACATTCTAGTCCCTATCTTTTCGATCAAAAAGCCATGTCAGGAAAAAGAAGGCTAGAAAACTAGCATACTGCAGCTACAGGAAATTAGTACTACTTGCTGCAATAGGAACAAACAGGAAGAACTAGTACTCTCAGACCTCAGCACAGAAGCAATCGGAGAGAAGTATATGCCCAGAAATTAAAACATTCGCACGCAAAACGATGCAGAAAAGCCACAAATCACTGCACACCGAATGACATGAACAGAGAGGATAAAAATCTCACAGAAACGTGAAGAACAAAAGCACTCACGATGGCAGTGCTCACAGGAAGAAATCGCAAGAACAAGAGCCTCGCGATGCACGCAGGGAATAGGAGACAGAGAACAAAAAGTGACCCAATTGATTAGTAAAGTGATTTCAGAAAAGGGTAACCTAACCCTAGGGATTGGGGTCCTTTTTATAGGCAGCCTAATAACATAGAATATTCCACCAGCCCCTTAGGGTTTTTTAGAGACGCTTAAATAAAAGGAAAAGACCAAACTGCCCTTATGATATTTTTACAGACTCGACTGACTGACTGTGGGCCTAAGGACAAAATAGTAAACTCCTATTTATAGATGACTTATCCGGAAGCTAAGCTTTCGTAGCGACTACAGCTTCACTTCTGGACAGTCCGATGCGAGATTAGCGGTCGTCAGTTTTGCGCCGAAACTGACAAAGCGTCCACCGACTTTGTACCAGGTACCCAGATTGGGCCGGCCCGATTCCGCAGCTCTCTCAGCCCGGCAATCACTCGCCGCCCGTGTACCTGAGTCAATCCTGGTCAACAGCCTAGTGGATCCTCTGCTGCTCCTAGCCCATGTACCCGAATTGGACCAGCCCAACTTCGCGGCCCCTCTGCCCGACAGTCGCTCGCTGCCCGTGTACCTGAGTCACACGCGGCCCAGATGCAGCAGGTCTTCTCTCTCTCTTCAGTCCTTTTTGACTATCGTTGACAATGACTCATCACATCTGGAGCCATGAGGCCCATGCTCTTCAGCATGGTTCCTCAATCTCCCCCTTGATGAGTGCATTGTCAACACTTCTCTTCATCAGCTCTCTAGTTCCTGTTAACACGTGTGGAAACACGAAAACAAAACACAAGAAAATAGAGAAGAAGAAAATAAAGTAAAAGTTTAACCCTAATGACCAAAGGCCAAACAAAAGCAAGAAGCGATCATTATGGTTAACTAAAGGTAGAAACTCAAAACGAGTGCAATCTCAGAAACATCAACAAGGATATCAAAAGAGTAAGGACAAACGGGAAAAAACTCCCCCTGAAACAAATCACAGAGAAAGCCAAAACTCCCCCTTAAACTCTTCTCCCAAAATTTCTCCCCCTTGTTGACAACTGAACTCATCAAGCGAGACTAAAATGCAGTCTAAAGAGACTCCCCCTGAAATGCAACTCCCCCTCAAAATATGCAATGAATGAAAATGGGGTGCAGGTGGAGTGTAGAAAGCATGCTTCTCAGATATGATTAACTGCAATTACAACATCTAACAAGTATAGCAAAAGACATACTGTCTAAGACATATGGCATGATCAGTGCAACAGATGATATCTAAAGAAAGTCATTAGCACGATTTTTTTTTTAAAAAATTGCAAATAAAAGCATCACCACATTTTCTAGTTGACAAGCAAGGTAAAGCATGAGATGCAGAAGCTAACTGATATCTACCAAGATAAGCATTGTCCAAAACAAAGTGCTTCAGCAAACTTGTTATCTTTTTAATGTTCAGGCTTTTTCATTTTCCTTTTTCATTTTTGCCAAGGGTTATTTGCATGTCAAACCTTATGCTAACCGACCAAGTCAAGCCTACGCCAGAATTGGACCATCAGAAGCTTAAAACATTGGTCTTGGCATACACTACACTGTCCTCGTTCATACCAAAGTGCTATGGTAAGCAGTCCAGAACAATGTAATGCGACAAAGCAAACCCACTTGGATCTTTTAAACTCAAGCATAAAAAGGCATGGAATTTTCATTCATTTTTGATTTTTATCATTTTTATAGCACATTTTCCATGTTAAACCATAAAGATGTCCAAGTTGCGTATCTGCATCTATGTGAGGAACTAGCTACAAGGTATGTAACAGATAGCAAAAGCACTCAGCCTACACATGCTAGTTACCAGAAGCAATGGTGATCATTTTTTCAAGTTTAAAGCATAAAAGTCATGCATATGACATATATCAGATATATCACATGAACTGAAGCAAAGCATGATCATCGACAAGTAATCAAAAGCATGTACTAGCTAGAATAAGTAAAGCAGTTCAATCATATAACAAAAGCAGGCTCGAAAGTGTGATATGTGAAAATGTGTGATATGAACACACATAGAAAGACTCAAGAAAATAGTAAAGAAGAAAGAAAACTGACTCAAAATATCCTAAAAGGGATACACAACACCCAAATCCCCTCGTAAACGCTCAAAGGTAGACTAATCTAGGGGTTTGGTGAAAATGTCAGCCAACTGATGATGAGTATCAACATGAACAAGGTCAATGACACCTTTCTCATATTGATCTCGCAGAAAGTGAAAGCGCACATCAATGTGTTTGGTTTTTGAATGGAGACAAGGGTTTTTCCCTACACTAATAGCACTGGTGCTGTCGCAAAACAGAGGAACTCTGGTAGGAAAGAACAACCCAAAATCTCGCAGAGTGGAAATCATCCAAACCAACTGTGAGCAGTAGCTAGCAGCAGCTACATACTCAGCCTCAGTGGTCGAAAGAGCAACTCCAGATTGCTTTTGAGAAGACCAAGACACAAGAGACGAACCAAGAAACTGGCAAGTACCGGAAGTCGACTTGCGATCAAACCGGCACCCACCAAAGTCAGCGTCCGAAAATACAGATAAATCAAGAGATGATGATGTTGAATAGTAAATACTAAGATTAGGCGCATAGGTAAGATACCTGAAGATGCGCTTGACAGCCTACTGATGAGATGCACGTGGTGAAGACTGGAAGCACGCGCACAGTACCATGGCAAAATGTATGTCCGGTCTTGTCGCCGTCAAGTACAACAGCGAACCGATCATCCCTCGAAACTATCTCTCATTGACCTTGATGTTGCTCTCGTCCTTGTCCAGGCCCCCAGATGTGCCCATTGGGGTCATCTGAGGCTTCAGCTCTCCACCAAAGTCAAATTTCTTCAACATGTCCTGAGTGTACTTATCTTGGTGGATGAAGGTGTCGTCCTTGGCCTGTTTGATCTAGAGCCCTAGAAAGTACTTGAGCTCACCCATGAGGCTCATTTCAAACTCATTGTGCATCTTCTCAGAAAACTTGGATACAAGATCATTAGTAGTACCGCCAAAGATAATATCGTCCACATAAATCTGAGCGACTAAAAAATCTGAAGCATTTCTAATAAAGAAAGAGTTTTATCCACAGAACCCATCACAAAGCCCTTCCCCAACAAAAATTGCTTTAACTGGTCGTACCAAGCCCTGGGGGCTTGCTTCAGACCGTATAAAGCTTTTTGCAATTTAAAAACATGTCGAGGAAACTTGGGATTCTCAAAACCGGGGGGCTGCCTAACATAAACTTCCTCCTCTATGTACCCGTTCAGAAAAGCACTCTTGACGTCCATTTGAAAAAGCTTAAAACCCTTTGAAGCGGCAAAAGCTAAGAGAATGCGAATGGATTCAAGTCGGGCAACAGGGGCGAAAGTATCTTCAAAATCAATACCCTCCTTCTGGCAAAAACCCTGGGCAACTAGTCGAGCTTTGTTGCGCACCACAACCCCATCTTCACCTTGCTTGTTCTTGAACACCCACTTGGTGCCTATGGGGTTGCATCCTGGTGGCAGCTCAACAAGTGTCCAAACCTGATTGCGGACAAAATTCTCAAGCTCTTCTTGCATGGCATTAATCCAATTGGAGTCAGAAAGAGCATGAGAAACATCTCTGGGCTCAAAAGATGCAACAAAAGCAGATTCAGCAAACACAGCAAGAGAGTCAACAGACGAACGCAAAGTTCTCTCAGTCAAATCACCGATGATCAGCTCTGAGGGGTGATCACGCTGAACTGCTCAGGATCCCTAGTGATCTGAAGTCACCTCACCGGAGTTAGCAGCAGGCACCTCTAGACTCGACTGAGGGGGCTCGATCGAAGTGGAAGAAGTGATCATAGGTCCGCCCTCGTCCTCAGTCGAAGTCTCAGAAGGTGTGGGTTCTACAGGGAGTACAGAAGGCCCACCCTCATCAACTGCTGGAGTGTCCTCATCTTTCTCGAAGATGGACTCTCCGAGCTCACCATCTCCAGAAAGCTCAAAAGGAGTCAAAGAAGGCAAGGACTCATCAAATGAAACCTCGCAAGTCTCGACAAGCTGCTGGGAGTCGAGGTTCCAAACACGGTAGCCTCAAGAATGCAAAGCATAGCCAAGAAAAACTCCATCCCAGCAACGAGACTCAAACTTATCCAAATGCCCTCCCTTCTTGAGCACAAAGCACTTGCAGCCAAACGCTTGCAAGTGGCTCACCTTGGGCTGTCTGCCAAACCGCAACTCATATGAAGTCTTACCAAGGTAAGCTCTAAGAAAAATGCGGTTTGCCAGATAGCAAGCCGTGTTCATGGCTTCAGCCCAAAAATGCCTAGGAGTCATGTGCTCATTGAGCATCGTCCTGGCCATCTCGACTAGCGTGCAGTTCTTTTGTTCCACAACGCCGTTCTGTGGGGGAGTGTAAGGAGCAGAGAACTGATGGTCAAGACCCTGATCACTACAAAAACTGACGAACTGAGAGTTCTTGAACTCAGAGCCATTGTCGGAACGAATTGCTCACATCCGACCATTGTTCTCATTTTTTAGTTTCAAAATCAGGTCATGAACAAAATGAAAAGTCTCATCCTTAGACTCCACGAAGAAAACCCACGAAAATCGAGAAAAATCGTCAACAATCACAAGCGCATACCACTTCCCACCAACTGAGCGAACCCGAGCTGGACTGACAGTGTCCATGTGTAACAGCTCGCCCGGATATGAAGTCATCACTTGAGTCACAGGCGAGTGAGAAGCGGTAACCATTTTCCCGTGATGACAGGGATGGCAAACTAGATCCTTCTCCATCTTAAGCTTGGGAAATCCTCGGATGAGGTCCATAGAGCTCAACCTGACTAGCAGATCAAAACTCAAATGGCCCAACCTCCTATGCCACTTACAGAGCTCAGAGGAGGATCCAACAATCAAACAGCGATAAGGGCCAAAATAACTAGAGAAGTCAATATGAAAAACCTTACCAAAAGGTAAGATCTGGCAAATCAAAGACTCTCTAGAATCAATCACAAAAGAATTGTCCTTCTTAAAACGAACCTCCAACCCATCCTCAAGAAGTTGCGAAACAGAAATCAAATTGAAGTTCAAATTTCCAACCAAAGCAACGTTCTTTAAAGAGAAATGGTCAGAGATGCGAATTGAGCCATTGTCGTGTACCTTCCCTTGACCACTGTTCACGAATGTGATGTACTCTTTGGAGCTCGGGGGAGTGAGACTAGAGAACCATCTGTGATGTCCCTTCATGTGGCGAGAGCATCCTAAGTCCATATTCAAAAGTCCTCCAGTCCCTGATCCTGCACAATCAGTGGTTGTAAGGGGGAGCAGATGGTCCGACACTAGGTTTAGGAAAAGAACTAAACCAGTGTCGAGCCATTTGCTCAAAAGACGGAAAGCAAAAACCATAAGAATAGTTTGGGCTAAAGCGCGGCTCAAAGCGCGGTCCTCGGTTCTGCCTAAAGCCTCGTCCACGAGGTCCAGGACTGTAGCCAAAATGGCTTGGAGCTCTGCCGGAACGAACACCACCATCTGGAGCACAGGCATGAAAGTCGTCTCCTCTACCACCACCTACACGACGCGGCCTGGCTTCCAGCCTCTCCCCGTGTCGAGGAACTCTCAGTCTACCACCCTGCTGGTAGAACTGCTCCTTACCACCACGAGCTTTCTCTGCTCTCTCAACCCGTTTCCTCCTGAAGCAAAACTCCGCAAGATGCCCGTCTTTCTAACAGTACTCATAATGATAGGTGGGCTTCTTGGGATGTGGTTGAGGCTTGGGGTTCTTGGGCTTAGTGGTATTTGGTGTAGTCTTCTTGGGTTGAGAGGGTCTAGGAAGAGAGTCAAGAGAAGTGTGGAGGTGTTTGGGCTTTGGAACCCAGATGGGCTTCTTGGGTGGAGCTTTGGGCTATTCATGGATCACTCCATCCTTGGGCTGACTAGCCTGGAAAGACTCAGTGGAGTGAGTCTTGGGATATCTCTCTTGAGGAGACATTTTACTCCCCTCCATTGCCCGGTTAATAGCACTCTCAAAGTCAGCCTTGGTGTAGGTGTAGCCAACCCCAAACCCATCCTGCCTCTTGAACTGCTGGATCATCATTTCGAGCTGTGGCTCTCTGCACTGATCCAACTCAACATAGAACGGAGGTAAAAATTTTCATTCTGAGAATCAGCTAGCTCCTCTCTCAAGGAAGCTAGTACCTCCACCTGAGACAAGCAGGTCTCACACTCGCTATCTACCTGGACCGACTTCTCGGCTTTCAGCTTAATCAACTCCAGTATAAGAGACAAATAGTTCTCACAGACAGTGGGTGGAACTAACAGTGTATCAAGCTCTAGCCTAGTCTGCGTCAGCTCAGCTCTCACTGTCTCCAAATCACCCAAATGCGCATCGCCCTTGGCTTTCAGCTCAACTAGACTAGCTAGATGAGATGGGCAGTCAACACATGACACGACGACAGTGGCATGAGCATCTTTCAGCTCCTGCTGAGCGCATTCAAGCTCAGTGGCCAAAGCGTTCCTCTCATCAACCCTTTCTGTGTACCTGGACTTCAGAGTCGACAGGTCACACAGAAGCACCTCACACTTCGGGCACTCACTGCTATCACCCAAGCAAGGGGAAGAAGATAGACTCTCAATTCTGTCGTTGGCCACGACAAGCTCACTCTATAATTCATCTATCCTCTTCTTAGCCCCCTAAGCAGTTTTTCCCGATATTTTAACTCCTGACGATTGCTTTCAAGTAAATCAACGATTTCACGTTCATAAGATGATACCTTTTCATTGTCGTCGTCATCGGAGTCATCGGAGGAGCCCTTCTCTTCCTTATCCCCAAGAGCCATTGAGCAGAAGCTCTTGCGGGATCTTCGGCGCTGATGTCAGCGACTCTTCGATCTGTCCCCGAAGGCCATGAAGCAAAGACATGCCGGATCGTCCTTGTCCTTCCCCTTCCTAATGACGATCTCCTCATCGCTTGAGCTCGATGAAGAGGAAGAAGACGTGGACCACTTGGAGTAGATCTTCTCCATCTCGGCGAAGAAGGCCTTGTCGCGCTTCTTGTTATCACGCCGGTAGTCCTTCAGGGCCTTTTTGAAGAATCTGGTCTTTGGCTTGCCCTTGTTCTAGGAGGAGCTGGCATGCTTGCCGGAGTCGTGGAAGCCACCACCGGTGCCCTTCTTGTGTCCATTGCGCTTGGGGCAGTCGGTGATGAAGTGTCCTGGGTCACCACACTCAAAGCACCAAGATTTTATGTCGTGTCTCTTGAACATTCTTTTGTCATAAACACGACGCACCCGGTTGTTAAAAAGACAAAGGTCATCATCTCCTAACGACTCAAGATGGTCCTCAGTGATAGACATCAAAGAGAACCTAGCACAGCTCACAGAAGAGGGATCAATAGAAGGTGTAGCAAGGGCCAGAGACTTTGATCTAGAGCCAGTGAGATTTGATCTCAACTGGGTATCAACCTCGGTGGCATTCAGCTTGCTAAACAACTCAGAAATGGTCAAGGTATCATAAGATGTGCTCTCAATTATAGAGGATACCTTGATCTCCCAGATCTTTGGGTCCAAGGTATGGAGAACCTTGAGCGCCTGCTCGTGATCTGAGACTAACTGAACACCCTCAGCCTTGTTGTCCCGAAGCTTGTTTATGATCGATTGAAAACGACCAAACAATGCTTCAACAGATTCACCCGACTTTTCTGTGAAGTTCTCATATTCATGCCGGTAGGTCTGATAGAGCCGAGCCTTGACTTGGGCTGTCCCCTCATGGTGTGCCTGGAGGGTAGCCCAGATCTCTCTCGCAGTGGAGAGATGGCTCACACGCTCAAACTCAGTGGGACCTAAACCAGAAAACAAAATATTCACAGCTTTGTTGTTCTAATGCTGTGGCAACAATATCTGGAGTAGTGCGCTCAGCAACAGGCAACACAGTGAAAGTAGCGTGAATACAAATGTCCCAGATGTCCGAGCTTTGGCTCATGAGATAGGCTCACATGCGAGTCTTCCAATAATTATAGCCATAAGCTTCCAAGGACGGGACCTTTCCAGGAGATGTCATGATCACTACTGGGGTTAGAACCGGTTAAGGTATGGAAAACCCTAACCAAGCTCTGATACCACTTGTAGGACCGAAAGTAGCGACCAGAGGGGGGGTGAATGGGCGCCTAAAAATTCTTTCGAATCTATGGCCTGCTCCCAAAACACAACGCACCTCAAATTACTAAACAACAAAATGTAAATAGATTACCAAAGCCTAAAAGTATCTAGCCTAGAAACGACCGGTGTCCTAGACAAAGAAACACCAATACAGTGCTAATAGGCAGATAAACAAAACATTCAAAACATGGCAGATCAAACTTCACAGCAATTGATCTAAGTGCACATAGAACGAGAAGAGAAGTTGTTGTTCAAAGTTTTGTCTCCAGTAAGGTACTTGGCGAAGCCTGCAATATCGAAGCCTGCAGTGTCGAAGCCTGCTTCGAAGTGTCGAAGCAGGCTTCAGAGTTCTTTGTCGAAGGTTGATGAAGTATGTCGTGGAAGTGCCGAAGGTTGATGGAGTCTAGTCTAGTTCGGTGAAGAATCTAGTAAAGTGCGAAGCATGCTTCAGTCCGAAGTGCCTTGTGCAAAGTATGAACACTACCGAAGCCTACTTCGAAAAGAACACTTCAAAGCTACGAAGCTAAACACAAGAAAAATTAACTTCGTAGCAACGAAGATAAAAATTGAAGCCTGTGACACAACCTTCGAAGTTAGATTGTCTAAGGCATGACTACCGGAGTAGTGACCTTCAAAACACATACTACCTTCGAAACGGAGTCCCCAGGTGTTCTCGCACAAGAAACAGAAGCCTAGAAACACACTTCGAATGCACAAACTGAGACTCACAACAACAGAAAGGACAACAGCCAAAAACCTCAGTAACACACTTCGAGTGAAGTCAACCAGAGAGACACGCTTCGAAGCTTACTTCGAAACCTGTCGAAGTATGCTTCGTAAAACAGCCAGAGTACAACTTCACAGACTTCGGAGCACAGTAGAAATCGATTGTTATAGAATAGTGAGAAGCCTTGCAGCAAACCTTGTTTGAGAAGCCCAAAGAAGTTCGAAGCATGCTTCACAAAACAGAAGGACTTCGAACAAAGTATGGAGCTTCGCCAGGAACAACCAGAGACATTCTAGTCCCTATCTTTTCAATCAAAAAGCCATGTCAGGAAAAAGCAAGGCTAGAAAACTAGCATACTGTAGCTACAAGAAATTAGTACTACTTGCTGGAATAGGAACAAACAGGAAGAACTAGTACTCTCAGACCTCAGCACAGAAGCAATCGGAGAGAAGTATATGCCCAGAAATTAAAACATTCGCACGCAAAACGATGCAGTAAAGCCACAAATCACTGCACACCGAATGACATGAATAGAGAGGATAAAAATCTCACAGAAATGTGAAGAGCAAAAGCACTCACGATGGCAGTGCTCACATGAAGAAATCGCAAGAACAAGAGCCTGGCGGCGCACGCAGGGAACAATGAGACAGAGAACAAAAAGTGACCCAATTGATTAGTAAAGTGATTTCAGAAAAGGGTAACCTAACCCTAGGGATTGGGGTCCTTTTTATAGGCAGCCCAATAACCTAGAATATTCCACTAGCCCCTCAGGGTTTTTTACAGAACGCTTAAATAAAAGGAAAAGACCAAACTGCCCTTAGGATATTTTTACAGACTCGACTGACTGACTGTGGGCCTAAGGACAAAATAGTAAACTCCTATTTACAGATGACTTATCCAGAAGATAAGCTTTCGTAGCGACTACGACTTCACTTCTGGACAGTCCGATGCGAGATCAGCGGTCGTCAGTTTTGCACCGAAACTGACAAAGCGTCCACCGACTTTGTACCAGGTACCTGGATTGGGCCGGCCCGATTCCGCAGCTCTCTCAGCCCGGCAATCACTCGCCGCCCGTGTACCTGAGTTAATCCTGGTCAACAACCCAGTGGATCCTCTGCTGCTCCTAGCCCATGTACCCGGATTGGACCAGCCCGACTTCGCGGCCCCTCTGCCCGACAGTCGCTCGCTGCCCGTGTACCTGAGTCACACGTGGCCCAGACGCAGCAGGTCTTCTCTCTCTCTTCAGTCCTTTTTGACTATCATTGACAATGACTCATCACATCTGGAGCCATGAGGCCCATGCTCTTCAGCATGGTTCCTCAGCTACTCTAGCACAAACCTCAGGGAGGAGCTCGAAGAATACCTCAAAATGTATGAATTTTTGGGGCACCCCGAAATCCTCCCTCATAATCTATACGAAGGTAGGCCTTCGATCTTTATTCTTTGAAGTCCCTTAAATAATTTCATTGCACTAGTAATATCTTAATGGATAATTGATGAATACCTTATGTTTGTAGATGCTTCGAGGAGCAGCATGGCTCCAGCCCAAGATGGAGCTTCAGCTCCAATTTGAGATGAGGCTTCGGTCAGTAGAGGTAGCTCCGGTGACTGGAGTTACTTCGGACGAAGCTGCTTTGGCTGAGGGAGCCACTCTTGAAGGGGGATCCACTCCGACTGAAGCAGGTGGCTCCTTTGGTTTTTGTGCCGGGTAGAGGTAAAGGCAAGACTTGTCTAGGGCCTCTTCTCTCTTTGACAATGATGCCATCGACGAACGACCCTTCGGTAGGTGCTTCAGAAGAAGACCCCACTGAAGATGACTAGAGGGCTCTGTCCTGGCTCCCGCTACTGGCTTCATTCTTGGAGCAGCGGACAGGGCTCCGGTCTCTCCTGGAACCTTTGGCTAAAAAGAGCCAAGAGGTTCTTCGCTTTGAGCTAGTCTCTATTTTGAGCTGAGGTCCAGCGGACCGGAGCTAGACCTAGCCCTCAAAAGGGATACCCTGTAGGTATTCAATAAACATAAAGTACATTTAACTTATTGAAATTACATCGTACTTACTTTGCTTTTTGTAGCAATTTGTCCTTGCTAGAGTGTAGGACCGAAAGTAGCGACCAGAGGGGTGGTGAATGGGCGCCTAAAAATTCTTTTGAATCTATGGCCTGCTCCCAACACCCAACGCATCTCAAAAGACTAAGCAGCAAAATGTAAATAGATCACCGAAGTCTAAAAGTATCTAGCCTAGAAACAACCGGTGTCCTAGACAAAGAAACACTAATACAGTGCTAATAGGAAGATAAACAAAGCATTCAAAACATAGCAGATCAAACTCCACAGAAACAAATTATCACAGCAATTGATCTAAGTGCACGTAAAACGAGATAGGAAGTTACTGTTCAGAGTTTGTATCCAGTAAGGTACTTGACGAAGCCTGCTGTGTCGAAGCCTGCTAGTGTCGAAGCCTGCGGTGTCGAAGCCTGCAGTGTCGAAGTCTGTAGTGTCGAAGCCTGCAGCATCGAAGCCTGGGTGTGCCGAAGCCTACTTTGAAGTTGTCGTGCGAAGGATGTAGAACCAAACCTCGAAGCAAGAGCAAATACAGACAGATCCTTCGGACTAGTGCAGCAAGACTAACGAAGTATGCAACATGGCTTCGAACCCGTGCAAAAACTCAGCGAGGTGTGCTATTCTGGAGGGACTTGGTTTGAACCTCGCATGCAAGGCTTCGAAGCCTGTTCGAAGTGTTACTTCGCACAAGAGGCCAGAGGACAAAAGATATGAAGCTAGCTTTGGCCAAAAAGACGGAGCCTGCAGTTAACAGAGAAAAATAGCGTGTCAAAGGTAGATTTGAACCTGCGAAGCTAGATGGTTCGAACTCCAGAAAAAAAAAACATCAGTAGGACTGCGAAGCCTACCAGACTTCGTTCGACTGAAACCTTCGCACAAAAGCCAACGGACAGTACAACAGAGCTTCGAACAACAAGGTTTAAACAGAAACTGGATATAAAAACGAAACTGAGAAAAATCTTCGGACTAACGCCAAGCGTGAGATGACGTGCAACAGAGCAGCTGTGACTGCCACAGAACTTGAAAATAGGTGCTAGCTAGCAGAGCTATTCTGAACCTATCTAGCAACTTGTGCTTGCTGTTGCCTGACGTCTTGGAAGAGATAAAACATGAAGAACAAAAAGCAACAGTGGTAGGACCAAGAAACTAGTACTAGAAATCCTAGGCTGCTGCACTCAAGTGGCTATCAATAGCCTGCAGACTATTCTGCACCATAGCAATGCAAGTTACCAAATAAAAATGCACAGCTTGAGATTAAACTTCTGATGAACAAGCTATGCCTCTAACAGAAAAATGATGATGGCTACGAATCAAAAGAAAACTCTCAGTGAAACAGCTCGGAGCAAAAGATCAGAACACGAAACTCGAAATGAGGCATACAGAATAAACAAGATCAATAAACTGCTGCGACGATCTCAGAAGCAAACACGATAAACAGTAACACACACTGCTAGCGGCGCGCATGAACAGGAACAGGAGAACAAAAAGTGACCCAATTGATTAGTCAAGTGATTTCTGAAAAAGGGTAACCTAACCCTAGGGATTGG
This sequence comes from Zizania palustris, assembly GCA_019279435.1. NCBI lineage: Eukaryota > Viridiplantae > Streptophyta > Magnoliopsida > Poales > Poaceae > Zizania > Zizania palustris. The sequence goes on from JAAALK010000080.1 coordinate 99,801,273, forward strand.
GGCCCTATTTATAGGCAGCCCAATCAGCCTAGAATATTCCACAGACCCTTAGGGTTTTTTACATATGCTGAAATAAAGGAAAAGACCAAACTGCCCTTAGGATATTTTTACAGACTCAACTGACTGACTGTGGACCTAAGGACAAAATAGTAAACTCCTATTTACAGATGACTTATCCGGAAGCTAAGCTTTCGTAGCGACTACGGCTTCACTTCTGGATAGTCCGATGTGAGATCAGCGGTCGTCAGTTTTGTGCCGAAACTGACAAAGCCTCCACCGACTTTGCACCAGGTACCCGGATTGGGCCGGCCCGACTCTGCAGCTCTCTCAGCCCGGCAATCACTCGCCGCCCGTGTACCTGAGTCAATCCTGATCCATAGTCCAGTGGATCCTCTGCTGCTCCTAGCCCATGTACTCGGATTGGGCCAGCCTGACTTCACGGCCCCTCTGCCCGACAGTCGCTCGCTGCTCGTGTACCTGAGTCACACGCGGGCCAGACGCAGCAGGTCTTCTCTCCTCATCAGTCCTCTTTGACTTCCGTTGACAATGACTCATCACATCTAGAGCCATGAGGCCCACGCTCTTCAGCATGGCTCCTCAATCTCCCCCTTGATGAGTGCATTGTCAACACTTCACTTATTCAGCACTTTAGTATCTGCGAACACATGTGGAAACATGAAAACAAAACACAAGAAACAGAGAAGAAGAAAGTAAAGTAAAAGTTTAACCGTAATGACCAAAAGCCAAACAAAAGCAAGAAACAGTCATTATGGTTAACCAAAAGTAAAAACTCAAAACGAGAGCAATCTCAGAATCAACAACAAGGATATCAAAAGAGTAAGGACAAACGAGACAAAAACTCTCCCTGAAACAAATCCCAGAGCAAAGCCAAAAACTCCCCCTTAAACTCTTCTCCCAAAATTTCTCCCCCTTTTTGACAACTGAACTCATCAAGCGAGACGAAAATGCACTCTAAACAGACTACCCCTGAAATGCAACTCCCCTTCAAAATATGCAATGAATGCAACTGGGTGCAGGTGGAGTGTAGAACGCATGCTTCTCAGATATGATTGACTGCAATTACAACATCTAACAAGTATAGCAAAAGACATACTGTCTAAGACACATGGCATGATCAGTGCAACAGATGATATCTAAAGAAAGTCATTAGCACGCATTTTTTTTCAATTTTTGCAAATAAAAGCATCACCACATTTTCCTAGTTGACAAGCAAGGTAAAGCATGACATGCAGAAGCTAACTGATATCTACCAAAATAAGCATTGTCCAAAACAAAGTGCTTCAATAAACTTGTTATCTTTTAATGTTCACGTTTTTTCTTTTTCCTTTTTCATTTTTGCCAGGGGTTATTTGCAAGTCAAACCTTATACTGACCAACCAAGTCAAGCCTAGGCCAGAACTGGACCATCAGAAGCTTAAGACATTAGTCTTAGGCATACATTACACTGTCCTAGTTCATACCAAAGTGCTATGGTAAGCAGTCCAGAACAACGCAATGCGACAAAGCAAACCCACCTGGATCTTTTCAACTCAAGCATAAAAAGGCATGGAATTTTCATTTTTCTATTTTTTCATTGTTTTTATAGCACATTTTCCATGTTAAAAGCATAAAGATGTCCAAGTTGCATATCTGCATCTATGTGAGGAACTAGCTACAAGGTACGTAACAGATAGCAAAAGCACTCAGCCTACACATGCTAGTTACCAGAAGCAATGGTGATCATTTTTTAAGTTTAAATCATAAAAGCCATGCATATCACAGATATCAGACATATCAAGTGAACTGAACCAAAGCATGATCATTGACAAGTAATCAAAAGCATGTACCAGCTAGAATAAGTAAAGCAGTTCAATCATATAACAGAAGCAAGCTCAAAAGTGTGATATGTGAGTATGTATGATATGAACACACACAAAAAGTCTCAAGAAAAGAGTAAAGAAGAAAGAAAAACTGACGCAAAATATCCAAGAAAGGATATACAACACCCAAATCCCCTCGTAAATGCTCAAAAGTAGACTGATCTAGGGGTTTGGTGAAAATGTCACCCAACTGATGATGGGTATCAACATGAACAAGGTCAATGACACCTTTCTCATATTGATCCCGCAGAAAATGAAAGTGCACATCAATGTGTTTGGTTTTTGAATGGAGACAAGGGTTTTTCGCTACACTAATAGCACTTGTGCTGTCGCAAAACAAAGGAACTCTCGGTAGTAAAGAACAATCCAAAATCTCGCAACGTGGAAATCATCCAAACTAACTGTGAGCAGCAGCTAGCAGCAGCTACATACTCAGCCTCAGCGGTCGAAAGAGCAACTCCAGATTGCTTTCGAGAAGACCAAGACACAAGAGACGAACCAAGAAACTGGCAAGTACCGGAAGTCGACTTGCGATCCAACCGGCACCCACCAAAGTTATCGTCCGAAAAGCTAGATAAATCAAGAGATGATGATGCTGAATAATAAAGACTGAGATCAGGCGCATAGGTAAGATACCTGAAGATGCGCTTGACAGCCTCCGATGAGATGCATGTGGTGAAGACTGGAAGCGCGCGCAAAGTCCCACAACAAACTGTATGTTTGGCCTTGTCGCCGTCAATTACAGCAGCGAACCGATCATCCCTCGAAAATCTCTCTCGTTGACCTTGACGCCGCTCTCTTCCTTGTCCAGACCCCCAGATGTGCCCATTAGGGTCATCTGAGGTTTCAACTATCCACCAAAGTCAAATTTTTTCAACATGTCACGAGTGTACTTACCTTGGTGGATGAAGGTGCCGTCCTTGGTCTGCTTGATCTGGAGCCCTAAGAAGTACTTGAGCTCACCCATGAGGCTCATCTCAAACTCGTTGTGCATCTGCTCAGAAAACTTGGACACAAGATCATTAGTAGTACCGCCGAAGATAATATCATCCACGTAAATCTGAGCGACTAAGAAATCTGAAGCATCTCTGAGCAAGAAAAGAGTTTTATCCATAGAACCCATCACAAAGCCCTTCCCCAATAAAAACTGCTTTAACCGGTCATACCAAGCCCTGGGGGCTTTCTTCAGACCGTATAAAGCTTTCTGCAACTTAAAAACATGTCGAGGAAACTTAGGGTTCTCAAAACCAGGGGGCTGCCTAACATACACTTCCTCCTCTATATACCCGTTCAGAAAAGCACTCTTGACGTCCATTTGAAAAAGCTTAAAACCCTTCGAAGCGGCAAAAGCTAAGAGAATGCGAATGGACTCAAGACGGGCAACAGGAGCAAAAGTTTCTTCAAAATCAATACCCTCCTTCTGGCAAAAACCCTGGGCAACAAGTCGAGCTTTGTTGCGCACCACAACCCCATCTTCACCTTGCTTGTTCTTGAACACCCACTTGGTGCCTGTGGGGTTGCATCCTAGTGGCAGCTCAACTAGTGTCCAAACCCGTTTGCGGACAAAATTCTCAAGCTCTTCTTGCATGGCCTTAATCCAATTAGAATCAGAAAGAGCATGAGAAACGTCTCTGGGCTCAAAAGATGCAACAAAAGCAGATTCAGCAAACACAGCAAGAGAGTCAATAGACGAACGCAAAGTTCTCTCAGTCAAATCACCGATGATGAGCTCCGAGGTCTGATCACGCTGAACTGCTCGAGATCCCTGGTGATCTGATGTCACCTCACCGGAGTCAGCAGCTGGCACCTCTGGACTCGACTGAGGGGGCTCAATCGAAGTGGAAGAAGTGATCAGAGGTACGCCCTCGTCCTCAGTCGAAGTCTCAGAAGGTGTGGGTTCTGCAGGCAGTGCAGAAGGTCCACCCTTATCAGCAGCTGGAGTATCCTCATCTTCCTCGAAGATGGACTCTCCGAGCTCACCATCACCAGAAAGCTCAAAAGAAGGAGTCAAATAAGGCAAGGACTCATCAAAAGAAACCTCACAAGTCTCGACAAGCTGTTGGGAGTCGAGGTTCCAAACACGGAAGCCTCGAGAATGCAATGCATAACCAAGAAATACTCCATCCCAGCAACGAGACTCAAACTTGTCCAAATGCCCTCCCTTCTTGAGCACAAAGCACTTGCAGCCCAACGCTCGCAAGTGGCTCACCTTGCGCTGTCTGCCAAACCGCAACTCGTCTGAGGTCTTACCTAGGTAAGCTCTAAGAAAAATGCGGTTGGCCAGATAGCAAGTCGTGTTCATGGCTTCAGCCCAAAAATGCCTAGGAGTCATGTGCTCATCGAGCATCGTCCTGGCCATCTCGACTAGAGTGCGGTTCTTTCGTTCCACAACGCCATTCTATGGGGGAGTATAAGGAGCAGAAAACGGATGGTCAAGACCTTGATCACTGTAGAAGCTGACGAACTGAGAGTTTTTGAACTCAGAGCCATTGTCGGAGCGAATTTCTCACATCCGACCATTGTTCTCATTCTTTAGCCTCAAAATCAGGTCATGAACAAAATTAAAAGTTTCATCCTTAGACTCCAAAAAGAAAACCCACGAGAATCGAGAAAAATCGTTAACAATCACAAGTGCGTACCACTTCCCACCGATTGAGCGTACCCGAGATGGACCGATAGTGTCCATATGTAACAGCTCGCCCGGATACGAAGTCATCACCTGAGTCACAGGTGAGTGATAAGCGGCAACCATTTTCTCGTGATGACAGGGATGGCAAACTAGATCCTTCTCCATTTTAAGCTTGGGCAATCCTCGGATGAGGTCCATAGAGCTCAACCTGACTAGCAGATCAAAACTCAAATGACCTAACCTCCTATGCCACTTCCAGAGCTCAGAGGAGGATCCAGCAATCAAACAGCGAGAAGGGCCAAAAGAACTAGAGAAGTCAATCCGAAAAACCTTACCAAACGGTAAGATCTGGCAAATCAAAGACCCTCTAGAATCAAACACAGAAGAACTGCACTTCTTAAAACGAACCTCCAAACCATCCTCAAGAAGTTGTGAAACAGAAATCAAATTGAAGTTCAAATTCCCAAGCAAAACAACGTTCTTCAATGAGAAATGGTCAGAGATGTGAATTGAGCCAATGTCGTGTACCTTCCCTTGACCACTGTTCCCGAAAGTGATGTACTCTTTGGAGCTCGGGGGAGTGAGACTGGAGAACCATCTTCGATGTCCCATCTTGTGGCAAGAGCATCCTGAGTCCATGATCCAAACGTCCTCTAGTCCCCGATCCTGCACAATCAGTGGTTGTAAGGCGGAGCAAATGGTCCGGCACCAGGTTTAGCAAAAGAACTAAACCAGTGTCGAGCCATATGGTCAAAAGACGGAAAGCAAAAACCATTAGAAGAGTTTGGACCAAGGCCAGCGGACGGAGCTAGACCTAGCCCTCGAAAAGGCAACCCTGTAGGTATTCAACAAACATAATGTACATTTAACTTGTTGAAATTACATCGTACTTACTTTGCTTTTTGCAGCAATTTGTCCTTGCTAGAGCAGCAGTGACTTCCAATGATCTTGAGAATAATCGGCTCAAAAGGAAGGTTACAACGCTTTAAAGGGCCCTTAAAGGCTCCGATGACAAGTCCCTGCGACTAGAGGAAGAACTCCTCCAAGAGTGGAGGACAAAAGCTACGGTAGAAGAGGCACCCCGAACGGAGTAGCAAACTCGTGCCAACCTTGCCTGTTCAATAGAAGAACTTCAAGTGGAGCGTATGGTGCTGAAGGCTGAAATTGAGAAGCTTCGAGCAGCCGAGGCAACTTCCGGAGCTGAACTCGTAGAGCTCCGAGAGTCGCTTAAGCAAGCGTTGTTTCAGAAGATTTACTTAATGTCAAAGACAACCGAAATATCCTTCGTCTCTACCGAATTGACAAGGGCTGAAAAGAGGTATAGCTTGGTGGTTGATCAGACCATGGACACCCTTAGGGGTGTCCTGGAATACTTCAGAACGGTGTGCCCGTCTTCTTCAGCTGCGGCGGATGAGCCTCTCGACCGAAAACTCAAGATGATCCAAGTGGCGGCGAAGATGATGAAAGGCTCTGGTACTCGCTATGGAGAGGTCTCCGGGAAAGTAGCTGGGATCGGAGTCCTTTGACACCTCGAAGTCATCGGGGTCTCTATTGCTCCAGTGAAAGGTTCGAAGCCGGCAAGCTTCACTGATGAAGGTTTGCTGTGACTATCATTGGACATGGCTTCAGCTTGGGAAGCCTTCTGGGCGACCTAGAAAGCAGACAATGAAGCTGTGGCCAAGGCTTGGATCGACAAAGCCCATCGACAGAGGCAAGCTCAGCCGAAGCCCCCAGCTCCAACTCCGCCAGCCGCTCCGCCTCTAGACCCAAAGGTCTAGTTTCTAGGGCGCTTGATTATGTACAAGAGATCTTGTAATACTCTCTTGTTTTAATGAATGAAAAGTTTATAAATGAAAAGTCTTCGCTTTGAGACATCGGCCCGTTTAGAGTTTTCTTCTACTAATAATCAAGCCGAGTATGAAGCTTTATTGCTAGGACTTGAATTGCTAGGTTCCATGGGTATTAAACATGTTCATGCATATGGTGATTCTTTGTTAGTGGTACAACAAGTAGCTAAAATTGCTCAATGTTTTAATGGTTTGCTAAATAGCTACTTGGATAAATGTTTATACATAATTGCTACCTTTGATGACTTCAAAATTTCTCACGTGTCCGGAGAAGCCAATTCAATTGCAAATGATTTGTCTCAGCAAGCATCTGGCTATCAAGATAGGAGAGGAAAATTTTATGTATAGGGAAGCCTGATGCTTGAACTCCCTGTCGAAGACAGAGGCTTCGGGCGGGTGCAAGGCCCATCGGACCCTCTAGACCAGAGCCCTTCGCCCACCGAAGGGTGTTGCGCACCGGAGCCCTCGTGCCAGAGCCCTTCGTCCGCCAAAGGACCCTGCACATCGGGCTCCTTATGTCGAAGCCTTCCGAGCGTCGGAGGCCTTCTTGCAACGGACCCCTTCGTCAAAGGGCTTCAGTTCGATCGGCTCCACACAACCGATCTGACTAGCCATCGGCAGGAACAGAAGTCGCTCGGGGGGCACTTTGAAATTAGCAATTTATACACCACTTCGGAAAAAGAGCTAGTGAACCCTCCAGAAATCCATAAGGATGATTGGAGAATTCCAATTGTCCAGTATTTAAAAGATCCCAGTCAAAGGATTGATTGGAAAGTTCGGCGACAGACATTTAAATTTGTGTTGCTTGAAGATGTATTGTAACGCCGAACTATTGATGGAGTACTTTTAAAGTGCTTTGATGCCGATCAATCTAAGGTGGCTACGGGAGAAGTTCATTAGGGACTTTATGTACTCATGAGTCGGCCCAGAAAATGAGTTGGATGCTCAAGAGAGCGGGTTTTTATTGGCCAACTATGACTGAGGATTGTTTTAAGTATTATGGAGGGTGTGAAGCATGTCAAAAGTTTGGTAATATTCAGTTGGCTCCTACATCGCTACTTAACCCTATTATCACACCATGACCGTTCCGAGGTTGGGGTTTATACTTCATTGGCCAAATTCATCCTCCCTCTTCAAAAGGGCATCGGTTCGTGTTGATGGCAATGGATTACTTCACCAAATGGACTGAGGCCGTGCCTCTCAAGAACATGACTCACAATGAGGTAACTTATTTCATCTTGAAGCACACTATACATAGATTTGGTATTCCCAAAACTCTCACTACAGATCAAGGTACCTCATTTATTGCTAAAGAAGTGAGAGACTTTGCCGAATTTTATGGTATTAAGTTGATAAACTCTTCACCATACTATGCTCAGGCCAATGGTTAGGCCGAGTCTAGTAATAAAACTGTAATTAAGCTCATTAAGAAGAAATTTGAAGAGTTCCCTAAAAGGTGGCATGAAGTGCTTTCTGAGGAATTATGGGCTTGTAGAGTTGCAAAGCATGGTGCTACCAAAGTTAGTCCATATGAGTTAGTGTATGGACAAGAAGTTGTTCTACCATGGAGGTAGATCTTGGCTCTTTAAGATTTCTAAGCAAGATGACTTATCGGTCGATGAATATGACTCTCTTTTGAAAGATAATTTGGCAGAAGTGGACGCTAAGAGGTTATAAGGGCTCTAGGAGCTATAGAGAAGGATACAATAAGAGTAGCTAGAAGAGTCAAAGCAAAATTATTTCAAGTTGGTGACTTGGCTTGGAAGATGATTTTTCCCATAGGCACTAAAAGCCCCAAATTTGGTAAATGGTCGCCTAGTTGGGAAAGTCCTTTTAAGGTAGCTGAAATCGTACCAGGTAATGCATACTTGTTAGAATCTCTATAAGGAGAGTGATTTGAAGAGCTTTAAATGGCAGGTATTTGAAGAAGTACTTCCCAAGTGTGTGGCAAAGCGCTTAAAAGTGTCAAAGGCCGATATAGAGTATATCGTCCTTAGCCCATTGTGCTTTTAGCTCACTTAGTTTGCTAAAAGGCAAGGGGCATGTGTTGATAGCAAAAAATGGCATTAATGGTCGAAACTGTCAAAATATCAA
>JAAALK010000080.1:99810722-99825818 GCA_019279435.1 Zizania palustris
AGGCGCCTCAACAAATTCTCCTAAATAAGATGACCTGTTGAGATCACCCAACACACCCAAAAAGATTGCAGAAGCAAAATTGAGGATTACAGATAAGAATTCAGACTAAGAACACTAAATTTTGAATTCTTCCTCTTAATTGGAGTTTGAAATGACGAAATGCTTCTGGTGGAGATTGGTTTGATGATGAATAGTGTCACTGGATACAGAGCTGAACACATAATCAGTTTTCCACATAACTTTCAGTACTGATTTGAGCAAAAAGAACTGAAAGTTATCTGGAAAACTGATTATGTGTTCAGCTCTGTATCCAGTGACACTATTCATCATCAAACAATTTTCAGAATTTGCATTTTACTACTGAAATCTGATTTGATTTGTCTGATTTGATTTGATATATACTGATTTGAGTTGTTTTATACTCATTATACATCTAGGGACAGATTACAAATTGTTTTTGTTCAACAACCTGCAAATCTAAATTAATAAAGTTGCAATCTGAATTCTGATTTGAATGAATCTGAGTGTTACTATTCATCGTCTAGAATTTTTCAGAAGTGTAGTGTTTTCAATTGGAATTCAATTGTGTTAAGCTGATTTATAATTTCAAATCTGATTTGAACTGTTGTGTGAGTATTTTGGTCTTTGTCGACAAATCAATCTCCGAATATATTTCTGTCGACAATCCAATTGACGATCTATGCAGTGTAATTCGGAGTTTCAGTTTCCAACAGAATAGTTCGACCGACCAAACTCCGAAACTAAGCTAAATTGTGATTTTCAAACTAGTGGTGGCTCAAATATTGTACCGATTGGTTTAAATTTGAATCGAGATTTTGGAGGTGCGATGGGTGTTTGAAAAGGCCATATAATTCACGAAAATTAGTCGAGGCGCCTATTCACCCCCTCTACTCGCCATTCCGATCCCACATACTCGAAATTTATTACATCATTGACCCTATTCATTTAATATTTTTTCAGAATTGAAAATTATGAAAAAATACTAAAAGATTACACTTAAACTAGACTATTAAATAGAAAAGTAAACTCCTATTTATTGGAATTTAAAAACATTTTCTGGTTGTGACGGTTTTTAGCCAAAACCGACAAAGCCTCACAGATCTTCGATATGTGTCGCTAGTCTGCGAACTCGACTGCCAGCAAGTCTCCCCTGGCATCAAGCCTCTCGCTTGACCCAGGTTCACCTGCCATGAACCATCCGTAGCCTCCGCAGTCCCCTGCGCACCACAGACAAACAGACAAGTGTATCCAGTACTCCGGAGACCTCTCCGGGTTAGCAACCTTCGGTACACACTACGGTGTACCGCCCAAAGTACCGAGACCTTCGGTACAGACCCAGTCATCGTGTACCGTCAGACCCCTCCGACAGGCACACTCCGCTGCAACAAGCTGCAGCAACCAAAGCACCCTCCGAACACCTTCGGAGGTCCACCCTCCGAACCCCCCTTCGGAGTTCCAACCTCCGAGCCCCCTTCGGAGGTACCCCTTCGAATCAGAGGTTAAAAACCTATCAATCATCATCACAAACACCGAAACCAACCCTTGGTTTCTCAACTATGCACGTTAGACTGTTTACAAGAAGACCAACACACAAGAGAAGAGCCCAAAAAATGGCAAGTACCAGTTGTACTCTTTCGATCAATTCGACAACCAGAAAAATCAGCATCTAAAAAACCTCTCAAGCATAACAAAGATGATGCAGAATACAAAATGCCAAATTCGAGAGTGTGATTGAGATACCTTAGTATACGCTTGACAGCATGACAATGTGAAGCCCTTGGAGAAGCCTGAAAATGAACAGACAGGACATACTGCAAAGTGTATGTCCGACCTCATAGTCGTCAAGTAGAGGAGGGAGCCGATCATGCTCTGGAACTCCTTTTGGTCCACTTCTTCTCCATCTTAAGGTCAGATCTAGCGTAATTGAAGTTCCTATTGGGATAGCAAGTGGTTTTGCATCAGCCATGTCAATGCATTTTAGCAGGTATTTAGTGTACTTTGTCTGATGTACAAAGGTTCCTTGTTTACTTTGCTTGATTTGCAAACCAAGGAAGGAGGTCTGCTCGCCCACCATCGACATTTCGAACTCCCTGCTCATAGAATCAATAAACTCGACCACAAGACTATGAGATGATCCACCAAAAATTATGTCATCAACATATATCTAAACAAGTAAGAAATCTTTGCCTTGCATAAGAGTGAAAAAGGTCTTATCAACAGAGCCCATTTTGTACCTGTACTCAATCAAGAAGTTCCTAAGATGGTCGTACCAAGCCTTAGGAGCTTGCTTGAGCCCATATAGAGCTTGTGAAGTCTAAAGACTCTATGGGGGTACTTGGGATGTTCAAAGCCTGGGGTTGTTTGACATACACATCTTCTCCTATGAAACCATTAAGGAAAGCACTTTTTACATCCATTTAAAAATGCTTGACACCTCAAGACAATGCAAAGAAAGCAAAATCCTAATGGCCTCAAGTCGAGCTACCGGAGCAAAAGTTTCTCAAAATCAACCCCTTGACTTGAGTATAACCTTAGCCACAAGTCTAGCCTTGTTTCTCACTATAGACCCATCCTCCCCCTATTTGTTTTGAAAATACATTTTGTTCCAATGATATGAATGTTAGGGGGGAGGATCTACAAGAATACACACTCGATTTCTATCAAAATTTCAAACTCTTCATGCATGTCGTTGATCCAACTTGCACAGATAAAGCATAACTGACATCTAACGGCTCAAAAGTAGCAACAAACTCAGAATCACAAAGTGAGCATGAGATCATGTTACCCTTTCATTTAGCTCACCGATGATCTGCTTAGGGGGATGTATTCTCTGAATTTGAACTGGTGCTTCTCTTTGTGATATAATCTCCCCTCAACTCTTGCCGAAGTTTGCTCCAAGCTTTCTGAGGTCGATGCTTTAGGTACTCTTGCTAAAGTGGACGAAGCTTTTGGAAATGTCGTAGTAGGAGGTTGCGGTACATTTTCATTATCTTCAACATCTGATGAATCTTCTTCCTGAAAGATTGTTTCACTCATATCATCCTCTCTTGCAAGTTCAAATAAGGGACTACACATGGAGATGTCTCATCAAATGTACATCGCAAGATTCAACAACAGTGTTAGTATCAAGATTGAAGACACGATAGCAGTGGCCATGCAAAGAACAGCACAAAAAGATTCCATCAGATGCACACGACACAAATTTGTCAAGGTTACCACGTTTTAGAATGAAGCACGACATCCAAATACTCTCAAGTGAGTAACCTTGGGCTCCCTTCAAAAACATAGTTCATAGATGTTAAATTCAACAATGAGCGAAAAAAATATCATGTTGGAGATGTAAAGTTGATAGCAAAAATTGCATTAATGGTCAAATTACCAAAATATCTCTTTTTGGTAGTTTTACCGAAAATATGCCTAGACCTGGCACAGGCTGGTCCAACCGGCCATGTAGACCCAGTATGACCGGCCATATAGGCCCGATCAGACCGGTCGTATGGGCTCGGTCAGACCAGCCCAAATCTGTATCTGACTCACGATAGTTGATTTTGGGTCTATTTTATCTCTAATTGATTTTAACGACTTGGAACCCATGTCCAACTCAGAGAAGAGCATAGGAACCCATGACCAACCTCTATAAATAGAGGCAAGGCCGATTCAAGGAGCCCCCCAAAACGTTAATAGATCCAATCTATTATATACCTTGAATCACATTTACTTTCTTTGCCCTAGTTTTATCTTAGCACGCATATCTTTGCTGGTTTGCGTTGTAAACCATCCATCCATCGCGTCGTAATCACAGTAAGTCCTTGTCGGTTCGCTCGTGAATCGTCTGTTTCATCCACATAACGTATTTCTATCGGTTTTATCAATTTCTATTGGTAATTCGGTCTCATGGCCGAATTATTTTGATCTCTTAGTATTTTTTGCAGTATTTCATCACTCTCATCTCCTCCAAGGATTTTGGTTGTGATCCATCCATGGGAAGATGGTAGCCGGAGCCCGGAGGACACATTCCAAGAGTAGTCGGTCCGACCGGAGGTCACCCCTTGGTTACGACTGGCCCGTGCCGTGCTGTCACCTGACGTGCCGGCACACTGCGGTCTGACCGGCGGCATGAGGTCGGTCTGATCGGGCTTCGCAGAGGACACCAAAACCCTCTACACCGAAGGTATTCTTTTGCGCTGGAGGTATATTCACGTTGGAGCTCACCTTCGCACCAGAGTACTCTTTGTTCCCTTTGGCCACCAGCGGTCTTACTGGAGGTTTAACCTCGGTTCACACTAGCCAAAGGGTACCCTTCGGCGAGCACTTAGAAACCTAGGCCAAAACCCCTTCGGCCAACCCTTCGCACTGCTGGTCCGACCGGTGGCATAGCTGAGTTGTCATGATTACAGGAATTAAAAACAAGGCATATCAGTGCAAATCATGTAAATGCAATTTCACACACAAGAAGCATATGCATATCATTGAAAATGTGCTCCCCCTCATAGAATGCAGTAAGGGTGACAAACACCAAGTTCCCCACGTAAGTAGGCGAAAACACGAGCATCGAGGGGTTTTGTGATGATATCGGCTAGCTGGTGTTGGGTATCAACATATTGAAGTTCAATATCACCCTTCTCTTTGTGATCTCTGAGAAAATGATATCGCACGTCAATATGTTTGTTCTGGAATGCTGAACTCGGTTATTTGCAATACAAATAGCGCTAGTGTTTATCACAGAAAAGTGGAACACTCTTATACTCTAACCCAAAATCCCGCAAAGTGGAAACCAACCACAAAATCTGAGAGAACATCTAGTTGCAGCAACATATTCGGCCTTAGCCATTGATTGTGCAAACACTAGACTGTTTGCGGGAAGACAAGCAAACCAGTGAAGTACCCAGAAAATGACAAGTACCGGAGGTACTTTTCCTATAAATCCTACACCCATCAAAATCGGCATCGGAATAACCTCGAAGACACAAAGAGGTGGACATAGAATACCAAATGCAGAATTCGAGAGTATACTCGAGATACCTGAGAATGCGCTTTACTCTCTTGGCGGTTGGAAGGCACGTGGAAAAAGCCTGAAAATGTGCGCACAGACACACTGTGAAGTGTATGTCTGGCCTCGTAGCCTTCAAGTAGAGGAGTGAGCCAATCATGCTCTACAACTCCTTCTGATCCACGGCTTCTCCATCCTCGTTGGGATCCAATGCTATTGATGTAGCCATCGGGTAGAGAGGGGCTTCGCATCAGCCATGTCGAACTTCTTGAGCAGGGTCCTTGGTGTACTTCGTTTTGTGGACGAATGTACCTTGTTTGCTTTGCTTGATTTGCAAACCAAGGAAAATGTGAGTTAACACATAATGGACATCTCGAACTCCCTGCTCATGGCATCTGCAAACTCGGCAACCAAAGCATGAGAATAGCCACCAAAGATGATATCATCCACATAAATCTGAACTAGCAGGAAATCTTTGCCATGCTTGAGAGTGAACAGGGTTTTATCAACAGATCCCATCAAATACCCCCGCTCAAGCAGAAAAGACTTAACTCTATCATACAAGCCCGAGGGGCCTGCTTGAGTCCATAAAGAGCCTTATGAAGTTTAAGGACTTTATGCGGGTATTCGGGTTTTCAAAGCCATGGGGTTATTTACATAAATATCTTCACCTATGAAGCTATTAAGAAATGCACTTTTGACATCCATTTGATAGAGTTTGAATCCCCGGGATGTCGCAAAGGCAAGCAAAATCCTAATGGCTCTAGACACGCAACAGGTGCAAAAGTGAGGAGCCATGGTGAAAAAGCGTGGGCCTCATGGCTCCAGATGTGATGAGTCATTGTCAACGGTAGTCAAAGAGGACTAAAAATAGAGAGAAGACCTGCTGCGTCTGGGCCGCGTGTGACTCAGGTACCACGGGCACGCGAGCGACTGTCGAGCAAATGGGCCGCGAAGTCGGGATGGCCCAATCCGGGTACATGGGCTAGGAGCAGCAGAGAATCCACCAGCTATTGACCAGGATTCACATCAGGTACACGGGCAGCGAGTGATTGACGAGCTGAGAGAGCTGCGGAATCGGGCCGGCCCAATCCGGGTACCTGGTGCCAAGTCGGTGGACGCTTTGTCAGTTTCGGCGCAAAACTGACGACCGCTGATGTTGGAACGGACCGTCCTAAAGTGAAGCCGTAGTCGCTACGAAAGCTCTGCTTCCAGATAAGTCATCTATAAATAGGAGTTACTATTTTGTCCTTAGGCCCACAGTCAGTAAGTCGAGTCTGTAAAATATCCTAAGGGCAGCTTTGTCTTTTCATTTTATTTTAGCGTCTGTAAAAAACCCTAAGGGTCTTTTAGTATTTTCCTAGTCTATTGGGCTGCCTATAAATAGGGCCCCAATCCCTAGGGTTAGGGTTAACTCACTTAATGACAAATTTGAGTTCACTTTCCCCATGCTGAGTTTCTCTCCTTTCTCCGGTTCGTGTGAGAGCCGCCGCCACTGTTTTCATTGCGCTTACGCCGGGAGATTGCTTCATCTGGTTCTTTGTTTCTTAACCATCTAGTTTTGCTGTTGTTCTTTGTTTACTATTGCATCGATTTGCGAGCCTTATTCTTCTGCATGTGGTTGCTATGGTTTTTGCTACAGTGGTTTTCTGCCATCTGATATTTTACGCATCACGTGAAGGGATCATCTTTCCATCATAAAATTATTTTAGTCTTGGCAACTAGGTTCTATAGGTTCTTGTCTCTGTGCTTGTAGACTGCAGGAGGTCCTCTTTTTCTGTTGCAATCTGGCCCGGTTCTCTGGTTGTTCATTGCATAGGTGCTAGTTTGTAGGAGTAGCACTACTGTGCTGTTTGCAGCTATCTAGACAATCTAGTACTTGTATTGAGTTCTTTCATTAATTTGTTCTCTCGGTTGAGCTGCTGATACAGCTGGATATTATTTTTTGTCTCAGCATGTGATGTGTTGGCGTGTGCACTTAGTCTAGCTAGCCTAGGCTCCTGTTTTCAGTCTATTTTGTGCAGCACATTTCTTGCAGCAGCTATTGCTTCTTGTTGGTTTTCATCACTGCGAAAGATGTGAGGTACTGCTGCTGCAGGCTCTCGAGTGTTGCGGTCTATCACTGCAGCACACAACTCGTGTGCTGTAATTTTTTTCTGGTTTCATGCACTGCGAGCTTTGGGTGGTAGTATTTTACTGAACAAAGTCTTTAAGTGGGCCCCACAGAATAGCACATTAGGCTTCGACAGTGTCTTCGTTTTTTTCGCAAGCTTCGCAGTGGATGCTTCGGAGTTCGAAGCCTAGTTTCTTGTCTGGTGTTTGATGAGGACATCACTTCACGTGATACACACATGGAGACTCCACCTACATTCAATTACAAGGACCAATCACACGCGCCCATGCCCGTCGCTTGAACCATGAGGTTAATTCTTTCCTTAGCAACTATGTTAATATTTGTTTGGACGGGATGCTACTGAATACTAGTGATATTTTGTTGCTTAGGAATATGGGAGATGGAATAGAAGAGTTGGAGTTGAAGACGGAGTCGCACGGATGATTTGAAGTCAAGAATTCGCTGGTTCGGACTACATCGACCACTATGCACCAAAATGGGCATAACTTCCTCATACGAAGTCCGATTGGCACGTTCTTGGACTTTTTGGAAAGCTGAGGAGAAGACGGATCGTTTGCCGTTGGTTTAGTCTCTTTTGGAGTCTCGAGTCGTCCTGTGTGTTTGAAACAGTCCTGCATGACAGAATTGGGCCGTGTTGGCCCATAGCCCGAGTCTGTACATCTTCTAGCCCACAACCCGAGTCTGTACGCCTTCCACAGGCTGCCCACGCCTTATATACTCACGCCAGCCGCCTTTAGGGTTAGGTTTTGCTTTGTTTGCATCTACACTTGTGTGTTTAGATCCCGCCCCTTGCACCGGACCGATTGGCTGCTGCATAGGCGTTTGTGAAACCTCACCTTTACATCGTTTGTCTGTGATTTGGCATTCGACTCGTATCCTTCCTGTTCTTGCTTGTGTTCTTGGGTTCGCTTGCAGGAATTAGCCTTCGTGGCGAGGTCAATCGCGTCCTGCGTGGTTGATAACCAATGGAGACAGTGGTGTAACGATTGCAAGGTTTTAATCCGGCGGACCGGAGCCTTGGATCGCCAACGTCGAGTTCTCCACCAATCCAAGTTATCCTTTACCTAGCGGAAGATCGGGACCAATCCCCTATCAGTTGGTATCAGAGCCCAGATTTCCCGTTAGGTAATCTCGATCTGCTTTTATTTTTACCTAGAGTCCAGAAAACCCTCACAAAAAAATCCCACCGAGAACCCCTTTGTGCCTTCCGATTTTAATTTCATTTTTAAACTTGTTGAGTTTGTGTTCTTGGTATAGTCTTGTTGCTGGTTAGTCATCCCTCTGTGTCATTTGAGTAGTAGTTGGTCTTGTGTCTCAAAAAATTCCCCACCCAAAACCCCCCCCACAACCCTATTCGTTTTCCACATCGAGTCTTTGTGACCCCCCTTCGGTAAACAACATAACTTTTCGCTCGTTTGGCAGAAAAATCTGAAATTTTTTGAGCGTCTTCCTGACCCAATTTGGGGGGGTACACTAACACGGTTCCCCTGTTAGCCCTCACCAGAATCGCCAAAAAAATCAGGAAGATAAAGAAAAAAATTGGTCAATGTTTTTCCTCGCCGTTCAGCGAACTTATTGAATTTCTGTGAGCCACATCCCACCTCAGTTGCAGGTGCCAATTTTTGTGGTTGCATCTCTTGTCATCCTGTTCAAAAAAAATAGAGTGAAAAAAAGGAGAAAAAAAAAGAAAACCCGAGTCTGTACATCTCAAGGGTTGTAGGTGGAGTCTCCATGTGTGTATCGAAGTGGGGTATCCAAAAAAGATCCTATCAGAAGAGCGCGCGACTCAAATTTATCTAAATTTCCACGTTTCAGGATAAAACATAGAGAGCCAAAAACTCAAAGATGAGGAACTTTGGGTTGTCTCCCAAAACGTAGTTCATAAGATGTCAAGTTCACAATTGAGCGCAAGAAGATTCGGTTTGAGATGTAGTATGCAGTGTTCATGGCCTCAGCCTAGAATTTCCTAGGAGTCCTGTTCTCATCGAGCATCGTCCTAGCCGTCTCAACCAAAGTGCGGTTCTTTCTCTCAACAACACTGTTCTGTTGAGGAACCCGCGGAGGAGAGAATTGATGTTCTATGCCATGCTCCATGCAAAAGTCAACAAAAAGGTTGTTCTTGAACTAAGTGCCATTATCACTTCGAATGAATTTCAATGCACCAGGGAGCTCAGTGAAAAGTCTTAAAGCCAAGCTCTGAAAGTGTGAGAACACATCATCCTTGCTGGCTAGAACAAAGACCCAAGAGTAGCGAGAGAAATCGTCAACAATGACTAATACATACCACTTGCCGCCTAAAGAACTAACCCGAGAACGACCTATAGTGTCCATGTGGAGAAGTTCTCTAGGTTGTTCAGTCATCACCATGGTGACTGGTGAATGCGAAGCGGCAATCATTTTTCGATGTCGACATGGAGCGCAAACTAAGTTCTTCTCAAACTTCGATGTCGACCTAGGGCACTCAGACGAGCAAGCAACTCAAATCTCATATGCCCTAGTCTCCTATGCCACTTCCAACGCTCAAAAGTTGAATGTGCAACAAGACAATGAGAAGAACCAGATGACTCAGAAAAATCAGCTCCAAAAACTCTCCCAACTCTAAAGATCTTGCAGACAACAACGTCATCAAAATTGAGTACTTCTGAAGTATCACGATGGAATCGCACTTTGAAGCCCTCATCAAGCAACTGAGATGTAGAAAGCAAATTGTATCCCAAATTTTTAACCAAAGCAACATCTTTGAGAGTGAAATTTGAGTTAATTCTTACCACACCTTTACCTTTCACTCTACTCCTTCTATTGTTGCCGAAGGTGATATGTTCCTTTTGCTTGGTAGTGGTGAGGCTGGAGAACCATGCTGCATCTCCGGTCATGTGGCGCGGACAACCGAAGTCCATGATCCACGTGCCCTCCAAGCCTCGGTCTGGCGCCTACACATGATAAGACAATATCGATCGCTCAGTGTTGGGGTGTGTGAAAGCATGACGAGGCATCCAACACTGAGTGATACGAGTAGTAGGCACAGTAAAAATAGACTGTCTACGCATAGGAAAATCAGAATGATGCAAAGTGCGAGGTCTATCAACATGTTGTGACCCAAATGCATGACGAGGTCTCCTAACCTATCGAGGCACAAAGTTACTCACATGGGGTCTACCACCATACGGAACATGGTGAACACCTCGAGGAGCAAAACCTCTCTGGGAAGTACGAGGAGCCTCGAAAACAGGACGTGAGTAAAACTCAGACTCATGCATACCTAAAGATGGGTAATGCATGTCCCAAAAACTTATCGCCTAAGAGTGTCGCTCATCCTTAATGCGATGAAAACAGAACCCAACCAGATTACCGGCCCGCTGACAGTAGGAACAATGAAACACTCTCCTAGGGGCACTCTCATGGGTCATAGCAGCAATACTCACAGGCTCCTTGAGCTTCTATTGAGTGGTTTTCTTGGGAGGAATTTTCTTTATAGGAGGAGTGGTTTTTCTTTAGAGTTTGGGTAGGCTTTTTGGCTGATGGAGTGTCTAACAGGGCTCTTTTTTTCTCTAAGATAGTGGGTGAGGTAAAAATAGTTTTGTTCTCACTATCTGAAGGAATCCTCTCAAAACCCAATCCCAGAGCTAACCCTGCCCTGTTAGCACACATCTTGGTCTTGGCCAAGAGCAAGTCCATCCTACCCTTTCCCTCAGTGCATTTGTTAACCAAATAAAGAAGGTATTCATTTTCAGTCATGAGGTTTTCAGCTCGCTCTCTAATAATACCTAGCTAGTCTTAAGGGTTATGCATGTGTCACACATAGGTTGGACATCCTTAGAACTACCGGCCCTCTCCAATCTAGCCTCTAAGTCCTGAAAATGCTTATCACGTAAATCAATGCTCTCATGTAATAAGTGGCAGTTCATGCATTCATTTATACCATGAGGACTAGAATCCACCATCAAAAGCTTCTTTTGTGCAGTCTCAAGCTCAGAAAGAGTTTGAGAATGCATCGAACGCAATTGAGCAAGCTCACACATGACAACAGTGCAAGATTCACATTTAGCATCATTAACTCTAGACTTAAGCATGGCATAGTCAGTACAAATAGATTCTAGCCTAAGTCTAAGGTCTTTTCTATCTCTAGCGGCTTGCACAAGCAACCTATCTTGACCAAGAACTACTTAATTCAGCTCATCTAGTTTAATTGAAAGGTGGTCAGTACAAATAGATTCTAGCCTAAGTCTAAGGTCTTTTCTATCTCTAGCGGCTTGCACAAGCAACCTATCTCGACCAAGAACTACTTAATTAGCTCATCTAGTTTAATTGAAAGGTGGTCATAGGATAGCGGTACCTCAGATGAGTCAAGCTCATCACCGCTGTGATCGCTGTCGGCCATGAAGCAGAGGCTGGTGAAATCTAGTCCCTTTTTGTCCTTCTCCTCCTTCCTTGGGGACTCCTCCTCCTCATTAGAGCTCGACTCCTCGGTAGAGGAAGTGTCAATGTCGCTGAGAGCAGCAACAAAAGCTTTGTAAGCGGCTTTGGCTACCCTCTTAGCCATCTTGCCGCGCTTGCCCTTCACAAAGGGTTTCCTCTCCTTTTTGTGGTATTTGGGGCACTCACTCTCATCTCTCTTCTTGAGTTTAGGATATTTGGCTTTGATGTGAGAAGTGTCGCCACACTCAAAACAACCACTAAAACCACTTCTCCTGTGATGTCGTCTCTCATGGTGAAAACAGGTGAACCTTCTGGCAATGAGAGCAAGCTCTTCATCATCCAGAGTATCCACCTGCTCCTTAGTGATGGAGACCAGGGAAGACAAAGCCAAACCTCCTACAAGAACACAAATAACAAATGTGCTTGGTTCTGTAGTGGTGCCATGGCTAGTGCTATAAACTAGTGGAAATGGCTGTGGCAATGAGTTTCTGTGCACTACAAGAGTTGCCTTGGCAATCTCTGTGGACTTCAGCTTGCTAAAGAGCTCATCACAGGTCAATATGTCATAACCTGTGGAGTCCTCAATGATGTATATCTTCACTTCCCATATGCTATGATCAAGAGCATCGAGAAGCTTGATAGCCCTGTCATGATCATTGTAAGCAAGTGTCTCATTGGACTGCAAGTTACTCACTTTCGCATCAAAATGAGAAAACATGACATCTATAGATTCACCAGGCGCATACACAATAGTTGATACTGTTGATTGTACGTGCTTTGGCGCCTAAGCTTAATCTAAGTAGAGCCCTCATGAAAAATAGTGAGTGTAGTCTAGATCTCCCTAGCTATCCTTAGGTGCTAAACCCTATCAAACTCACTCCGACTCAAACCAATGAACAATATATTTCTAGCCTTGGAGTTACCATTATACTGATCCTTTTCTATTGAGTGGTGCGAGTTTCAGGGATGGAGTATTGTGAGTACACAATCTCCCACATTACATTTCCATGGCTTAGCAAGTAAGCCTCCATGCGCACCTTCCAGTATGCAAAATCAGTCCCATCAAACAGAGGTATTTTATTAACTCTGTCCATATCGCCAACAGATCACAAAACCGGTTAAGGTCAACTAGTGATCTTAAACTGCTCTGATACCAATTGTTGGACCGAAAACGGCGACCTCATGGGGGGGTGAATGGGAGCTTTTAAAATTTCAGGCTAAAAAATAGCCTTCTGTTTTAGTTCTGTCTTTTGCGGAACAGGCTTCGAACACACCCTTCGAAGTTCTCGGTCGGAGGTATTTAACAGCTCCGAAACCAGGCTTCATAAGGAGCAAAAGTTCAATGTCAAGAAGACTTCGCTCCACCCAAAAACCAAACCCTCAATTCTGCTAAGTCAGTGCAGGCTCCGCACACTAAGTGCCTTGAGCAGACTTCGCACTTCACCCTTCGTAGGAGGTGGTTTCCCTCTGTAGACTCCGACCAGATACTCCACACTAGCAACTGATACTAGGGCATCGTATTTCGAAGGTCAAAACGCACACAACAGATTTTGCTAAGGGAAGAAGACAAGCTCCGATCACCACCATTCAGTGCTTCACTTGTAACAGTGAGATGTTGCCTCAGTTTACACAGAGTTGAACGCACACTAAAGAACACACTACACACGCACTGATCTCCAGCACACTTCTCCAAAAACACCGAGTGAACAAATCCAAACAAGAAAGAAGTGGAGCACAATGAAATCAAAACATGCAGAGCAATGGCAGGCATTCAGTTCAAGCAGAAAATGAAAACAGAATCAAAGCTTCATTGCATGAGTAGGGAACACAAAATGAACTAACAAGATGAATACATGAAAATGGCGGCTAGCACAGGAGTTCTAAAAATGGCTGCTCAAAGTGTTACTGTTGCCTAGATAGCCTCCACTATTTATAGGCACTATTCATCCCTGTGAATAGACTACTTTACCCTAGGGTTTACACTTATTTTGTCTCATCAGAATAGGGGGTATAGATTGTAGTCTACTTTATTTGGAGGCTTCTTTTGTCAGCTTCACAGAGGAGACAGCATCAGCTTTTGCAGAGCAGACATGGTCAGCCTTTGCAGTCTTGGAGTCTTCCGAAGCCCCCCTTCGTACGCGAGGTGTGCGGTAGCTTCGGTGAGAAGCCTTGAGCCTGACGAGCCAAAACATGTAACTTGACAAAACAATTTTCCTCCCCCTTTTTCAAAAGAGTAAAAGCCCCCTCCGGCAAATCTTTCCCTTTGCAAGATAAAACTCCCCCTTAGTTATTTTACCCCCTTGCTGCAGAGAACTCAAAAATTTATCCCCCTTTGGCAATGCAAGCATCAAGGAGCATTTAAAAGATGCAAAGCTTCAAAACGGGAAGAATTGCAAAGACATATAAAGCAACAATATGCTAACTTTAATACCGATTTTTATGTGCTCAGCTCAATTTAACATTCTCTAAAAACATGATGACAATATGTGATTTCATCATTTTGAAATAAAAGCACCACCACTCAATCAAGGTAACTAGATAAGGAAAAGTAGGGATTGCACAAAGCTAGTAAATTTCTACTCTAGACAGACAAGTCTAGTTCAAGTGGAGCATTGAAAGCAAACTTGATGGACAATGAATATTTGTCTTTTCATAATGCCAGGGGTTATTTGTTTGTCTACCTTATACTTTCTAATCAAGCCAAGCCTAGGCACGAAAGACATCAGAAGCTTAAGGCAGTGTAAAATGAACCTCGAAGGGTTCTCTCAGAGTAAGAAAGAATTTATACTAGTTCGGACCTCCCCTAGGGGATAATAGCCCTACATCTAGTTTGTGGTGGATTTGGCATGGTATGCCTCGGTGTGACGTAGTGAACTCTAGGTTTCATGGCCCTGGAGAAGCTAAGCTGTTACAAGGGCTTGACCCTGCTTTTATAGGCACGCAGGCCAAAGGTAAAGACCAAAATGCCCTCTATAAGTCCTAGGCTCATAGGGGCAAAAAGGGGAAAAGGAGCTAGCTACTGTACAAAAGTGCTTTACAGCTTTACAGACGTGTCAGACAATGTCACTTCTTGACCAGCTAAACGACATACTAGCGGTAGGAGCCCCTGGTATGACTACACTGTAGCGAGGTGCAGAAATTATCTGGGTCCGGAGTAGGGGCCGGAGCCCTTCAGGCAGAGGCTGCAGGGGAGGCTTCGAAGTACGCTCCGAAGTGGGCTTCGAAGTATACTCCGAACTGGACTCTGAACTGGGCTTCGAATTGGGGCTCCGAACTGGGGTCTCGGAGACTTAGCTTTGAATTAGCTAGAAGGGTCCGGAGACAGGCTCTGAGGGGCTCCGAAGGGAGCTCGAAGGTTAACTCCGAACAGGATTCGAAGGTTAACTCCGAACAGAGCTCGAAGGCTAACTTGAGACTTAGCTTCTGGCAAACCTCAAGGGATCTTGCGGGCTTCGCCCCGGAGGGCTCCGAAGGGGTTCAGAGGCCTCGCTCCAGAGGGCTTTGAAGTGAACCCTGGGACTTTTGAAACAGCTTC
>JAAALK010000080.1:99825918-99902839 GCA_019279435.1 Zizania palustris
CGCTCTCATCCTTGTCCAGACCCCAAGAAGTGCCCATCGGGGTCATCTGCGCGCTTCAATTCACCCCCAAAGTCAAATTTCTTTAACATATCACGAGTGTACTTACCTTGGTGGATGAAGGTGCCGTCCTTGGTCTGCTTGATCTGGAGCCCTAAGAAGTACTTGAGCTCCACCCATGAGGCTCATCTCAAACTCATTGTGCATCTGCTCAGAAAACTTGGACACATGATCATTAGAAGTACCGCCAAAGATAATATCGTCCACGTAAATCTGAGCGACTAAGAAATCTGAAGCATCTCTGAGCAGGAAAGAGTTTTTATCCACAGAACCCATCACAAAGCCCTTCCCCAACAAAAATTGCTTCAACCGGTCATACCAAGCCCTTGGGGCTTGCTTCAACCCGTATAAAGCTTTGGCAACTTAAAAAACATGTCGAGGAAACTTAGGGTTCTCAAAACCGAGGGGTTGCCTAACATAAACCTCCTCTTCTATGTACCCGTTCAGAAAAGCACTCTTAATATCCATTTGAAAAAGCTTAAAACCCTTCGAAATGGCAAAAGCTAGAAGAATACGAATGGACTCAAGACGGGCAACAGGAGCGAAGGTTTCTTCAAAGTCAATACCTTCCTTCTGGCAATAACCCTGGGCAACTAGTCGAGCCTTGTTGCGCACCACAACCCCATCTTCACCTTGTTTGTTCTTGAATACCCACTTGGTGTCTATGGGGTTGCATCCTGGTGGCGGCTCAACTAATGTCCAAACCTGATTGCGGACAAAGTTCTCAAGCTCTTCTTGCATAGCATTAATCCAATTAGAATCAGAAAGAGCATGAGAAACATCTCTGGGCTCAAAAGATGCAACAAACGCAGATTCAGCAAACACAGCAAGAGAGGCAGAAGAACGCAAAGTTCTCTCAGTCAGATCACCTATGATGAGCTCTGAGGGATGGTCATGCTGAACTACTCGGGTTCCCTGGTGATCTGAAGTCACCCCCTCACCAGAGTCAGCAGCTGGCACCTCTGGACTCGACTAAGGGGGCTCGAATCGAAGTAGAAGAAGTGATCAAAGGTCCGCCCTCATCATCAGTCGAAGTCTCAGAAGGTGTGGGCTCTGCGGGGGATGCAGAAGGCCCACCCTCATTAGCGGCTGGGAGTGTCATCATCTTCCTCGAATATGGACTCTCCGAGCCTCACCATCAGACGGCTCAAAAGAAGGAGTCAAAGAAGGCAAGGACTCATCAAAAGAAACCTCACAAGTCTCGACAAGCAGCTGGGATTCGAGGTTCCAAACACGGAAGCCTCGAGAATGCAATGCATAACCAAGAAAACACCATCCCAGCAACGAGACTCAAACTTGTCCAAATGCCCTCCCTTCTTGAGCACAAAGCACTTGCAAGCCAAACGCTCGCAAGTGGCTCACCTTGGGCTGTCTGCCGAATCGCAATTCATATGATGTCTTACCAAGGTAAGCTCTAAGAAAGATGCGGTTGGTCAGATAGCAAGCCGTGTTCATGGCTTCAGCCCAAAAACGCCTAGGAGTCCTGTGCTCATCGAGCATCGTCCTGGCCATCTCGACTAGCGTGCGGTTCTTTCGTTCCACAATGCCGTTCTGTGGGGGAGTGTAAGGAGAAGAAAAATGATGGTCCAGACCCTGATCACTACAGAAGCTGACGAACTGAGAGTTCTTGAACTCAGAGCCTTGTCGGAGCGAATTGCTCGCATCCGACCATTGTTCTCATTCTTCAGCTTCAAAATCAGGTCATGAACAAATTGAAAAGTTCATCCTTAGACTCCAAAAAGAAAACCCACGAGAATCGAGAAAAGTCGTCAACAATTACAAGTGCATACCACTTCCCACCGACTGAGCGTAGCCGAGCTAGACCTACAGTGTCCAAATGTAAAGCTCGCCCGGATACGAAGTCATCACCTGAGTCACAGGTGAATGAGAAGCGGCAACCATTTTCCCATGACGACAGGGATGACAAACTAGATCCTTCTCCATCTTAAGCTTGGGCAATCCTCGGATGAGGTCCATAGAGCTTAACCTGACTAGCAGATCAAAACTCAAGTGACTAACCTCCTATGCCACTTCCAGAGCTCAAAGGAGGATCCAGCAATTAAACAGCGTGAAGGGCCAAAAGAACTAGAGAAGTCAATTCGGAAAACTTTACCGAATGGTAAAATCTGACAAACCAAAGACCCTCTAGAATCAACCACAGAAGAATTGCCCTTCTTAAAACGCACTTCCAAACCATCCTCAAGAAGTTGCGAAACAGAAATCAAATTGAAGTTCAAATTCTTAACCAAAGCAACATTCTTCAAAGAGAAATGATCTGAAATGCGAATTGAGCCTATGCCACTTACTTTCCCTTGACCGCTGTTCCCGAACGTGATGTATTCTTTGGAGCTCAGGGGAGTGAGACTGGAGAACCATCTGCGATGTCCCGTCATGTGGCGAGAACATCCTGAGTCCATGATCCAAACTTCCTCCAGTCCCCGGTCCTGCACAGTCAGTGGCTGTAAGTGGGAGCAAATGGTCCGGCACCAGGTTTAGCAAAAGAGCTAAACCAGTGTCGAGCCATCTGCTCAAAAGATGGAAAGCGAAAACCATCAAAAGAGTTTGGACCATAACGCGGCTCAAAGCGCGGTCCTCGGTTCTGTCTAACCCTTCGGCCACGAGGTCCTGAACCATAGCCAACACGGTCTGGAAATCTGCCGAAACAGACACCACCAATTGGAGCATGGGCAAGAAAGCCGTCTCCTCTGCCACCACCTACACGATGCGGCCTGGCCTCCAGCCTCTCCTCGCGCCGAGGGAACACGCAGTCTACCACCCTGCTGGTAGAACTGCTCCTGATCACTACGAGCCCTCTCTGCTCTCTCAACTCGCTTCCTCCTGAAGCAGAACTCCGCAGATGCCCGTCTCTGTGACAGTACTCACAATGATAGGTAGGCTTCTTGGGATGTGGTTGAGGTTTAGGATTCTTGGGCTTGGTAGTGTTTGGTGTGGTCTTCTTGGGCTGAGAGAGTCCAGGAAGAGAGTCAAGAGAAGTGTGGAGGAGTTTGGGCTTTGGAACCCAGATAGGTTTCTTGGGTGGAGCTTTAGGTGGTTCATGGATCACCTCCATCCTTGGGCTGACAATCCTGGGAAGACTCAGTGGAGTGAGTCTTGGGATACCTCTGCTCTGGAGTCATTTTACTCCACTCCACTGCCCGGCTGATGGCACTCTCAAAGTCAGCCTTGGTGTAGGTGTACCCTACTCCAAACCCATCCTGCCTTTTGAACTGCTGGATCATCATGCCGAGCTGTGGCTCTCTGGCACTGATCCAACTCAGGATAGAATGGAGGTAAAGTTCTCATTCTGAGAATCTGCTAGCTCCTCTCTCAAAGAAGCTAGAACCTCCACCTGAGACAAGCAGGTCTCACACTCACTCTCTACTTGAACAGACTTCTCGGCTTTCAGCTTGATCACCTCCATTCTAAGAGACAGACAGTTCTCACAGACAGTGAGTGGAACTGACAGTGTCTCAAGCTCTAGCCTAGTCTAGGCAAGCTCAGCTCTCAACCTCTCCAAATCACCCAAATGTTCATTACCTTTGGATTTCAGCTCAGCTAATGCAGCTAGATGAGATGGGCAATCAACACAGGGTGCGACGATGTCGCGCCCCGATTTAATAAATCAGGACTTTATTGAAATTCCATAGAAAATCAATAAACAAGACGTCATCAAGCGACCACGTACAATACGGGCAATCATTCACGGTTCGTAGACCGTATTAATACAAAAGTGAATAAAGGTGAAGAGAAACTAATAAAATAATGGTCCTAGATGAACGCCTCCTTCCAGTCTCGCCTTGACTGGGTCGCTACTCCAGACCTTCCTCCTCCTCGTAGTAGACCAGCTCTGATGTTGTAAGTCAACGGGGTGAGTACAGATGTACTCAGCAAGCCACCGAATGCAAATATAATGCAAGGAAATAACGAGGGAGATAGTGGCTAATTTAGCGGAAGCAGCATAATTGTAAAGCTTTAAATGTGAGCAATTTATTAGTACGGAAAAGTAAACAGTGTGTGTGCATCATCATCTTCTAACTCGAGGGGTACAGTCAGCCCCACCTCGCTCAACAGTCCTTACGTGCCAGGAATAACTTGATCATTCAAACAATTGTAAACTAACTGCGAGTAGCACACAACCCGCCCGTGACCGTGGGCTCGGCTTTTCAAAAAGATTTAATGACTCTGATCAGAGATGTACCACTGTACCCACAAGGCACGCACTCATCACTTACACCAAAGTGTAACGAGATGACCCATTTCACGGGAACTCATGCCAAAACCTTCCATATAGTCCTCCCCGACCCAATAGCACCCTCTTATGGGTTTCATATGGTGTCCCGACGCATCGGAGCCCCACCATACCCCCCTTGAGCCTCGTCGGTACAAGTCGCCCGCAGGCTAGCCCCTTGCCCCCTCCTCTATGGGCATCGAGCCGGAGTATTCCATACTTCCAGTTAGGACTTACCCATTAGACTTGTGGTTGGTACGGAAGTGCTTTGCAACAGATCCCGCAAACCGGTCCTTATAGTGCCCCGGGTGCGACAAACCAGTGCCCGAGCTTGCACCCGGAACCCACCATACTTATAACCTAGCCAACTCCAACAGAGTCCAGAGACAAGAATAACGGAGAAATTCATATACAGAATCCAGCTATCTACGACTCATTCTTTTTATCCTATAGCAGTTGTGCCGGTACATTGGGCACTAGCTAATATTTTAATAGTAGAGTGACAAGGAGTTAAGGCTCAATAAGCATGGCTTGGGTTTGCACACAAGGACGGGGATCTAATAAATATAAGTGTAAGGCTTGATTATTGGACTAATGCAATATTAACCTATGGGTTATAGCGATAATTTATTAAAACATGGGCTCAATTATGATCAACTGTTTCCACAGAGGTGGTCGATGACTTGCCTTGATCAGCAAATGGGGATGGAGGAACCTCAGGGTAAAACTCGGGATCTTCGACGGCGTCGTAGTCTTCTCGATACAGAAAAGTAAACACAACATTCAATAAAACATTCCATAACCAATCATACAAGCATACATGTTTTTGTTGGGTTAAGTAAAGGAGATAGGTTTTTAAGTCCTATGAATTTATTACTTAAATATTAAGGTTAAGTTTTAAAGAGGTTCCTGAATTTTATAACTTGATATAAGTATTTTTCCTAAGGAGGTTTTTATTTTCCCTTTTTAGGGATGGGTTAAAAAGGTATAAAATAGCCTTATTGTTCTTATGGTATTAAAAATAGTGAAATAAAGTTATTATGTCTCCTGAAGTTGTTATATAAGTTTTTAGGATATTTTCATAAAGTGTGGACTTTTTATTATATGAATTAATTAAATATCCTAAAAGGGATTTTGCAGTATTATTTAATAGAATAAAGTGGGCAAAGTGAACATGCTATTTTTATTGCATTAAAACAGTGGAGTAAAGTCATTAAGTTCTCTGGATTTAATATATAAATTATTAAAGGTTTTTCTGAATTATTTAATTGAAATATTAATTAAATCATAAAGGGGACTTTTCTTTATTGTTTAATAAGATTATTATGTGCCAAATAAACATATTGTTTTATTGCATAAAAGTGTAGAGAATAAAAAGATAGATTTTGCAAAATTTGAATGGTCGAATTTGGAGCTAAATTGAAGGAGATATGAATTTTTGGGGGAGAGTATATAAATGAAGTTTTTAATCAATTTCTTATATGATGTTTGTATTTATTGTAATAGTTATAAAAATATTAAAAATTCAAATAAAAAGCCTAGTGTATATTTTTAGCTTGAAGAATTTAATAAAAATTTCCAAACCCAAAATTTGAATTCTTTTTGAGATTCTTAATTCCTCGTTGTTTTAACTATTTTATTATTCATACACGATCCATATAATTTAAATTTTATTTTCTGCAATTTAAAATAAAATTTATAAAATCTTATAAAAAATTATTTTGTCTTAAGAAACTTAACATAAATTACTCATCTCAAATCCTGAGTTATATATCATGATTTGTATTTATTTTCTCTTCTTAATTCAATATATAAAAATATTTTTAAAAAGGATTTTTTAACGAAATTTAAATACGTAGTTGAAATGAGATTTTGACCTAATAAATCGAGATAAATATTATTAATTTGACGATAAAGGATCAAGTAAAAATAACGAATAAATTAGATTAAATGGATTATCAAGGATTAAGGGACGATACGAGAATAACCCATTATATATATTATAATCAAAGCGGGATCATTCGGTTTTGATATTGATATTTTAGGATCAATATTAATTAATAGTTGAAACGTATCGATGAACAAGATGACATAGCGGAATAGAAACAATTATGATGTGATAATTAGACATGGAACAATTTAATTGATAGGAGCAAGTGAACCAAAAGAAAATGTGTTCTCACCGAGAGGGAACAAAAGACGATAATTGCGGAGTATCGGCTTGGCGCTATACAACGGATGACGCACGGGGCGCGGGGACGACATGGCTGCGCAGCCGACGTGGATGGTTTTGGAGAGGGTGGCATAGGGAGGAGGAGAGGGTGGTGTGGGGAGAATGAGAGGGTGGCATGGTTTTTATAGGGGGAGAAGGGCTATGGGAAAAATGGAAAGAGGAGTGAGAAATGGAAAGAGGAGGGAGAAATAGAAAGAGAGCTAAATGGAAAGAGAAATAAGGAAAATAGAGGGAGAAGAAGGAAAGAGGAAAAACGGAAGGGGGATGGAGAAATGGAAGGAGGAGGAAAAATAGAAAGGGAGAGAAATGGAAAGAGAAAGGAAGGAAAATAGAGTGAGAAGAAGGAAAGAGGAAAAAGGAAGAGGAATGGAGAAATGGAAGGAGGGAGTGGAGGTGGCTGTGCGTGCAGCCAAGGGAGGTGCGCAGGAAGAAAAGAAAGCAAGGAGAGAGAAGGAAAGGAAAAAGAAGGAAAGAGAAAAAGGGAAAAGGAAAGAAAAGAAAAGGAAAGGAGGAAAAAAATAGGAAATATTTTTCTGAAAATTCAAAATTGAAATTTTAAGAAAAAGTTAAAAGTTTTTGGAAAGTTTGAAATTTAAAATAAATTTAGAAATCTTGGATTTTAAAGAAATAACGCGTGAATATTTTAACGAATAAACGGCGGTTTGAAAAATCAATTAATTTTGTATTCGCGTCGAAATTAGAAATTCCGAACATGAACACCAAACAAGGTTTTAATTCATTTTTGGGAATATAAAAATAATTTTTAAAGGGATTTAAACACGCAGTTAAAATGGGATTTTAATTTCGCGACCGAAAATAGAACGTTGATTCCTCGGGATTTTGATTGGGAAAATATATAGATAGTCAGAAATTATGATTCAAATTATATTGGAAAGAGAGTGATTTAATTACTTTTTTTATTAAAGTTATCATTGAAATATTATGGATTACTATTCTAGTTACAAAAATTCTTAATAAAAACCTAAATATATTTGAGGTGGGGGAAATTTACTTGAAATTTCCTCTAGCCGAATTTTATTTGGTTTTATATTATTTTTAATTGAAATGATTTATCATATATTTTATTCACACAAAAATTCTTGTTGAAATATATTTTTATTAATTAGTGTTAAAGTTTTACAATGAAATGATATCGATTATATTTAATTCCTTTGCGTCAAAAATTCCGAAAAATTTTTGGGACGCAATTTAAGGCTAGGAGATTTTTGGGAAAAAAATACAGTAGCTGCGATTTATTTTTAAATGAAAATTTAAGCTTGTATTTTAGATTTCTTATTTATCGATTTATACTGAATCCTTTCTTGAAATTCATTTATTAATTACTTTATTTTATTTTTAACACCTGATAAAATTTAGGGCGTTACAGACGACAATGGCTTGAGCATCTTTCAGCTCCAGCTGAGCGCTTTCAAGCTCAGTGGCCAAAGCGTCCCTCTCATCAACCCTTTCTGTGTACCTGGACTTCAGAGTCGACAGGTCACACAGAAGCACCTCACACTTCGGGCACTCACTGCTATCACCCAAGCAAGGAGAAGAAGATAGACTCTCGATTCTGCCGTTGGCCAGGGCAAGCTCACTCTCTAACTCATCTATCCTCTTCTTAGCCCCCCTAAGCAGTTTTTCCCGATATCTCAACTCCTGACGATTGCTCTCAAGTAAATCAACTATTTCGCGCTCGTAGGATGATACCTTGTTGTCGTCGTCGTCGGAGTCGTCGGAGGAGCTCTTTTCTTCCTTATCCCCAAGAGCCATTGAACAGAAGCTCTTACGGATCTTCGGCGCTGGTGTGAGCGGCTCTTCGGCTTGTCCCCGAAGGCCATGAAGCAGAGGCCCGCCGGATCGTCCTTGTCCTTCCCCTTCCTGATGGCGATCTCCTCATCGCTTGAGCTCGATGAAGAGGAAGAAGTCGTGGACTGCTTGGAGTAGCTCTTCTCCATCTCGGCGAAGAAGGCCTTGTCACGCTTCTTGTTCTCTCGCCGGTAGTCCTTCAGGGCTTTCTTGAAGAAACGAGTCTTCGGCTTGCCCTTGTTGAAGGATGAGCTCTCGTGCTTGCCGGAGTCATGGAAGCTACCACCGGTGCTCTTCTTGTATCCATTGCGCTTGGGGCAGTCGGCGATGAAGTGTCCGGGATCACCACACTCAAAGCATCCGGATTTTGTGCCGTGTCTTTTGAACATTCTCTTATCATAGACACGATGCACCCGGTTGTTAAAAAGACACAAATCATCATCTCCCAATAACTCTAGCTGGTCCTCAGTGATAGACATCAAGGAGAACCCAGCACAACTCACAGAAGAGGGATCAACAGAAGGTGTAGCAAGGGCCAGGGATTTTGATCCAGACCCAGTGAGATTTGATCTCAACTGGATATCTACCTCAGTGGCCTTCAACTTGCTAAATAAATCAGAAATGGTCAAGGTATCGTAAGAAGTGCTCTCAATGATAGAGGATACCTTGATCTCCCAGATCTTTGGGTCCAAGGTATGGAGAACCTTGAGCGCCTGCTCGTGATCTGAGACTAACTGAGCACCCTCAGCCTTGTTGTCCCGAAGCTTGTTTATGATCGACTGAAAACGACCAAACAAAGCCTCAACAGATTCACCCGGCTTCTGTGTGAAATTCTCATATTCACGCCGGTAGGTCTGATAGAGTCGAGCCTTGACCTGAGCTGTTCCCTCATGGTGTGCCTTGAGGGTAGCCCAGATCTCTCTCGCAGTGGAGAGATGACTCACACGCTCAAACTCAGTGGGACCTAAACCAGAAAACAAAATGTTCACAGCCTTACTGTTGCTCAGATGCTGAGCAATGATACCAGCAGTACCATGCTCAGCGACTGGCAAAATGACAAATGTGGTGTGAACGCAAATGTCCCATATGTCCGAACCCTGGCTCATGAGATAGGCTCGCATGCGAGTCTTCCAATAATTATAGCCATAGGCTTCTAAGGACGGGACCTTGCCAGGAGACATCATGGTCACTACCGGGGTTTAGAACCGGTTAAGGTATTGAAAAACCCTAACCTCGCTCTGATACCACTTGTAGGACCGAAAGTAGCGACCAGAGGGGGGTGAATGGGCGCCTAAAAAAATTCTTTCGAATCAATGGCCTGCTCCCAAAACCCAACGCATTTAAAAGAAAACTAAACAGCAAGGCGAGAACAGATTGACTAAGTCTGCAGATTCGAAGTCTGCAGATTCTGAGGTTGCAGATTCTGAGGTTGCAGATTCGGAGGTTGCAGATTCGAGGTTGCAGATTCGGAGGTTGCAGATTCGAAGGTTGCAGATTCGAAGTATGCAGATTCGAAGTATGCAGATTCGAAGGTTGCAGATTCGAAGGTTGCAGATTCGA
This sequence comes from Zizania palustris, assembly GCA_019279435.1. Classification (NCBI taxonomy): domain Eukaryota; kingdom Viridiplantae; phylum Streptophyta; class Magnoliopsida; order Poales; family Poaceae; genus Zizania; species Zizania palustris. The sequence goes on from JAAALK010000080.1 coordinate 99,835,806, forward strand.
AGGTTGCAGATTCGAAGTATGCAGATTCGAAGTATGCAGATTCGAAGCCTGCAGATTCGAAAGTATGCAGATTCGAAGCTGCAGATTCGAAGTCTGCTGATTCGAAGTCTGCAGATTCGAAGCTTGCAGATTCGAAGTCTGCTGATTCGAAGTCTGCTGATTCGAAGCTTGCAGATTCGAAGTCTGCTGATTCGAAGTCTGCAGATTCGAAGCTTGCAGATTCGAAGTCTGCTGATTCGAAGCCTGCAGATTCGAAGCTTGCAGATTCAAAGCTTGCTGATTCGAAGGCTGCTGATTCGAAGCCTGCAGATTCGAAGCTTGCAGATTCGAAGTCTGCTACACAGAGTTGGACTTCACACAAGAAAAGGGACTTTGACCCTGCCAACTCGATCAAAAAGCAACACAGGAAAAGCAAGGCTAAAGTACTAGCATACTGTAGCTACAGGAAAGTAGTACTACTTGCTACCAGCCACAAGAACTAGTACTCTTGTGAAGAACAAACAGAAGCCAAAGATAAGCTTCTGCTTAGGAATAAATTAGTTGTGTGCAAACCGAACCAACAGAACCTTAAATGAAGTGCTGCGCATGAGAATCAATAGGAATAAAAGCTTCCAAACAGTAAAGAGCCAAATGAATCTCAGGAAGAACAAGAGGTTGCCTGGCGGCGCACACAGGGAGAGAGAAAAGCACGCAGGAACAAAATGACCCAAGGGATGATTGAAAAGTGATTTCTAGAAGGGTAGTCCAAACCCTAGGGATTGGGGCCCTATTTATAGGCTGCCCAACACTAGGAATATTCTACCAGCCCCTTAGGGTTTTTACAGACGCAAGAAAAAAGGAAAAGACTCTACTGCCCTTAGGTATTTTTACAGACACGACTGACTGACTGTGGGCCTAGAGTTAAGGATGACTTATCCGGAAGCTAAGCTTTTGTAGCGACTACGGCTTCTCTTCTGGACAGTCGGATACAAGATCGACGGTTGTCAGTTTTGCGCCGAAACTGACAAAGCCTCCACCGACTTTGCACCAGGTACCCGGATTGGGCCGGCCCGACTCCGCAGCTCTCTCAGCCCGGTGATCACTCACCGCCCGTGTACCTGAGTCAACCCTGGTCAATAGCCCAGTGGGTCTTCTACTGCTTCTGGCCCATGTACCCGGATTGGGCCAACCCGACTTCGCAGCCTCCTCTGCCCGACAGTCGCTTGCTGCCCGTGTACCTGAGTCACACGCGGCCCATGAAACAGCAGATCTCTTCTTCTTCTGTCCTCTTTGACTATCGTTGACAATGACTCATCACTTCTGGAGCCATGAGGCCCACGCTATTCAGCATGGCTCCTCAGGGGCGCCGGCTGGAAAGTTGTTAGGGTATCTAGTTTCAAGCAGAGGGATCGAAGCTAGCCCCACTCAGATAACTGCGTTGCAAAGGATGGCTCCCCCGGAGAATTTAAAGCAAGTGTAAAAGCTGATTGGTCGTCTTGCGGCACTTAGGAGGTTTTTGGCAAGGTCTGCGGAGAGAAGTTTGCCCATTTTCAAAGCATTGAAGGGGTCCGAAGATTTTGCATGGACACCGGAGTGTCAAAAGAGCTTCGAAGATATTAAGAATTATCTCAACAACCTCGCTACACTCATGGTGCTTGTTGCGGACGAAACCCTACTCCTTTACCTTGCAGCTACTGGCTCTGCTGTCAGTGCAGTTCTTGTCGGAGAGGTCGATTTTAACGGGAAGTTGGTTCAAAATCTAGTTTATTTTGTGTCCGAAGCATTGTCTAGAGCAAAAACAAGATAGTCTGAGCTTGAGAAATTCACTTATGCTCTGATAATGGCTTCGAGGAAGTTAAGGCATTATTTCTTGGCACATAATGTAATTGTACCAACTTCATATCCTTTGGGAGATATGCTCCGAAGTAAGGATTCTACAGGAAGAATTGGGAAGTGGGCCGTTGAGTTAGCACCCTTTCGGCATATCCTTTGTTGCAAGAACAGCAATTAAGTCACAAGTGTTGGCGGACTTCGTGGTAGAATGGACTCCCCCTGCAGCATGGGCTCCGGAGAAGCCAAGTGAAGGGATTTGGACTATTTACTCTGATGGAGCTTTCCAAGCATGTTGAGCAGGCGTCGGAGCCAGTGATAATTTCGCCTTCAGGGCAAAAGGCAATGTACTCTGCAAGACTCAACTTTAAGTCTACCAATAATACGGCAGAGTATGAAGGAATTTTGCTAGGACATCGAAAGGCATGTGCTCTAGGGGCTACAAGAGTTGTTATTAAGACAGATTCTCAGATTGTTGCAGGGCACGTAGACAAGAGCTTTCAGGTTCGGCATCCACAGCTTGCAAAATACTTGGAAGAAATCCGTAAGATTGAAGTAGCATTTAAAGGGATTTCCATTCGGAGTATACCTAGAGCAGAAAATGTGCAAGCTGACATCTTAGCAAAAGCTGCAGTCAGATCTATGGACATACCAGAAGAGGCTTTTTATGAAGAACTCAGTACACCTTCGGTGCCACAGATCCCTGCTGCAGAAGTCCTTTGCATTCCAAGTACAGATTGGCGAAGTTCAATTATGGAATTGCTGCAAGGAGAAGCAAGTATGTCTGAAGGGCCACAGCTTTTGAGGTTGAAACTTAGAATTCGGAGTTATCATATAATCAACGGTATTTTGTATAAGGCCGGAGTATGTTCCCCTCTGCTCCAATGTATATCTCAAGCCGAAGGTCAAGAAATTCTCCGAGAAATTCATGAAGGACTCTGTGGTAGCCATTTGGCCCCTCGAGCTTTGGCAGGAAAGACACTTCGCCAGGGGCTTTATTGGCCTACAATAGTAGCTGATGCGGAGAGCTTAGTCCGCACTTGCCAAGGATGTCAGTGGATGGGACGAAGAAGTCATCGCCCACCAACAACTCTTCAAGTCATTGCTCCAGTATGGCCCATGGCCAGATGGGGCATGGATCTTATTGGCCCCTTCCCAGTAGCAAAAGGAAATTTGAAGTTCGTAGTGGTAGCAATCGAATACTTTTCAAAGTGGGTCGAAGCAGAGCCCCTAACAGCTATCACTTTGAATAATGTCCAGAAATTTTTCTAGAAGAATATTATATGCCGGTTCAGAGTGCCTCGGCAGCTGACAGTTGACAATTGAACATAGTTCGATGCAGAACCCTTCATGAAATTCTATGAAGACCTAAGCATCCAACTATGTTTTGCTGCAGTAAGACATCCTCAGTCTAATGGAGCTGTTGAAAGAGATAATGGTAATATCTTGTCAGGGCTGAATCGAAGAATAGTAGGATTGGCAAAAGGATTGTGGACCGAAGAGCTCCCAAAGATCTTATGGTCCATTCGAACAACTCAGACTAAGGTCTACCGGTTTCACTCCTTTCAGACTATTATTCGGAGACTGAAGCTATGACACCAACGGAGCTTAAAGGAGGATCCCTTCGCAGCACCGAACCGGAAATAGAAGCAGAAAGGCAAACTTCGCTCGATTTAATAGAAGAGACAAGACTTCGAGCTGTCGCCAATTTGTCAAAGTATCAGCAGCAAACGAAGACTTGGTTTGACCCGAAGGTCAAGATTAATGAACTTAGGTCGGGTCATCTCTTTTTGCGAAGTATCATAGCGCCAGGGAAATTAGGAAATAAGTGGGAAGGTCCATACATAATTGTTCGCTCAGGGCGCCCTGGTTCTTTTAAGTTAGCTAATTTGGAGGGTGAAGAGTTAGCGCATACATGGCATGCGGAGCACCTAAGGCGATATTTCGCATAGGGGCTCCTTGTAATCATTTGTAAACACCTTTCAAATCAATAAAGCATATAGTTCAGATAATGCCTATCCTCATATACTTCCCACTTCTAGTGGACGCACTGGAATAGCGAAGTTGACCGGGAGTGAAGTGTCATTAATTTGAGTCATATTTTTCGGACTTCGGACCACTGGTCCGAAGCTTCCGACGAGGTGGGAAGTAAAAAAATGGATTCCAAGCCACCGGCTTGAAAGCATCCGTAAAAAGAGTCGAAGGAGACCAAATAATGTGGATTCCAAGTTTCGGCTTGAAATCATCCGTAAAAAGAGTCCAAGGAGACCACTGCGAATTCCAAACCACCGGTTTGATAGAATTCGCAAAAAGAGCCGAAGGAGGCCAAAACAAAACAGAGTTTGAGCTCATGAGCTTCGAATATCTGTGAAAAAAGTCCAAAGTGACCAATCGTTTGGGACACTAAAGTGTCCGGAAAGTTGTCCAAAGTGATTTCTTTCAAAACAAAAGGTACTAAGTTACCAATCTTCAGACTCCAAGTAGTCGAAGACATTTTATAAGATTTTAATCAATCTTTAAATTGCTGAGGGGCTCCGAGCCCCCAAAATTATACTCCTAAGTTTTTCTTTGCGCCTAACCATCTTTGAATATAGTTCGAAGTTGCTTACGCCCAAAGAGGGGCTAGGAAATAGGGAGACAATTTTAAATCCATATTTATTATTCGAACAAATTATGATTACATCATGAAAAATCGGTATCTATACCGAAGAAGGAGTCGAAGACCCCTTCGATCTCTAGAGCTAAGGTTGGAACGACTAGTTCCAGAGCCGGGAGTTCTAACAACTTTATGGTTAATTCTCCTACCTCCCTTCGAAGCTCTAAAGTCTTTCTGTTCTTGTTGAAGCTCGGCCCAAGTTCGGAGTCGTTCAGGGCTCCTTTCCCAGCTTCCAAGTTCTTCAGGTTTTTTACCCTGAGCTTCATCTTCATCTTCAGGACCATGCAATGTCTTCGGAAGATGAAGCTTCCAAGTTAACTTCTTTTTCTTCCTCTTTAATATAAGATAGTATATCTTTGCTTACTTCGGGTGCAGTTGCACCGGAGCTATCTCGAGGAACTAAAAATCGAGGTCGCTTGTGAGGTTTTAAAAGATCGAAGGTAGCCCATAGCAGGCGGAGTTCTTCGGTAATGTTTAACACTTCGATATCATCCATATGAGATGAAGCCTAAAACATGATAAGCAAATTTTCATTCATAAATGTATAAAAAATATGATTCTTTACATAGTCAGGATCCTAAGGCAAATCTAGACCTGTGGGTTTGGCGGAGGCTGGCTGCTCGAGGCTTGCGACCGAGCTTGCTTCTGGCGTTGTCCTTCGTCAATCCAAGCCTTGATCGCAGTACGACCTTCGGCTCTCCATGAAGCTTGGAAGGCTTGCCAAGCAGCGGCCACGTCTTCGGAAGGAGTAAGAAGCCGACTTTCGTCGAAGGTAATGGGAGTCGCCTCTACGTTCGGAGTTATCGATATTCCCAGATCTTCGTAGTAACGAAGTATGCGATGGCAGCCACTTGTCCAGAGATTTCTCCGTACCAAATGCCTGCCATCTTCATCCTCTTTGTAGCTCCTTGGATCATTTTTAGCCACCAAAGCAAGGAGGCGTTGTCATTCGAAGGAAGTGACCCAGTAGTACCAAAGTACTCTAGAACACCTAGGAGTTGGTTCATGACCTTTGCAGCTACCTTTTCCAATTTCAGCTTGTCTTCAAGCAAAAAATCCTTCGCCGAAGTCAACTCCTCCACCACAGCGGAGAGCCTAGCTGCCTCCGTAGCTAAAGAATTTTTCTAGTTAAGCAGGTGGCTAGCCTCCTCTGCAGCTTTGGCCTTTTCCTCCCGGAGCTTGACGAGTTCAGCCCCCGCCGTAGCATGCTCCGCTCGCATCTTTTCTATTTCCGCCCGAAGCACAATTTGTTCTGCTTCGAGCTCCTTATTCGTAGTTTCTAAGCTTTGCCTGGCCCTTCGCTCTACTGAGATCATGCTGTCTAAATGGGAAACTCGACCTTCGGAAATGTTAAGATTTCGCTGAAGAGTAGTGTTTTCCTCTCGAAGGCGAAGGTTTCCACGTTCGTTCGAAACGTTTGCAGCTCGGACCAAGACTATTTGCTGCAAAGAGAAAAAACCAAGGTAAGAAATTATTTGTATATGAGATTAATTTTGTTTTGCAGATACTTCGTACCTGGTACGCTGCACGCTCCATGGCGGCGTTGAGCTCCGAACCCTCAGCTTCGCTAAGGATGGCTAGCAAGTCTGTCCCCCTGACTTCGTGGCTAGCTCGATCCAAAGGCTCGAGCAAAGTCCGAAGCCCGGTTCTATGCTAGAAGAGGGAGCATAAACAAGGCCCTTTGGTCGTCTTCGTTCGGCGAGGGGTCGGAGCGCTGGGTCGTATCTTCTGGAACTTCGGCAGACTGGACCTCCTCTGTAGATTGGCTTCCGTCTGTCGATTCAAACAGAGTTAATCCTGAGCTCGGAGCAGGGAGGGGGTCCACCTTGCCTTTACCTTTTCTAGGTCCCATTTGGGCGACTTCTGGAATTGGCTCTGGAGTTGCCAAAGTCCCAGGAATTGTATCTTCAGGACAGACCTCTTCCATAGGAGTAGATCCTGTTGAGGCAAAGGTATTATACATTGTATAATTTTGCAGGAAAAAAGAACAAAATAATTATGTGATGTTTACCTCTGAAGTATTGTCGACGGGTGAGCATCGGACTGCTTGGCGGGTCAAAAGCTACCCCGAAGTCTTCATCGGAGTCAGAGTTCGCGACTAAAGCTTCGACTGTTGGAGCCTCTTCGGGAGATGCAGTCGTTGCTTCACTCGGAATCGAAGTTGATTCTGTAGCAACTCCGGCTCCACCTTCGTCCATAGGGGCTTCATCACGCGATAAGTGTTCTTGAGCAGCCGAAGTCCCAACTTGCCCAAGGTTGCTTGGAAACTCCGGCACGCTCGCAGCATCGCCCATGTTTGCATCTGTTTCTGCTCCATCTTTGTCAATCAGGTCAACAAGCATCCTACCTTCATCCTCCGAGGAATCGGAGACCAAAGCTATTGGACTTGAAGGCGCTGCATTTCTTGGTTTTCGAGCTACCTTCTTTGATGGAGTTTTCGCAGAAGTCGAGGCTCCAACTTCGGCTTTCCTCTTCTTAGGCCCTTGCTCCGAAGGCACCCAATCTAAAAGAGGAGGGGGAATAACTTCGAGTAACCCCCATACTCGGTTGTTCTGTTCCCAAGTACCCACTAACTTAATCCTCCATTCTTTCTCGGCCGGAGTCGGGACTCCCAGAATTTTCTCCGAAGCTCGTACAATCTTCTCTGAAGTCATAGGAGCTGAAGAGGTTGAAAGATGAGTTAACGTTGGTTATTTCTTCGAATAAATATACATGACACATGTTGTTTTCGAAGTTACCTGCAGGGCTCGAGCTCGAAGAAATCTTGTGGAGGCCGCCCTCCAGATCTTCCTCGAAGGTGATTGGCCAGTTCGCCATCAGAGGGGGGATCTGAAGTCTGATGAACTCCTCTGCCAGATCCCGCATGCTCAGACGGTGGCTGATGCGTTGAAGTAGGCTAAGGCGGGCTTCAAGCTGGCCTGGATCCGGGTGGACAAGGGCTTCCCTGCGGAAGTTTATGTCCCGTAGAGGTCCCGCTAATCGGTTTCCTGCCCCAACTTCGGCGTAAAACCAGCGGAGGATCCAATCCGTATACCACCTGGCATTGATGGCCTTGACTGAAAATCGAAAAGCGTATTCATCTCGATGTCAGAAGTTAATACTCCCGAAGGCCACCACCATCTTCTCACCTCCGGGGCCTACAAAGGTCTTGGGCTGGCAAGAAGCTCGGTGTAGGGCTACGAAGATTTCCGCTCTTCCTTCGCAGCCTTTAGTCTGCAATGCCCATTCGAAGATGGCAAGACGTGCTATCGCATTTGGGGAGAGTTGGGGGAGAGTAACATGGAATAAATCCAGTACCTCAACTAGGAAGTCGACGGCCGGAAGTCCTAATCCAGCTTCGAAAAAGGCTTCGAAGACGACCACTTCTCCGGGCTTTGGCGACAGAATAGCCTCTTTTCCAGGTTTGCGGATCACTATCTCTGAACTGATCTTGCCTTCTATCGCAGCCGCGAGTGATTCCCTCTTGCAGGTTGAAGGTCCCAACTGGTAGGATTGATCTGTATACTTCAAAGAAGCCGAGAGGAGATCTTGAGGATCATCGCGTTGGGGATTTCTTCCTGGCGCCGCCATTGCTGCTACTGTTGCTGTTGGAGTCACCATCACTGATGTCGCCACCACCGCTGCAGCCGCAGCCTGCTGCCGAGCCAAGGCTGAAGCCGCTCCAGGAACCTTGAAACTGGTTTTCGCCATGAAATCGCACGAGTTTCTTGAGAGAAAAAACAGAGGCTAGGGCTTGTCTGCTGGGTTGTTTGCACGAAAGCGGTGAAAAGGTATTTGGGAAGGATCTGGGCCCCTTATTTATAGCCCAGGCCACAATTTTTACCGTTTGGTGTTCTGCCGTTTCACATTCCTGACCGTTATCTCTTTGCGAACTTAATGCATTTCCTTAATTTCCGTTGAGGAAAAAGCCAACGGCTATTTCTTCTAAGCTTAAAAAAGCTTTCGGACTTTTTAAGTTAATTCTAGGAAATAGTTCGAACATAATTTTCTTATAAGTTGATTTGAAGTTTCGAATCTCCGCATATTTTGAAGGTTGATTAAGATTGTTAGTCTCTGCGCATGATTATTTTTTATTGAGTATACTGCTCTCCTAACATCATAGGTCTAGCGGAGAAGCGTATTCGAGGGGCTACTGTTGGGGGAAAATATTCCATCCTCAGAGCCATTGTTGTAACGGGACAAAGGCAGGTGATTGAATCAAAGGTTTCCAGCATATAGCCCCGGGAGTACAGTGGATCAAGTTCGAAGTATGGAGGCGAATTCTAGTTCGAAGTATATCTTCGAACTAGGACTCTTCTGAGAGCTTCCTTGCCAGCTAGGATGGAAGACTTATCTTCTTTCTCATTAGATTAGTCTTTTACCATTTTAGCCCTATTAAGGGTACCGGATAGTTTCCACTATGTCGGTTGTAATAGAGGGGTAAAAGGGTCTTTTCCTTAATGTTTAGGCCTATAAATACCCCCTGTTTTACCCTGTAATGAGGACCGAATACAAGTTATTCAATTTACATCTTTGAACTGTTTTAAGCTATTATCCTTTCAGGGGCTTGAAATAGTTTACTTTGAAAACACTTCGTTTGTTAGTTTCTAACTTTCAGAAACCTGTTAGCGTAATCTTTTACGCCAACACTAGTGTACTTGTAGTAAATCGTATCTATAGTAGAACTTACGGTAGTCCTGGCAAGACCATCATGTCTCTGGCCCCAACATATAAGGCTAAGACAAGCCATTACCGATCTAACCCTATTCAATGCATGCCACCTATGCGCGTGCTAGTTTTTGTCGCGTTGCCTGCACCGCATGCTCCCACTCAAACGCATAGGCATGAACAGATCATACACCCTGAGCTAGCGCATGAGGAAGACCCCCACGGCTGACACATCGACATACTGCCATGTGTCATGCCCCAGCATGAGAGATGCGTGCAGGCAGTAGGCCAGGATGACATTGAGGAATGGATCCACACACTAATTAGGGAGTGCACCGGTTTAGTCCCTAGGGGTCGGGCTAGGGTTTACCGGAAGACGTACCCCAACAATTTCAACACAATACCTTACCCTCGCGGCTATAAAGTCCCTGAATTGACCAGGTTCGATGGTGAGGGTAGCAAAACCACACTAGAGCATGTCAGCCAATTCTTAGCACAGTGTGGAGAAGCTAGTGGGTCGGACGCTTTAAAACTTAGACTATTTTCTCTCTCACTATCCGGCACCGCTTTTAATTGGTTTTCGGCGCTCCCGCCGAACTCTGTCCAAACATGGGCTGAATTGGAACAAAAGTTCCATGACTGTTTTTATACAGGTGAGACAGAACTTAGGCTTTCACACTTGACATCGGTTAGATAGAAATCTATCAAGAGTGTCTCCGAGTACATCAAGCGCTTTAGAGATACCAAAATCCGATGTTTTAGACTCAATATTTCAGAGAGGGATTTGGCGAATCTAGCTTTCAATTGGTTGCGTTCTGAGATTAAAGAAGTCTAGACAACCAAAACTTTTTAGAAGTTAGCCAAGTTTTACAGAAGGCTCTAGAGAAAGCGGTCGTTATTGGAGAATTGTGCACACACACTCATACCAAAGAACCCTGAAGTGGGAGTGTGGAAAAGGAATGTCAGCACATCTCCTTTGGCTAGGTCTCGCAAGAAACCAAAGGTTACATATCATATGTTGTTGAACAAACATCAGAAAAAAGCCAAGGAAATAGGCCCCCGTACAAAAAGCTAAGACAGCCAAAGGGGCCGAGGCAGTCGGAGGGTGACATTGGGCCTTAGTGGCCAAACCCTCCGCATAGTGGGTTCGGACCCCAACGGCCGAACCCTCTGTACCGTGGGTTCGGACCCCAACAGCTAAACCATCCGCAAGGCCATTTTGGACCCCAATGGCCAAACCCTTCGCACAATGGGTTCGGACCTCAATGGTCGAACCCTCCACACCACGAGTTCATCCCCCAATGGCCAAACCCTTCACACAACGAGCTCGGACCCCAATGGCCAAACTCAGCTCTGCTCTGGGCGAACCCTCCAGTAGGAGGCTTCGGCCCGCAATGGCCAAACATACCTCCGGCCTGGCAGGACCCTTTGCTAATATTGTCCGAAATACTGTCGGACAATAGGTTCAACTCACAGTGGGCGAAGCCACTAGAGCCATCAATGCCTCCGCCGTACAATTGGACAGGGACCCCGTGGACTCCGAACACCTCACCCCCCGAGTACCCTTCATAGAATAACATTGCCCCTTGTTTTCCTTCAGAATATTATAACTGGCTGGGACAAACAGACGCGGCGAAGGGAGACGTCATCCATAGGTTGTTTGTAGTACCTCCGAATCGACATGCACAGGACGAAGCCAAGGGATATGGACACGAAGAGGCGAAGGAGGAGTCTGAAACCATCACCATCAAGGTAGGGTCTCATGAAGTCCCATTCCTGAAGGCCCTTTTGCCGAAGCCCGAGGGAGGTATGTCCCCTAGTTCGGACGAGGCCAGTGCTGAAGCTTGGTCCGATCGGCCAAACGAGGCCGGTCCGACCGACAGGGTCTACAGCGAAGCGCCCACCATTTATGAAATACGCGAGGACAATCTGGGTGGTACCACTTCGGCCAAAAATCACAAAAATAGGGTGGTGGCACCTGGTACAAAGCCACAACCATCTTGGGAATCTCTGGGTAAGTCCAAATCATAGAAAAGGCGTCTGCAACACCTACGGGAACAAGATATGCATGAGAAAAGGGGCGAGGATGAACGAGACACCATCTTTGAGGAGATAAGCCCTCGGCCAACTGCGAGATAGGTATGGAAGATCAAGCCAGTTGATATGACCAACCCAGCTCCCGTTCCAAGCGACGATAACAATGACATGCTCGACGACGATTACACGCCTATCTTCGAAGGACCCACACCTCAAGCGATGGACATCACGTCGTCATGCTACCCGCCGAGTTCACCCTGTCAGAAGACGAGGCCGAGGTCGCTCAGTTGAACCTCGGCCCACACAATGCTATTTTTGAGAAACCCAAGGATACGGCTCGGCACCTAAAGCCTCTCTACGTCAGGGGTCACATTGATGGGAAGCCGATCTCCAGAATGCTTGTTGACAGTGGCGCCACTGTTAACCTGACGCCTTACTCTCTATTAAAGAAGCTTGGTAGGGGCGAGGAAGACTTAAAGAAAACTAACCTAATGCTCAACTACTTCAATGGCGAGAGTTATGAGTAAATAGGTGTACTTTCCATGGATTTAACAGTAGGTAACAAGACGTTGCCAACAACATTCTTCATCATTGACATGCAAGGTAACTACAGCGTGTTGCTCGGGCATGACTGGATTCACGCAAATTTTTGTATTCCTTATACTTTGCACCAATGCCTGATACAGTGGGACGGCGATGATGTAGAAGTCATACCTGCAGACACTACGGCCCAGGCAGTCTTGGTCGATGTGTCCATCGACGCCATCCACAACAAAGTAGAGTGTCTATCAGGTAGGGACCTTTCGAATTATGACTTCATTAGCGTATCCGGGGGATGTTTCGTACCCATGTCTATAAAGCCGGCTGGTGTAGCACGACTATTTCTAAATTAGTAGCCATGTCTAGCAAAAGTAATCTTGATTGGCTGAAGTCTCACGTAGAGAAATATGGTCTTCTAAAGACGGTATTGCCAAGTCCATTGAAGATTTTAGCGAAGTAGAGAAATTAGGACAAGGTTTTGCGTCGGCTCATCCTTTAGAAAAGTCGACATAGGCAATGGTAGCATCCCAAGGCCGACCTTTGTAAACCAAAATTTACAAGCTGATGAGAAGGCCGAAGTAAGAAAGTTGCTTCAGTCATACATTGATTGTTTCGCATGGGAATACAGCGAGATGCCCGGATTAAGCCGCGAGCTTGTGGAGCATCGGCTACCTATTAAACCTGGGTTTATGCCTTATAAATAGCCCCCTCGTCGCTTTAATTCGGCCATGTATGACCGAGTTAAAGAGGAGATAGAACGATTGCTCAAGGCTGAGTTTATTAAGTCATGAAGGTATGTTTAATGGGTCCCTAATATTGTGCCTATAGAGAAGAAGGGGAGCGGAAAAATACGAGTTTGTATTGATTTCAGGGATCTGAACAAGGCCACTCCGAAGGACGAGTATCCCATGCTGATAGCCGACATGTTGATCAACGATGCTTCAGGACATAAGGTACTGAGCTTTCTTGATGGCAACGCTGGTTATAATCAAATTTTTATAGCTGAATAGTACGTCTACAAGACAGCCTTTCGATGACTTGGTTTTGTCGGCTTGTTTGAGTGGGTCGTTATGACTTTTGGGTTAAAAAATGATGGTGCTACATATCAACGTGCTATGAATTTGATCTTTCATTACTCGCTAGGAGTTATGTTAGAAGTCTACATAGATGACGTTGTGGTCAAATCGGATGCTATGGGAAACCACTTAGCCGATTTGAGGGTTGCTTTTCATAGGATGCTCCAATATGGCTTAATAATGAATCCGCTCAAATGTGCTTTCGGTGTGTCGGCGGGCAAGTTCTTAGGATTCATGATTCATGAAAGAGGTATTGAAATTGATCCTAAGAGGCTTTAAAAGATTAGAAACTTTGCAACGCCGACATGCAAAAGAGATGTGCAAAAGTTGCTAGGCAAGATGAATTATTTGCGTCGCTTTATATCTAACTTATCTGGCAAGATCGACGCTTTTGTCCCTATACTCCGGCTAAAGAATGAAGCCGAGTTCACTTGGGGGGCAAGTCAGCAAAGCGCCTTTGAAAAGATCAAAGAATGCTTGTCATCACCACCTGTGGTAAGAGCACAAAAGGCCGAAATTCTGTTTCGGCTGTACACCGCTGCAGAAGATAGTGTGATAGGAGCCGTGCAAACTCAGGAAGTATAGGGTAAAGAGTACATCATCACATTCTTGAGCCTCCGCCTGCTGGACGCTGAAACTAGGTAAGTATTTGTCGAGCGTTTGTGTTTATCACTTTATTATGCATGTACCAAATTACGCCACTATCTTCTTGCTAGCACATGTATTGTCGCTTGCCAAACCGATGTCATAAAATACATGTTGCAAAAGCCGATTCTAAGTGGAATAATCATAAAGTGGGCTTACGCTTTAATTGAATATGATTTGGCTTATGATCCACTAAGAGCTATGAAAGGCCAAATTTTCGCCAATTTTATAGTTGATCACCACGTAGATGTCAATTGGAGTAATGATATCGCTCTAGTTGAAGTAGTGTCATGGAAACTTGTGGGATCGGAATGGAAACTAGAGGGGGTGAATAGGCACCTTGACACTTTCTTTTGAAGGTGATGGCCTACTCAAATCACCCAACGCACCTCTAAAACAAATTCAAATTTAAAATCAATCAGTACAAAGTTGAGCTCAAACGGAGTCAGATTCTCAAAACAACATAGATTCAAGTTCCTAGATAACTCCTATAAAAGATACTCACTCAGAAGATCAATTTCAAGTGAAACGGATAAATTAGAACGCTTTGCTTCAATTACAATTTGAATTCACACACTTCTGAAATTATCGGACGGTGAATAGTAAATACTGAATTCAGCAAAGTATATTGATATACTTTGGTTCAAAACTCAGGTTTCAAACACAGAAACTAGATGGATCAGCACAAACAAAAACCGAACATGTTCAACACTAGGCAACCTGAAACTTCACAGCATTTAACCAATAGATTCACAGATTTTTGAAGAAAACTCAATCTGAAAAGCACTGTTCCTCAACCGACAATCTTCAGGAAAACAGTTCAGTTTTGAACAAACTATTCAAATTGCACTCACACAGGACATTTGAAACTTCTGAACAGATTCAAACCTGATCTTTGAGATGAGTTCTCTGATTGAATAATCTAATCTAGAATTCAACAGATATACACATGATAGAATCAAAAACAGAAGTGAAACTCACTTCAGTTTAGTATTAACACTACTTGAAAATAAAATGTATTCAGCACATTTACAAATAGCTGAATCCTTGAAGCACCAAATGATTACCAGTGTTAATTGGCACAAAGTAACACACTGTTCACCATCAAGAATTCAAGACATAAGCTAATGGATGAACTAGTTTTGCAAAACAATCTTCAATATGAGTACTGTTGTATGAGAAGTTCAGGACGAATAAATTCAGAATGTCACAACCAATCCTTGAACTAAACTAGTGCAATTCAGAGCAGATTCATTCATAAACTTTGAAAACTAATCTGAACAACACTATTTCAAAAACTGAAAAGTCTATCCTCTTCAATTCTTATGAAATCAGTACAGACTTTGAACTTGCAACAATCTAGAGAGGACTTGATTAACACCACCAGAACAAGAGCTAAACACAGTTCATAAAGCCATTCAATCTAATCAAACTCAGGATGATATAGAGAGTAATACCTCAGAACTGAATCAACACATGGATCAAATGGATATTAACCAATTCAGCATATAACATCAATTTATCTACAGAACATCTCTCACAAGCTATCAAAAATTGTTAACTAGATGATCCATTGAAGAAAGATAAATTGAACCAAAACATACCAGTGAATTCAAAAGAATTGAACTCCTGGATGCAATTTTCTTCACAGGAAACTACACATCAGATCATCCACATTGCATACATTTCATACCTTTAGATCATCAACTACTCTAATCCATATGAATGCACGAATGATCACAGGAAGTATCAAATAATCACAGATCAAAACTGGCTCTCCAAAATAGAAGATATCTATTCAATTCGCTGGAGAAACAAGATATTCAGATGATGAACAAAGCAGAAGACAAACCTGTAGAGGATTTGGCAAATTTCTGAAGCATTCCAGCGCTAGCAGCACACCCAGCGAGGGAAAGATGAACAGCAATCAACGTTTTGTCGGCAACGCTGTGTGATTTCCGGCAAAATCAGCAGTACCGCATATGACGATGAATAGCTTCGGCTGGAGATTTCGGCACTGCTGTAGGAAATCTGGCAAAAGCCGCAGCACACTGTACCGAATCATGCGCAGGAGCAAAGCTTCGGAAGAACAGCTAGACAAAGCAAAAACTGATTTGGATTCTAAATGCCGGAAGAAATCTGTTCAATGGAAGTTTCTGGTTTCCAAAAGTTGTGCACAGCCAGCCATGGAGAGGGGGTATTTATCCCACCAACTCCAAGGTTCAAGAAGGCCAATTTTCAATCAGCCCCCTAGGATTAACCTATTTACAAATCTGAAAACTAGAACTTGAAAATACCCTTTATCTAAAAAGAAAAATTACAATTGACTCCTTTTTAATATATTTTCAGAATATACATTCCAAAAATACACTAAAAAGTTCACACTATGACACAAAAATTTTAGACTAACAATTTGACACTATTTTTAGAGAAAACCGACAAAGCCTCTCCCGATCGTCGACGCCCGTCGTCAGTCCGCGATATCGACCGCCAGCAAGTCTCTCCCGCTCTCGATCCCTCGAGCCGCCTTGTCACTTGCACTGGCTTACCTTTCGCTGACTCGAATGACGCTTCGTCTCGATCAATCTTGAACTCGACGTATTGTTCGACCTCCATGCGTACTTCTGAGTACACTCTCGACTTCGACTGACACCCTTGACCATCTAGCATTAGACTCCCCGTCTAACCCTGATCCCGTGCCATCGACAGTTGAAGAGTAAATCCAGCCTGCACACATGAAACAAACACAGACACACACCCCAACTCCAACACATCCTGAGTCAACTCGTGAATCCAACCTATCAATCACTCATCATTCCGTTGAACAATAGTGACACAGCTCACTATGTCCCTCAATCTCCCCCTTGATGAGTGCATTGACAACACAAGATCCAAACCAAAGTAAAAGAGATGTTCAGCATACAAGTGACCATGAAAAGCTCTGAAGAGAGCAAAAATGAGAAAACATGTCACTTGCCAAATGAGAAAGCAACAAAAAGCTCCAAAAAGATCGCTCAAAAGATCACTGATTCATCAAGAAACTCCAAATCCAAAGAACTCTCCCCCTTTGGCAATGCAGACATCAAGATAGCCCCATGAGTCAAGAGAGTAAAGTGACCATGCAATGCTTCCAGAATATGAAAAAGTCCAATTACAGCACAAAAGCTTCATGTGACTCACAACCTGTCCTACCTAAACTGCATGGCAAGCTTTGAATGATCATAATCTAAATATCAGTATGAGCAAGCAGTTTGAAGTTTAAGCAAACAAAAGCATCACTAACAGACTGGTGAACTAAACATGGCAAGGTAAGAGGTACAAAAGCTAGTCACAAACAAACTCGAAAAGCACATCCCACTACTAGGAGCTGCTGCAAACTTGATATGCGAGAAAAGTAAACTTTTATTTTATTCATTCATCATTTTTTAATGCCAGGGGTTATTTGCAAGTCAACCTTATGCTAACTGATCAAGCCAAGCCTAGGATAAGCCATCAGAAGCTTAAGGCGTTGATCTTGGTATACACTCGATGTCCCGGTTTAAACCAAAGTGCAATGGAATGTAGTCCAGAACAAAGTAGTGCGACTATGCAAACCAATTTGGATCTTTTCATTTTCATCAATACTTAAGCAATTTTGATCCATTTTTCAACATTTTCAATTTTTTATTTTTTTATTTGGCATTTTTATATATATAGCAAATATGAACAAGTTGCATATGAGCATCCAAGTGACAAGGACAAAGCTATCAAGTAAGAAATGAATAGCAAAAGCACCCTAGCCTATTCATGCTAGTAACCAGACTTGGTAGTGACCATTTTTAATTTTTCAAAATGAAAAGCCATGCTCAACACATATATATAGATGATTTCATCCTAAGCACAATCAAACAGTGAAAGCAGGACATTATTGTAAAGTGCACAAGTAAGTCATGTACATGTAAAAGCAATTAATCATATTATAGAAACATATGCATATGTACACAACTCCCCCTCCAATGATGCCATAGGGATGACAAATGCCAAGCTCTCCCCTCAAAAATGCAAAGCGAGAAGCATCGAGAGGCTTGGTGAAAATATCTGCAAGCTGGTTTTGAGTGTCAACAAACTGCAAATCAATATTGCCCTTTTCATTGTGATCTCTCAAAAAGTAATAACGCACATCAATGTGTTTGGTCCTAGAATGTTGTACTGGGTTGTTTGCTAAACTGATTGCACTAGTATTATTGCGAAAGAGTGGAACACGTGAAAACTCCAACCCAAAATCCCGCAAAGTAGAAACCATCCACAAAATCTTTGCGCAACAGCTAGCGGCAGCTACATATTCAGCTTCGGCTGTAGACTGTGCAACGCTAGACTGTTTGCGTGAAGACCAACACATAAGAGAAGATCCAAGAAAATGACACATCGCAGATGTACTCTTACGATCAATCCGGCAACCAGCAAAGTCAGCGTCAGAAAAACCTCTCAAGCATAATGAAGATCATGCAGAATACCAAATGCCGAATTCAAGTGTATGCTTGAGGTACCTTAAGATGCGTTTGATAGCTTGACGATGTGATGCCCTGGGAGAAGCCTGAAAATGAGCGCACAGACACACAGCAAAATGTATGTCCGACCTCATAGCCGTCAAGTATAGGAGGGACCCGATCATACTGCGGTACTCCTTCTGGTCCACCTCCTCTCCATCTTCATCTGGATCTAGAGCAATAGAAGTACCCATTGGGGTAGCAAGTGGTTTAGCATCAGACGACGGTTCTTTGCCTTTCACTTTGCTCTTTCGATTGTTCCCAAACGTGATGTTCTCGCGCTACTTGGCTGAGGTGAAACTGGAGAACCATGAAGAATTGCCGGTCATGTGTCGTGAACACCCAGAATCGATGATCCACTTGTACTCCAGCCTCCCAAAACTCCCTAAGTAGAGAAGTAAGATATTGAGTACTCAGCGCTGGGTTTGGAGATAAGATGCTTAGGTATCCAGCGCTGAACAACTCGAGGAGTATGTAAAGCAGGAGACGATGTGTGATAAGAACCATATTGAACATGGGGTCTCCTCGCAATTCTCTGAGGTCTCCTAAAATAGTTATGACCAAAATGTCTACGTGGTCTATCATCATACGATGTACGATATACACCACGATGGGCAAAGTCACTCATATAGCTGTAAGAAGCCTCGTAATCAATATAAGCATTATAATCATAGTCATGCATATCAAATGAAGAATGAGAATGTAAATCATAACCACGACGTTCATGTTTCATGTGTCTATAGCAAAAACCAACCAAGTGTCCTACATGATGGCAATAAGTGCAATGGAAAACTTTCTTTGGTGTAGGTTTATGGGTTTCTAGTGCGAACCTCTCAGTTTTTCTTGGTTTCTTCTTTGAGTCTGTCTTAAGTGAAGAAATGATTATCTTTTTGGGTCGGGGAGGATCTTTGGCTTTTTGTGGAGTGTCTAACTGGGCTCTCTCTTTCTCAAGGGTTATAGGTAAAGTGAACACTGTTTGGCTCGGTGTGCTAGGTGAAGTTCTCTCATACCCTAACCCAAGAGCTAACCCTACCCGGTCAGCACACGTTTTAATTTTATCTAAAAGCAGATCCATCTTCCCTTTCCCCTCTATGCATTTATCTACCATGGAAAGCAGATAATCATTCTCACACATCAGCTTCTCTCCTTGCTCTCTATCAAAGATGAGTTGGTCCTTCAGGGTGACGTAGGTCGGACACGCTGGCTGCACATCCTTCAAACACTCAGCACTCTCCAATCTAGCCTTGAGTTCATCAACATGCCTATCTCTCAACTTTATTCTCTCAACAAGCAAAGGACGGTTCAGGCATTCGTCAATGACTACAGGACTAGACTCCACCAACAAGAGCCGCTTTTTAGTTAATTCCAGTTTTTTCAACAGTTTGAGCATGTATAAATCGCAGCTGAGCAAGTTCATTCATGACAGTAAGACAAGACTCACAATCGGCATCATTAGACTTAGATTTCAAAATAGCAAGTTCAGTGGAAATAACTTCAAGTCTGAGTTTTAGTTCTTTACATTCTTTAGCAGTAAGTTTGAGCAGTCTATCTTGTGAAATTATAGCATCATGCAGTTCATCATTTTGCAGAAGTAATTCATCAAGAGATACACTGACCTCAGATGTATCGGGTTCATCGCTGCTTTGCTTGTCGTTGGTCATGAAGCAGAGACCATTGAAGTCCTTCACCTTTTCTTTCTTCTCATCATTCTTGTCTGGTTCATCTTCATCGAAACTGGGATCTTCGCTCGAGGTGTTGTCGATGTCGCTAAGTGCTGCCATGAATGCCCGAGCCATTCTCTTCGCCACCTTTTCTCTTTTACCTCTATAGAATGGCTTTTTATATTTTTTTCTGATATTTTTGTTCGCGTTCATTTTTGGCTTTTAGTTTTGGGCAGTTGGCTTTAATGTGATTTAAATCACCACACTCGAAACACCCTCGAGAGCCTCCTCTCCTCTGATCTCTCCTATCATTATAGAATCACGTGAACATTTTGACTATGAGAGCAAGCTCTTCATCGTCTAATGTGTCCACTTGCTCCTTAGTGATAGAGACCAAAGAATACAAGGCAAATCCCCCCAAAAAAGCACACACACCGGACAAGTTCCCAGACATGCTCCCTCCAAATGAAATGCCACTGCTAGAACCGGAAACTAGTGCCATGGATTGTGGAAAAGAGCTACCAATCCCACAACGAGATGACTTGGCGATCTCCGCGGACTTAAGCTTGCTAAAAAGTTCATCGCATGTCAATGTATCAAAGCTTGTAGATTCCTCAATACTCGAGATCTTAACTTCACATATGCTACGGTCCAGAGCATAGAGAAGTTTGATTGCTTGATCATGATCTAAGTAAACTAGCGTCCCAGTGGATCGCAAGTTACTCACAATGCCATCAAAGCGGGCAAACATAGCATCTACCGATTCGCCAGGGCCTTACACAAACATTTGGTACTCTTGATTATATGTGCTTTGCCTCCTAGCCTTAATCTGGGTAGTGCCCTCATGAAAAGTTTTCAAAGTAGTCCAAATTTCACGCGCAGTTCGTAGGTGCTAGACCCTGTCAAACTCTTTGCGACTCAGGCTGACAAAAAGTATGTCTCTCGCTTTGTTGTTGCACTCATACTCTTATTTATCAGTCTCTGAGGTTCGAGTTTCAGGAATCTCATATTGGGAATCAACGATATCCCAAATCACACTTCCTTGGCTTAGAAGGTAAGCCTCCATGCATATCTTCCAATATGAAAAATCATAACCATCAAACATTGGGATTTTTGTGTTTCGCTCCATGTCGCCAAAAAGGATCACAACCGATAAAGGTCAACTCGTGATCAAACCGGCTCTGATACCAATTATGGGATCGGAATGGTGACTAGAGGGGGGTGGATAGGCGCTTCGACACTTTCTTAGGTGATGGCCTACTCAAATCACCCAACGCACCTCTAAAAACAAATTCAAATTTCAAATCAATCAGTACAAAAGTTGAGCTCAAACGGAGTCAGATTCTCAAAACAGCATAGATTCAAGTTCCTAGATAACTCCTATAAAAGATACTCACTCAGAAGATCAATTTCAAGTGAAACAGATAAATCAGAACGCTTTGCTTCAATTACAATTTGAATTCATACACTTCTGAAATTATCGGACGGTGAATAGTAAATAATGAATTCAGCAAAGTATATTGATATACTTTGGTTCAAAACTCAGGTTTCAAACACAGAAACTAGATGGATCAGCACAAACAAAAACCGAACATGTTCAACACTAGGCAACCTGAAACTTCACAGCATTTAACCTATAGATTCACAGATTTTTGAAGAAAACTCAATCTGAAAAGCACTGTTCCTCAACCGACAATCTTCAGGAAAACAGTTCAGTTTGAACAAACTATTCAAATTGCACTCACACAGGACATTTGAAACTTCTGAACAGATTCAAACCTGATCTTTGAGATGAGTTCTCTGATTGAATAATCTAATCTAGAATTCAACAGATATACACATGATAGAATCAAAAACAGAAGTGAAACTCACTTCAGTTTAGTATTAACACTACTTGAAAATAAAATGTATTCAGCACATTTACAAATAGTTACCAGTGTTAATTGGCACAAAGTAACACACTGTTCACCATCAAGAATTCAAGATATAAGCTAATTGATGAACTAGTTTTGCAAAACAATCTTCAATATGAGTACTGTTGTATGAGAAGTTCAGGACGAATAAATTCAGAATGTCACAACCAATCCTTGAACTAAACTAGTGCAATTCAGAGCAGATTCATTCATAAACTTTGAAACTAATCTGAACAACACTATTTCAAAAACTGAAAAGTCTATCCTCTTCAATTCTTATGAAATCAGTACAGACTTTGAACTTGCAACAATCTAGAGAGGACTTGATTAACACCACCAGAACAAGAGCTAAACACAGTTCATAAAGCCATTCAATCTAATCAAACTCAGGATGATATAGAGAGTAATACCTCAGAACTGAATCAACACATGGATCAAATGGATATTAACCAATTCAGCATATAACATCAATTTATCTACAGAACATCTCTCACAAGCTATCAAAAATTGTTAACTAGATGATCCATTGAAGAAAGATAAATTGAACCAAAACATACCAGTGAATTCAAAAGAATTGATACTCCTGGATGCAATTTACTTCACAGGAAACTACACATCAGATCATCCACATTGCATACATTTCATACCTTTAGATCATCAACTACTCTAATCCATATGAATGCACGAATGATCACAGGAAGTATCAAATAATCACAGATCAAAACTGGCTCTCCAAAATAGAAGATATCTATTCAATTCGCTGGAGAAACAAGATATTCAGATGATGAACAAAGCAGAAGACAAACCTGTAGAGGATTTGGCAAATTTCTGAAGCATTCCAGCGCTAGCAGCACACCCAGCGAGGGAAAGATGAACAGCAATCAACGTTTTGTCGGCAACGCTGTGTGATTTCCGGCAAAATCAGCAGGACCGCATATGACGATGAATAGCTTCGGCTGGAGATTTCGGCACTGCTGTAGGAAATCTGGCAAAAGCCGCAGCACACTGTACCGAATCATGCGCAGGAGCAAAGCTTCGGAAGAACAGCTAGACAAAGCAAAAACTGATTTGGATTCTAAATGCCGGAAGAAATCTGTTCAATGGAAGTTTCTGGTTTCCAAAAGTTGTGCACAGCCAGCCATGGAGAGGGGGTATTTATCCCACCAACTCCAAGGTTCTAGAAGGCCAGTTTTCAATCAGCCCCCTAGGATTAACCTATTTACAAATCTGAAAACTAGAACTTGAAAATACCCTTTATCTAAAAAGAAAAATTACATTTGACTCCTTTTTAATATATTTTCAGAATATACATTCCAAAATACACTAAAAAGTTCACACTATGACACTAAAATTTTAGACTAACAATTTGACACTATTTTATTGAAAAAGTAAAAATATTTAAATGTTTCAACGGTTTTTAGAGAAAACCGACAAAGCCTCTACCGATCGTCGACGCCCGTCGTCAGTCCGCGATATCGACCGCCAGCAAGTCTCTCCCACTCTCGATCCCTCGAGCCGCCTTGTCACTTGCACTGGCTTACCTTTCGCTGACTCGAACGACGCTTCGTCTCGATCAATCTTGAACTCGACGTATTGTTCGACCTCCATGCGTATTTCTGAGTACACTCTCGACTTCGACTGACACCCTTGACCATCTAGCATTAGACTCCCCGTCTAACCCTGATCACGTGCCATCGACAGTTGAAGATTAACTCCAGCCTGCACACATGAAACAAACACAGACACACACCCCAACTCCAACACATCCTGAGTCAACTCGTGAATCCAACCTATCAATCACTCATCATTCCGTTGAACAATAGTGACACAGCTCACTATGTTCCTCAATCTCTCCCTTGATGAGTGCATTGACAACACAAGATCCAAACCAAAGTAAAAGAGATGTTCAGCATACAAGTGACCATGAAAAGCTCTGAAGAGAGCAAAAATGAGAAAACATGTCACTTGCCAAATGATAAAGCAACAAAAAGCTCCAAAAAGATCGCTCAAAAGATCACTAATTCATCAAGAAACTCCAAATCCAAAGAACTCTCCCCCTTTGGCAATGCAGACATCAAGATAGCCCCATGAGTCAAGAGAATAAAGTGACTATGCAATGCTTCCAGAAATATGAAAAAGTCCAATTACAACACAAAAGCTTCATGTGACTCACAACCTGTCCTACCTAAACTGCATGGCAAGCTTTGAATGATCATAATCTAAATATCAGTATGAGCAAGCAGTTTGAAGTTTAAGCAAACAAAAGCATCACTAACATACTGGTGAACTAAACATGGCAAGGTAAGAGGTACAAAAGCTAGTCACAAACAAACTCGAAAAGCACATCCCACTACTAGGAGCTGCAGCAAACTTGATATGCGAGAAAAGTAAACTTTTATTTTATTCATTCATCATTTTTTTAATGCCAGGGGTTATTTGCAAGTCAACCTTATGCTAACTGATCAAGCCAAGCCTAGGATAAGCCATCAGAAGCTTAAGGTGTTGATCTTGGTATACACTCTATGTCCCGGTTTAAACCAAAGTGCAATGGAATGTAGTCCAGAATAAAGTAGTGCGACTATGCAACCAATCTGGATCTTTTCATTTTCATCAATACTTAAGCACTTTTGATCCATTTTTCAACATTTTCATTTTTTTATTTTTCAATTTGGCATTTTTTTATATATAGCAAATATGATCAACTTGCATATGAGCATCCAAGTGACAAGGACAAAGCTATCAAGTACGAAATGAATAGCAAAAGCACCCTAGCCTATTCATGCTAGTAACCAGACTTGGTAGTGACCGTTTTCAATTTTTCAAAATGAAAATCCATGCTCAACACATATATAGATGATTTCATCCTAAGCACAATCAAACAGTGAAAGCAGGATAGTATTGTAAAGTGCACAAGTATGTCATATACATGTAAAAGCAATTAATCATATTATAGAAACATATGCATATGTACACAACTCTCCCTCCAATGATGCCATAGGGATGACAAATGCCAACCTCTCCCCTCAAAAATGCAAAGCGAGAAGCATCGAGAGGCTTGGTGAAAATATATGCAAGCTGGTTTTGAGTGTCAACAAACTGTAAATCAATATTTCCGTTTTCATTGTGATCTCTCAAAAAGTAATAATGCACATCAATGTGTTTGGTCCTAGAATGTTGTACTGGGTTGTTTGCTAAACTGATTGCACTTGTATTATCGTGAAAGAACAGCTAGACAAAGCAAAAACTGATTTGGATTCTAAATGCCGGAAGAAATCTGTTCAATGGAAGTTTCTGGTTTCCAAAAGCTGTGCACAGCCAGCCATGGAGAGGGGGTATTTATCCACCAACTCCAAGGTTCTAGAAGGCCAATTTTCAATCAGCCCCCTAGGATTAACCTATTTACAAATCTGAAAACTAGAACTTGAAAATACCCTTTATCTAAAAAGAAAAATTACATTTGACTCCTTTTTAATATATTTTCAGAATATACATTCCAAAAATACACTAAAAAGTACATATTATGACACTAAAATTTTAGACTAACAATTTGACACTATTTTATTGAAAAAGTAAAAACATTTAAATGTTTCAACGGTTTTTAGCGAAAACCAACAAAGCCTCTCCCGATCGTTGACGCCCGTCGTCAGTCCACGATCTCAACCACCAGCAAGTCTCTCCTGCTCTCGATCCCTTGAGCCGCCTTGTCACTTGCACTTGCTTCCCTTTCACTGACTCGAACGACGCTTCGTCTCGATCAATCTCCAACTTGACGTCTGATTAACCATGTTGAAGAGCATGGGTCTTATGCTTCATATGTGATGAGTGATTGTCAACGGAAGTCAAAGAAGATACATGAAGACCTGTCGTGTCTGGGCCACGTGTGACTCAGGTACACGGGCAGCGAGCGACAGCCGGGCAGAGGAGCCGCAGAGTCGGACTGGCCCAATCCGAGTACATGGGCTAGGAGCGGCAGAGGATCCACTAGTCTGTTGACCGGGTTTGACTTGGTACACGAGAGGCGAGCGATTATCGGGCTAAGGAAGCTGCGGGATCGGGTCGGCCCAATCCGGGTACCCGGTGCGAAGATGGTGGACGCTTTGTCACTTTCGGCACAAAACTGACAACCAATGATTATTTATTTAGGATATTAATATTTAGTTTTTAAGTCCAGAATATTTTTTATTCGAATCAGTTGAATTTTCTAAGGGTATTTTAGTAATTTTGAATTTTATTTTAGAGTTAGTGTAATTTACCCTAGGGGTAAATTAGTCTTTTCCTGTATTAATGGTCAGCCTATAAAAAGGGCCCAACCCCCTAGGGTTATGGTGACTATTTTCGAGAAATTAATCTACAGTCCAGTTTTCTTCACCACAACTATTTTTCTCAGTTTTCTGATCTGCGCCGCCATGAAATTTTTCCGTCGTGCGTCGGTAACTCTTGGGAGTCTTGCATGCGGCAGCAGTTTCGGCAGCATCCCGGTTCTGCGCCCAAGGCACTGCATGCAGCAGCTCAGGGCGCGTGAATCAAGACGCATGCGGCAGCGAGCTAGTAGCCATAGGCACCTAGCACAGCGCTGCACTGCTATCCTACGGCGCAGCCTATGAGGCGTGGCCCTAGTAGGTGTCCCGTCCGTGGCAAACATCAGGCGTGCAACGGCTTTCTCTCCTTCGCTTGTCTCTCGGCGTGGGACCCGCATGGCTCACGGCTGCCAAGGTGCACTGTCCACGGGAATGAAGACATCTGCATCGGTCGGTCTTTGGCGCTGCAGAATGCACGTGGTGTTCGGCGCAAGGAAAAGGAGACGGTCGGATCTTCTGCGGCGCGCGCGGTGACTCAACAACATGCAGGTGAGTTTTCTTTAATCTCCTATTTTTTAGCTGTTTAATTAAATCAATATTTATCTATTCTTAATTAGCAGTAAATTTGTTTAGTAATTTCGTAGTTAATTTTTATCTGTTAGATATTATTAGTACTCGCATATTTTTATTTAAATATTTTTTAATCTGCTCATATAAAAATAAAAAAATTATTAGTCAAACTAATATTTTTATTCTAGATTTACATGAAATATTTTAGGTTTATTTCTGAATTAATTTCTGGATGATCCATGTTTTATTCAGTTGATTAGTATTTTATTATTAGACTGCAATCTGAATATTTATTAATATATTTAAGTAGTTTGCCTATGCTATTAAATATTTCTAGTTTCCATGCTTATTCACTACAGTTATTTTATTTAGTCTAGTTCATTTTTAAATATCATTTTAATTAGGACACCTGTCATTTTTAGGCTAGACAACTTTAGTTCTTGTTCTGTCGAGGTGCGTTGGGTGTTGGGATTAGGTCATTAATTCATAAGAATTTTTTAGGCGCCCATTAACCCCCCTCTGGTCGCTACTTTCGGTCCTACAAGTGGTATCAGAGCGAGGTTAGGGTTTCCCCATACCTTAACTGGTTCTAAACCCAGGTAGTGATCATGACTTCCTCCGGTAAAATCCCGTCCCTTGAAGCTTTTGGCTACACTTATTGGAAGACTCGCATGCGAGCCTATCTCATGAGCCAAAGCTTGGACATTTGGGATATTTGTGCTCACCCTACTTTTACTATACTTCCTGTTACTGAGCATGATTCTCCTGATATAATCGCCCAGCATCAGAACAATAGCAAAGCGGTGAACATTTTATTTTCTGGTCTAGGTCCTAATGAGTTTGAGCATGTTAGCCATCGCACCACTGCTCGAGAGATCTGGGCTACCCTCCAAGCACACCATGAGGGGATAGCTCGGGTCAAGGCTAGGCTCTATCTGACCTACCGGCGTGAGTATGAAAATTTCTCACAGAAGCCGGGTGAGACTGTTGAGGCTTTGTTTGGTCGTTTTCAATCCATCATTAACAAGCTTCGGGTCAACAAGGCTGAGCATGATCAGCTGGTCTCAGATATTGAACAGGCGCTCAAGGTTCTTCATACCTTGGACCATAAGATCTGGGAGATCAAGGTTTCTTCTATTGTTGAGAGCGCTTCCTATGATACCTTGAGTATCACAGAGCTTTTTAGTAAGCTCAAGGCCTCAAAGGTTGATATCCAGTTGAGATCAAATCTCACTAGTTCTGGCTCAAAAACTTTGGCCCTTGCAACACCATGTGCTGATCCTACTACCTTGAGTTGTAATGCATTTTCTTTGATGTCTATCTCCGAGGATCATCTTGATTCGCTAGGATATGATGATATGTGCTTGTTTAACAACCGGGTGCGACGTGTCTATGATAAACGAATGCTTAAAAGACACAGCACAAAATACAGATGCTTTGAGTGTGGTGATCTAAGTCATTTCATAACCGACTGCCCCAAGTGGAAGAGCTACAAGAAGGGAACCAGCGGTAACTCCTATGACTCTGGCAAGTATGACAACTCCACTTCCACAAAGGGCAAGCCCAAGACAAGATTCTTTTGAAAGGCTTTAAAGGACTACAGGCGTGAGAACAAGAAGCGAGACAAGGCCTTCTTCACCGAGATGGAGAAAAGCTACTCTAAGAGATCTTCGTCTTCCTCCTCATCTTCGAGTTCAGGTGATGAAGAGTTTGTGATCAGGAAAGGGAAGGCTAGGGATGATCCGGTGGGCCTCTGCTTCATGGCCTTTGGGGACAAGCCGAAGAGTCGCTCGCATCACAGTCGAAGACCTCGCAAGAGCTTCTGTTCAATGGCTCTTGGGGATAAGGAAGAAAAGGGGACCTCCGACAACTCCGATGATGACGACGATGAAAAGGTATCTTCCTATGAACAAGAAGTTGTTAATTTACTAGAATAGAACCATTAGGAGTTGAAGTACTGGAAGAAACTGCTTAGAGTGGCTAAGAAGAGGATAGATGAGCTTGAGAGTGAGCTTGCCATGGCAAATGGCAAGATTGAGAGTCTGTCTTCTTCCCGTTGCTTGGGTGGTAGTAGTGAGTGTAGAACCGAAAGTAGCGACCAGAGAGGGGTGAATGGACGCCTAAAAATTCTTTCGAACTTATGGCATGCTCCCAACACCCAACGCACCTCAAAAGACCAGGCAGCAAAGCATGAACAGATTGCCTAAGTCTAAAAGAATCTAGCCTAGAAAAGACTGGTGAAACCAGACAGAGGAACACCAATACAGTGGTAACAGGCAGATAAACAAAATACTCAAAACCGGGCAAATTAAACTTCTCAGCAGATGACCTAAGTGTACATGAAAAGAGATGAGAAGTTACTGTTCAAATTTTTCTCCTGTTTGAAACTTGGCGAAGCCTTCTTCGTTGTGTCAAAGCCTGCGTCGCAGTGACGAAGCCTGCTTCGGAGTCTCTAGTCGAAGTCTAGCGAAGGTTGTCGATGAAGTGCCAAAGGTTTGTTGAGTCTAGCCTAGTCCGTGTGTGGTAGCGAGCGAAGTATGCTTCGAAGCGAAGTATGAAAGTATCGAAGCTTGCTTCGAACAGCGTACTTCGAAGCCTATACTTCGATCAGAAAGCTTCGAACCATGCTCGCAGAAAAGCATCCACAGAAAGAGAAGCGAAGCCCGACACACGGCAGAAAGACCAAATCGAAGCCTACACACTACCTTCGAAGCTAGCTTTGATCGAGGTATGACTACCTGAGAAACCATGTTGAAGAATATGGTTTTGATATTCCAGATGTGATGAGTGATTGTCAACGGAAGTCAAAGAAAGAGAGATGGAGACCTGCCGAGTCTGAGGCGCATGTGACTCAGGTAAACGGGCAGTGAGCGACGGCCGGGCAGAGGACCTGCGGAGTCGGGCCGGCCCAATCCGGGTACATGGCTAGGAGCGGCAGATGATCCACTGGTCTGTTGACTGGGTTTGACTCAGGTACACGGGCGGCGAGCGATTGCCGAGCTGAGGAAGCTGCGGGGTCGGGTCGGCCCAATCCGGGTACCCGGTGCGAAGACGGTGTACGCTTTGTCAGTTTCGGCGTAAAACTGACAATCTATCATTAATTCACTTTTAGGATATTAATATTTAGTTTTTAAGCTTAGAATATTTTTATTTGAGTCAGTTAATTTTTCTAAGAATATTTTAGTAATTTTCGGAATTTATTTTAGAGTTAGTTTATTTTACCCGAGGGTAAAGTAGTCTTTTCATGTATTAGAATTTGCTTATAAATAGGCCCCTATCCCCTTGGGGATAGTTGACTGTTTTCTTAATAGATCAATCTACTACAGTCCAGAAAAATTTTCTCCTTCTTTCCATGAAGTTTGTTTAGCCGGCGATTCTTTCTCTCGCGTAGGATCCAGGCACAGTAGTACACGAACAGCAGCAGGAAAA
Organism: Zizania palustris; assembly: GCA_019279435.1. Classification (NCBI taxonomy): domain Eukaryota; kingdom Viridiplantae; phylum Streptophyta; class Magnoliopsida; order Poales; family Poaceae; genus Zizania; species Zizania palustris. The sequence continues at coordinate 99,865,613 of JAAALK010000080.1, forward strand.
TTGTTTCATCGGCACTGCGAGATATTTTTTTTCTGGGCAACACGCGCATGCGTCAGGAGCAGGACGAACGCAGTTTAGGCAGGAGACTTTACTAGCCGGCAGCCAAATCTACAGGAGCTTGCAGCAGTGGCAGCAGAACTCATGCCGTGCGGCTTGGGCGGGCCCCTCACGGGAAAAGATGAACAGGCAAGCTGAATCCAAATAGCCACCAGTATTTTTTTGCACGGCAACTATAGTCGGGGGCTAGGCTAGGCAGGCACCACGCCGGCGTAGATGTCAAGCTTTCTCCAGGCACGCAAATCGAGATGTCAAAGGTAAGTGTTTCAATCTCCTATTTTTAGTAGATCAATTTTTAGAGATAATCATCCATTAATTAATTCGCCAAAAATATATTTCGAAATCTTGTTTTCTTATTTTTAATCTGTTACATTTTATTAGTTATCTCGCATTATCTTTTATCTGTATAATCTGCTCATATAAAAAGAAAAGAAAAATTTGTTAGTAGCAGTTATATTTTGATACTAGCTTTTACCTGCAATATTTTAGGTTTAGTTTTGCATTAATTTTTAATAATCCTAGATTTATTCATTTGATTAGTATTTTATTTCTAGACTGAGATATTATTATTTCAAGTCTTTATTTAGGTATTTTGCGGACGTCATTAAATATTTCTAGTGCCAATTTTATTTATTGTAGTATTTCTGTTTAGTTTATTTTTAATATTATTTTAATTAGCATACCGGACATTTTTTAAGCTAGACAACTTTAATTCCAGTACTTGCTAATATTATTTGTCTGGTTCAGTTTTTTTTGGGTGTTGGGTTTAAATTATAGTTTAGCAAGAATTTTTAGGCGCCCATTCACCCCCCCTCTGGTCGCTACTTTCGGTCCTACAAGTTGTATCAGAGCATGGTTAGGTTTTCTAATATCTTAACCGATTCAAAACCTAGGTAGTGACCATGATGTCTTCTGGTAAAATCCCATCCCTAGAAGTTTTTGGCTACACTTATTGGAAGACTCGCATGCAAGCATACCTTATGAGCCAGAGCTCGGACATATGGGAGATTTGTATTCATCATAGTTTCACCATTACAACTATTGCTGCGGATACTGCTGAAAATATAATTACCCAACATCAAAATAATAGTAAGGCGGTGAACATTTTATTTTATGTTCTAGGTCCTAGTGAGTTCGAGCGTGTTAGCCATCTCACCACTGCTAGAGAGATCTGGGCTACCCTCCAGCACATCATGAGGGGACAGCTCAGGTCAAGGCTAGGCTCTACCAGACCTATCGGCGGGAGTATGAAAATTTCTCACAGAAGTCGGGTGAGACTGTTGAGGCTTTGTTTGGTCGTTTCAAATCGATCATTAACAAACTTCATGTTAACAAGGCCGAGGGTGATCAGCTAGTCTCGGATCATGAGCAGGCGCTTAAGGTACTCCATACCTTAGATCCTAAGATCTGGGTGATCAAGGTCTCTTCTATTGTTGAGAGCGCGTCTTATGATACTTTGACCATCGCAGATCTTTTTAGTAAGCTCAAGGCCTCAGAGGTCGATATTCAGTTGAGATCAAATCTCACTGATTCTGGCTCAAAGACTCTGGCGCTTGCGACACCGTCAGCTGATCCTAATGCCATGAGTTGTACTTCCTTTTCCTTGATGTCTATCTCCGAGGAACAACTTGATACTCTAGGAGATGTTGATTTGTGCCTGTTTAACAACCGGGTGCGACGTGTCTATGATAAGCGAATGTTTAAGAGACACGGCACAAAATCCAGGATGCTTTGAGTGTGGTGACCCAGGTCATTTTATCGCCGACTGTCCCAAGCAGAAGAATTACAAGAAGGGAACTGGCGGCAACTCCTACAACTCCGACAAGTACGACAACTCCACGAAGGGCAAGCCCAAGACAAGGTTCTTTCGAAAGGCTCTAAAAGATTACAAGGCGTGAGAACAAGAAGCGAGACTGAGACCTTCTTCGCCGAGATGGAGAAAAGATACTCCAAGAGATCCTCGTCTTCCTCATCGTCTTCAAGTTCAAGTGATGAAGAGATCATGATCAGGAAGGGGAAGGACAGAGACAATCCGGTGGGCCTCTGTTTCATGGGCTTCGGGGACAAGCCGAAGAGTCGCTCACATCACAACCGAAGACCCCACAAGAGCTTATGCTCAATGGCTCTTGGGGAGAAGAAAGAAAAGGATTCCTCCGACGACTCCGACAACAACGACGATGAGAAGACATCTTCCTATGAACAAGAAGTTATTAATTTACTAGAACAGAATAGTCAGGAGTTGAAGTACCGGGAGAAACTGCTGAGAGGAGCTAAGAAGAGAATAGATGATCTTGAAAGTGAGCTTGCCACGACAAAAGGCAAGATTGAGAGTTTGTCTTCTTCTCCTTGCTTGGGTGATAGTGGTGAGTGCCCTAACTGTGAGGTGTTGTTGTGTGACCTGACGACTCTTAAGTTCAGGTACACAGAGAGAGTAGATGAGAGAGACGCATTGGCCACTGAGCTTGAGAGCGCTCAGCAGGAGCTAAAAGATGATCATGCCAATGTCGTTGCACCTTGTGTAGACGGCCATCTCATTTAGCTAGTATAGTCGAGCTGAGAGCCAATAGTGATGAGCAAATGAGCGAGTTAGCTAGAGTGAGAGCTGAGTTGGAGCAGACTAAGCTAGAGCTTGAGACCTTGTCGATTCCATCCACTGTTTGTGAGAACTGTTTGTCCATTAGAATGGAGCTGATCAAGCTAAAAGCAGATAAGTCTGTCGATATTGATAGAGAGTGTGAGATCTGCTTGTCTCAGGTGGAGGTGTTAGCTTCTTTGAGAGAGGAGCTAGCTGATGTTCAGAACGAGAACTTTTACCTCCGTCAGATCCTGAGTTGGATTAGTGCTAGAGAGCCACAACTCAGCATGATGATTCAGCAGTTCAAGAGACCGGATGGGTTTGGGGTAGGTTACACCTATACCAAGGCTGATTTTGAGAGTGCTATTAGCCGAGCAGTGGAGTGGAGTAAGATGACTCCCGAACAGAGATATCCCAAGACTCACTCCACTGAGTCCTTTAAGGATAGTCAGCTTAAGGATGGAGTGATCCAAGAACAACCTAAAGCTCCACCTAAGAAGCTAGATCTGGGTCCCAAAGCCTAAAACTCTCCACACTTCTCTTGATTCCTTACCTGGACCTTCTCATACCAAGGATGCTACACCCAACACCACCAAGCCTAAGAACCCTAAGCCACAACAATATCCCAAGAAGCCTACCTATCACTGTGAGTTTTGTCAGAGAGACGAGCATCTTGAGGAGTTTTGCTTCAGGAGGAAGCGGGTTGAGCGAGCAGAGAGAGCTCGAGGTGGGCAGGAGCAGTTCTACCAGCAGGGTGGTAGACAGAGAGTTCCTCGACGTAGAGAGAGGCTAGAGGCCAGGCCACGTCGTGTAGGTGGTGGTAGAGGAGACGGTTTTCATGACCGTGCTCCAGAGGGTGGTTTCCGTTCCGGCAGAGTTCCAGCTCGTTATGGATACGATTTTGGATCTCGCGACCGTGATTTTAGGAAGAACAAAGGACCGCGCTTTGATCCGCGCTTCAGTCCAGACTCATATGATTCCTTTTGCTTTCCTACATACGCGCAGATGGCTCGACACTAGTTCAACACTTTTACTAAACCTGGCATTGGACCATTTGGTTCCACTCATGATTATTGATCGTGTTTTGGGGAGTTGTGTATCCGTTTTAGGATATTTTGAGTCAGCTTTTCATTGGTACCAGTTTTTTATTTTTCTTCTTTATTTTTTTATTATTGAGTCTTTTTGTGTGTGCGTTCATATCATGCATAATCATCAATCACTTTTTGAGCTTGCTTCTGCTATATGATTAATCTGCTTTACTTTCTCTAGCTAGTATATGTTTTTGATTACTTGTCGATGATCATGTTCTGGTTCAGTTCACATGATATATCTGATATTTGTCATATGCATGGCTTTTATGCTTTAAAGTTGAAAAATGATCACCATTGCTTCTGGTAATTAGCATGTGTAGGCTGAATGCTTTCGCTATCTTTTACATGCCTTGTAGCTAGATCCTTACTTAGATGCAGATATGCAACTTGGACATTTATATGCTTTAAATATGAAAAATGTGCTATAAAAATGATAAAAATTCAGAAAAATGAAAAAGTTACGCATTTTTATGATTATTAGAAAAGATCCAGGTGGGTTTGCTTTGTCGCATTGCATTGTTCTGGACTGCTTACCATAGCACTTTGGTATGAACTAGGATGGTGTAATGTATGCCAAGACCAATGTCTTAAGCTTCTGATTGTCCAGTTCTGGCCTAGGCTTGACTTGGTCGGTTAGCATAAGGTTTGACATGCAAATAACCCCTGGCAGAAATGAAAAATATATAAAAAAGGTCTGAAAATTTTAAAAAGATTACAGGTTTGCCGAAGCACTTTGATTTGGACAATGCCTATCTTGGTAGATATCAGTTAGCTTTTGCATCTCATGCTTTACTTTGCTTGTTAACTAGAAAATGTGGTGATGCTTTTATTTTGCAAAAATCGAAAAATGTGTGCTAATGACTTTCTTAAGATATCATCTATTGCACTGATCATGTCATGTATCTTAGACAGAATATCCTTTGCTATACCTGTTAGATGGTGTAATTGCAGGTAATCATATCTAAGAAGCATGCTTTTCACACTCCACCTGCACCCCATCTGCATTCATGGCATATTTTGAGGGGGAGCTGCATTTCAGGGGGAGTTTGTGTTTATGTCTCTTTAAAGTGCATTTTAGTCTCACTTGATGAGTCCAATTGTCAACAAGGGGAGAAATTTTGGAGTTTATTCTTGTTGGTAATTCTGAGATTTGCACTTGTTTTTGAGGCTTCATTTTTGGTTAACCATAATGACCACATTTTTCTTGATTTTTTCTTGCTTTTATTTGGCTTTTGGTAATTTGGGTTAAACTTTTATTTCCTTTCTTCTTCTATTTTCTTTTGTTTTTGTTTTTCTGTTTCCACGTGTTTTGCAGGTTCTGGAGATGAGCTGAAAAGGATGTTGACAATGCACTCATCAAGGGGGAGATTGAGAAACCATGTTGAAGAATATGGTTTTGATATTCCAGATGTGATGAGTGATTGTCAACGGAAGTCAAATAAAGAGAGATGGAGACCTGCCGAGTCTGAGGCGCATGTGACTCAGGTACACGGGCAGTGAGCGACGGCCGGGCAGAGGAGATGCGGAGTCAGGCTTGCCCAATCCGGGTACATGGCTAGGAGCGGCAGATGATCCACTGGTCTGTTGACTGGGTTTGACTCAGGTACACGGGCAGCGAGCGATTGCCGAGCTGAGGAAGCTGCGGGATCGGGTCGGCCCAATCCGGGTACCCGTTGCGAAGACGGTGGACGATTTGTCAGTTTCGGCGTAAAACTGACAATCTATCATTAATTCACTTTTAGGATATTAATATTTAGTTTTTAAGCTTAGAATATTTTTATTTGAGTCAGTTAATTTTTCTAAGAATATTTTAGTAATTTTCGGAATTTATTTTAGAGTTAGTTTATTTTACCCGAGGGTAAAGTAGTCTTTTCATGTATTAGGATTTGCCTATAAATAGGCCCATATCCCCTTGGGGATAGTTGACTGTTTTCTTAATAGATCAATCTACTACAGTCCAGAAAAATTTTCTCCTTCTTTTCATGAAGTTTTTTTAGCCGGCGATTCTTTCTCTCGCGTAGGATCCAGGCACAGTAGTACACGAACAGCAGCAGGAAAATTGTTTCGTCAGCACTGCGAGAGATTTTTTTTCTGGGCAACGCGCGCATGCGTCAGGAGCAGGACGAACGCAGTTTAGGCAGGAGACTTTACTAGCCGGCAGCCAAATCTGCAGGAGCTTGCAGCAGTGGCAGCAGAACTCATGTCGTGCGGCATTGGGCGGGCCCCTCACGGGAAAAGATGAACAGGCAAGCTGAATCCAAACAGCCACCAGTATTTTTTTGCACGGCAACTATAGTCGGCGGCTAGGCTAGGCAGGCACCACGCCGGCGTAGATGTCAAGCTTTCTCTAGGCACGCAAATCGAGATGTCACAGGTAAGTGTTTCAATCTCCTATTTTTTAGTAGATCAATTTTTAGAGATAATCATCTATTAATTAATTCGCCAAAAATATATTTCGAAATCTTGTTTTCTTATTATTAATCTGTTACATTTTATTAGTTATCTCGCATTATCTTTTATCTGTATAATCTGCTCATATAAAAAGAAAAGAAAAATTTATTAGTAGTAGTTATATTTTGATACTAGCTTTTACCTGCAATATTTTATGTTTAGTTCTGCATTAATTTTTAATAATCCTAGATTTATTCATTTGATTAGTATTTTATTTCTAGACTGAGATATTATTATTTCAAGTCTTTATTTAGGTATTTTGCGGACGTCATTAAATATTTCTAGTGCCAATTTTATTTATTGCAGTATTTCTGTTTAGTTTATTTTTAATATTATTTTAATTAGCATACCGGACATTTTTTAAGCTAGACAACTTCAATTCCAGTACTTGCTAATATTATTTGTCTGGTTCAGTTTGTTTTGGGTGTTGGGTTTAAATTATAGTTTAGCAAGAATTTTTAGTCGCCCATTCACCCCCCCTCTGGTCGGTACTTTCGGTCCTACACTACCAACGTGGTAACCTCCGAACCACAGACCAGCTACGAAACGAAGTGTGCTGATGCTCTCACAAGAGATCGAAGCCTTGAAACATACTTCGAAAAACAACCTTCGAACACACAAACTATGATTCGAACAAGACAGCAACACACTCCGAGCGAAGTCTATCAGAGAGACATGCTTCGGTGGTAACTTCAAAGCCTGTCAAAGTATTAACTTCGTAACGCTCGAGTCGGAGTACCTTCGCAAGGATTGTCGAAGTATGCCAAGCTAACAGACACTAAGCACAAAATATACTTCGAAGCTAGTACAAAAACTGAAGTTGAAGTTTTAGCAATGCCCTCAAAGATGTCAGATCGAAGCCTTCCTCACGGAGCTGAGGGACTTCGAAGAGAGAAGGGGGCTTCGCTAGAAATAGCCAGAGAAGGGACTTGGCCATGTCTACTCGATCAAAAAGCTACATAGGAAAAAGCAAGGCTAGAGTACTAGTGTACTATTGCTACAGGGAGTAGGTACTACTTGCTACAAGCAAGAACTAGTACTCCTCACGTGATGAACAGAAGCAACAAAGAAGCACGTGAACTCAAGGATAAACAACAGGAGCACAACACGAAGCTTCAGATTCACACACAAATCACTGCACACCCCACGGTATGAATGAAGAATAGAATCTCAGAACATCATGAAGAACAGAGGGAATGCAGGAATAAAACTGAGCAAGAACCTGGCGGTGCACAAACATGAGAGAGAACGCAGGGAACAAAAATGACCTAATAGAATAAAAAGTGATTTCAGCAAAAGGGTGACCTAACCCTAGGGATTGGGGCCCTATTTATAGGCTGCCCAATAGCTAGGAATATTCCACCAGCCCCTTAGGGTTTTTACAGATGCTAAAATAACAGGAAAAACTAAACTACCATTAGGATTTTTTACAGACTCGACTGACTGACTGTGGGCCTAGGGATAAAATAGAAAACTCATATTTACAGATGACTTATCCGGAAGCTAAGCTTTCATAGAGACTACGGCTTCTGTTCTGGACAGTCCGATACAAGATCAGCGGTTGTTAGTTGTGCGCCGAAACTGACAAAGCCTCCACCAACTTTGCACCAGGTACCCGGATTGGGCCGACCCGACTCCGCAGCTCTCTCAGCCCGGCAATCGCTCACCGCCCGTGTACCTGAGTCAATCCTAGTCAACAGCCTAGTGGGTCTTCTGCTGCTCCTAACCCATGTACCCGGATTGGGCCAACCCAATTTCGCAGCTCTCTCAGCCCGACAGTCGCTCGCTGCCCGTGTACCTAAGTCACACGCGGCCCATGAAGCAGCAGATCATCCCTCTTCTTCTGTCCTCTTTGACTATCGTTGACAATGACTCATCACATCTTGAGTCATGAGGCCCATGCTATTCAGCATGGCTCCTCAATCTCCCCCTTGATGAGTGCATTGTCAACACTTCACTTCTTCAGCTCTTCAGTACCTGCGAACAACTGTGGAAACACGAAAACAAAGCACAAGAAAACAAAGAAGAAGAAAATAAAGTAAAAGTTTAACCCTAATGACCAAAAGCCGAACAAAAGCAAGAAACGGTCATTATGGTTAACCAAAGGTAAAAGCTCAAAATGAGTACGATCTCAGAAACATCAACAAGGATATCAAAAGAGTAAGGACAAGCGAGACAAAAAAATCCCCCTGAAACAAATCCCAGAGAAAGCCAAAACTCCCCCTTGAACTCTTATCCCAAAATTTCTCCCCCTTGTTAACAAGTGAACTCATCAAGCACTCAAAAGAGACACAGACTCCCCCTGAAACGTAACTCCCCCTCAAAATATGCAGTGAATGCAACTGGGGTGCAGGTGGAGTGTAAAAAGCATGCTTCTCATATATGATTGACTGCAATTACAACATCTAATAGATACAGCAAAAGACATACTGTCTAAGACACATGGCATGATCAGTGCAACAGATGATATCTAAAGAAAGTCATTAGCACGCATTTTTCAGTTTTTGCAAACAAAAGCATCACCACATTTTCCAGTTGACAAGCAAGGTAAAGACTGAGATGTAGAAGCTAACTGATATCTACCAAGATAAGCATTGTCCAAAGACAAGGTGCTTCAGCAAACTTGTTATCATTTCAATTTTCAGGCTTTTTCTTTTTCCTTTTTCATTTTTGCCAGAGGTTATTTGCGTGTCAAGCCTTATGCTGACCGACCAAGTCAAGCCTAGACCAGAACTGGACCATTAGAAGCTTAAGACATTGGTCTTGGCATACACTACACTGTCCTAGTTCATACCAAAGTGCTATGGTACGCAGTCCGGAATAATGCAATGCGACAAAACAAACCCACCTAGATCTTTTCAAGTTATGCATAAAAAGGCATGGAATTTTCATTTTTCTTGATTTTTCATCATTTTTATAGCACATTTCCATGTTTTAAAGCAGAAAGATGTCCAAGTTACATGTTTGCATCTAAGTCAAGAACTAGCTACAAGGCATGTAACAGATAGCAAGAACATTCAGCCTACACATGCTAGTTACCAGAAACAATGGTGATCATTTTTCAAGTTTTAAAGCATAAAAGCCATGCATATGACAGATATCAGACATATCAAGTGAACTGAACCAAAGCATGATCATTGACAAGTATTCAAAAGCATGTACCAGCTAGAATAAGTAAAGCAGTTCAATCATATAACAGAAGCAGCTCATAAGTGTGATATGTGAATATGTATGATATGAACACACACAAGAAGACTCAAGAAAAGAGTAAAGAGGAAAGAAAACTGACTCAAAATATCCTAAAAAGGATACACAACACCCAAATCCCCTCGTAAATGCTCAAAAGTAGACTGATCTAGGGGTTTGGTGAAAATGTCACCAACTGATGATGGGTATCAACATGAACAAGGTCAATGACACCTTTCTCATATTGATCTTGCAGAAAATGAAAGTGCACATCAATGTGTTTGGTTTTTGAATGGAGACGAGGGTTTTTCCCTACACTAATAGCACTGGTGCTGTCGCAAAACAATGGAACCCTGGTAGGAAAGAACAACCGAAAATCTCGTAATGTGGAAATCATCCAAACCAACTGTGAGCAGCAGCTAGCAGCAGCTACGTACTCAGCCTCAGTGGTCAAAAGAGCAACTCCAGATTGCTTTCGAGAAGACCAAGAGACAAGAGAAGAACCAAGAAACTAGCAAGTACCGGAAGTCGACTTGCGATCCAACGGCACCGACCAAAGTCGGCATCCGAAAAGCCAGATAAATCAAGAGATGATGATGCTGAATAGTAAAGACCAAGATCGGGCGCATAAGTGAGATACCTGAAGATGTGCTTGACAGCCTGCCGATGAGACGCGCGAGGTGAAGACTGGAAATGCGCGCAAAGTCCTACGACGAACTGTATGTCCGGTTTTTTCACCGTCAAGTACAGCAGCGAACCGATCATCCCTTGAAACTCCCTCTCGTTGACCTTGATGCCACTCTCGTCCTTGTCCAGTCCTCCAGATGTGCCCATTGGGGTCATCTGAGGCTTCAGCTCTCCACCAAAGTCGAACTTTTTCAACATGTCTCTAGTGTACTTATCTTGGTAGATGAAAGTGTCGTCCTTGGTCTGCTTGATCTGGAGCCCTAAGAAGTATTTGAGCTCACCCATGAGGCTCATCTCAAACTCGCTGTGCATCTGCTCAGAAAACTTGGACACAAGAGAATCAGTAGTACCGCCAAAAATAATATCGTCCACGTAAATCTGAGCGACTAAAAAATCTGAAGCATCTCTGAGCAAGAAGAGAGTTTTATCCACAGAACCCATCACAAAGCCCTTCCCCAACAAAAACTGCTTTAACCGGTCATACCAAGCCCTGGGGGCTTGCTTCAACCCATATAAGCTTTCTGCAGCTTAAAAACATGTCGAGGAAACTTAGGGTTCTCAAAACCGGGGGGCTGCCTAACATAAACTTCCTCCTCTATGAACCCGTTGAGAAAAGCACTCTTAACGTCCATTTGAAAAAGCTTAAAACTTTTCGAAGCGGCAAAAGCTAAGAGAATGCGAATGGACTCAAGATGGGCAACAGGGGCAAAAGTTTCTTCAAAATCAATACCTTCGTTCTGGCAAAAACCCTGGGCAACTAGTCGAGCTTTATTGCGCACCACAACCCCATCTTCACCTTGTTTGTACTTGAACACCCACTTGGTGCCTATGGGGTTGCATCCTGGTGGTGGCTCAACTAGTGTCCAAACCCGATTACGGACAAAATTCTCAAGCTCTTCTTGCATAGCATTAATCCAATTTGAATCAGAAAGAGCATGAGAAACATCTCTCGGCTCAAAAGATGCAACAAAAGCAGATTCAGCAAACACAACAAGAGAGGTACCAGATGAACGCAAAGTTCTCTCAGTCAAATCACCAATGATGAGCTCTGAGGGGTGATCACGCTGAACTGCTCGGGATCCCTGGTGATCTGAAGTCACCTCACCGGAGTCAGCAGCAGGCACTTCTGGACTCGACTCAGGGGGCTCGATCGAAGTGGAAGAAGTGATCAGAGGTCCGCCTTCATCCTCAGTCGAAATCTCAGAAGGTGTGGGCTCTACAGGAGGTGCAGAAGGCCCACCCTCATCAGCAGCTGGAGTATCCTCATCTTCCTCGAAGATGGACTCTCTGAGCTCATCATCACCAGAAAGCTCAAAGAAGGAGTCAAAGAAGGCAAGGACTCGTCAAATGAAACTTCGCAAGTCTCAACAAGCTGGTGGGAGTCGAGGTTCCAAACACGGAAGCCTCGAGAATGCAACGCATAGCCAAGAAAAACTCCATCCCAGCAACGAGACTCAAACTTATCCAAATGCCCTCCCTTCTTGAGCACAAAGCACTTACAGCCAAACGCTCGCAAGTGGCTCACCTTGGGCTGTCTGCCAAACCGCAACTCGTATGAAGTCTTACCAAGGTAAGCTCTAAGAAAAATGCGGTTGGCCAAATAGCAAGTCGTGTTCATGGCTTCAGCCCAAAACACCTAGGACTCTTGTGCTCATCGAGCATCGTCCTGGCCATCTCGACTAGTGTGTGGTTCTTTCGTTCCACAACGCCGTTCTGTGGGGGAGTGTAAGGAGAAGAAAACTGATGGTCAAGACCCTGATCACTACAGAAGCTGACGAACTGAGGGTTTTTGAACTCAGAGCCATTGTCGGAGCGAATTGCTCGCATCCGACCATTGTTCTCAGTCTTCATCTTCAAAATCAGGTCATGAACAAACTGAAAAGTTTCATCCTTAGACTCCAAAAAGAAAACCCACGAAAATCGAGAAAAATCGTCAACAATGACAAGCGCGTACCACTTCCCACCGACTGAACGTACCCGAGCTGGACCAACAGTGTCCAAATGTAACAACTCGCCCGGATACGAGGTCATCACCTGAGTCACAGGTGAGTGAGAAGCGGCAACCATTTTCCCATGACGACAAGGATGGCAAACTAGATCCTTCTCCATTTTAAGCTTGGGAAATCCTCGGATGAGGTCCATAGAGCTTAACCTGACTAGCAGATCAAAACTCAAATGATCTAATCTCCTATGCCACTTCCAGAGCTCAGAAAGAAGATCCAGCAATCAAACAGGGAGAAGGGCCAAAGGAACTAGATAAGTCAATTCGAAAAACTTTACTGAATGGTAAGATCTGGCAAATCAAAGACCCTCTAGAATCAAACACAGAAGAATTTCCCTTCTTAAAACGCACTTCCAAACCATCCTCAAGAAGTTGTGAAACAGAAATCAAGTTAAAGTTCAAATTCTTAACCAAGGCAACATTCTTCAAAGAGAAATGATCTGAAATGCGAATTGAGCTGATGCCACTTACTTTCCCTTGACCACTATTCCCGAAAGTGATGTACTCTTTGGAGCTCGGGGGAGTGAGACTGGAGAACCATCTGTGATGTCCCGTCATGTGGCGAGAGCATCCTGAGTCCATGATCCAAACGTCCTCCAGTCCCCAATCCTGCACAATTAGTGGTCATAAGGGGGGGCAAATGGTCTGGTACTAGGTTTAGCAAAAGTGCTAAACCAATGTCAAGCCATGTGCTCAAAAGACGGAAAGCAAAAACCATCAAAAAAATTTGGACCAAAACGCGGCTCAAAGAGCGGTCCATGGTTTTCCCTAATACCTCGGCCACGAGGTCCAGGACCGTAACCAAAACGACGTGGAGCTCTGAAGGAACGACCACCACCAACTGGAGCACGGGCAAGAAAGCCATCTCCTCTACCACCACCTACACGACATGGCCTGGCCTCCAGCCTCTCTCCGCGTCGAGGAACACGCAGTCTACCACCCTGCTGGTAGAACTGCTCCTGACCACCATGAGCTCTCTCTGCTCTCTCAACCCGCTTCCTCCTGAAGCAAAACTCCGCAAGATACCCGTCTCTCTGACAATACTCACAATGATAGGTGGGCTTCTTGGGATGTGGTTGAGTCTTGGGATTCTTGGGCTTAGCGGTGTTTTGTGTAGTCTTCTTGGGTTGAGAGGGTCCAGGAAGAGAGTCAAGAGAAGTGTGGAGGTGTTTGGGCTTTGGAACCCAGATGGGCTTCTTGGGTGGAGCTTTGGGCTGTTCATGGATCACTCCATCCTTGGGCTGACTAGCCAGGGAAGACTCAGTGGAGTGAGTTTTGGGGTATCTCTGCTCAGGAGTCATTTTACTCCACTCCACTGCCCGGCTAATGGCACTCTCAAAGTCAGCCTTGGTGTAGGTGTAACCTACCCCAAACCCATCCTGCCTCTTAAACTATTGGATCATCATGCCGAGTTGTGGCTCTCTGGCACTAATCCAACTCAGGATAGAATGGAGGTAAAAGTTCTTATTTTGAGAATCAACTAGCTCCTCTCTCAAGGAAGCTAGAACCTCCACCTGAGACAAGCAGGTCTCACACTCACTCTCTACTTGGAACATACTTCGAAAAATGACCTTCGAACACACAAACTGTGATTCGAACAAGACAGCAACACACTCCGAGTGAAGTCTATCAGAGAGACATGCTTCAGTGGTAACTTCAAAGCCTGTCAAAGTATTAACTTCGTAACACTCGAGTCGGAGTACCTTCCCAAGGATTGTCGAAGTATGCCAAGCTAACAGACACTAAGCACAAAATATACTTCGAAGCTAGTACAAAAACAAAGTTGAAGTTTTAGCAAAGCCCTCAAAGATGTCAAATTGAAGCCTGCCTCACGGAGCTGAGGGACTTCGAAGAGAGAAGGGGGCTTCGCCAGAAACAGCCAGAGAAGGGACTTGGCCCTGTCTACTCGATCAAAAAACTACACAGGAAAAAGCAAGGCTAGAGTACTAGTGTACTATTGCTACAGGGAGTAGGTACTACTTGCTACAAGCAAGAACTAGTACTCCTCACGTGATGAACAGAAGCAACAAAGAAGCACGTGAACTCAGGGATAAACAACAGGAGCACAACACGAAGCTTCAGATTCACACACAAATCACTGCACACCCCACGGTATGAATGAAGAATAGAATCTCAGAACATCATGAAGAACAGAGGGAATGCAGGAATAAAACTGAGCAAGAACCTGGCGGCGCACAAACAGGAGAGAGAACGCAGGGAACAAAAATGACCCAATAAAATAAAAAGTGATTTCAGCAAAAGGGTGACCTAACCCTAGGGATTGGGGCCCTATTTATAGGCTGCCCAATAGCTAGGAATATTCCACCAGCCCCTTAGGGTTTTTTATAGACGCTAAAATAACAGGAAAGGACTAAACTTCCCTTAGGATTTTTACAGACTCGACTGACTGACTGTGAGCCTAGGGATAAAATAGAAAACTCCTATTTACAAATGACTTATCCGGAAGCTAATATTTCATAGCGACTACGACTTCTCTTCTGGACAGTCTGATACAAGATCAGTGGTTGTCAGTTTTACGCCGAAATTGACAAAGCCTCCACCAACTTTGCACCAGGTACCCGGATTGGGCCGGCCCGACTCCGCAGCTCTCTTAGCCCGGCAATTGCTCACCGCCCGTGTACCTGAGTCAATCCTGGTCAACAGCCCAGTGGGTCTTCTTCTTCTCCTAGCCCATGTACCCGGATTGGGCCAACCCGACTTCGCAGCTCTCTCAGCCCGACAGTCGCTCACTGCCCGTGTACCTGAGTCACACGTGGCCCATGAAGCAGCAGATCATCCCTCTTCTTCTGTCCTCTTTGACTATCGTTGACAATGACTCATCACATCTAGAGCCATGAGGCCCACGCTATTCAGCATGGCTCCTCAGTGAGTGCCCTAACTATGAGGTGTTGTTGTGTGACCTGACGACCCTGAAGTCCAGGTACACAGAGAGAGTAGATGAGAGAGACGCTATGGCCACTGAGCTTGAAAGTGCTCATCTGGAGCTGAAAGATGCTCATGCCACTGTCGTCGTGCCCTGTGTAGACTGCCCATCCTATTTAGCAAGTATAGCTAAGCTGAGAGCCAAGAGTGATGAGCAGTTGAGCGAGTTAGCTGGAGTAAGAGCTGAGTTGGAGTAGACTAAGCTAGAGCTTGAGACCTTGTTAGTTCCACCCACTATTTGTGAGAACTGCTTGTCTTTAAGATTGGATTTGATTAAGCTAAAAGATGAGAAGTCTATCGAAGTTGATAGAGAGTGTGAGATCTGCTTGTCTCAGGTGGAGGTGTTAGCTTCCTTGACAGAGGAGCTAGCTGATATTCAGAATGAGAACTTTTACCTCCGTCAGATCCTGAGTTAGATTAATGCCAGAGAGCCACAGCTCGGCATGATGATCCAGCGGTTCAAGAGGTAGGATCAGTTTGGGGTAGGTTACACCTATACCAAAGCTGATTTTGAGAGTGCCATTAGCCGAGCAGTGGAGTGGAGTAAGATGACTCCTGAACAGAGATATCCCAAGACTCACTCCACTGAGTCTTTTCAGGTAAGTCAGCTCAAGGATGGAGTGTTATAAGAACAACCTAAAGCTCCACCTAAGAAGCAAGTCTGGGTCCCAAAGCCTAAACATCTCCACACTTCTCTTGATTCTTTACCTGGACCCTCTCACACCAAAGATTCTAAACCCAACACCACCAAGCCTAAGAATCCCAAGCCTCAACCACATTCCAAGAAGCCTACCTATCACTATGAGTTTTGTCAAAGAGATGGGCATCTTGAGGAGTTTTGCTTCAGGAGGAAGCGGGTTGAGAGAGAAGAGAGAGCTCGAGGTGGGCAGGAGCAGTTCTACTAGCAGGGTGGTAGACAGAGAGTCCCTCGACGTGGAGAGAGGCTAGAGGCTAGGCCACATCGTGTAGGTGGTGGTAGAGGAGATGGTTTTTATGACCGTGCTCCGGATGGCGATTTTCGTTCTGGCAGAGCTCCAGATCATTATGGATACGGTTTTGGACCTCGTGGCCGTGATTTTAGGCAGAACAGAGGACTGCGCTTTGAGTTGTGTTTTGGTCCAGACTCATATGATTCCTTCTACTTTCCTACTTACGAGCAGATGGCTCGACACTGGTTTAACACCTTTGCTAAACCTAGCATTGGACCGTTTGCTCCAACTCATGACCATTGATCTTGCAGGATCGAGGACTGGAGGACGTGTGGATCATGGATTTAGGATGTTCTCGCCATATGATGGGACACCACAGATAGTTCTCCAGCCTCTCTCCCCTGAGCTCCAAGGAATACATTACTTTTGAGAACAGTGGTCAAGGGAAGGTACAAGGTATTGGGTCGATTTGCATCTCTAATTATTTCTCTTTGAAGAATGTTGCTTTTGTTGGAAACTTGAATTTTAATTTAATTTCTGTTTCGCAACTTCTTGAGGATGGTTTAGACGTTCACTTTAAGAAGGGCATGTCTTCTGTTGTTGATTCTAGAGGATCTTTAGTTTGCTAGATCTTACCCTTCAGTAAGGTTTTTCGTATTGATTTCTCTGTTTCTTCTGGCCCTTCTCGCTGTCTGATGGTCGGATCCTCCTTTGAGCTCTAGGAGTGGCATAGAAGGTTAGGCCAATTGAGCTTTGATCTGCTTGTCAGATTGAGTTCTATGGATCTTATCCGAGGATTGCCTAAGCTTAAGATGGAGAAGGATCTAGTTTGCCATCCCTTTCATCATGGGAAAATGGTTGCCGCTTCTCACGCACCTGTGACTCAGGTGATGACTTCGTACCCGGGAGAGCTTCTACACATGGATACAGTTGGTCCAGCTTGAGTACGCTTAGTTGGTGGGAAGTGGTACGTCCTTGTGATAGTTGACAATTTTTATCGATTCTCATGGGTTTACTTTCTAGAGTCTAAGGATAAGACTTTTCAGTATGTTCAGGACCTGATTTTGAAGCTGAAGAACGAGAACAATGGTCAGATGCGAGCAATTCGTTCGGATAATGGCTCTGAGTTTAATAACTCTCAGTTCGTCAACTTTTGAAGTGATCAGGGTCTTGATCATCAGTTCTATGCCCCTTACACTCCCCCATAAAATGGTGTTGTGGAACGAAAGAACCGCACGCTAGTCGAGATGGCCAGGACTATGCTTGATGAGCATAGGACTCCTAGGCGCTTTTGGGCTGAAGCTATGAACACAACTTGCTATCTAGCCAATCGCATTTTTCTTAGAGCTTACTTAGGTAAGACATCATATGAGTTGCGGTTTAGCAACAGCCCAAGGTGAGTCACTTGCGAGTGTTTGGATGCAAGTGCTTTGTGCTCAAGAAGGGAGGGCATTTGGACAAGTTTGAGTCTCGTTGCTGGGATGAAGTCTTTCTTGGTTATGCTTTGCATTCTTGAGGATTCCGGGTCTGGAACCTAGATTCTCAGCTGCTTATTGAGACTTGTGAGGTTTCTTTTGACGAGTCCATGCCTTCGCTGACTCCTTCTTTTGAGCTTTCTGGAGATGATGAGCTTGGAGAGTCCATCATCGAGGAAGATGATGACACTCCTGCTGATGATGAGGGTGGTCCCTCTGCACAGCCTGTAGACCCCACACTTTCTGAGACTTCGACCGAGGATGAGGACGGACCTCTGATCACTCCTTCTACTTCGATCGAGCCACCTCAGCCGAGTCTAGACGTGCCAGTTGCTGACTCTGGTGAGATGACTTCTCAGCCGAGTCCAGAGGTGCCAGTTGCTGACTCTGGTGAGATGACTTCTCAGCCAAGTCTAGAGGTGCCAGTTGCTGACTCTGGTGAGGTGACTTCAGATCACCTAGGATCCCGAGCAGTTCAGCATGATCACCCCTCAGAGCTCATCTTCGGTGATCTTACTGAGAGATCCTTGCGTTCTTCAGCTGGTTCTATTGCTATGTTTGTGAAGTCTGCTTTTGTTTCTACTTTTGAGCCCAAAGACATTTCTCATGTTCTTTCTGATTCAAATTTGATAAACGCCATGCAAGAAGAGCTTGAAAATTTTGTTCGCAATTAGGTTTGGACACTGGTTGAGCTGCCACCTGGATGCAACACCATAGGCACCAAGTGGGTGTTTAAGAACAAACAAGGTGAAGATGGGGTTGTGGTGCGCAACAAGGCTCGACTAGTGGCACAGGGTGTTTTGCCAAAAAGAAGGTATTGGTTTTGAGGAGACCTTCGCCCCTGTTGCCTGTCTTGAGTCCATTTGTATTCTTTTGGCCTTTGCTGCTTCTAAAGGTTTTAAGCTCTTTCAAATGGATGTCAAGAGTTCTTTTTGAACGGGTATATAGAGGAGGAGGTCTATGTTAAGCAGCCCCCGGTTTTGAGAACCCCAAGTTTCCTCGACATGTTTTCAAGTTGTAGAAGGCTTTATACGGTCTGAAGCAAGCCCCCAGGGCTTGGTATGATCGCCTAAAGCAGTTTTTGTTGCGGAACGGTTTTGTGATGTGTTCTATGGACAAGACTCTTTTCTTGCTAAGAGTTGGCTCTGACTTATTGGTTGCTCAGATTTACGTGGACGATATTATTTTTAGTGATTCTTCTAATGAGCTTGTGTCCAATTTTTCTGAGCAGATGCACAGTGAGTTTGAGATGAGTCTCATGGGTGAACTCAAGTACTTCTTAGGGCTCCATATCAAGCAGACCAAGGACGACATTTCATCCACCAAGGTATGTACACACGGGACATGATAAAGAAATTTGACTTTGGTGGAGAGCTGAAGTCTCAGATGACCCCAATGGGCACATCTGGCGGTTTGGACAAGGACGAGAACGGCGTCAAGGTCAATGAGAGAGAGTATCAAGGGATGATCAGATCGCAGCTATACTTGACTGCGATGAGACCGGACATTCAGTTTGTCGTGGCGTGTGCGCGCGTTTTCAGTCTTCACCATGTGCATCTCACCGGCAGGCTATCAAGCGCATTTTCAGGTATCTTACTTATACTCCTGATCTAGGTCTTTACTATTCAACATCATCGTCTCTTGATTTAGATGGTTTTTTCCGACGCTGATTTCGGTGGGTGCTAGCTGGATCGCAAGTTGACTTCTGGTACTTTCTAGCTTCTTGGTTCTTCGCTTGTATCTTGGTCTTCTCGGAAATAATCTGGAGTTGCGCTTTCTACTGCTGAGGCTGAGTATGTAGCTGCTGCTAGCTGCTGCTCACAGTTGGTTTGGATGATTTCTACTTTGCGGGATTTTGGGTTGTTTTTCCCTTCTAGAGTTCATTTGTTTTGTGATAGCACTAGTGCAATTAGTGTAGGGAAAAACCCATGTCTTCATTCAAAAACAAAACATACTTGTTCATTTTGATACTCATCAGCAGTTGGCTGACATTTTTACCAAACCCCTAGATCAGTCTACTTTTTAGAGTTTGCGAGGGGATTTGGGGGTCGTGTATCCTTTTTATTTTTATGATACTTTGAGTCAATTTTTCTTTCTTCATTATTCTTTTTTGAGTCTGTTTGTATGCGTTCATATCATGCATAATCATATATCACATTTTGAGCTTGCTTCTGTTATATGATTAATCTGCTTTACTTGCTCTAGCTAGTATATGTTTTTGATTACTTGTCGATGATCATGTTCTGTTTCAGTTCACATGATATATGTGATATTTGTCATATGCATGGCTTTTATGCTTTAAAATTGAAAAATGATCACCATTGCTTTTGGTAACTAGCATGTGTAGGTTGAATGCTTTTGTTATCTTTTACATGCCTAGTAGCTAGATTCTTAGTTAGATGTAGATATGCAACTTGGACATCTATATGCTTTAAACATGAAAAAATGTGCTATAAAAATAATAAAAATTCAGAAAAATGAAAAATTCATGCATTTTTATGATTATTTGAAAAGATCCAGGTGGGTTTGTTTTGTCGTATTGCATTGTTCTGGACTGCTTACCATAGCACTTTGGTATGAACTAGGATGGTGTAATGTATGCCAAGACTAATGACTTAAGCTTCTGATGGTCTAGTTCTGGCATAGGCTTGACTTGGTCAGTTAGCATAAGGCTTGACATGCAAATAACCCTTGGCAGAAATTAAAAAAATTGAAAAAGAAAACGTCTGAAAAATTTAAAAAGATGACAAGTTTGCTGAAGCACTTTGTTTCTAGACAATGCTTATCTTGGTAGATATCAGTTAGCTTTTGCATCTCATGCGTTACTTTTCTTGTCAACTAGAAAATGTGGTGATGCTTTTATTTGTAAAAATCAAAAAATGTGTGCTAATGACTCTCTTTAGATATCATATGTTGCACTGATCAAGTCATGTATCTTAGACAGTATATCTCTTGCTATACCTGTTAGATGTTGTAATTACAGATAATCATATCTAAGAAGCATGCTTTTTACACTCCACCTGCACCCCATTTGCATTCATGGCATATTTGAGTGAGAGCTGCATTTAAGGGGAAGTTTGTGTCTATGTCTTTTTTAGAGTGCATTTAGTCTCACTTGATGAGTTCAATTGTCAACAAGGGGAGAAATTTTGGGAGTTTAGGGGAAATTTTTGGAGTTTAGGGGACATTTTTGGCTTTCTCTGGGATTTATTTTAGGGGGAGTTTTTCAGTCTCTTCTTACTCTTTGGATATCCTTGTTGATAGTTCTGAGATTGCACTTGTTTTGAGTCTTTATTTTTGGTTAACCATAATGACCATTTTTCTTGCTTCTGTTTGGCTTTTGGTCATTACGGTTAAACTTTTATTTTCTTATTTCTATTTTCTTTTGCTTTTGTTTTCGTGTTTCCACATGTTTTGCAGGTTCTGAAGAAGTGCTAAAAAGGGTGTTGACAATGCACTCATCAAGGGTGAGATTGAGGAACCATGTTGAAGAGCATGGGTCTTATGATCCAGATGTGATGAGTGATTGTCAATGGAAGTCAAAGAAGAGACATGAAGACCTGCCGTGTCTAGGGCGCGTGTGACTCAGGTACACGGGCAGCGAGCGACAGCCAGGCAAAGGAGCCGTAGAGTCGGGCTGGCCCAATCCGAGTACATGGGCTAGGAGCGGCAGAGGATCCACTAGTCTGTTGACCGGGTTTGACTTAGGTACACGGGCGGTGAGCGATTGCCGGGCTGAGGAAGCTGCGGGATCAGGTCGGCCCAATCCGGGTACCCGGTGCGAAGACGGTGTACGCTTTGTCAGTTTCGCCGCAAAACTGACAACCGATGATTATTTTGATTTAGGATATTAATATTTAGTTTTTAAGTCCAGAGTATTTGTTATTCGAGTGAGTTGAATTTTCTAAGGGTATTTTAGTAATTTTGAATTTTATTTAGAGTCAGTGTAATTTACCCTAATGGTAAATTAGTCTTTTCCTGTATTGATGGGCTGCCTGTAAAAAATACCCAACCCCCTAGGGTTAAGATCACTGTTTTCCCGAAATTAATCTACAATCCAGTTTTCTTCGCCGCCACTATTTTTCTCAGTTTTCTAATCTGCGCCGCCGTGAAATTTTTCCGTAGTGCGTCGGTAACTCTGGGGAGTCTTGCATGTGGCAGCAGTTTCGGCAGCATCCCTGTTCTGCGCCCAAGGCACTGCATGTGAATCAAGACACATGCGGCAACGAGCTAGTAGCCATAGGCACCTAGCGATGCGCTACACTGCAATCCTACGGCACAGCCTATGAGGCGTGGCCCTAGCAGGTGTCTCGTCCGTGGCAAACAGCAGGCGTGCAGCGGCTTTCTCTCCTTTGCTTGTCTCTCGGCGTGGGACCCGCACGGCTCACGGATGCCAAGGCGCACTATGCACGGGAATGAAGACATCTGCATCGGTCAGTCTTTGGCACTGCAGAAAACACGTGGTGTTCGGCGCAAGGAAATGGAGATAGCTGGATCTTCTGTGGCGAGCGCAGTGATTCAACAGCATGCAGGTGAGTTTTCTTTAATCTCCTATTTTTTAGCTTTTAATTAAATCGATATTTATCTATTCTTAATTAGTAGTAAATTTGTTTAGTAATTTCGTAGTTAATTTTTATCTACTAGATATTATTAGTACTCGCATATTTTTATTTAAATATTTTTTAATCTGCTCAAATAAAAAGAAAAGTTATTAGTCACAGTAATATTTTTATTCTAGATTTACATGAAATATTTTAGGTTTATTTTTGAATTAATTTTTGGATGATCCATGTTTTATTCATTTGATTAGTATTTTATTGTTAGACTGCAATCTGAATATTTATTAATATATTGAGGTAGTTTGCCTATGCCATTAAATATTTCTAGTTTCTATGCTTATTCACTGCAGTTATTTTATTTAGTCTAGTTCATTTTTAAATATCATTTTAATTAGGACACCCGTCATTTTTAGGCTAGACAACTTTAGTTTTTGTTCTGTCGAGGTGCGTTGGGTGTTGGGATTAGGTCATTAATTCGTAAGAATTTTTTAGGCGCCCATTCACCTCCCCTTTGGTCGCTACTTTCGGTCCTACAATGTCTTGTTCGACCTCCATGCGTACTTCTGAGTACACTCTTGACTTTGATTGACAACCTTGACCATATGGCATTAGACTCCCCGTCTAACCCTGATCCCGTGCCATCGACAGTTGACGAGTAACTCCAGTCTGCACACATGAGACAAACACAGACACACACCCCAACTCCAACACATCCTGACTCAACTCGTGAATCCAACCTATCAATCACTCATCATTCCTTTGAACAATAGTGACACAACTCACTATGTTCCTCAAAACTCTATTTTGATGGTTCAACTTGTAAGGAATGGCCAAGGTATCGGAGTAGTTTTCATATCACCTAGCGGCATGCGCTTCGAAACCTCGCTCCGTTTAGAATTTCCTTCTACTAATAACCAAGCTGAATATGAAGCTTATTGCTTGGACTAGAATTGCTGGAATCCATAGGTGTCAAACATGTTCATGCACATGGTGATTCTCTGTTAGTAGTGCAACAAGTAGCTAGAAGTGCTCAATGTTTTAATGGTTTGCTAAATAGTTACTTGGATAGATGTTTAGACATAATTGCAACCTTTGACGACTTCAAAATTTCTCACATGCCAAGAGAAGCCAACTCAATTGCAAATGATTTGGCTCAGCAAGCATCTGATTATTAGGTCAGGAGAGGGAAATTTTCTGTACATGAAAAGCCAATACTTGGCTATCGGGTCGGACCCCTCCGACCACTGGAGGGTGTTGCGTGCTGTAGCCCTCGTGCCAGAGCCCTTCATCCGTCGAAGGGTCTTGCACGCCGAAGCCCTCATGCCGAAGCCGTCTGGGCGGTAGAAGCCCTCGCACGCTGGACCCCTCCGACAGAAGGCTTCGTTCTTATAGGCTCCGCACAGCCGATCCGGTCAGCCTTCGGTAGAAGCAGGAGAGGCCCGGGGGCACTCTGAAGTTAGTAGCTTGGACATTATTCTAGGACAGTAGTTAGCAAACCCTCCGGATGTCCATAAGGATGATTGGAGAATTCCAATCGTCTAGTATTTGAGAGATCCCAATCGAAAGATTGATCGGAAAGTTCGGCGACAAGCGTTTAAATTCGTGTTACTAGATAATGTGTTGTACCACAGGACTATTGATGGAGTACTCTTAAAGTATTTAGATGTCGATCAATCCAAAGTAGCTACAGGTGAGAACCATGAGGGGATTTGTGGCACTCATCAGTCGGCCCAGAAAATGAGTTGAATGCTCAAAAGAGCAGGGTTTTATTGGCCGACTATGACTGAGAACTGCTTTAAATACTACAAAGGGTGTGAAGCATGTCAAAAGTTTGGTAATATTTAGTCAGCCCCTGCATTGCTACTTAATCCTATTATCAAACCATGGTCGTTCCAAGGTTGGGGTTTAGACTTCATCGGCCAGATTCATCCTCCCTCGTCAAAAGGGAATCGGTTTTTTGCTGATGGCGATAGACTACTTCACCAAATGGACCAAAGTGCCTCTCAAGAACATGACTCACAATGAGGTAATAAATTTTATCTTGAAGCACATTATACATAGATTTGGTATTCCCCAAACTCTCACTATAGATCAAGGTACTTCATTTGTTACTAAAGAGGTGAGAGACTTTGCCGAATTTTATGGTATTAAGCTGATAAACTCTTCACCATACTATGCTCAGGCCAATGGTCAGGCCGAGTCTAGTAATAAAACTGTGATTAAACTCATTAAGAAGAAAATTGAAGAGTTCCCTAAAGATGACATGAAGTGCTTTCAGAAGCATTGTGGGCTTGTAGAATTGCAAAGCATGACTCTACCAAAATTAGTCCATATGAGTTAGTATATGGGCAGGAAGTTGTTCTACCAGTATAGGTGGATCTTGGCTCTTTAAGATTTCTTAAGCAAGATGGTTTATCGATCGATGAATATGAAACTCTTTTAAAAGAAAATTTTGAAGAGGTGACCGATAAGAGGTTGAGGGCTTTAGAAGCTATAGAGAAAGACAAGAGAAGAATAGATAGAGCCTACAATAAAAAAGTTAAACCAAAATCGTTTCAAGTTGGTGACTTGGTTTTGAAGACGATTTTGCCCTTAGGAACTAAGGGCCCCAAATTTGAAAATGGTCTCCTA
This sequence comes from Zizania palustris, assembly GCA_019279435.1. NCBI lineage: Eukaryota > Viridiplantae > Streptophyta > Magnoliopsida > Poales > Poaceae > Zizania > Zizania palustris. The sequence goes on from JAAALK010000080.1 coordinate 99,890,199, forward strand.
GTTGGGAAGGCCCTTTCAAAATAGCCGAAATCGCTCTAGGTAATGCATACGTGTTAGAATATCTACAAGGAGAGCAGTTTCGAAGAGCTTTGAATGGCAGGTACTTGAAAAAGTAATTCCCAAGTGTGTGGCAAAGCGCTTGAAAGTGTCAAAAGGTCGATATAGGAGATATCGTCCTTAGCCCATTATGCTTTTAGTTCACTTAGTTCACTAAAATGTAGGGGACATGTGTTGATAGAAAAAAAATGGCATTAATGGTCAAGATTGTCAAAATATCAATTTTGGTAATTTGGGCCAAAAATACATAAGTCTTGGATCAGGCCGAAGCCTTATAGGGCCGAAGGCCCATCGGACATTGGGCTTCGAAGGCCTTTTAGCGGCCTGTTGCCTTCGGCCCGAAGGCCCTCCGGAGGCCTACCTCGCCGAAGCTTCGGCTCAAGGAGCAGGCTTCGGCAGGCCCTACCGAAGGCCCACTTCGGGCTGTTTTCACAGATAGAGATTGAGTCTGATTCTGGCTGTTTTTATCCCTAAACTTGATTAGGCCGAATCCTACCATATTAGTCTTAGAGATAAGAAAACTAGCCCCTATAAATATATGGGTGAGGCCGGTTCATTGGACCCCCCCGACACAAATTAACTTCAAACCCTAGTTTGAATCGTACTTTTACTTTTATTTAACATTCTGCATAACCTTCGTGGGTTTGCCTGGAAGCCCTCCACCGTCCACTTCAAAACGGTGGTAAGCCTTGCTACTTCGCTCACGAAGTACCAATCAATCTACCTAACATATTGTTATCGTCTTGTTACTTCGCCTATGAAGTATCCGTTAATCTACGTAACAGATTGCTACCTTCGTTTCCCCACTGCAACACTTAGCAAATTTAGTCCCCAGGTCGAATTGGCACTTGATCTCTGTTCTGTTGCAGGTTTTCACGCTCGGAGCCCCTTCGCCGAAGGTTTTCGGAGTCGGGAGGCTGGTTTCGGAGGCTACCAGAACACCCTTCGGCAGAACCCCTGCTTCAACTGTCTATGTCGTACCCATCACGTTGTTGTCGGTATGGTCAGGTCTACACGCCAGAGCGCTCCACACCAGGATTCGGCGCTTCGGGCTTCATCACGCCTACACTTCGCGCCGGACAAAGTCACGCCAGCGCGTTGCGTTGGAGTATTTTTGTCGCATTAGTGACTTCGCACTGAACCCTGCTGTTCAGAGGTGATTTCACGTCGAGATCTGTTCGGAGTCTGCATTCTGCTAGATCGATCCGAACACCGGAGACTACCTTTAGGGAAACCCTTCGCACCAGACACCGAAGGCCCCTTCGGTGAATCCTTCACATGGTACACTTCAAACTAGTCAAGCTTCGTTCAGCTGACTAGTTTATTTTGTTTATATATTTCTTTTCGGCTAATTGGATTATTTCTGTATGATCTGATTACCTAGCGACTCCACCCCCTTGCCACTATTAATGGTAGTCAGAACATGACGTTAGTGTTTTGTTACGCTTAGGGTTGTTCCTAAATATCCGCACACTTTTGGATCGTCGAACTGACCCAAGTGCAGGGGCACGATTTTTGTGTCAACAATAGGCAATCATATTAAATGTGACATAGCATGGCCCTCTTCCCATGGAGATGTCCATGGCTCCCATCATTGAGTGTGTGTGCTCCCGGCCTCCATGAAGAGTACTAGTCCATCTCGCATAGCCTATACTAATTACATGGGCTGAAACACTGTGGAAATGACATGCAAGCCATAATAAATTTACATTAGCCTTAGGCTGTATATAACTGTGACACGCAGGCCATATTTATCCAAGGCCATGCTAGTCAAAACATTCTCTGCAAAACAAAGTTAGGCGAGCAATCTACAAGTGACTAGATTCTGGATCTGAAAAACTCAGCTCAACAGGCTTAGAATTTCAAATTCAGGTGGGTTGGAACTTCTGATCTGGCATCAGAACTTCCGATCCACCAGAACTTCTGATCAACATCGAAATCCCTTGTAGCAACAATTGCTCTTTGTATCGAATCATTATTCGATATCGGAACATCCGATCCGCCATCGGAACTTCTGATCAGTATCAGAACTTCTGATTTAACATAGATAGAAACAAATCTAATATGTTTCCACCATGTATCTCCATACATGAGGGATCTAGATCGAACACTACACACGTAGTCTCTGATACCACTGTTGGGGAATAGGGGAGCTATGCTAGCCAGCAAATTCAAAATTTATGCCCTAAGCCCAAGACCCATGCGCGTGCGAGATCATAGATCATTACCTTCTAGCTCGAGACGCACTAGGTGCGGCAGAAGAAGATGTCGAAGAATTGCATCAAGCCTATCCTTGCTTTGTCCTGGCAGTTCCTCGCCAATCCAATCGGTGAAGACGACGTAGTTGTTCACGTGAAGAAGTCCACGAGCGTCGCTGTTGGAGCAATGCCTCCATGTTATCCACACGTACAGGGATGGAGTACCTCCCACGGCAGTGTGCTACCACCGCACGTGAGAGATGGGGAATCCTCGATCTCAACAATTGTGACCGAAAAAGGGAGGGCAGGAGTCTATGGTGGCTAGCTAGGTCTAATCTATGCTTAAACTTATCTTCCAAGACCTCCTCCTCCTGTCTTTATATAGGACTGAGAGCCCCTGGTCGTCTACATCTCAAAACCCACAAATTGGTTACAACCAATTTGTTTTCGTAACAGATCTAATTTGTTTGCCCACGTTGGAACTTCCGGTCCTAGATCAAAACTTCCGACAAGGTATTTAGGTCTCTTGATTCAGTATGACACGCAACAAATCCAATTTATTTTTGCCAACCTCGGAACTTCTGTACACAAATCAAAACATTCAATTAGTACAATTTTCTCTCGATTCCAAATCGGATTTTTGGCTCGTCGGAACTTCCGAAGCAACTTTTGCTCTCTGACTCGAGAATAGAAAATAATCAGAACTTCCAATACTACCTATCAGAAATTCCGATACACGGAATTTTCTTGGGCATATCGATCATTACTAAGTTCTGGTTATGATTGTATTATACTCAGGAACATGGGAGAAGAAATGTTGGATCGATCGATTACTAACTACGACCCCCATCGGCATCGTCCACCACTCGAATCACCATCGGCATCGGCCTCCATCGGCATAAGACATAGGACTAATTGCCACCACCATTAGCCTATCGCTGTCGAAATCGACCATCACGACGATCTCCATCATCCATCAGGCCGATTGATTGACCACCGACTATCGACTGCTTCTAACATACAACCGCCACTCGGCCCACAATCGATAGCCACTACATAAATCAAATTAGCATCGACCACCACTCGGATGATGGCCTTCTTCCATCATCAGGACCATACCCCTAGGGCATGGACCAAGCCTTGGATCCTATAAACCCTATAAATAGTTGACAACCGCCATAGTTAGGGTTTGGGTTTTTCTTAGATTATTCTGTCATCGCAGTTTCACCATATTCTAGTTTGTAAAACCCCAAACCTCGAATCTTTAGATTATCATCTGCAATTTCAGATTGTGTTTACCTTATTCTTGCAAAGTTCTACCATTGATTTATAGGATCAAAACCTTCGTAGTGAGGTCGACTATGTGAAAGCGTGGTTGATAACTTCTAGACGAGTGGGTGTAGTGATTGCAAGGTTTTGATCTCTAATCATAAGCCTTAAAGCGTTAACATCCACTCATCACCTCAATCGTACCTATCGGAAGATCTAGCCACCGTTTTGCACATCCCCGTGCTAATCAACTCGATAGGCTGCCTTCAACGAGGATCTAGCGCACTAGACACGCAACCCAGTTCTCACAATTCGACCAACAGTGCAAGAAGACCACCCTTGCAACGGTGGAGATGAAGCTTTGCAGTGAAGGAGGACTAATGAAGAAGACCACCCCCACGACAGTAGAGATAGGGCACCAATAGGCGGCAGCGGTAGGGACGAGCCGCAACTTGCGGTTGTCGGTTGGCTACGACACGCGGCTGACGATGGGGACAAGTCGCGACGCATGGCAAACATTAGGGAAGGGCCACGACGGGTGGCGGACGGCGAGACCCAGGCCACGATGGACGACGGACGGTAAGGCCGAGTCACGATCGGTGGCGAACAACAGAGGACGGGCAGACGAAAAAAATATTTTGGATCTCAGGTGGAGGAATTATATTAGCCCTAATCCTAACTCTAAACCATGCTCTGATTCCACGTGACTAAACCTTCTAACCTTGATCAATCCACGATAATCATACCATTATGGTGGATGTGTGTGTGTGTGTGTATATATATATATATATATATATATGGGCCACTATAGACCTAGATAATATTTGGGCCTTTAACATTATGTATGTTTATCAGTTTGAATCTTTCATTCATCAGTTTTTAGTTAACGAGCAATTTTTATCTTCTCCATCCAATTTTGTATATAAATTATTTTATACTTCTTAACTCTTTCAAAAATATAAATCATTTTAAAAATTGTAGTTTTTTCATATATTTTTTCAGGTATGCCAATTATCAAATGAATTATATACCTTTCATAAATAAACAAATCATATTTTTTAAGATAAAAAAATAATGGGTCACAAAGTCATTTGAAATGATTTCTTAATTCATGCGCATAAGTCAAAACGGATCAGAGTGAGTATAACGGGATGGTTTTAATTGACAAATATATCAAAACAAAATATCTAACTTTATTATTTGTATTCCATATATATTTTAGTCTGTTCTGAATTACCAAGCTTTCATATCTGTCTCAAGTTATTGGGGGTACACATATCTGTCCAATCAACGCAAATTCTTTCGCAATGCAACAGCATCTTGCTTGAATATATTGACACCATCAAAGAGACTCCCCAGAAATCCACCTTGTAAGCATAGCAAGACATTCCTTTGGCATGTACTCCGGGGCAGTGTGTCCACCTCCCTACACAAACCAAACAACATACATGTAGAAAATCAGATTTAGCCAGATCATGTCGCTCTTGTTTGTTATCAAATCATGCATGCTGGTATGCTAATTTGTCATGAGCTATTAATCAATTTGTTGCAGTAAAAGGAAGGATCCGATGTACCTTGACAGTTGCAAATGTTAGGTTATTAGAGTAAGACCTTGTATATCTGCATATAACATAGAGACAGAGAGGGATATGGCTTGTCAGACAAGTGAATATGAATATTGTATTGGTGGCAAACAAATTAACTACCCGAGCCATATTCTGCCAAACAGATACACTTAAGTTCTCAAAGCAAAAATAAAATAAAGTAAGATTTAAGCTCATGTGCTAGTTTTATATAAAACTGGATGATTGAAAGCAATTTACAGGAATTTTTGATTCCTAATCTTATGTTCCAAATAATTTAGATAGAAATATTTCGAAAGGATTTGAATAATTTAAAATTCTAAAAAAATCTGCAAATGCGAAAGAACCCTAAGTAGTCGATCTCTCATCTCTAAGAAATCTTGTGCAATACTGTTACAGAAGAAATGTGCCGTAATTCGACGTGAGACTCACCCTGCAACTTGTCCTTTCACAAACCAAGGCCTCCAGTCATCGACAACAGAGAAATTCAGAGACCTAATCCAAGCTTGCGTGCCTATGTAAGGGATAAGCATGTCATGATCACCACTGTAAACTAGGCCTCTGTAGCCTCTAGTGGTCAAATCCAGATGGTATCTCACTGAACTGTTGAAATCAAAAGTGTAGAGTACGTCACTGTTGCATCTTTTCCACAAAGGAATCGTTCCCTGCATTTGTAGAACTTTTATACTTATATAGTGTTCAAGAGATTATTTCATGAGACAAATATATGATACCTGGTGAATTCCAAGGGCCTCTCTAACTGTGACATTGTTTGCCCATATTGTAGACATTGTATATTCTGCCGTCTGCCAAGAAATACCAAATTCCAGGTAAGCTTTATTATTACTTAGCTACTACTCCATCGGTTTTATATTATAAATTATTTATACAAAACTATACCAACAACTAAAACATCAAATTTGTTTTATTAAAATCATTATAAAATATATTTAAAAGTATAATTGTTTGATATTATAGATATTAATATATTTTTTAAATTTAGTTAAAATCAGAAAGTTTTAATTTATAAAAATACAAACTACTTGTAATATGAAACTGAGGAAGTATCTAGCAGCATTACTATATAACAAAAGCAAATCTGATGAACAAGAGGAGTTCCCTGGGCCACTAACTCTGCACTCTCGAGAAATCTCGGACAGTTGAAGGTCTCGGAGTTGGAGCATCTGCCGTTCTAGTCGTGAAATAAATGGCTTGAGCTTGTATGGATGTGGACTTGCAAAAGTGCACTTCGGCTCAAGAATGTGATTTTTATATATGTCCTTGACACACTTGACAAAAGGACAGACCATTTAGTCAGCACTCAGCAGCATATATCACTGATGAACTAACTCGCTATAATGTGTTGTTTATACGTGCCTCGTCTATGGCATCAAGAGTATTTGTGCACTGAACGCTTTGATGGGTGTTGTCCTCGGCGCTGCATCTCTTCTTGTATGCCTGAAAAATCGCAGTTAGGACTTCAAATCACTGCCCCTTGACACGGATGGGCCGGAAAGTTGGGCCTTCCTAACGAGGCCTTGATTAGTTTCATTAACATTTGGAAGTTGGAAACTACAGGGAGCGGGTAAAATAAAATTATAGTTAATTAATGTAGCAAAACGAAGATGTTATTCATATTTACCTCATACATTTCGTCAGATATGAGACCCATCCCATGAGCAAATGGAATTTTGGATGGCCCGTCGAATTTGTGATCTGTGACCGGATTGCCGAGCAGGTAGCCCTGATGACGACTTGATTGATTAGACTAGTATTACTGTATTAGCGTGCAAACCATGGTGATCATGGTCTAGTTACAGCATGGAAACTGTGTTATTATATATGATAATATATAATTTGTCTTTATGAAAGAATGGCGAACCTTCAGATTTAGTTTGAGAGATAGTTCGTGTTTGCCTGGAAATGAAAATGAAGTGAAGTACTTTATATAATTATCTATGGATGCAGATTATCTGTGAAGAATAAACAAAAAATTGAATGCAAGGAAAATAAATAGCTACCAGCACCGGTGGCAATTCCTGAGGCGACGGCTGGGACAATCATACCGGAGTATGAATCGCCGGCGATGTAGAGAGGATTGGAGAGGAACTCCGGGTGGCCATGGAACCAGTTGGTGAGGAACACGAGAATTTGGTCGACAGCTTTGGTGTCGCTGGAGATGTATCCTGCGTGGGTGTCGGCATAGGAAAAGCCAGTTCCGACCGGCGAGTCGAGGAAGATGATGTTGCTCACCTTGGTCCATGACTCCGGCTTGTACACAAGCTTTGGCAGTCCACCCATACTAGCGTGGAGGTCGAAGCTGAGGGGGCCGATCTCGTAGATGAGGCCGGAGAGGGCGGAGCAGCCGGGGCCGCCGGTGAGCCAGAGCAGGAGGGGGTCCTCCGCCGGGCTGCGCTCCGAGGGGATGAAGTAGTAAAAGAGGCGGACGCCGGCGGTGCGCTCGACCTCCACGTAGCCAGTCTGCAGCTGGAAGGGGAGCTCTCCATCAAAGCCTGGCAGACGGCTTACCACATGGCGGTTGTGGCTGGAGCTGGACGACGCCGACGACCACAGCAGACAGCAGCAGAGCAAAAGGATGAAAAGGATCCACTGCTGCTGTTGCGCCGCCATGGCACGCAAATTGAAGCGGATGTTGCTGCTGACAGAGAGACGGCTGTGTTGTACACTTGTACTCTTTGTTTAAACCTATATTGACCTAGACGGAGATGTTCAGATGTATTGGACTATTGGTTAACAAATACCAACTACTCCTAGAGAGTGGAGATACTATACCATCGCTATAATTTGATCTTGACATTAACTATATAATCAGAGTACTATTGTTTTACTTTAATATTGACAATTGTAGGACTTTTCAAAAGGGTACATGTAGTTATGTTTAAATAACAGTACTCCAAACACGTACTTGCCTCTTAAAATATAAAATATATATTTTTAAGTTTAAAATTTCTCACAATAAAGTAAAAGAATGTTTTTACCTTTAATATAATTATACTATTCTTTGATTTTAATATAATTATAATTTCTAGATCTACATCTTCTCATTATATATGCAAAAGCCTAAATATTATTATATTTTAGGATGAAGAGAGTATATTATAATAGATTTTAGAATTAAAAATTGGTAGTAAACATACAAATTAAGTATTTGTAAACAGTGAAGTTCCCAATATTTTTCAATTAGGTAAATATTTATTAAATTTATGTCGCAATTCAACATATATTTATAAGTGAATTATAAATCGTTCAAATATTATACTAAACTAAACTAAACTAATTGTAACATTCACATTTTTGGGTTGTTTAATACTTTTTATTTTTAATTAAAATCTAATTGTGAAATTTTGGTTCTTGGTGGATTTGTTGTTCTAGTGCGAAAATAAAGTTTACCTTAACCAAATAGTAATCCGTATCTGCAACCTGAAAACACTATTCCTAATCTAGAAAACAGCATTGATTTCGTTCAAACCCTCTGTTTCATATCCAAATTCCATTCTGAAGTCTTTTTCCTTCTAAAAGAGGCCTGTATATAGCTTGGTTCTGATTATAAATCTTTCATTCAAAGTTTTAATCATTTTTTTAAACCAAAGCATCTCCTGGTAGTTTGTTTGTTTTCCAAAATCAGCATAGCCGCCTCAACATCCCTCTTCTTTCTCCCTGAAAGCTGCTGCTCAAGCTTCCTCTTTGAGAATTGAGCTAGCTGTCGCTGCGCCGAGTTCACCTGGACACTTTTTCGCTGTACATCTACACAGGACGGTGTCGTACTGCATGTGTCCACCGAGCTATCTCCATCTCTGTTCTCCCGTACGCCGGAGTTCCTATTCTCTGTAGACTGTAGGTCATAGCTTGCAGCAGCCAACGACCGGCCTGTATGCCGCGAAAGCTTCCAGATTGCACCATTTGTCTCGCGAAGCTGATCATACCGCTGGCGATCAGCTTGGGAGCCAGGCCAGCTTCGCCGACCACACGCGCCAGAACACGCCAGCACTGTCCCCTACTCCCCGGCCTCTGTTGCTCGGGCCAGTGAAGAGGACGTTTCCTGTCTTTGCGTCGCGACGAGTGCGCATCGTCCGGAGCGCCGCACCCTGAACCGCTAACGTGCCACCAAGTCCGAGCCCGGCCAGTTCTTCTGCTTTCTGCAAATTACTATCATGTTACCTCTCTTCCAAAAAGGTCCCTCTATTTTCTATAAATTTGTTAAGCGTCCAATCCTATTTCCCCATTTTTTTGAGTGCCTCACCTACCGCAGCTGCCGGCTCTCTCTTCGGCCTCCTCTTCCTCCTTCCAGAGCTCACTGTCCGCCACCTCCCCTTGGCATGGCTGTGCCCATGGGCCGCTGCCCACTCCCATTCTCAAGCCGCTAGCCATCACTTTGCGCCGCCCCTATCCTCAACGCGCAGCCGCTGGAGTTCATGTCGTGGGTCGCTGCGGTGGTGGCGATGACGTCCCTGCTGTCTCCGATGGTCTGGGTGTTCCCCGCGCCTCCTCCCCCGCCACGCACAGCGTTCTTCGCGGCGCCGCCACTGCACCGGTCGTCGCGCAGCCACCTGAGTTCGTGCTGCGAGTTGCTATGGCAGTGGCGGCGCCGTCCCTGCTGCCGCCGGTGATCCGGGTGTTCCCTGTGCCTCCTCCCCATCGCACGCAGCGTTCTTGATGGCACTGCCGCCGCACCAGCCGTTCGAGTTCTACGCACTGGTGAGGGGCGGTGGCAATGGCATCAACGCACAACTTCCGGAGTTCGTGCCGCGGGTCGCCGCAGCAGTGGTGGCGCCGTCCCTGGACTGCCTGCACAGTCTTCATCTTCTCCCTTCAGCGATCCTTGTTTGTGAGTCATTGCAACACCCCGGCATAAATATTTTGGTAATACATCAATTTTACAGGCTTGTTCTGCTTTCTTTCGTTTACTGTGGTTTTTTAGTTCATGTGGTCCACGATGGATTGGTTGGATTTGTTGCAATTGCTCCCGCCCAGCTTGTCTTTCTTAGGTCTGAGGCTAGGTAATTGGTCTTTACCACGAATTTCAGTACCTTCGGCAGTTTGATGCATACTTTTTAGATCACAATTTGAGTAGCTAGAATAGTTTGATGCAAATTTTAGATCAGTTCCAGGACAAGTGAGTGATTTTTCCTGTTTATTACCCCTGATTTGGTTTTTTATTTATTAACCTTGGTTGGTTTTTTACCCCAAAATTCACCACATGTTGTATTGTTAGCCCTGTTTAGTGCTTGCTACTTTGGTGTGTTCGCTTACACTAGGTAGGGCCCTGGGTGGGGCCCTGTTGCGTGGAAAATATGTGTCTACAGTGCTGCCTGCTTCTCTAGAGCACATCACAGGCAGTGAGGTTACTTTTGTCTGTGCTGCCTGCTTCTCTACAACACATCACAAGCGGTGATTTTACTTTTAACTTTGTTGCCTGCTCCACGTGTCACTGTGCTGAACCGGCCTCCACCCTCTATCCCGCTATATTAGTTCTCAGTGTAGTGAACTGGCGCATGTCTCTCCCATTCCACTTCACCTCCATCTCGGGCACATCGAAGGCACCTCTCTTTTCTTCTTGCTTCATCTTAGGCTTGCCAGGTAACTAGTGCTCTAACGATCCTTAGTAGTTACCTCTGGTTTGTTTGTGTGGTGCTTAAATATCTAGGGGAAAAAGCTTTGTACTGGTTTTACTCTTTTGCTACCATTGTAGTTTGTAAGGTTGTGTACTATGTTGTATTTGTTTTACTCTGTTCATTTTTTGGAATGTTGTATCGTCAGTTTTGGGAATCCTTGCTTTCTGAACTTCTGATTGTGTGTTGTGTATAGGTTTCAATTTTTTTGGCAAGACAGTAGGGGATGGATCTACGCTATTGTCATTACAAAGAAGGAGATCAAACAAAAGTTTAGTCTTTGTAGATTTATGAGTCTCCTTATTTTATATGTTGTATGTACTTACATGCTCAATACCTTTAGTGGGATGTCAAAGCACCTTTTTTGTAAAAATGCCTAAATGGTTGGCTTTCCTACACAGCTCTAAAAAAGGTAGATGAATAACAAAACTATATTGTTTTTCTCAGAGTCAATGTATTTGTTCTAGATAGAGCAATAGTACGGCTCTAAAACATAAAGTTGTGGTGTAATTTATATAGTGTTGGGTTTATTTGTCTTACCCCATTAATTTGGATGACATGTTTGTTCTTCTATTTAAGCCTCATGCTCAGAGTCAATGTGTGGGAAGCAAGTACTGGACACGAAGTTGTATAAGCAACGCAATGTGTAATGCCAGCTCCCGTGCTATCTAGGATAATCTTATAACGACATGTCAGTGCTTAACCTGTGAGATCTTGTACTTGCAATCTAACTGTGGAAAAATAGTTATTTGTGTTCGAGAATTATGTACTTGACTAACCATTATGGAATGGAATGTCTCCAAACTTCAAACTTCCAGCAATTTTAGTTTATCTTGTTTGAAGTTATATTTTGTCTCCAAACTTTAGACTTTCCAGCAATTCTATTGAAATGTTGCAGTTGTAGACTTGGTTATTTTGTCTTGCTGATTTTAATTTATCTGGTGCATATCATGTTTGATAGGTCTCAGATTTCCTTTTTTCATACGCAGTTAGTAATGCAAAATATGCCGATAATTTTTGGTAATGTCTTCTACTTGGAGCTGGCATTACACATTGCTTTGCTTATTCAGTTACAAGATTTTGAGTCCAGAATGTTACTCCAGCTGGCATTCCTTTCGCAACCGGCCACACCATATTTTCCAGGATAATCCAGAATGTTAGACTGAGGTTTATTTACAGGTAGTCTTCCTTTGTTTCCATTTCTCATCATCCCTTTTTTGTTGTAATTGGACATGCCATGATTAGTTGAAAGCTTATTCAGTTTATCTGTTGTTTCCTGACATTCCTTTCAATTGCTATGATGTGGGGATGCTTACAAAAACCCCTGTCGTGTTTCGTCTGTCCAGGGTTATGGTTCGTCGTCACCGTCATCGATCTCGCACTGACCAACCTGATTCGACTGAGAGCTCCCGCTGGGCCGGCGGTGGTCGGCAATAGTCTCCCACCGCTGTGCACGTGTTGTCCCTCGTTCTGAGGTACGTAGCGTGAGCTCTCAACTCGTTGTATACCTACACCGTGGATTGTTGGGTGATGAGTATGAACTACTGGTTACTTTTATAAATACAGTTTAGGTTCTACTTGGGTAGCGTAGAATGGCAGTTACCTGGCGTTCAGGCTCCAAAAAAGAAGACTAGCCATCATTTCTGAAGAAAGCATGATGTCACAACAGCACAACAGCAATGCTTTCTTATTGTTTGTAGATGAGAGCTGGTACTGATAAGTCAGTCTATGGCCAAATGGAGCAAAAAGGAGTCTGATTATGACTTGTGCTGACTTGGATATTCTTAGGACATATTTTTTTCTGGTTATAAGATGACAATCTGAATTACCAGGAACCAAGAACCCTTTTCATTTGACATGTTTTTGATGTTTCTTCAATGATGTGCTACTCAACATTCACATCT
>JAAALK010000080.1:99903839-100017726 GCA_019279435.1 Zizania palustris
CCATTTTCCCATGACGAACAAGGATGGACAAATAGATCCTTCTCATTTTAAGCTTGGGAATCCTCGGATGATGTCCAATAGAGCTTAACCTGACTAGCAGATCAAAACTCAAATGATCTAATCTCCTATGCCACTTCCAGAGCTCAAAAGAAGATCCAGCAATCAAACAGGGAGAAGGGCCAAAGGAACTAGATAAGTCAATTCGAAAAACTTTACCGAATGGTAAGATCTGGCAAATCAAGACCCTCTAGAATCAAACACAGAAGAATTTCCCTTCTTAAAATAAACGCACTTCCAAACCATCCTCAAGAAGTTGTGAACAGAAATCAAGTTAAAGTTCAAATTCTAACCAAGGCAACATTCTTCAAAGAGAATGATCTGAAATGCGAATTGAGCTGATGCCACTTACTTTCCCTTGACCACTATTCCGAAAGTGATGTACTTTGGAGCTCGGGGGAGTGAGACTGGAGAACCATCTGCGAGTCCCGTCATGTGGCGAGAGCATCTTGAGTCCATGATCCAAACGTCCTCCAGTCCCCGATCCTGCACAATCAGTGGTCATAAGGGGGAGAAAATGGTCCGGTACTAGGTTTAGCAAAAGTGCTAAACAATGTCAAGCCATGTGCTCAAAAGACAGAAAGCAAAAACCATCAAAAAATTTGGACCAAAACGCGGCCTCAAAGAGCGGTCATGGTTTTCCCTAATACCTCGGCCACGAGGTCCAGGACCATAACCAAAATGACGTGAGCTCTGAAGGAACGACCACCACCAACTGGAGCACGGGCAAGAAAGCCTCTCCTCTACCCCACCTACACGACATGGCCTGGCCTCCAGCCTCTCTCCGCGTCGAGGAACACGCAGTCTACCACCTATGGTAGAACTGCTCCTTGACCACCATGAGCTCTCTCTGCTCTCTCAACCCGCTTCCTCCTGAAGCAAAACTCCGCAAGATGCCCGTCTCTCTGACAATACTCACAATGATAGGTGGGCTTCTGGATGTGGTGAGTCTTGGGATTCTTGGGCTTAGCGGGTTTGTGGTGTCTTCTGGGTGAGAGGGTCCAGGAAGAGAGTCAAGAGAAGTGTGGAGGTGTTTGGGCTTGGAACCAGATGGGGTTCTTGGGTGGAGCTTTGGGCTGTTCATGGCACTCCATCCTTGGGCTGACTAGCCAGGGAAGACTCAGTGGAGTGAGTTTGGGGTATCTCTGCTCAGGAGTCATTTTACTCCACTCCATGCACGGCTAATGGCACTCTCAAAGTCAGCCTTGTGTAGGTGTAACCTACCCCAAACCCATGCCTCTTAAACTATGGATCATCATGCCGAGTTGTGGCTCTCTGGCACTAATCCAACTCAGGATAGAATGGAGGTAAAAGTTCTTATTCTGAGAATCAGCTAGCTCCTCTCTCAAGGAAGCTAGAACCTCCACCTGAGACAAGCAGGTCTCACACTCATCTCTACTTGGACAGACTTTTCGGCTTTCAGCTTGATAACTCCATTCTAAGAGACAAACAGTTCTCACAACAGTGGGTGGAACTGAGTATTCTCAGTCTAGCCTAGTCTGCGCCAGCTCAGCTCTCACTCTCTCCAATCCCCCAAATGCTCATCGCCCTTGGCTTTTAGCTCAGCTAGGATAGCTAGATGAGATGGGCAATCAGCACAGGGTGCAACAACAGTGGCTGAGCATCTTTCAGCTCCAGCTGAGCGCTTTCAAGCTCAGTGGACAAAGCGTCCCTCTCATCAACCCTTTATGTGTACTTGGACTCAGAGTCGACAAGTCACACAGAAGCACCTCACACTTCGGGCACTCACTGCTATCACCCAACTAGGGGAAGAAGATAGACTCTCAATTCTGCCGTTGGCCATGGCAAGCTCACTCTCTAACTCATCTATCCTCTTCTTAGCTCCCCTAAGTAGTTTTTCACGATATTTTAACTCATGACGATTGCTCTCAAGTAAATCAATGATTTCGCGTTCATAAGATGATACCTTTTCGTTGTCGTCGTCGTCGGAGTCATCGGAGGAGCTCTTCTCTTCCTTATCCCCAAGAGCCAATGAGAAGATTTTCTTGCGGGATCTTCGGCGCTGATGTGAACGGCTTTTCGGTCTATCCCCGAAAGCCATGAAGCAAAGACCCGTCGGATCGTCCTTGTCCTTCCCCTTCCTAATGACGATCTCCTCATCGCTTGAGCTCGATGAAGAGGAAGAAGACGTGGACCACTTGGGCAGTCGGCGATGAAGTGTCCTTGATCACCACACTCAAAGCACCCGGATTTTGTGCCGTGTCTTTGAACATTCTCTTTGTCATAAACACGACGCACCCGGTTGTTTAAAAAGACACAAATCATCATCTCCCAAAGACTCAAGATGGTCCTCAGTGATAGACATCAAAGAGAACCCAGCACAGCTCACAAAGAGGGATCAACAGAAGATGTAGCAAGGGCCAGGGACTTTGATCCAGAGCCAGTGAGATTTGATCTCAGCTAGATATCAACCTCAGTGGCCTTCAGCTTGCTAAACAACTCAGAAATGGTCAAGGGATCATAAGAAGTGCTCTCAACAATAGAGGATACCTTGATCTCCAGATCTTTGGGTCCAAGGTATGGAGAACCTTGAGCGCCTGCTCGTGATCTGAGACTAACTGAGCACCCTCAGCCTTGTTGTCCCGAAGCTTGTTTATGATCGATTGAAAATGACCAAACAATGCTTCAACAGATTAACCCGGCTTTTGTGTGAAGTTCTCATATTCACGCCGGTAGGTCTGATAGAGCCGAGCCTTGACCTAGGCTGTCCCCTCATGGTGTGCCTTGAGGGTAGCCCAGATCTCTCTCGCAGTGGAGAGATGACTCGCACGCTAAAACTCAGTGGGACCTAAACCAGAAAACAAAATGTTCACAGCCTTACTATTGCTCAGATGTTGGGCAATGATTCCTGGAGTACCATGCTCTGCGACTGGCAATATAACAAACGTGGTGTGAACGCAAATGTCCCAGATGTCCGAGCCCTAGCTCATAAGATAGGCTCGCATGCGAGTCTTCCAATAGTTATAGCCATAGGCTTCCAAGGACGGGACCTTGCCAGGGGACGTCATGATCACTACTGGGGTTTAGAAACCGGTTAAGGTATGGAAAAACCCTAACCAGGCTCTGATACCACTTGTAGGACCGAAAGTAGCGACCAGAGAGGGGGTGAATGGGTGCCTAAAAATTCTTTCGAATTTATGGCCTGCTCCCAACACCCAACGCACCTCAAAAGACCAGGCAGCAAAGCATGAACAGATTGCCTAAGTCTAAAAGAATCTAGCCTGGAAAGACTGGTGAACCAGATAGAGGAACACCAATACAGTGGTAACAGGCAGATTAACAAAATACTCAAAACTAAGCAAATTAAACTTCTCAGCAGATGACCTAAGTGTACATGAAAAGAGATGAGAAGTTACTGTTCAAATTTGTCTCCTGTTCGAAACTTGGCGAAGCCTTCTTTGCTGTGTCGAAGCCTGCGTCGCAGTGACGAAGCCTGCTTCGGAGTCTCTAGTCGAAGTCTAGTGAAGGTTGTCGATGAAGTGTCGAAGGTTTGTTGAGTCTAGCCTAGTTCGTGTGTGGCAGCGAGCGAAGTATGCTTCGAAGCGAAGTATGAAATTATCGAAGCTTGCTTCGAACAGTGTACTTCGAAGCCTATACTTCGATCAGAAAGCTTCGAACCATGCTCGTAGAAAAGCAACCACAGAAAGAGAAGCGAAGCCCGACACACGGCAGAAAGACCAAATCGAAGCCTACACACTACCTTCGAAGCTAGCTTTGATCGAGGTATGACTACCAACGTGGTAACCTCCAAACCCAAACCAGCTACGAAACGAAGTGTGCTGATGCTCTCACAAGAGATCGAAGCCTTGAAACATACTTCGAAAACGACCTTCGAACACACAAACTGTGATTCGAACAAGACAGCAACACACTCCGAGTGAAGTCTATCAGAGAGACATGCTTCAATGGTAACTTCAAAGCCTGTCAAAGTATTAACTTCGTAACACTCGAGTCGGAGTACCTTCGCAAGGATTGTCGAAGTATGCCAAGCTAACAGACACTAAGCACAAAATATACTTCGAAGCTAGTACAAAAACGAAGTTGAAGTTTTAGCAAAGCCCTCAAAGATGTCAAATTGAAGCCTGCCTCACGGAGCTGAGGGACTTCGAAGAGAGAAGGGGGCTTCGCCAGAAACAGCCAGAGAAGGGACTTGGCCCTGTCTACTCGATCAAAAATCTACACAGGAAAAAGCAAGGCTAGAGTACTAGTGTACTATTGCTACAGGGAGTAGGTACTACTTGCTACAAGCAAGAACTAGTACTCCTCACGTGATGAACAGAAGCAACAAAGAAGCACGTGAACTCAGGGATAAACAACAAGAGCACAACACGAAGCTTCATATTCACACACAAATCACTACACACCCCACGGTATGAACGAAGAATAGAATCTCAGAACATCATGAAGAACAGAGGGAATGCAGGAATAAAACTGAGCAAGAACCTGGCGGCGCACAAACAGGAGAGAGAACGCAGGGAACAAAAATGACCCAATAGAATAAAAAGTGATTTCAGCAAAAGGGTGACCTAACCCTAGGGATTGGGGCCCTATTTATAGGCTGCCCAATAGCTAGGAATATTCCACCAGCCCCTTAGGGTTTTTTATAGACGCTAAAATAACAGGAAAAGACTAAACTTCCCTTAGGATTTTTTACAGACTCGACTGACTGACTGT
Source organism: Zizania palustris (assembly GCA_019279435.1). Lineage (NCBI taxonomy): Eukaryota > Viridiplantae > Streptophyta > Magnoliopsida > Poales > Poaceae > Zizania > Zizania palustris. Next base: position 99,908,592 of record JAAALK010000080.1, read on the forward strand.
GAGCCTAGGGATAAATAGAAAACTCCTATTTACAGATGACTTATCCGGAAGCTAATATTTCATAGCGACTACGACTTCTCTTCTGGACAGTCTGATACAAGATCAGTGGTAGTCAGTTTTACGCCGAAATTGACAAAGCCTCCACCAACTTTGCACCAGGTACCCGGATTGGGCCGGCCCGACTCCGCAGCTCTCTCAGCCCGGCAATTGCTCACCGCTCGTGTACCTGAGTCAATCCTGGTCAACAGCCCAGTGGGTCTTCTACTTCTCCTAGCCCATGTACCCGGATTGGGCCAACCCGACTTCGCAGCTCTCTCAGCCCGACAGTCGCTCACTGCCCGTGTACCTGAGTCACACGCGGCCCATGAAGCAGCAGATCATCCCTCTTCTTCTGTCCTCTTTGACTATCGTTGACAATGACTCATCACATCTGGAGCCATGAGGCCCACGCTATTCAGCATGGCTCCTCAGTGAGTGCCCTAACTATGAGGTGTTGTTGTTTGACCTGACGACCCTGAAGTCCAGGTACACAGAGAGAGTAGATGAGAGAGACGCTATGGCCACTGAGATTGAAAGCGCTCAGCTGGAGCTGAAAGATGCTCATGCCACTGTCGTCGTGCCCTGTGTAGACTACCCATCCTATTTAGCAAGTATAGCTAAGCTGAGAGCCAAGAGTGATGAGCAGTTGAGCGAGTTAGCTGGAGTAAGAGCTGAGTTGGAGCAGACTAAGCTAGAGCTTGAGACCTTGTTAGTTCCACCCACTATTTGTGAGAACTGCTTGTCTCTAAGATTGGATTTGATCAAGCTAAAAGATGAGAAGTCTATCGAAGTTGATAGAGAGTGTGAGATCTGCTTGTCTCAGATGGAGGTGTTAGCTTCCTTGACAGAGGAGCTAGCTGATATTCAGAATGAGAACTTTTACCTCCGTCAGATCCTGAGTTATATGAATGCCAGAGAGCCACAGCTCGGCATGATGATCAAGCGGTTCAAGAGGTAGGATGGGTTTGGGGTAGGTTACACCTATACCAAAGCTGATTTTGAGAGTGCCATTAGCCGAGCAGTGGAGTGGAGTAAGATGACTCCTGAACAGAGATATCCCAAGACTCACTCCACTGAGTCTTTTCAGGTAAGTCAGCTCAAGGATGGAGTGTTATAAGAACAACCTAAAGCTCCACCTAAGAAGCAAGTCTGGGTCCCAAAGCCTAAACATCTCCACACTTCTCTTGATTCTTTACCTGGACCCTCTCACACCAAAGATTCTAAACCCAACACCACCAAGCCTAAGAATCCCAAGCCTCAACCACATTCCAAGAAGCCTACCTATCACTATGAGTTTTGTCAAAGAGATGGGCATCTTGAGGAGTTTTGCTTCAGGAGGAAGCGGGTTGAGAGAGAAGAGAGAGCTCGAGGTGGGCAGGAGCAGTTCTACTAGTAGGGTGGTAGACAGAGAGTCCCTCAACGTGGAGAGAGGCTAGAGGCTAGGCCATGTCGTGTAGGTGGTGGTAGAGGAGATGGTTTTTATGACCGTGCTCCGGATGGCGATTTTCGTTCTGGCAGAGCTCCAGATCATTATGGATACGGTTTTGGACCTCGTGGCCGTGATTTTAGGCAGAACAGAGGACTGCGCTTTGAGTTGTGTTTTGGTCCAGACTCATATGATTCCTTCTACTTTCCTACTTACGAGCAGATGGCTCGACACTGGTTTAACACCTTTGCTAAACCTAGCATTGGACCGTTTGCTCCAACTCATGACCATTGATCTTGCAGGATCGAGGACTGGAGGACGTGTGGATCATGGATTCAGGATATTCTCGCCATATGACGGGACACCACAGATAGTTCTCCAGCCTCTCTCCCCTGAGCTCCAAGGAATACATTACTTTTGAGAACAGTGGTCAAGGGAAGGTACAAGGTATTGGGTCGATTTGCATCTCTAATTATTTCTCTTTGAAGAATGTTGCTTTTGTTGGAAACTTGAATTTTAATTTAATTTCTGTTTCGCAACTTCTTGAGGATGGTTTAGACGTTCACTTTAAGAAGGGCATGTCTTCTGTTGTTGATTCTAGAGGATCTTTAGTTTGCCAGATCTTACCCTTCAGTAAGGTTTTTCGTATTGATTCTCTGTTTCTTCTGGCCCTTCTCGCTGTCTGATGGTCGGATCCTCCTTTGAGCTCTAGGAGTGGCATAGAAGGTTAGGCCATTTGAGCTTTGATCTGCTTGTCAGATTGAGTTCTATGGATCTTATTCGAGGATTGCCTAAGCTTAAGATGGAGAAGGATCTAGTTTGCCATCCCTTTCGTCATGGGAAAATGGTTGCCGCTTCTCACGCACCTGTGACTCAGGTGATGACTTCGTACCCGGGAGAGCTTCTACACATGGATACAGTTGGTCCAGCTTGAGTACGCTTAGTCAGTGGGAAGTGGTACGTCCTTGTGATAGTTGACGATTTTTATCGATTCTCATGGGTTTACTTTCTAGAGTCTAAGGATAAGACTTTTCAGTATGTTCAGGACCTGATTTTGAAGCTGAAGAACGAGAACAATGGTCAGATGCGAGCAATTCGTTCGGATAATGGCTCTGAGTTTAATAACTCTCAGTTCGTCAACTTTTGAAGTGATCAGGGTCTTGATCATCAGTTCTATGCCCCTTACACTCCCCCATAAAATGGTGTTGTGGAACGAAAGAACCGCATGCTAGTCGAGATGGCCAGGACTATGCTTGATGAGCATAGGACTCCTAGGCGCTTTTGGGCTGAAGCTATGAACACAACTTGCTATCTAGCCAATCGCATTTTTCTTAGAGCTTACTTAGGTAAGACATCATATGAGTTGCGGTTTAGCAAACAGCCCAAGGTGAGTCACTTGCGAGTGTTTGGATGCAAGTGCTTTGTGCTCAAGAAGGGAGGGCATTTGGACAAGTTTGAGTCTCGTTGCTGGGATGAAGTCTTTCTTGGTTATGCTTTGCATTCTTGAGGATTCCGGGTCTGGAACCTAGATTCTCAGCTGCTTATTGAGACTTGTGAGGTTTCTTTTGACGAGTTCATGCCTTCGCTGACTCCTTCTTTTGAGCTTTCTGGAGATGATGAGCTTGGAGAGTCCATCATCGAGGAAGATGATGACACTCCTGCTGATGATGAGGGTGGGCCCTCTACACAGCCTGTAGACCCCACACTTTCTGAGACTTCGACCGAGGATGAGGACGGACCTCTGATCACTCCTTCTACTTCGATCGAGCCACCTCAGCCGAGTCTAGACGTGCCAGTTGCTGACTCCGGTGAGATGACTTCTCAGCCGAGTCCAGAGGTGCCAGTTGCTGACTCTGGTGAGATGACTTCTCAGCCAAGTCTAGAGGTGCCAGTTGCTGACTCTGGTGAGGTGACTTCAGATCACCTAGGATCCCGAGCAGTTCAGCATGATCACCCCTCAGAGCTCATCATCGGTGATCTTACTAAGAGATCCTTGCGTTCTTCAGCTGGTTCTATTGCTATGTTTGTGAAGTCTGCTTTTGTTTCTACTTTTGAGCCCAGAGACATTTCTCATCTTCTTTCTGATTCAAATTTGATAAACGCCATGCAAGAAGAGCTTGAAAATTTTGTTCGCAATTAGGTTTGGACACTGGTTAAGCTGGGTGTTTGCCAAACATAGGCACCAAGTGGGTGTTTAAGAACAAACAAGGTGAAGATGGGGTTGTGGTGCGCAACAAGGCTCGACTAGTGGCACAGGGTGTTTGCCAAAAGAAGGTATTGGTTTTGAGGAGACCTTCGCCCTTGTTGCCTGTCTTGAGTCCATTTGTATTCTTTTGGCCTTTGCTGCTTCTAAAGGTTTTAAGCTCTTTCAAATGGATGTCAAGAGTTCTTTTTGAACGGGTATATAGAGGAGGAGGTCTATGTTAAGCAGCCCCCGGTTTTGAGAACCCCAAGTTTCCTCGACATGTTTTCAAGTTGTAGAAGGCTTTATACGGTCTGAAGCAAGCCCCCAGGGCTTGGTATGATCGCCTAAAGCAGTTTTTGTTGCGGAACGGTTTTGTGATGTGTTCTATGGACAAGACTCTTTTCTTGCTCAGAGTTGGCTCTGACTTATTGGTTGCTCAGATTTACGTGGACGATATTATTTTTGGTGATTCTTCTAATGAGCTTGTGTCCAATTTTTCTGAGCAGATGCACAGTGAGTTTGAGATGAGTCTCATGGGTGAACTCAAGTACTTCTTAGGGCTCCATATCAAGCAGACCAAGGACGACATTTTCATCCACCAAGGTATGTACACACGGGACATGCTAAAGAAATTTGACTTTGGTGGAGAGCTGAAGTCTCAGATGACCCCAATGGGCACATCTGGCGGTTTGGACAAGGACGAGAACGGCGTCAAGGTCAACGAGAGAGAGTATCAAGGGATGATCGGATCGCAGCTATACTTGACTGCGATGAGACCGGTCATTCAGTTTGTCGTGGGCGTGTGCGCGCGTTTTCAGTCTTCACCACGTGCATCTCACCGGCAGGCTATCAAGCGTATTTTCAGGTATCTTACTTATACTCCTGATCAAGGTCTTTACTATTCAACATCATCGTCTCTTGATTTAGATGGTTTTTCCGACGCTGATTTCGGTGGGTGCTAGCTGGATCGCAAGTTGACTTCTGGTACTTGCTAGCTTCTTGGTTCTTCGCTTGTATCTTGGTCTTCTCGGAAATAATCTGGAGTTGCGCTTTCTACTGCTGAGGCTGAGTATGTAGCTGCTGCTAGCTGCTGCTCACAGTTGGTTTGGATGATTTCTACTTTGCGGGATTTTGGGTTGTTTTTCCCTTCTAGAGTTCATTTGTTTTGTGATAGCACTAGTGCAATTAGTGTAGGGAAAAACCCATGTCTTCATTCAAAAACAAAACATACTTGTTCATTTTGATACTCATCAGCAGTTGGCTGACATTTTTACCAAACCCTTAGATCAGTCTACTTTTTAGCGTTTGAGAGGGGATTTGGGGGTCGTGTATCCTTTTTATTTTTATGATACTTTGAGTCAATTTTTCTTTCTTCATTATTCTTTTTTGAGTCTGTTTGTATGCGTTCATATCATGCATAATCATATATCACATTTTGAGCTTGCTTCTGTTATATGATTAATCTGCTTTACTTGCTCTAGCTAGTATATGTTTTTGATTACTTGTCGATGATCATGTTCTGTTTCAGTTCACATGATATATGTGATATTTGTCATATGCATGGCTTTTATGCTTTAAAATTGAAAAATGATCACCATTGCTTTTGGTAACTAGCATGTGTAGGTTGAATGCTTTTGTTATCTTTTACATGCCTAGTAGCTAGATTCTTAGTTAGATGCAGATATGCAACTTGGACATCTATATGCTTTAAACATGAAAAAATGTGCTATAAAAATAATAAAAATTCAGAAAAATGAAAAATTCATGCATTTTTATGATTATTTGAAAAGATCCAGGTGGGTTTGTTTTGTCGTATTGCATTGTTCTGGACTGCTTACCATGGCACTTTGGTATGAACTAGGATGATGTAATGTATGCCAAGACTAATGACTTAAGCTTCTGATGGTCTAGTTCTGGCATAGGCTTGACTTGGTCAGTTAGCATAAGGCTTGACATGCAAATAACCCTTGGCAGAAATTAAAAAAATTGAAAAAGAAAACGTCTGAAAAATTTAAAAGATGACAAGTTTGCTGAAGCACTTTGTTTCTAGACAATGCTTATCTTGGTAGATATCAGTTAGCTTTTGCATCTCATGCGTTACTTTTCTTGTCAACTAGAAAATGTGGTGATGCTTTTATTTGTAAAAATCGAAAAATGTGTGCTAATGACTCTCTTTAGATATCATCTGTTGCCTGATCAAGTCATGTATCTTAGACAGTATATCTCTTGCTATACCTGTTAGATGTTGTAATTACAGATAATCATATCTAAGAAGCATGCTTTTTACACTCCACCTGCACCCCATTTGCATTCATGGCATATTTTGAGTGAGAGCTGCATTTAAGGGGAAGTTTGTGTCTATGTCTTTTTTAGAGTGCATTTAGTCTCACTTGATGAGTTCAATTGTCAACAAGGGGGAGAAATTTTTGGAGTTTAGGGGAAATTTTTGGAGTTTAGGGGACATTTTTGGCTTTCTCTGGGATTTATTTCAGGGGGAGTTTTTCAGTCTCTTTCTTTACTCTTTGGATATCCTTGTTGATAGTTCTGAGATTGCACTTGTTTTGAGTCTTTATTTTTGGTTAACCATAATGACCGTTTTTCTTGCTTCTGTTTGGCTTTTGTTCATTACGGTTAAACTTTTATTTTCTTATTTCTATTTTCTTTTGCTTTTGTTTTCGTGTTTCCACATGTTTTGCAGGTTCTGAAGAAGTGCTAAAAAGGGTGTTGACAATGCACTCATCAAGGGTGAGATTGAGGAACCATGTTGAAGAGCATGGGTCTTATGATCCAGATGTGATGAGTGATTGTCAATGGAAGTCAAAGAAGAGACATGAAGACCTGCCGTGTCTAGGGCGCGTGTGACTCAGGTACACGGGCAGCGAGCGACAGCCAGGCAGAGGAGCCGTAGAGTCGGGCTGGCCCAATCCGAGTACATGGGCTAGGAGCGGCAGAGGATCCACTAGTCTGTTGACCGGGTTTGACTTAGGTACACGGGCGGTGAGCGATTGCCGGGCTGAGGAAGCTGCGGGATCAGGTCGGCCCAATCCGGGTACCCGGTGCGAAGACGGTGTACGCTTTGTCAGTTTCGCCGCAAAACTGACAACCGATGATTATTTTGATTTAGGATATTAATATTTAGTTTTTAAGTCCAGAGTATTTGTTATTCGAGTGAGTTGAATTTTCTAAGGGTATTTTAGTAATTTTGAATTTTATTTTAGAGTCAGTGTAATTTACCCTAATGGTAAATTAGTCTTTTCCTGTATTGATGGGCTGCCTGTAAAAAATACCCAACCCCCTAGGGTTAAGGTCACTGTTTTCCCGAAATTAATCTACAATCCAGTTTTCTTCGCCGCCACTATTTTTCTCAGTTTTCTAATCTGCGCCGCCGTGAAAGTTTTCCGTAGTGCGTCGGTAACTCTGGGGAGTCTTGCATGTGGCAGCAGTTTCGGCAGCATCCCTGTTCTGCGCCCAAGGCACTGCATGTGAATCAAGACACATGCGGCAATGAGCTAGTAGCCATAGGCACCTAGCGATGCGCTACACTGCAATCCTACAGCACAGCCTATGAGGCGTGGCCCTAGCAGGTGTCTCGTCCGTGGCAAACAGCAGGCGTGCAGCGGCTTTCTCTCCTTTGCTTGTCTCTCGGCGTGGGACCCGCACGGCTCATGGATGCCAAGGCGCACTATGCACGGGAATGAAGACATCTGCATCGGTCAGTATTTGGCACTGCAGAAAGCACGTGGTGTTCGGCGCAAGGAAATGGAGATAGCTGGATCTTCTGTGGCGAGCGCAGTAACTCAACAGCATGCAGGTGAGTTTTCTTTAATCTCCTATTTTTTAGCTTTTAATTAAATCGATATTTATCTATTCTTAATTAGTAGTAAATTTGTTTAGTAATTTCGTAGTTAATTTTTATCTACTAGATATTATTAGTACTCGCATATTTTTATTTAAATATTTTTAATCTGCTCAAATAAAAAGAAAAAATTATTAGTCACAATAATATTTTTATTCTAGATTTACATGAAATGTTTTAGGTTTATTTTTGAATTAATTTTTGGATGATCCATGTTTTATTCATTTGATTAGTATTTTATTGTTAGACTGCAATCTGAATATTTATTAATATATTGAGGTAGTTTGCCTATGCCATTAAATATTTCTAGTTTCCATGCTTATTCACTGCAGTTATTTTATTTAGTCTAGTTCATTTTTAAATATCATTTTAATTAGGACACCCGTCATTTTTAGGCTAGACAACTTTAGTTTTTGTTCTGTCGAGGTGCGTTGGGTGTTGGGATTAGGTCATTAATTCGTAAGAATTTTTTAGGCGCCCATTCACCTCCCCTTTGGTCGCTACTTCCGGTCCTACAACGTCTTGTTCGACCTCCATGCGTACTTCTGAGTACACTCTTGACTTTGATTGACACCCTTGACCATCTGCATTAGACTCCCCGTCTAACCCTGATCCCATGCCATCGACAGTTGACGAGTAACTCCAGTCTGCACACATGAGACAACACACATACACACACCCCAACTCCAACACATCCTGACTCAACTCGTGAATCCAACCTATCAATCACTCATCATTCCTTTGAACAATAGTGACACAACTCACTATGTTCCTCAAAACTCTATTTTGATGGTTCAGCTTGTAAGGAATGGCCAAGGTATCGGAGTAGTTTTCATATCACCTAGCGGCATGCGCTTCGAAACCTCGCTCCGTTTAGAATTTCCTTCTACTAATAACCAAGCTGAATATGAAGCTTTATTGCTTGGACTGGAATTGCTGGAATCCATAGGTGTCAAACATGTTCATGCACATGGTGATTCTCTGTTAGTAGTGCAACAAGTAGCTATAAGTGCTCAATGTTTTAATGGTTTGCTAAATAGTTACTTGGATAGATGTTTAGACATAATTGCAACCTTTGACGACTTCAAAATTTCTCACATGCCAAGAGAAGCCAACTCAATTGCAAATGATTTGGCTCAGCAAGCATCTGATTATTAGGTCAGGAGAGGGAAATTTTCTGTACATGAAAAGCCAATACTTGGCTATCGGGTCGGACCCCTCCGACCACTGGAGGGTGTTGCGTGCTGTAGCCCTCGTGCCAGAGCCCTTCATCCGTCGAAGGGTCCTGCACGCCGGAGCCCTCATGCCGAAGCCATCTGGGCGGTAGAAGCCCTCGCACGCTGGACCCCTCCGACAGAAGGCTTCGTTCTTATAGGCTCCGCACAGCCGATCCGGTCAGCCTTCGGTAGAAGCAGGAGAGGCCCGGGGGCACTCTGAAGTTAGTAGCTTGGACATTATTCTAGGACAGTAGTTAGCAAACCCTCCGGATGTCCATAAGGATGATTGGAGAATTCCAATCGTCTAGTATTTGAGAGATCCCAATCGAAAGATTGATCGGAAAGTTCGGCGACAAGCATTTAAATTCCTGTTACTAGATAATGTGTTGTACCACAGGACTATTGATGGAGTACTCTTAAAGTATTTAGATGTCGATCAATCCAAAGTAGCTACAGGTGAGAACCATGAGGGGATTTGTGGCACTCATCAGTCGGCCCAGAAAATGAGTTGAATGCTCAAAAGAGCAGGGTTTTATTGACCGACTATGACTGAGAACTGCTTTAAATACTACAAAGGGTGTGAAGCATGTCAAAAGTTTGGTAATATTTAGTCAGCCCCTGCATTGCTACTTAATCCTATTATCAAACCATGGTCGTTCCAAGGTTGGGGTTTAGACTTCATCGGCCAGATTCATCCTCCCTCGTCAAAAGGGAATCGGTTTTTGCTGATGGCGATAGACTACTTCACCAAATGGACCAAAGTGCCTCTCAAGAACATGACTCACAATGAGGTAATAAATTTTATCTTGAAGCACATTATACATAGATTTGGTATTCCCCAAACTCTCACTATAGATCAAGGTACTTCATTTGTTACTAAAGAGGTGAGAGACTTTGCCGAATTTTATGGTATTAAGCTGATAAACTCTTCACCATACTATGCTCAGGCCAATGGTCAGGCTGAGTCTAGTAATAAAACTGTGATTAAACTCATTAAGAAGAAAATTGAAGAGTTCCCTAAAAGATGACATGAAGTGCTTTCAGAAGCATTGTGGGCTTGTAGAATCGCAAAGCATGACTCTACCAAAATTAGTCCATATGAGTTAGTATATGGGCAGGAAGTTGTTCTACCAGTATAGGTGGATCTTGGCTCTTTAAGATTTCTTAAGCAAGATGGTTTATCGATCGATGAATATGAAACTCTTTTAAAAGAAAATTTTGAAGAGGTGACCGATAAGAGGTTGAGGGCTTTAGAAGCTATAGAGAAAGACAAGAGAAGAATAGATAGAGCCTACAATAAAAAAGTTAAACCAAAATCGTTTCAAGTTGGTGACTTGGTTTTGAAGACGATTTTGCCCTTAGGAACTAAGGGCCCCAAATTTGAAAAATGGTCTCCTAGTTGGGAAGGCCCTTTCAAAATAGCCGAAATCGCTCTAGGTAATGCATACGTGTTAGAATATCTACAAGGAGAGCAGTTTCGAAGAGCTTTGAATGGCAGGTACTTGAAAAAGTAATTCTCAAGTGTGTGGCAAAGCGCTTGAAAGTGTCAAAAGGTCGATATAGGAGATATCGTCCTTAGCCCATTATGCTTTTAGTTCACTTAGTTCACTAAAATGTAGGGGGCATGTGTTGATAGAAAAAATGGCATTAATGGTCAAGATTGTCAAAGTATCAATTTTGGTAATTTGGGCCGAAAATACATAAGTCTTGGATCAGGCCGAAGCCTTATAGGGCCGAAGGCCCATCGGACATTGGGCTTCGAAGGCCTTTTAGCGGCCTGTTGCCTTCGGCCCGAAGGCCCTCCGGAGGCCTACCTCGCCGAAGCTTCGGCTCAAGGAGCAGGCTTCGGCAGGCCCTACCGAAGGCCCACTTCGGGCTGTTTTCACAGATAGAGATTGAGTCTGATTCTGGCTGTTTTTATCCCTAAACTTGATTAGGTCGAATCCTACCATATTAGTCTTAGAGATAAGAAAACTAGCCCCTATAAATATATGGGTGAGGCCGGTTCATTGGACCCCCCGACATAAATTAACTTCAAACCCTAGTTTGAACCGTACTTTTACTTTTATTTAACATTCTGCATAACCTTCGTGGGTTTGCCTGGAAGCCCTCCACCGTCCACTTCAAACGGTGGTAAGCCTTGCTACTTCGCTCACGAAGTACCAATTAATCTACCTAACATATTGTTATCGTCTTGTTACTTCGCCTATGAAGTATCCGTTAATCTACGTAACAGATTGCTACCTTCGTTTCCCCACTGCAACACTTAGCAAATTTAGTCCCCAAGTCGAATTGGCACTTGATCTCTGTTCTGTTGCAGGTTTTCACGCTCGGAGCCCCTTCGCCGAAGGTTTTCGGAGTCGGGAGGCTGGTTTCGGAGGCTGCCAGAACACCCTTCGGCAGAACCCCTGCTTCAACTGTCTATGTCGTACCCATCACGTTGTTGTCGGTATGGTCAGGTCTGCACGCCAGAGCGCTCCACAGCAGGATTCGGCGCTTCGGGCTTCATCACGCCTACACTTCGCGCCGGACGAAGTCACGCCAGCGCGTTGCGTTGGAGTATTTTTGTCGCATTAGTGACTTCGCACTGAACCCTGCTGTTCAGAGGTGATTTCACGTCGAGATCTGTTCGGAGTCTGCATTCTGCTAGATCGATCCGAACACCGGAGACTACCTTTAGCGAAACCCTTCGCACCAGACACCGAAGGCCCCTTCGGTGAATCCTTCACATGGTACACTTCAAACTAGTCAAGCTTCGTTCAGCTGACTAGTTTATTTTGTTTATATATTTCTTTTCGGCTAATTGGATTATTTCTGTATGATCTGATTACCTAGCGACTCCACCCCCTTGCCACTATTAACGGTAGTCAGAACATGACGTTAGTGTTTTGTTACGCTTAGGGTTGTTCCTAAGTATCCGCACACTTTTGGATCGTCGAACTGACCCAAGTGCAGGGGCACGATTTTTGTGTCAACAATAGGCAATCATATTAAATGTGACATAGCATGGCCCTCTTCCCATGGAGATGTCCATGGCTCCCATCATTGAGTGTGTGTGCTCCCGGCCTCCATGAAGAGTACTAGTCCATCTCGCATAGCCTATACTAATTACATGGGCTGAAACACTGTGGAAATGACATGCAAGCCATAATAAATTTACATTAGCCTTAGGATGTATATAACTGTGACACGCAGGCCATATTTATCCAAGGCCATGCTAGTCAAAACATTCTCTGCAAAACAAAGTTAGGCGAGCAATCTACAAGTGACTAGATTCTGGATCTGAAAAACTCAGCTCAACAGGCTTAGAATTTCAAATTCAGGTGGGTTGGAACTTCTGATCTGGCATCAGAACTTCCGATCCACCAGAACTTCTGATCAACATCGGAATCCCTTGTAGCAACAATTGCTCTTTGTATCGAATCATTATTCGATATCGGAACATCCGATCCGCCATCGGAACTTCTGATCAGTATCAGAACTTCTGATTTAACATAGATAGAAACAAATCTAATATGTTTCCACCATGTATCTCCATACATGAGGGATCTAGATCGAACACTACACACGTAGTCTCTGATACCACTGTTGGGGAATAGGGGAGCTATGCTAGCCAGCAAATTCAAAATTTATGCCCTAAGCCCAAGACCCATGCGCGTGCGAGATCATAGATCATTACATTCTAGCTCGAGACGCACTAGGTGCAGCAGAAGAAGATGTCGAAGAATTGCATCAAGCCTATCCTTGCTTTGTCCCGGCAGTTCCTCGCCAATCCAATCGGTGAAGACGACGTAGTTGTTCACGTGAAGAAGTCCACGAGCGTCGCTGTTGGAGCAATGCCTCCATGTTATCCACACGTACAGGGATGGAGTACCTCCCACGGCAGTGTGCTACCACCGCACGTGAGAGATGGGGAATCCTCGATCTCAACAATTGTGACCGAAAAAGGGAGGGCAGGAGTCTATGGTGGCTAGCTAGGTCTAATCTATGCTTAAACTTATCTTCCAAGACCTCCTCCTCCTGTCTTTATATAGGACTGAGAGCCCCTGGTCGTCTACATCTCAAAACCCACAAATTGGTTACAACCAATTTGTTTTCGTAACAGATCTAATTTGTTTGCCCACGTTGGAACTTCTGGTCCTAGATCAAAACTTCCGACAAGGTATTTAGGTCTCTTGATTCAGTATGACACGCAACAAATCCAATTTATTTTTGCCAACCTCAGAACTTCTGTACACAAATCAAAACATTCAATTAGTACAATTTTCTCTCGATTCCAAATCGGAAATTTTGGCTCGTCGGAACTTCCGAAGCAACTTTTGCTCTCTGACTCGAGAATAGAAAATAATCAGAACTTCCAATACTACCTATCAGAAATTCCGATACACGGAATTTTCTTGGGCATATCGATCATTACTAAGTTCTGGTTATGATTGTATTATACTCAGGAACATGGGAGAAGAAATGTTGGATCAATCGATTACTAACTACGACCCCCATCGGCATCGTCCACCACTCGAATCACCATCGGCATCGGCCTCCATCGGCATAAGACATAGGACTAATTGCCACCACCATTAGCCTATCGCTGTCGAAATCGACCATCACGACGATCTCCATCATCCATCAGGCCGATTGATTGACCACCGACTATCGACCGCTTCTAACATACAACCGCCACTCGGCCCACAATCGATAGCCACTACATAAATCAAATTAGCATCGACCACCACTCGGATGATGGCCTTCTTCCATAATCAGGACCATACCCCTAGGGCATGGCCCAAGCCTTGGATCCTATAAACCCTATAAATAGTTGACAACCGCCATAGTTAGGGTTTGGGTTTTTCTTAGATTATTATGTCATCGCAGTTTCACCATATTCTAGTTTGTAAAACCCCAAACCTCGAATCTTTAGATTATCATCTGCAATTTCAGATTGTGTTTACCTTATTCTTGCAAAGTTCTACCATTGATTTATAGGATCAAAACCTTCGTAGTGAGGTCGACTATGTGAAAGCGTGGTTGATAACTTCTAGACGAGTGGGTGTAGTGATTGCAAGGTTTTGATCTCTAATCGGAAGCCTTAAGCGTTAACATCCACTCATCGCCTCAATCGTACCTATCGGAAGATCTAGCCACCGTTTTGCACATCCCCGTGCTAATCAACTCGACAGGCTGCCTTCAACGAGGATATAGCGCACTAGACACGCAACCCAGTTCTCACAATTCGACCAACAGTGCAAGAAGACCACCCTTGCAACGGTGGAGATGAAGCTTTGCAGTGAAGGAGGACTAATGAAGAAGACCACCCCCACGACAGTAGAGATAGGGCACCAATAGGCGGCAGCGGTAGGGACGAGCCGCAACTTGCGGTTGTCGGTTGGCTACGACACGCGGCTGATGATGGGGACAAGTCGCGACGCATGGCGAACATTAGGGAAGGGCCACGACGGGTGGCGGACGGCGAGACCCAGGCCACGATGGACGACGGACGGTAAGGCCGAGTCACGATCGGTGGCGAACAACAGAGGACGGGCAGACGAAAAAAAATATTTTGGATCTCAGGTGGAGGAATTATATTAGCCCTAATCCTAACTCTAAACCATGCTCTGATTCCACGTGACTAAACCTTCTAACCTTGATCAATCCACGATAATCATACCATTATGGTGGATGTGTGTGTGTGTGTATATATATATATATATATGGGCCACTATAGACCTAGATAATATTTGGGCCTTTAACATTATGTATGTTTATCAGTTTGAATCTTTCATTCATCAGTTTTTAGTTAACGAGCAATTTTTATCTTCTCCATCCAATTTTGTATATAAATTATTTTATACTTCTTAACTCTTTCAAAAATATAAATCATTTTAAAAATTGTAGTTTTTTCATATATTTTTTCAGGTATGCCAATTATCAAATGAATTATATACCTTTCATAAATAAACAACTCATTTTTTTTAAGATAAAAAAATAATGGGTCACAAAGTCATTTGAAATGATTTCTTAATTCATGCGCATAAGTCAAAACGGATCAGAGTGAGTATAACGGGATGGTTTTAATTGACAAATATATCAAAACAAAATATCTAACTTTATTATTTGTATTCCATATATATTTTAGTCTGTTCTGAATTACCAAGCTTTCATATCTGTCTCAAGTTATTGGGGGTACACATATCTGTCCAATCAACGCAAATTCTTTCGCAATGCAACAGCATCTTGCTTGAATATATTGACACCATCAAAGAGAATCCCCAGAAATCCACCTTGTAAGCATAGCAAGACATTCCTTTGGCATGTACTCCGGGGCAGTGTGTCCACCTCCCTACACAAACCAAACAACATACATGTAGAAAATCAGATTTAGCCAGATCATGTCGCTCTTGTTTGTTATCAAATCATGCATGCTGGTATGCTAATTTGTCATGAGCTATTAATCAATTTGTTGCAGTAAAAGGAAGGATCCGATGTACCTTGACAGTTGCAAATGTTAGGTTATTAGAGTAAGACCTTGTATATCTGCATATAACATAGAGACAGAGAGGGATATGGCTTGTCAGACAAGTGAATATGAATATTGTATTGGTGGCAAACAAATTAACTACCCGAGCCATATTCTGCCAAACAGATACACTTAAGTTCTCAAAGCAAAAATAAATAAAGTAAGATTTAAGCTCATGTGCTAGTTTTATATAAAACTGGATGATTGAAAGCAATTTACAGGAATTTTTGATTCCTAATCTTATGTTCCAAATAATTTAGATAGAAATATTTCGAAAGGATTTGAATAATTTAAAATTCTAAAAAAATCTGCAAATGCGAAAGAACCCTAAGTAGTCGATCTCTAAGAAATCTTGTGCAATACTGTTACAGAAGAAATGTGCCGTAATTCGACGTGAGACTCACCCTGCAACTTGTCCTTTCACAAACCAAGGCCTCCAGTCATCGACAACAGAGAAATTCAGAGACCTAATCCAAGCTTGCGTGCCTATGTAAGGGATAAGCATGTCATGATCACCACTGTAAACTAGGCCTCTGTAGCCTCTAGTGGTCAAATCCAGATGGTATCTCAATGAACTGTTGAAATCAAAAGTGTAGAGTACGTCACTGTTGCATCTTTTCCACAAAGGAATCGTTCCCTGCATTTGTAGAACTTTTATACTTATATAGTGTTCAAGAGATTATTTCATGAGACAAATATATGATACCTGGTGAATTCCAAGGGCCTCTCTAACTGTGACATTGTTTGCCCATATTGTAGACATTGTATATTCTGCCGTCTGCCAAGAAATACCAAATTCCAGGTAAGCTTTATTATTACTTAGCTACTACTCCATCGGTTTTATATTATAAATTATTTATACAAAACTATACCAACAACTAAAACATCAAATTTGTTTTATTAAAATCATTATAAAATATATTTAAAAGTATAATTGTTTGATATTATAGATATTAATATATTTTTTAAATTTAGTTAAAATCAGAAAGTTTTAATTTATAAAAATACAAACTACTTGTAATATGAAACTGAGGAAGTATCTAGCAGCATTACTATATAACAAAAGCAAATCTGATGAACAAGAGGAGTTCCCTGGGCCACTAACTCTGCACTCTCGAGAAATCTCGGACAGTTGAAGGTCTCGGAGTTGGAGCATCTGCCGTTCTAGTCGTGAAATAAATGGCTTGAGCTTGTATGGATGTGGACTTGCAAAAGTGCACTTCGGCTCAAGAATGTGATTTTTGTATATGTCCTTGACACACTTGACAAAAGGACAGACCATTTAGTCAGCACTCAGCAGCATATATCACTGATGAACTAACTCGCTATAATGTGTTGTTTATACGTGCCTCGTCTATGGCATCAAGAGTATTTGTGCACTGAACGCTTTGATGGGTGTTGTCCTCGGCGCTGCATCTCTTCTTGTATGCCTGAAAAATCGCAGTTAGGACTTCAAAAACACATAGCACTATTCAGTGAAATAAAAATCACTGCCCCTTGACACGGATGGGCCGGAAAGTTGGGCCTTCCTAACGAGGCCTTGATTAGTTTCATTAACATTTGGAAGTTGGAAACTACAGGGAGCGGGTAAAATAAAATTATAGTTAATTAATGTAGCAAAACGAAGATGTTATTCATATTTACCTCATACATTTCGTCAGATATGAGACCCATCCCATGAGCAAATGGAATTTTGGATGGCCCGTCGAATTTGTGATCTGTGACCGGATTGCCGAGCAGGTAGCCCTGATGACGACTTGATTGATTAGACTAGTATTACTGTATTAGCGTGCAAACCATGGTGATCATGGTCTAGTTACAGCATGGAAACTGTGTTATTATATATGATAATATATAATTTGTCTTTATGAAAGAATGGCGAACCTTCAGATTTAGTTTGAGAGATAGTTCGTGTTTGCCTGGAAATGAAAATGAAGTGAAGTACTTTATTTAATTAATCTATGGATGCAGATTATCTGTGAAGAATAAACAAAAAATTGAATGCAAGGAAAATAAATAGCTACCAGCACCGGTGGCAATTCCTGAGGCGACGGCTGGGACAATCATACCGGAGTATGAATCGCCGGCGATGTAGAGAGGATTGGAGAGGAACTCCGGGTGGCCATGGAACCAGTTGGTGAGGAACACGAGAATTTGGTCGACAGCTTTGGTGTCGCTGGAGATGTATCCTGCGTGGGTGTCGGCATAGGAAAAGCCAGTTCCGACCGGCGAGTCGAGGAAGATGATGTTGCTCACCTTGGTCCATGACTCCGGCTTGTACACAAGCTTTGGCAGTCCACCCATACTAGCGTGGAGGTCGAAGCTGAGGGGGCCGATCTCGTAGATGAGGCCGGAGAGGGCGGAGCAGCCGGGGCCGCCGGTGAGCCAGAGCAGGAGGGGGTCCTCCGCCGGGCTGCGCTCCGAGGGGATGAAGTAGTAAAAGAGGCGGACGCCGGCGGTGCGCTCGACCTCCACGTAGCCAGTCTGCAGCTGGAAGGGGAGCTCTCCATCAAAGCCTGGCAGACGGCTTACCACATGGCGGTTGTGGCTGGAGCTGGACGACGCCGACGACCACAGCAGACAGCAGCAGAGCAAAAGGATGAAAAGGATCCACTGCTGCTGTTGCGCCGCCATGGCACGCAAATTGAAGCGGATGTTGCTGCTGACAGAGAGACGGCTGTGTTGTACACTTGTACTCTTTGTTTAAACCTATATTGACCTAGACGGAGATGTTCAGATGTATTGGACTATTGGTTAACAAATACCAACTACTCCTAGAGAGTGGAGATACTATACCATCGCTATAATTTGATCTTGACATTAACTATATAATCAGAGTACTATTGCTTTACTTTAATATTGACAATTGTAGGACTTTTCAAAAGGGTACATGTAGTTATGTTTAAATAACAGTACTCCAAACACGTACTTGCCTCTTAAAATATAAAATATATATTTTAAGTTTAAAATTTCTCACAATAAAGTAAAAGATTGTTTTTACCTTAATATAATTATACTATTCTTTGATTTTAATATAATTATAATTTCTAGATCTACATCTTCTCAACATATATGCAAAAGCCTAAATATTATTATATTTTAGGATGAAGAGAGTATATTATAATAGATTTTAGAATTAAAAATTTGTAGTAAACATAACAATTTAGTATTTGTAAACAGTGAAGTTCCCAATATTTTTTCAATTAGGTAAATATTTATTAAATTTATGTCGCAATTCAACATATATTTATAAGTGAATTATAAATCGGTCAAATATTATACTAAACTAATTGTAACATCCACATTTTCGGGTTGTTTAATACTTTTTATTTTTAATAAAAATCTAATTGTGAAATTTTGGTTCTTGGTGGATTTGTTGTTCTAGTGCGAAAATAAAGTTTACCTTAACCAAATAGTAATCCGTATCTGCAACCTGAAAACACTATTCCTAATCTAGAAAACAGCATTGATTTCGTTCAAACCCTCTGTTTCATATCCAAATTCCATTCTGAAGTCTTTTTCCTTCTAAAAGAGGCCTGTATATAGCTTGGTTCTGATTATAAATCTTTCATTCAAAGTTTTAATCATTTTTTTAAACCAAAGCATCTCCTGGTAGTTTGCTTGTTTTCCAAAATCAGCATAGCCGCCTCAACATCCCTCTTCTTTCTCCCTGAAAGCTGCTGCTCAAGCTTCCTCTTTGAGAATTGAGGCATTGAGCTAGCTGTCGCTGCGCCGAGTTCACCTGGACACTTTTTCGCTAGCTTGCAGCAGCCAACGACCGGCTTGTATGCCGCGAAAGCTTCCAGATTGCACCATTTGTCTCGCGAAGCTGATCAGACCGCTGGCGATCAGCTTGGGAGCCAAGCCAGCTTCGCCGACCACACGCGCCAGAACACGCCAGCACTGTCCCCTACTCCCCGGCCTCTGTTGCTCGGGCCAGTGAAGAGGACGTTTCCTGTCTTCGCGTCGCGACGAGTGCGCATCCTCTGGAGCGCCGCACCCTGAACCGCTAACGTGCCACCAAGTCCGAGCCCGGCCATCTATTTAACGCCAGCTTTCTCCTTCTTCGCGCGACTCCGGCCGGCAGCTCTCTTCCCCAAAACCCTAAGCAGCGCCGCCACGGAGTCGTCTTGGTCCATCCGCCGTTCGGTGAGTGAAACAGGGAATAGTTCCACGCAACAGTTTTCCATTCATTTAGCGAAGGATATTTATACGGTACCGGAGAAGAGATCTTCGCTGAGTGCTACACGTACTCCACAAAGCTCTTTTTGCATTCGCTAAAGGGTTCGCCGAATGCCACACTCGGCGAATACACTGTCGGCGATCAGCAATTCGCCGAGTATTTTTTTAGGGTACTCGACGAACACTTCACCGAGTATCAAATTTGGCACTCGGCAAAAATAATATTGTAACGGAGGCTTGACGGAAGGTTTGCCGAGTGTCTAAAATTTGGCACTCAACAAACAAAAAACAGGAAATAAAAAATGTGTAGAATGGGACGTCCATCCCGAACGCACATTTCATCGAACATCTGATGAGAGCGACGCATCATGATGACGAGCGAAAGGTTAGGGCGCGTGCAACGCGGTGTTGTGGGGTAGGGTGCACACGACGTGTCGCAACATGTGGGGCAGGGAACGTGGTGGGGCGGGGCGCGCACGGTGCACGGACGGTGACAGAACTGGTGGGATGAGGGCGCGGAGCGATGCCGGGCGGAGCAAGGCGCATTGTCGAGGCGAGGATAGACGGCAACCGGGTGGCGACGGGGCGGCGCCGGGGCGGAGCCGGCGCGGCGACGGGGGAGGAGAGGTAAGAGGAATGGAGGGAGGAGGGAAGGGAAAAGATAGGGTATTTAAAGAAAATCTGTGAAAATTTGGGAAAAAGTGTGTCAAGTCTGAAAATTAGCGAGAAAAATGTGAGGGAAAGAGAAATCTTTGTTTGCAGAGTGTTGCAATGGACAAACCCAAATTGTTTGCCGAGTGCCTCAAATTTGGCACTCGACAAATATTTTTTTTATTTTTTTTAAATTTTGTCAGGTATGTTTTTAATTCTTTTCCTTAACAAAATTTATGAAATAATAGTGGGTAATACATAAAAATAGAATAAAAACATGAATATGTTTTGTTGGCGTAAATATTACACTAACAGGTTTAGAATAACCTCGAAGGGTTAAATGCACGAGGTGGTTAACTACGGACTAGTCCAGGCCTCCGCTGAGGATAATAACCTTAGACCAGTTCAAAGTATATTTTTTTGTCTGAGTATTTGATGTCTCTTTACAGTAGAAAAGGAGGGTATTTTTAGGCATGAATACAATACAAAAAGACTATCTTACCCTCTAGCTAGTTATAACCTCCATAGTGGGCACTATTCTCGGGGCTCCGTAGGGGCAAACAAGATAAATACCGTGTGAACACTTAAATAAAGCAGAATGTCTTGTCCTTTTGGTGGCACCCCTTCAGAGTAAAAGGCTATGGGTACACCTTAGTGGCGAGGCTTATATGAAGGGCATATGCTCTAAAGCCAAAGCCTATCGTGGAGTCCCTTTGGTCTTGATGGGAGGCTTCGAGCTTTTTCCCTCGGAGCATAGCAGTGATATCTGATGGCTTCATACTTCCTATCTATCGGAGTCTCTTTTCGGAGCATCAATTTTTATAGGGATTATTTCCCCCATCTTGTTTTTTCGATAATTTAGTTTATTATTTCATGCTCTTACTGTTTAAATTTGACATGTTTCAATTCAAATCATATAAATATAATTAATAAATTAAAAATAGCTAACTGATCTAGAAAAATACCAAAAACTTTTATGGGATAAGATACATCGTATTTTGATTGCAAAAAAATTTCAAGTTCAAACAAAGATTTAATCATTAATTTGCTTTCAAATATATCTTATTTCTTCTCTAAACTCTAATTCCTCCTCTCAAAATCTCCAATTTCTAAACACTATATGTCACAACTTTATCGAAATATTTTTAAATTTTTATCACAGTATCTCCATATCATATGATAACACCATCTCAAGTATAATATTTTTCAGACTTCGTTTGATTTTTTAGAATTATAAAAACTATTAAGCTCCACGTTGTCGATCGAGTGTCACAACCTATATTGATCAAAATTTCTTTCAATTAAGTTAATAAGAACTAAAAATAGGCTTTAAACATGACTATGTTTTTTTATATTTTTTTGTTTATTATTTCATGCACTTATAGTTCAAATTTGACTTATTTTTATTTAAATCCTAGAAATACACTTAATGAAATAAAAATAGTAATTGACTTAATAAATACCAATCTTTGCATTAGATAAGTTATGTTATATTTTAATTTTATAAAAAATTTCAAGTACAAACAAAGAACTAATCATCAAA
Source organism: Zizania palustris (assembly GCA_019279435.1). Taxonomy (NCBI): domain Eukaryota; kingdom Viridiplantae; phylum Streptophyta; class Magnoliopsida; order Poales; family Poaceae; genus Zizania; species Zizania palustris. The sequence goes on from JAAALK010000080.1 coordinate 99,930,205, forward strand.
TTCCCGAGATAATCTCGAGTTTCTTAACATCCTATATAACACTTTATCAAAACATTTTTAATTTTTTATTACAATATCTATGTATTATATCATAGCACCATGATAAGTCTCATATTTTTCGGACTTCAATGGATTTTTTTTGAAATAAAAAACTATTAAGGTCTATGTTGCCGATAGTGTCGCAACCTAGTTTTTTTCAAAATTTATTTCAACTTAGTGCATAAGAACTCAAAATATACTAAGAAATATGAATATGATTTTTCAATAAATTTTGGTTCATTATTTTAGGTACTTTAGTTCAAATTTCACCTTTTTCAATTTAAATCATAAAAACATACTTAATGAATTAAAAATAGCAAATTGAACTAAAAATATGAAATTTTTACATGGAATAATATATGTTGTATTGTGAGTGCAGAAAAAATTTCAAGATAAAACCAAATAGGAAATATAATGTAGGCTCGAAACAATGTTCACATACAAAAAAAATATTTTTTTAGTTTGCCGAGTGTTTTTTAAAAACACTCGGCAAACCCAACTTTACCAATTGCCCGAAATAATGCACTCGGTAAAATTTTTAACACTGCGATTTGGAGTTTTCCTGTAGTGATACAAGCATTACATGCGGGAGCAATCGTAGCGGAGGAATGAATGCATGAGAAACTAACAACCTAGCTACTAGCTCGCATGGGACATGCAAGCATCGAGAAGTATACGGCTGGGAAACTAACAGCCGAGCTACGTGCATGGGACATGCAGGCATGGAGCAAAGCATATGAAAACGACTAACAAATTTCTGTTAACATACCCCGGCAGTCACGAAAAAATTCAGTGCATGCTGGATGCACTGCTCTTGCTGTGCATACGTGTGCTAGATGGAGTCTCTCACTTCAATCCAATGGTAGCGACTTTGTGGCTCGTGGCGTAGCTCTGTGCAATGGCTCATGATGTAGCTCCGCCCCTTCTCTTTCCATTGTGTTTAGCACAACACTTGGTTCGGTTTCCATCTACGTTGCATCAAGCTGAGTAAAGATGATTGATCTGTTTGGCGGCACGGTGGAGCGAGGGACCAACAGCGTGGTGGCACACCGACACGGCGGCCTTGACGAGCATTCTCCTCCCAACATGAGCGATCTCACTCGGACGATCTTGTCTACATTAGTACTCAGGACACTAGTATGTTGACACTAAAATCTCTAGATAAAGCACCAATCAACACTGATATCGATTTGGGGATCTAAAAGCATCTAGACGCCATGAGTAGCCTTCCAAATGTCACATGGCACCGACACCGTGTTCTGACGACCCTTGACCATGACAAGGGGATCTTGTTGGGCTAATCATGACTTGTTTGTCTAGTATGTGTGCGTGTGTTGCATATGTGTGTGCGTTGCGTGCGTTTGCATGTGTTTGCATGTAGGCACAATGCATTACGTGAGTTTGTTAGTGTGTGTGTTTGCCCGGGTCGTACGGCTGAAGTGAACGTGGAGTGAGTGCGTGGTGTTCGTGGCGTGTGGCGTGCGTGTGCGCGCGGCGTGCATGAGTGGAGTGCGTGCGTGAGTGGAGTGCTGCTGCGTGTGTTTAAATAGCGAGTGTGAGTGCGGTGTTTGCAGTGAGTGCAGTAGAGAGGCGCAAGTGCAGTGTGTGCGCTGTGCGTGTGATTAGTGCAGTGAGTGGTGAGCGCAAGTGTTTGTGTTCAAGTGAATTAAGTGAAAAAAGAGCACTGGTGTGCAGTGTTCTTGTGTGTTCTAGTTGTGCTGAAAAATACATTGTGTGTGTTTGAGTGCTAGTGAGAAGTATGGGCCAACAATTGGTATCAGAGCTATGGCGATGGCAACGGGGCGAGCGATCTATCTGAGGTCAAGCGTGAGTGGCGCGTCGTGACCGAGCAGTGCGGATCGCAGCGAAGAAGAACGGCGTCGCTGGGCGTGTGTCGCCCAGAGAAGAAGATGGCGTTCGTTGGTGACAGACGTGTATCGCTTGGAGGATGCATTTGTGCGCTGAAGAAGATGGCCGTAGAGGCGGCCGCAACTGCGTGTGTCGCCGAAGACAATGAAGTGGACGGTGGCTGCGCTCACGCGGAGAAGACGGCGTGTGTCACCGGATCAGCGATGTGTGGTCGCCAGAGACGATGAAGACGGCGTGTGTCGCCAAGAGAAGAGGCGTATGTGCACTTTGGGGACGTGTGTCGTCCGAAGAATGAAGTTGCGTATGGAGCGCGGTGAGATGGTGTTGTTCATCGTTAGAGGAGAAGCGACATGTGGTCGCCGGAGCCGAAGAAGACAGTGTGTGTGTTGCTAGGGTCGGAGAAGACGACGTTCGTCGCCTGCGGGGAGCGCACGCGCAGCGGCGGTACGTGGCTCAGCAACATGGAGGGGTCGAAGACGGAGCTGCAGCAATGGTGGAACACACCAAGTCATGATTAGGGGGAGTTTGTTGGGCTAATCATGACTTGTTTGTCTAGTATGTGTGCGTGTGTTGCATATGTGTGTGCGTTGCGTGCGTTTGCATGTGTTTGCATGTAGGCACAATGCATTACGTGAGTTTGTTAGTGTGTGTGTTTGCCCGGGTCGTACGGCTGAAGTGAACGTGGAGTGAGTGCGTGGTGTTCGTGGCGTGTGGCGTGCGTGTGCGCGCGGCGTGCGTGAGTGGAGTGCTGTTGCGTGTGTTTAAATAGCGAGTGTGAGTGCGGTGTTTGCAATGAGTGCAGTAGAGAGGCGCAAGTGTAGTGTGTGCACTGTGCGTGTGATTAGTGCAGTGAGTGGTGAGCGCAAGTGTTTGTGTGCAAGTGAATTAAGTGAAAAAAGAGCACTGGTGTGCAATGTTCTTGTGTGTTCTAGTTGTGCTGAAAAATACATTGTGTGTGTTTGAGTGCTAGTGAGAAGTATGGGCCAACAGATCTAGGGGTGGAGTTGCCAGGCAATTAAACTGCATAGCAAAGGGGCGATCCAACTGGCCAAAAGTAAAGGGGCGGTCGGATCAGCCAAGGTGGGCCGGTTAGATTGACTGGACGTCGACGGTCAGACCGGCAATGCGAATGGGATCGAGTCAGGCCGTCCTAAAGTAGAATCAGGCCGATAGGTGTGGGTGGTCGGACCGGCCTTGTGCCGCCGGTCCTACCAGCTATTGCCGGCACGACTTTGTCAAACTGGCAATAGTTGACCGGTCAGACTGACAAGTAGGGCAACGGGTTCCCTAGCTTACCGGCACGCATAGCGACAACCCAGGGGCGGTGCAGGAGCTTTTTGATGATAGGGTAGATGTCTTAACTCCTTCAAATCATGTAAAGTCAGTAGCAATTCGGCCTAGAGACCGAATTAACGATAAAAACCTCACTACGGGGGTGAGATGGACGATTCACAAGCGAATCGACAAGGATTACGACGATTACGATGCGATGGACAGAAGGTTTCCAGTGCAAACCAATGTTGGAACCAATTGTGTTAGTTCCAGCAAGTTTCTGTGTGATGGAGTGTGATGTGGAGAATGAGCCTCGAAGGACTCTAACAGAGGGAGAAAGAGGTTTATACTGGTTCGGGCCTCTCCTGGGAGATAATAACCCTACGTCCAGTTGTGGTGGATTTGGCATGGTATGCCCTAGTATGGAGCAATAGTTCCAGGGTCTCTTGGCCCCTGGAGCCTGTCCCCTGCTACAAGGGCTTGGCCCTGCTTTTATAGGCACGCAGGCCTTAAGGAAAAGACCAAGATACCCTCTACAAGCCCCTAGGCTTATAGGGGTAGACAGGGAAAGAGAGCTAGCTACTGTGCAAAAGTACCAGACAACTTTACAGCTTTACAGACGTGTCAGGCTATGCCAGGCTTTGACCGGCTAAAAGACACACCGAAGGTGGAGGCTGAGGGGAAGGCTTCGAAGTGCACCCCGGAGGGGGGCTTCGAAGCATGCTCCGGAAGGCGGCCTCCGAACTGGGCTCCGGAGGGCGGCCTTCGGACTTGGCTCCCGGAGGGCGGCCTCCGAACTGGGCTCCGGAGGGCGGCCTCCGAACTGGGCTCCGGAGGGCAGCCTCCGGACTTTGCTCCCGGAGGGCGGCCTCCGGACTTTGGGCTCCGAGCCGGACCACTCGATCTGAGGGCTCCGAAGCTACAGGCCCCAAAAGGCACCTTGGGACCTGAAAACAACACTTAGAGAGAAAACAGGCTCCGACAGTGCTGGGCTCTGGGCCGAAGGCTGTCGGAGGCTGACGTCATTTGGCCCCCTGTTCAAGGGAAATATATTCCCCAACAGTAGCCCCTCGCGTGTAGGCCTTCGGGACGAAGGGGTGCACGCGCCCTTAGGGACAAATGACCTGAAAACACATCTTCGGAGAAACATACCTTCGGAGCCTGGACCGAAGGTGACCTCGATACCCGGGGGTAATGAACGCCCGCGCTAGTTGCCAGAACGGCCTCGGGGAGCCCGAATGGCTCCGCAACGGTCAAAAAAGTTACCGTTACCTTACTTTGGGCCGATTCGCCTTCGCTGGAGGCCCACCTGGCGGTGGGTTCGGCCCACGACGGTTGAAATTCTTACCGCGCCTATAATAGGGGCTTACCGCGTGCGGCTTCGGCACACCTCATTCGCTTCCTTCTCGTTGCCTTGCAACCTTCGCTCTCTTCTTCTTCTTAGCTTCGCTAGCTCTCGACCTTCGCTAATTTTAGCCCCTCGTGTCGAAGTCCCATTAACATGCCAAAGAAGGCGATGGCGAAGCCTCTGGCCTTGGGCTCGAGCTCGGGCTCCGCCCAGGTGCAGGCAGCGGCGGCTGCGGCGGCGAAGACTGCGCCTAGGCGGCTGGGGCCGAGGGACCTTCGGACGCCCTCCGACAAGTTTGAGTAGACCTTGGAGATGAGGGCCTCGATCTCCACGGAGGAGTCGGTCCGGAGGGCCTGCGGAGGGAAGATTGCAGCGAAGATCCAGCTTCGGGTCCCGGAGAAGTCGGAGGCTGAGCCGAGGCCTCGCGCTGATGAGGTGGTGGTGTTCGAGGCCTTCTTCGAAGCCGGCCTTGGACTGCCTGCAGTGGGGATGCTGAGCGAAGTCCTCAAGGCTTACAACCTCGAGCTCCCTCAGCTTTCGCCCAACGCAGTGGCGAGGTTAGCTGTCTTTGAGTGGGCCATGAGGGCCAAGGGCTGCGAGGGCCGCGCGGACGTCTTCGTCGCCCTCCATGATGCCAACTGCAACCGAAGCCGAGGGAGGGGGACAGACCGCGTCAAGAGGGCGCTGGCCTTCGGCAGCGCCAACTTCCAGCTCCGAAGGAGTACCAAGACGCCTTCCCGGCGAGGGCCGTAAACAACAAGTGGTACTCGAGGTGGGACCAAGAGTGGTTCTACGCCTCCGTCGGCGCGAACTCCCCCCTTCGGAGTACCAACGCCCACATCTTGTACCGACGCAAAGGGGTGGTGAAGACCAGCGAAGACATCCTTCGCTCGAGGATCTTGCTTGCTCCGGTGAGTGGCGGCGAAGATGAGTATGAGAGACCTCGCGGAGGAGTTTATCACACTCCGGCTCAGCCCCCTCGCGCGCTCCTGGCCGGAGGGGCTCTTTTAGGCTTCGGGTCGAGGTGAACTTAGCAAGTTGGCCTTCGACCGCTTCTGTAAGGCTTCGCAATCTCCTTGCTTTTAATACTTCGTAGATTTTCACTTCTAACTCAAACTTTTCATGAAGCCGACCTTGAAATGAGGACCCCGGAGGAGGCCATCGCGGCGGCGGATCGAGTCGTTGGGACTCCGACCCCCGAGGAGCAGACCCAGCGTCTCGCGCTGGTGGGGTCCTGGGAGCGCTGGAACAGAGTATGGACCGCGCTCGACCTCGGAGGGCTCCCTGCTCTGCCGAACTTCACCCACCTGACTACCTCGTCGGCCAGAGCCAAGAGGAAGAGGGGGGACGAGGACGAACCGGATGCTTCGGGGCTTCGGCCGGAGGTCCCCGCGGCCGGAGTTTCCAACTCGGGGGAGGTTGCGGCGAAGCCCACAGCCACTCTGACCCCCAAGAAGGCAGTGAAGCCCCTGGCGGCGAGGCCTTCGGCGGCGGAGGCCGACGCGCACACCCCGACCGCCAAGGAGGCCACGGATGCTCCGGCGGAACCAACTTCGGGCGCGGAAGTGGATGCGCCAGCTTCGCAGCGAAGGAGCTGGAGGACACACTTAGCGCCAACTTCCTTCCAAGAAATCTCCGACGAAGGTAAACCCTTTTTGCATGCTTCTCTTCGATATGCGGATTTTGACTTGGCTCCCTGCAGAGGATGAAGATGATGCGAGGCCCGCTGTGGCGAAGCCGGTAGGCGAAGGTGTATCGGAGCCTGCCGAGGCGAAGCCCACGGAAGCTTCGAGCAGCAGCGGCAGCGATTCGGAGTCCGAGAGTACTTCATCCAACGACGAAGGCAGCGGAGGCCTCGAGGTCCCTCGAGGCGAAGAAGATGTGGACGTGGTGGGCTTGAGCCCTGCCTCGCCGAAGCCCGCGGAGGCGACCGTGGCCGTGATTCACCCTTTCAAGCCGAGGGAGGGCGTGACGGCGGCGGCGATCCACGGTTTCCGCGAGGCTTGCGCTTCTGCGGAGGGGGGAATTTGGTGGCCCAACTTAGCCACCTGGACCCCACGGATCTCTTCGTCAGCTCGAACGAAGTCCTCGTGCGGGTGAGCGAAGCCCCTTGCAGCCTCGAACTATACTTTATCCCTTGGCTAATGTCTTGTTGAATTTCTGCAGGCCTTCGCACTGAACGCAGCAGCTTCGACTGCTGCCGACAGGCGGATGAAGCGCCTCGCAGAGGAGAAGGAGGCCCTTCGCCGCGAGGGTCTCGGAGGAAGCCGAGAAACGGAGTCGGGCCGAGGCTTCGGCTGCTGAGGCGAAGGAAGCTAAGGAAGCTTTGGCCTCGGAGACGGCTCGGCTCCGCGCGGAGCTCCAGGCTTCGAAGGATGCCGAGGCCCGACAGGCGAAGGAGAACGAGGAGCTCCGCCAACGGGCTCAGGATCTTGAGAGCTTCGTCGTGGCCAATCTTGGCGAAGCCACTCAGAGCTTGACCGAGGTCCTTGAGAAAATAGGGACCGAGTGCCGGGCTCCAGTTTTTGGCGATCAGGACCCGATTGGGGACCGCGCTGACTTCTTGAAGACTGCGGCTTCGATAGCGGAGGAAGCGTTGACGGGCTTCGCCCTTATGGCCGGTCGCGTCGCGGGCCAAGGGGTGTTGCAGATGCTCCACGCCGCGGGGTGTGACCACCTTCGGGCGGCAATCTCCGTGACCCCAGTGGCCTTCGGGGGTCCGCACTTGGTGACGCCTCTGGCCGAAGTTCGCGGAGCCTGGCGGCGGCTGCAGGAACCCTGGAAGGAGCAAGGCTGCGAAGCAGTCCTCGACCTCCAGAAGGCCCTTCGACACCGTCGAGCCAAAGCGCCTGCTGCGCCTGATCAGCCTTCGACTTCGGCACCTCCGCCTCCGAAGGTGTAGATCTCCTCAGGCCTTTTGTAATACTTAGCTGCAGGCTTGTAAAAACTCTATCAGCTTATTAATATGAATGCGGGGTTTTTTATACCTGCCCAGGCTCAGACTCCGAGCGTAGACCTCGAAGTCCTCGAGGGCTCTGAAGAGCTTCAATAGCTGTGGGCGATCCTCGAAGTAGCTAGGTCCGAAGGCCCCCCTCGGTTTAAGCTTCTGCGGGGGCCTAGCGGCGAAGCCATCTCCGAAGTAGCTCAGGATTTACTAGCCGCTGTGAAGACGGAGTCCCTTCAGGGCCCTTTGTCTTTGCCTTCGCGAACGGCCTTAGCAGGCGACGAAGCCCTAGATTTTTCTGCCTTCGATACAGCACCACCTGCTTCGCTAACTTGGAGCGACCTGCAAGGTGGAAGACGAAGCCTATGGGCTTCGGAGCCTGGACGGGCTGGTCGAGGGAGAGCGGGCTCCGACGAGGCAACGTCCAGCCGAGGTGGCCCTGGCCGAAAAAGGGGCAAGCGAGGGTTGGGGCCTCGCACACGGTTCTTCTTAGGTTTAGATACAGACTATACGTAGTTTTGCTTTCGAAGTATGTTTGTAACACACTTCTCAATATACAATGAATGGAGTTTGTTATATTTGCATACTTCGTCTGTATGCTTCGCATTGTTTGGCTTCGAATGTTTTAGCTTGTCACGCTCGTACTGCGTATTACTTTCGCACACCTCGCATACATGCTTCCCCCCCTTTGCTCGTGGCAGCTAGGGACTTAGCCGTTGCTGGTGCGGGCAAGAAATAAAAGATGCGAAGGGTGCGCCTTTCGGCGGCTTCGACGGATGAGATTTTATTTAAGCGAAGGCCTCTTTTGGGCTTCGAATGCTTTAATTTGGTGCGAAGCAAGGCTTCGGCTGCTCGAAATTTCACTGGGCGAAGGCCTCTTTTGCGCTTCGAACGTGCTAACTTGGTGCGAAGCAAGGCTTTGGCTCAACCAAGCTTAGCGAGGCATGCTTCGGCATGCTAGGATTTGGATGCTGTGCGTGAGCGAGGCTCTGAAACGCGCTTAGATTTTAGCGAAGTAAGACTTCGAGACGCTTAGGCGTATAGTATATGAGCACGCGAAGCCAGGCTTCGGAGCGTGTTTGGATAATGAAGCAAGGCTTCGGAACTTGGTCCTGTAATGAGAAGGATATTTGGTGTGGATTCACCGAACCTGTGATAGTGTGAGCCACCTTCGACTCTGAGCCACCTTCGACTCTGGGTCACCTTCGACCCTGGGATGCTTCGGGTGCGGAGCCCGGAATCCCTGGACGCGTCGGGCCAGTGGCCCGGAGTCCTTTTAGCCCACTGCTACGGGCCCGGAGGCACTGTGTAGCCTTCGGAGGGGTACTCCGGATTTTATAAAGCGAAGCAAGGCTTCGTATTTTAAACAAGTGAAGCGAGGCTTCAAGTTTTTGACAAGGCGAAGCATGGCTACGGTTTTTGGTAAGGCGAAGCATGGCTTCGGTTTTTCAATAAGATGGAGCAAAAGTTTGCATTCAAAGGCGAAGCAGGGCTTCGACTTTAAGGCGAAGCAGGGCTTCTGCTTTAAGGCGAAGCAGGGCTTCGAATTTATATTAATGTAATTGCAGATTGGTGTATTGAAGTAAGGCTTCGGGCCGTACATACCTTGTAGCCCTTGGGGCTTTGGCAGCCTTTGAAACGTGGAGCGGAGCCCCTTGCAGGAGAGAGAGCTCCGGTATGTGAAGGATGGAGGAAGGCGAAGGTGGCCTTCGAGCTGCCCCCGAAGCCCCTTGCCAGAGGGTGCGCGAAGCAAGAAAGCCTCGAAGCTCCCCCCTCAGGCGCACTTCGGGTTGCAGGCAGTGGTAGAAAACTTAGCTTCTAGGACTAAGGTCCCCACGGACGGCGCCAACTGTTGGAACAATTGTGTTAGTTCCAGCAGGTTTCTGTGTGATGGAGTGTGATGTGGAGAATGAGCCTCGAAGGACTCTAACAGAGGGAGAAAGAGGTTTATACTGGTTCGGGCCTCTCCTGGGAGATAATAACCCTACGTCCAGTTGTGGTGGATTTGACATGGTATGCCCTAGTATGGAGCAATAGTTCCAGGGTCTCTTGGCCGCCTGGAGCCTGTCCCCTGCTACAAGGGCTTGGCCCTTCTTTTATAGGCACGCAGGCCTTAAGGAAAAGACCAAGATACCCTCTACAAGCCCCTAGGCTATAGGGGTAGACAGGGAAAGAGAGCTAGCTACTGTGCAAAAGTACCAGACAACTTTACAGCTTTACAGACGTGTCAGGCTATGCCAGGCTTTGACCGGCTAAAATACACACCGAAGGTGGAGGCTGAGGGGAAGGCTTCGAAGTGCACCCCGGAGGGGGGCTTCGAAGCATGCTCCGGAAGGCGGCCTCCGAACTGGCTCCCGGAGGCGGCCTCCGGACTGGCTCCCGGAGGGCGGCCTCCGAACTGGGCTCCGGAGGGCGGCCTCCGGACTTTGCTCCTGGAGGGCGGCCTCCGGACTTTGGGCTCCGAGCCGAACCCCTCGATCTGAGGGCTCCGAAGCTACAGGCCCCGAAAGGCACCTTGGGACCTGAAAACAACACTTAGAGAGAAAACAGGCTCCGACAGTGCTGGGCTCTGGGCCGAAGGCTGTCGGAGGCTGACATCATTTGGCCCCCTGTTCAAGGGAAATATATTCCCCCAACAACCAACAAATACATGCTATGGGTAAAACTAGGGGAAAAAGGTAATAGATTGAAAAAAGAATGATTCTACGGGGAGTAGATTAGATTGGATTGGAGTCCCCTTTTGAATCGGCCATGCCCCTATATTTATAGGGGGTGTTCTTGTCATTCCTGGGATTAATTTTTAGTTTAGATTGATTACGGTATGTGAGAAATCAAGGGTGATTTCGGTCTGGATGATGAGTGATTGATAAGGATGAGCATCTGAGCGGATGAGTGGTTGAGAGTGGGTTGAGTGCATCGAGGGTTTCGATGTGGAATGGAGGTTTGGCTACCGAGGGTTTCGACGGTGCGTCGCGTTCTTGTTTTGGCTTGTCTTGTTTGTGCAGGGAGGAGATGTTGATCGACTGTCGACGGCGGGTGATCGAGGGTCGAGCGGGGAGCTTGATGCCGGAGGATCAGGGAGGCCGGGCGAAGTTGGAGAAGATCTCAAGAGTGCACGAAGAGACGAAGTGAGACTTGGATGGACGGCTGACTGCGACGGCGTGACGACCGGGTTTGCGAGAGGGAGGCCAGGACAAGCATTCCGGCGGCTCGAGGGGATCGAGAGCGGAAGTGGTTTGCTAGTGCTCAGAGTCGCGAAGCGGTGTCACGAGTCGAAGGGATGAGAGGCTCTGTCGGTTTTTGCTAAAAACCGTCGAAATGTTTATTGTTTTTGTTAATTCAATAAATAGGTGTCTAGTATTAGTTTAAATTTTTAGTTTTGTAGTGTAACCTCTTGGTATAATTTTTAGAGTGGTTTTACTCTGAAATTATATTAAAAGGAGAGTCAATTTGTAATTTTACTTTTAGTTTTTATAGGGTAATTTTCAGAATTATTAAATCTGAAATTACTAAGGGTGTATGTGTCAAATGGGGGCTTCTAGAAGAAGAGTTGGTAGGATATTATCCCTCCCATGTTGGCTGAACCATTTGAGGACTTGGAGACAAATTTTGAAATGAAAAATTGAAGAGAAAACTCAGTTTTGAATCATATTGGACAATGAACAGTGCTAAAGGGAGAATTTTTGGATCTGCACAGTGTTTTCGAAAACACTGTTCCTGGTAAGTTTTACTCCCAGCACTGAGTTTACTTTGTGGCTGTGATAACTTTGAGCTGTGTTTTCTGGAGAATTCAGTGCAGAACTTGTGTGAGATGTCCAAGTAACTTTTATTGTGCATAAATTGAATGATTCATTTTTGAAAGTTGCAAAGGATTTCTGTGATGTCTTCATATTTATTTTGCATCTCAAAGTAGGTACCACAGTTCTAAAAACTGATTCTGGAAAAGTGGTTCAGTTTTGATTTTGCTCCTCTCATGTTTGATGAAATGTTTCATCAAGTGTTCATCAATATTTTGGCTGATCATTGAAGTGTTTATTGAGTTAGTTCATGGTAGGAAGATGGAGAACAAAAATTTTTGCTATGCTTTTCAATCATAGACACTAGAGGAAACTTTGTGAGGAGATTTCTTGACTCAGTTCTGAAACTCTGTTCAGCACATGAAAATCCTGAGTTCAGTTCTGAATCAAAGGAGTGCAGCACAAACAAACATCTGTTTTCAGTTGTGTGCAACATTTATTGAACACCTATCAAATCTGAAACACCCTGTGTTGAAATACAAATTTATTCCAATGTTGAACCTAGAAAGTTGAACTCTGTTTTCAATTGTGTACATGTTCTTGTTCTGTTGTCAGTCAAGCTACAGTAAATATGTGTGGGTGAAAAATTCTGTAATCTGGTTGGAGTTGGCTGACTTGTAGTGAACCTATAGTTTGAAATATGTTTAATATTGTTTTATATAGAATCTGAATTGAGTATTCTTCTATGTTATGTTTTACATATTCAGTTTAAATGCTTGAGCTATTTTTGGTGAGGTGAAGGTTCTATTGTCGGTACTGCTACAGTATTGCAGTGTTGGGTACATTACAAGAAATCTGAAATTGCTGTGAAGCATTTTGAAGTTTCAAAATCTAGCCTTCTTGACACGTGTGAACAATTGTGTGCTGATCTAAAACTAAATTGAAATTGAGTTTTACAATCTGAACCATAATATGACAAATGCACCTTGTTGAAGTAACCTTTACTATTCATCGTACGAAAAAATTCAGAAGTGCATGAATTTCAATTGTGATTGATTTGAAACAAGCTGATTCATTTCTACAAACATGAATTGATCGTTTGTGTGAGTAGTTTGATATTGGTTGATTAAAAATCTTGAAACAAAGCTGTTTTTGGGTTTTTGAATTTGTTTGAGATCAAATTTGTGCTGATTGGTTTAAATCTTGATTTTGAGTGTTTAGAGGTGCGTTGGGTGATTTGAGTAGGCCATCACCTTCGAAAGAAAGTGTCGAGGCGCCTATTCACCCCCCTCTAGTTGCCATTCTGATCCCACAATTGGTATCAATGCCGGTTTGATCACGAGTTGACCTTAACAGGTTGTGATCCTTGTTTTGACGGCATGGAGAGGAACACCAAGATCCCGATGTTTGATGGTTGAGACTATGCCTATTGGAATGTGGGCATGGAGGCTTTTTTTCTTAGCCAAGGAAGTGCGATATGGGACATTATTGCATCCCAGTATGCGATTCCTGAAACTTGTACCTCAGAGACTGAGAAGGCTCAATATGAATGTAATAGCAAGGCTAGAAACATTCTTTTTATCAGTCTGAGTTGCAACGAGTTCGACAGGGTCCAGCACCTTCGTACTGCTCGAGAGATTGGTTGACCTTAAGTACTTTTCATGAGGGCACATCGCAGATTAAGGCTAGGAGGCAGATCACGTATAATCAAGAATACCAAATGTTCGTGCAAGGCACTGGCGAATCTGTTGATGCTTTGTTTGTTCGCTTTGATAGAATTGTTAGTAACTTGCGCTCCACTAGGACGCTAGCTTACTCTGATCATGAACTAGCGATCAAACTTCTCTATTCTCTAGATCATAGCATATGGGAAGTTAAGATCTCAAGCATTGAAGAGTCTGCGAGTTTTGATACTTTGACATGCGATGAACTCTTCAGTAAGCTTAAGTCCACCGAGATCGCCAAGGCATCTCGTTCTGGGATTGGGAGCTCGTTGCCACAATCCATGGCACTAGTTTCCGGTTCCGATAGTGGCACCTCATCTAGAGGTAATTCATCAGGTGTTTCTGGAGCTTGTGTTTTCTCTGGTGCTTTTGACTTGTCCTCCCTTGTCTTTATCACAAAGAACAAGTGGATGCTTTAGATGATGAGGAGCTAGCTCTCATTGTCAGGAAGTTCACTCGCTTTTACAATGATAGACGAGACCAAAGGAGAGGAGGGTTACAGGGGTGTTTTGAATGTGGAGATACGTCTCACATAAAAGCAAATTGACCTAAACTGAAAATTAAAAATGAAAATGAGCACAAGCACCAAAAATGGAACAAGAAACCCTATTTCAGAGGAAAGCGAGGAAAATTGGCTAAGAGAGTAGCCAGAGCTTTTGTGGCCGCCCTCAGTGACATCAACAACACGTCAAGTGAGGAGCCAAGATCAGAGGAAGAGAAGCCTCCCAAGAAAGAGAAGAAGGAGAAGAAGGCAGTGGACCTCACCGACCTTTGTGTGAGTCATGTCTTACTGTTATGAATGAGCTTGCTCAGCTGTGTTTTATACATGCTCAAACTATTGAAAAACTTGAATTAACTGAAAAGACGCTTTTGTTGGTGGAGTCTAGTCCTGCGGTCATTAACGAATGCCTGGACTGTCCTTTGCTTGTTGAGAGCATCAATTTGAGAGATAAACATGTTGATGAACTTAAGGCTAGATTGGAGAGTGCTGAGTGTTCTAAGGATGTCCAGCCGGCGTGTCCCACCTGCATCACCCTTAAGGACCAACTCAGCTTTGCTAGAGAGCAAGCGGAAAAATTGAAATGTGAGAATGACTACCTTCTCTCCGTTGTGGAAAATGCACTGAAGGAAATGGTAGGATGGACCTGCTTTTGGCTAAAACCAAAATGTGTGCTGACAAGGTAGTGATAGCTCTTGGGTTGGGTTATGAGAGAACCACTCCAAATACTTTGAGCGAAGCTATGTTCACTCCTCCAACTACCCTTGAGAAAGAGAGAGCCCAGTTAGACACCGATAAAAAGCCAAGAATCCTACCCAACCGACAAAGAAAGCTCTTCGTGCTTCATATGAACCTCCTCAGCCAAAACCCAAGAAAACTATGAGATTTTCTGCCTGAGACCCATACCCACACACCCAAGAAAGTGTATCATTGTTCTTATTGTCATCAGGTGGGTCATTTGGTTGGGTTTTGCTTTCGTCGTATCAGGGATCAGTGACGATCTTTTGCTATGAGCTTTCAGAACATGCATTACCCATCTTTAGGTATGCATGAGTCTGCTTTTCTGTAACACCCCAAATTTTCAAAGGAATAAAAATATCATTTAATCTATTTTCCTGAAATTAATTATTTTGGAAATACCTTTAATGCCCTCTTTAAACTTTTGAACTAGAACCTAGATGAAATGACCAAACCAGAGCTAGAAAATTTTGTGAATGACCCCAAGACCAAAAGATATTTTTGAGAATTTTTACAAATTTTTATCAACCTTGGAAGTAGCCCAAATATTTTAATCCATTTTCTGTAATTATTTTTATTCGGAAAAGTATTTAAACAGTAACGGGCCCTCCCCCTCCTTTTCTCTCTCTCCCGGCCGGCCCAACCCGTTATCCCCGCGTGCCCCATACTGACCAATGGACCCCACCAGTCAGTGACTCCCTCTCTCTTCGCGCGCATACCCGACACCCCCGGCCCCACCTGTCAGCGCCAACCGATCTCTCTCTCGGCCGATGCCCCGACCCCACCCGTCAGCCACCGCACTCGTGCGTTCGTGCCCGCTGACCGCCTTGGCCCACCTGTCAGACCCGTCTTCCCCGTGGGATCCGTCCCCAAATCCCCCCTCGCCGGCCGAAGCCCTAACCCCGCCTCGGATCCGCCCCCGCTGGCCCCGTCGCTTAATTTGTCGCCGACATTGAATTCCTCACGTCATCGCCCCAGAACCATCGTCCACATGCATGGAAAGAGGCTCGCCGGTGTTGAAGCGCTTTTATTCTCGGCCTCCCTCGATTGCGCCCCCCTCTGCCCCCGTCGGTGACCCTATTTAAGCCCCTTGGCACCCCGCACCCCCCTCGCTTGCAATTGCACTGAACCCGACCAAAACGCCCGTGACGCTCACTTAAACACCCCACCGCCGCCCGCACTCTGGTCACCGCTCACCGTCGCCGGTGAACTCCTCCGTCCTCACCGACCACACCATTGTGACCACAAGGACCTCACCGACCTCGGCCACCCCTCCGCCGACGACGAACCCCGCCGGAACACCATCGCCGACGAGGAACCCGAACCACTCCGCCGTCTACCCTCACCGCCGACTGCGCTCCATCAACCTCTCGCCTCGCCTAAGGTATCCCCGTGTTCCCCTTAGCGTCCTCTTTCCGTTTCTAGGCTTAGCTAGGACCGCCGCTACTTGCCGTGGCCTCTGGCCCGCTCACCGTCGCTGGAGAAGACGACCGGCACGGGTCGAGTACCCGTGCCATGTCGGATTCGATCCTAGCCATGCGATCGTGATCGGACGACGCCGGTATTATCACATGCGCGATTTAATCCACACCGTTGGATCTGATCGAAGCGGTACGTTTTAATCCCGTGCGTCCGTTAGTTTTTAACTCCCGCATCGCATCTGGTCCGTCCATCACGTAACGGTTCGGCGTTTTAATTGTGGCCGTCCGTGATAACTTAACTCCCCCGCCTCGCCCGTGACTGCCCGATCGCGATCCAACGGTGGATCACGATCCAGCGCACGTGCAACGTGTGCGGGTTCACCGTGAGCCTGGCTCACCGTGGACCCGAGACTGTTTTGGGATTGAATTTAAATTCCAGAAATGATTTTAAACTTCTAAAATTCATATCTTGCGCATTTTAACTTCAAAAATTACCATTTCAATTTCAGAAAATTTGTAATTTTATTCT
Organism: Zizania palustris; assembly: GCA_019279435.1. Lineage (NCBI taxonomy): Eukaryota > Viridiplantae > Streptophyta > Magnoliopsida > Poales > Poaceae > Zizania > Zizania palustris. Next base: position 99,946,325 of record JAAALK010000080.1, read on the forward strand.
CTACATGTTCATACAATAAAAACAGTATGTTTACATTGGATATTTCATGTTTATTTAATAAAGTATCCAAATGCTCTTTAAGGAAAATTATAAATTCAATTATTTTATTGAATTGGTTAGAAAACTTAAAATAAAATTGTTCACACTCTCATCTCTTTATTAAAGGACTATATCTCATTATAGCTCATTTTAAATTATTCATAAAATGAATTTCATAAACTTATCAACTTGGTTTTCTTTAAATTGACCCAATCCAAACCTGTATGCTTGTTATGTGGTTTTAGATTGTTTAATTGAATATCGTAATTATTTTATTTTATTTATATTGGGAAGACTACGACGCCGCCGAGGAGCCGTAGTACTTCCCGGAAGTTCCTCCCTCCCCTTTCGCTGAACAAGGCAAGTCACCAAACCAATCTTTTGAGCATATTGAACCCATGTTTTACTAAACTATCGCTAAAACACATAGGATATACATGCATTAGTCAAATGAAACCCTTACAATATATTTATTAGGATCCCCCGACCTTGATGTGCAACCCAAGCCATGCTATCTAGCCTAAACTCTTTGTCACCATATGATTAGTATTATTATCTAGTGTCCAATGCATCGACACAATTGCTATAGGATTAAAAATGAGTCGTAGCAACTTGATTCTACTATACGATCCCCGTTATCCTTATCTTTGGAATTCTGTTGGTGATAGAGTTTTGGTTGTGAGTGTATGCATGGTCGGTTCCGGGTGCAAGCTAGGGCATTGATCGGTAGCACCCGAGGCACTATAAGGACCGGTCTGAGGGATCCGTTGCAATACACTTCCGTACTAACCACAAGTCTAATGGGTAAGTCCTAACTAAGGTATGGAGTGTTCCAACCGAGGCCACCACTTGGAGATGGGTCAAGCAGCACCTGCGGGTGGCTTGTACCGACGTGGCGCAAAAGGGGGTGCGACGTTAGCCGGGATGGGGCCCGGCGCGCCGGCAAAACCTAGAGCGAGTGGTTATCGCTTGGAGCATTTCATGCTAAAGTTTTGGCACGAGTTCCCGTGGTATGGGTCATCTTGTTACACTTTGGTGTTTGGGATGAGTGCGTGCCTTGTGGGTACAGTAGTACATCTCTGATCAGAGTCATAAATCTTTTCGAAAAGCCGAGCCCACGGTCAAGGGCGGGTTGCGTGACATCCCATAGTTAGTTTACTTTTAATATGTATGTGCATGATGGTTTGACATGTAAGGACTGTTGCGTGAGGAGGACGTACTCCTCGAGTTAGATGGTATTATTGATGTTCATGTTTATTATTCTGCATGATAAAATTTGACTACACTCAATGCAATAACTGAAAATGTACTTTTCCGCACTTTTAGCCATTATCCTTCCTTTGCTATTATCTTTCATTATTACTTGCATTTGCGGTGGCTTGTTGAGTACTCTTTGTACTCATACCCGTTGGACACACCATTCATAGGATGCCTACTACGAGGATGGTCTGGAGTAGCGACCCAGTCAAGAAGAAGATCCTGAAGAGGGCGTTCGTCATGCTTTTAATTATTTATTTTATGTATACTGTTATGTAATAATTGTGGTCTGCGTACCACGGATGATTGCTCATATGTACGTGTCGCATGATGAACCTCTTGTATTATTGTTTTTCTTTGGAAATTCAATAATGTTCTGATTTGTTAAATCGGGTCGTCACATTTTCGCTCTCATCCTGATTTTGAGGCTCCACATGGTTTGAGAGTGATTTTGCCCCTCGTGTTGTACACCATGCTTCATATGGTGATAGATCATGTGTAAGAGGCTTTGATGCTCGACAAGTTGGGAGACCTCATCAATTTCCAGGTTCGCGCTTTATTGCTAGACCACACACTTTTTATCATGGTTTATCTCCTATGCATGGTCAGTCTACTATTTTTCCTGGTTCTCGAGTTTTGCGCTACTGGATTCCAAAACAATTTTTATCTCACTCTCTCACTGAGCATCCGAGAGATACTAGCATGTTTTGAGGGGGAGCTGTGTCGCATGGCATGAGCTTCTGTCATATGATTAATTGCTTTTACAAGTACATGCTTAGTTATGCCTTTGTAGTATTGTCGTTAATACTATTGACTATACTTGGCATGATTTCATCTGATAATTGTCATGAGTATGACTTTTATTTGTGAAAATTTGAAAATTGTCACTGCTTAGTCTAGAAACTAGCTTGGATGGGTTGAGTGCTTTTGCTATCTTTTACACACCTGATAGTTAGGTCCTTGTTACTCGTATGCTAATACACAACTTGATTTCATCAAAATTGAATGAAAATGAAAATGAATGAAAATGAAAATGAATGAAAATGAAAATGAAATGAAAAATGAATGATATTCATGCTGTTGTGTGCTAAAATTGAAAAGATCCAGGTGGGTTTGCTTTGTCGCACTATTTTGTTCTAGACTGCTTACCATAGCACTTTGGTAAGAACCGGGACGTTGTAGTGTTTGCCGAGACCATTGCTTTAAGATTCTAATGGTTTCAACCTAGGCTTAGCATGGTCTGTTAGCATAAGGTTGACATGCAAATAACCCCTGGCACAAAAATGAAAAATTTAAAATTTATTGCATATCATGTTTGTTGAAGCACCTTGAAGTGGGATACGCTTATCTAGTGTGTGCTTGTTTAGCTTTTGCATCTATTGCCTTGACATGTCTAGTATACTAGTCTGAGTGGTGATGCTTTTATTTGTTAAAACCTGAAAATGCTTGCTCATGCCTTTTTGTTTAGATGATATACATATGAGGATGTCATAGAATACTTTTAGATGATATTCAAGGTGAATACTTGTTTGTACTGTAATTGCAGCTGCTCATGTCTCAGAATCTCACATCTCTGCTTTACCCTCTTTTCCCTCTCTGCATCTTTTTATCTCCTTGATGCCTGCATTGTCAAAGGGGGAGAAATGATCGACATGATGCTTTGGCTTTTGGATTGTTTGGTTAAGGGGGAGCTGGCTTTCATGTTGAAATGCTTTTGATGCGATGCGCTATTGATGCTTTTGCTTTTGCTTTGCCTTGCATAAGTTTTTTGCCCAAGTAGGGAGATCTTTTACCAAGTGACATATTTTGCTATGTTGTGAGTTTTTATGGTCACTTGTGCGCGTAACTTGCTATCTCATCATGTCTTTGCTTTGGCATTGTCAATGCACTCATCAAGGGGGAGATTGAGAAACCAAGAGTGGTTTTGGTCTAGATGATGAGTGATTGACAAGGATGAGCGTCTGAACGGATGAGTGGTTGAGAGTGGGTTGAGTGCATTGAGGGTTTCGATGTGGAATGGAGGTTTGGCTGCCAAGGGTTTCGGCGGTGCGTCGCGTTCTTGTTTTGGCTTTTCTGTTTGTGCAGGGATGAGATGCTGACCGACTATCGACGGCAGGTGTCGAGGCTCGAGCGGGGATCTTGATGCCGAAGGATCAGGGAGGCCGGGCGAAGTTGGAGAAGATCTCAAGAGTGCACGAAGAGACGGAGTGACACTTGGACGGACGGCTGACTGCGACGGCGTGACAAACGGGTTTGCGAGAGGGAGGCCAGGACAAGCATTTCGGCGGCTCGAGGGGATCGAGAGCGGAAGTGGTTTGCTGGTGCTCGGAGTCGCGAAGCGGTGTCACGAGTCGAAGGGCTGAGAGGCTTTGTCGTGTAACCTCTTGGTATAATTTTTAGAGTGATTTTACTCTGAAATTATATTAAAAGGAGAGTCAATTTGTAATTTTACTTTTAGTTTTATAGGATAATTTTCAGAATTGTTAAATCTGAAATTACTAAGGGTCTATGTGTCAAATGAGGGCTTCTAGAAGAGGAGTTGGTAGGATATTATCCCCCCATATTGGGGGAACCATTTGAGGACTTGGAGACAAATTTTGCAATGAAAAATTGAAGAAAAAACTCAGTTTACTCTGTTCCTGTTCCTGGTAAGTATTGCTCCTAGCGCTGAGTTTACTTTGTGGCTGTGATCACTTTTGAGCTGCATTTTCTGGAGAATCCAGTGCAGAACTTGTGTGAGATGTCCAAGTAACGTTTGTTTTGCATGAATTGAATGATCCATTTGTGAAAGTTTCAAAGGATTTCTACGATGTATTTGTATTTTTTTTGCTGCTCAAAGTAGGCACCACAGTTCTAAAAACTGATTCTGGAAAAGTGATTCAGTTTTGATTTTGCTCCTCTCATGTTTGATGAAATGTTTCATCAAGTGTTTATCAATATTTTGGCTGTTCATTGAAGTGTTTATTGAGTGAGTTCATGGTAGGAAGATGGAGAACAAAAATTTTTGCTAAACTTTTCAATCATAGACATTAAAGGAAACTTTGTGAGGAGATTTCTTGACTTAGTTCTGAAACTCTGTTCAGCACATGAAAATCCTGAGTTCAGTTCTGAATCAAAGGAGTGTTGGTTTTGTTCTTCCACAAATTATTGCTGATCTGTGTCACAAAGTTGTGATCTGAATTTTGTATGTCTGAAAATTTTGCCCAACACTTATCTGCTGTTCTTGATCATAGATCAAACTTGCTGAAGGAATGGAATATCCCAAAGGAGTTGTGTTTGGATAGAAGGGCTTGGAAAGAAGCTATCCACGTGCCCGAACCGTGATTAGGCCTTTTCCCTTTTAGTGCTCTTAAAAGCTTTTCCCCTCCCCTTTCTCTCTCTCTCTCTCTTTTTGGTGACTTCTTGTTGGGTTTCAACTCTAGCCTACCCCAACTTGCTTGGGACTAAAAGGCTTTGTTGATGTTGTTGTTGATGTTGTTATCTGCTGTTCTTGATCATAGATCAAATTTCAAAATGTTCTTGCTGAATCATGAATGTGATGATAAGGTTGGTTTGAGTCTTCTCCTCTGATTGTGTATGTTCTGATCAGGGTTTTCTCTCTTGGTATGACTGAATAGCTTCAGAAACTTATCTGAAATTCTTTGCTTAGGATCAAGTTTGTGTCAAGTGGTGAAACTTCACTCTGTTTGTGTGCTACCAGTTTTACAAATTCAAATCAACTATTCTGAACCTTTTTGATGGCCTTAATCTCTTAAGCTTGATCTGGTTGATATGTGGAATTATTGCTCTATCTCTTAGAACTGAAAGTATCAAGCTAAGTATTTTTGTCAGCACTCTTTTCAGTTTTTAGTTTTGTATCTTTGTCACATCTGTTTTCAAGAGACAAAAACAGCAGTAGTTGATATGAGTTCAGAGCTAAAATCACAAAGAGAGGAATCTGATCTCTTCTTGCATGTGTTTCAAGAAACAAGAGCTTAAATCTGTTTTGTGGTTAAACACTGATCTTAAGTTTCTAGATTGTTTTTGACTGTTTGTTCACTGTTGAGACCAAGTTTCTGATATATTATTTCACATCAAAGTTATGTTCAGCATGTGCTAAAATTAAGAGGAAATCAGGAACTTCATTTGATCTGCATATCTAATCTGTTTTTCATTCAAGTAAGTTTACTCATTGAGAAGAATACAAGTTTTTGCATGAATTTTCAGAAAACTTTTTCAGTTTCAGATTAGGTACAGTAATTACTGTCCTAGTATGTCCTACTGTTTTTGGAGTTCTGTTCAGATATGTTATGATTTTTAGATTGAGTAAAGCACAAACAAACATTTGTTTTCAGTTGTGTGCAACATCTATTGAACACCTATCAAATCTGAAACACCCTATGTTGAAATACAAATATGTTCCAGTGTTGAATCTAGAAAGTTGAACTCTGTTTTCAATTGTGTACATGTTCTTGTTCTGTTATCAGTCAAGCTACAGTAAATATGTGTGGGTGAAAAATTCTGTAATCTGGTTGGAGTTAGCTGACTTGTAGTGAACCTGTAGTTTGAAATATGTTTAATACTGTTTTATACAGAATCTGAATTGAGTATTCTTCTGTGTTATGTTTTACATATTCAGTTTAAATGCTTGAGCTATTTTTGGTGAGGTGAAGGTTCTGTTGTCGGTACTGCTACAGTATTGCAGTGTTGGGTACATTACAAGAAATCTGAAATTGCTGTGAAGCATTTTGAAGTTTCAGAATCTAGCCTTCTTGACAAGTGTGAACAATTGTGTGCTGATCTGAAACTAAATTGAAATTGAGTTTACAATCTGAACCATAATATGACAAATGCACCTTGTTGAAGTAACCTTCACTATTCATCGTACGAAAAATTTCAGAAGTGCATGAATTTTAATTGTGATTGATTTGAAACAAGCTGATTCATTTCTACAAGCTTGAATTGATCGTTTGTGTGAGTAGTTTGATATTGGTTGATTAAAAATCTTGAAAAAAGTTGTTTTTTGGGTTTTTGAATCTGTTTGAGCTCAAATTTGTGCTGATTGGTTTAAATCTTGATTTTGAGTGTTTAGAGGTGTGTTGGGTGATTTGAGTAGGCCATCACCTTCGAAAGAAAGTGTCGAGGCGCCTATTCACCCCCCTCTAGTCGCTATTTCGATCCCACAGTATGAGTCCAAGTAGTTAACAATCAATTAGAGATAAAATACCCCTAGATTTAACTAAATTGGCTCGGACTCGGATTGGGCCGGTCCGACGAGGCCAATATGGCCGGTCTAACCGGGGTACCATGGCCGGTCTAATTGACCTACTATGGCCGGTTGGACCAGCTTGTACCAGGAAAATCATATTTTCGGCCAAAAATACAAATTTTGACATTTTTTACCAATAGTGCCAAATTTTGCTATCATCACATGCCCCCTGCCTTTTGGCATTCATATCTGTCGTGCGACACCTCAAGCATCTTGGCATTCAAGTACTTTTTCAAACACCTTCCATTAAGAGCTCTACGAAAGCACTCTCCTTGCAAAGGCTCTAACAAATATGTATTACCTAGATCGATTTTGACAACCTTAAAGGACCTTCCAACCTAGGTGACCACTTGCCAAACATTGCGCTTTTAGTGCCAAAAGGCAAAATCGTCTTCCAAACCAAGTCACCAATATGAAACAATTTTTCTCTCACATTCTTGTTGTAAGCTCTAGCTATTCTCTGCTTGTCTCTTTCTATTGGCTCTAGAGCTATCAACCTCTTATCGGTCACTTCTTCCAAACTATCTTTCAAGAGAAGTTCATAATCACCAACCGATAAGCCATCTTGTTTAAGCAATCTCAAAGAGCCCAAATTTACCTCTACGGGTAAAATGACTTCTTGTCCATACACCAACTTATATGGACTTACCTTCGTACCACCATGCTTCGCTATCCTGCATGCCCATAATGCCTTAGAAAGCACTTCATGCCATCTTCTAGAAAACTCCTCAATATTTTCTTAATGAGCTTAATTACAACATTATTACTAGACTCGGCCTGACCATTGGCCTGAGCATAGTATGGTGAGGAGTTTATCAACATTATACAATAAGATTCGGCAAAATCTCTTACTTCTTTAGAAACAAATGAAGTACCATGATATGTAGTAAGAGTTTGCGGAATACCGAATTTATGTATAATATGCTTCAAGATGAAATCAATTACCTCATCAAGGTGAAATAATCAGTATCCATCAACACGAACTGATGCCCTTTTGAAGAAGGACGATGAATTTATCTGATGAAGTCCAACCCCAACCTCGGAACGGACATGGCTTGATAATAGGATTAAGAAAAGACACGGGAATAAGATAAATATTACCAAACCTTGACATGCTTTGCATCCTCTATAGTACTTGAAACAATCTTTAGTATTCATCGACAAATAAAAACCTACGCTCTTGAGCATCCAATTCATCTTCTGGGCCAACTGATGAGTGTCGCAAAGTCCTTTATGAATACCTCCTATATCATCTTTAGAATGATCAACATTCAAACATTTCAAAAGAACTCCATCAATCGTTTGGTGATACAACACATCATCGAGCAACACGAATTTAAACACTTGTCGCTGAACTTTATGATCAACTCTCTAGCTAGGATCCTTCAAATATTGAATAATTGGAATTCTCCAATCATCCTTGTGACTTCCGAAATCCCCTATTGCATTATCAACTGAATCGACATCTAATACTAAAAACTCATCCTACCCCCCGACTCCTAGCCGATCCTAACACGGTGCGGTCAGACCGACCACAGTAGATTGGTCGGACCGGCCATTGGTGGATAGCTAGCAAGGGGCAGTCAGACTGGCCTAGCATGGCTGGTCAGACCGACTAGGTCCCTATAGTCAGACTGGCCAACCAGAGCATGTCAAACCGAGGTAGTCTGACAACCCGTGTGGCGCAGCTTTCTCAAACACCATCTCTTCTTGCGCAAAAATTACTTCTTTTGATTTGATAGCCAGATGCTTGTTGAGCCAAATTATTTGCTAATGAGTTGGCTTCCATGTACACATGAGAAATCTCGAAATTATCCAGAGTACTTACTATGTCCAAGCACTTATCCAAGTAGCTATTCAAAATACCATTAAAACATTGTGTGTCCTTAGCTACTTACTTCACCACTAACAGTTAATCACCATATGCATGTGTTGGGAATTGGGGAAGCTATGCTAGCCTACAAATTCAAAAATTTCACCCCAAACCCCAAGAACCATGTGCGTGAGAGATCATGAATCGTTACCTTCTAACGCGAGACGCGCTAAGTGCAGTCGAAGAAGATGTTGGGGAAGCACGTCCTCGCTTATCCTCGCCTCACTCCGGTCGTTCCCCGGTGATCCAATCAATGAAGACGACGATGTTCATGTGAAGAAGCCCATGAACGCTGCTATTGGAGCAGTGCCTCCATGGTATCCACACATACAGGGATGTAATTTCTCCCACGCTGGCGTGCTAGCACCGCTCGTGAGAACCAGGAGATATCTCAATCTCAACTCTTGAGATCAAGAAAGGTCAATGAGGAGTTCTTGGTGGCTAGGGTTTAGATCTGATCTAAACTATCAATCACTTGACTTCCAAGACCTCCTCCTCCTCTGTTTATATAGAGGTGAGAGTCCTGGCCCAATCCACATTGGGGCTGAATAGATCCATTCTGTTCCACCCACCTCAGAACTTCCGATTAGTGTAATTTTTCCTGATAGCATTGGAACTTCCAGTTTCAACTCTCTGTCTCTAAATTAAAAATTATCGGAACTTACGATACTATATCGGAACTTCCGATTTGATCTCTCTATTTCACAAACAATAAATTATCAGAACTTCCGATACCATATCGGAACTTCCAATTTGAGCTCTTTGCTTTCCTAGTTCAGAAAATAATCAGAACTTCCGATTCCCAATCGGAACTTCGATCCAACCAGAATTTTCTTAGGCACTGTTCCTTCTGCATGCACATATTTAACACCCATGGAATCTAGGAGTTCGAGTCCTAAGAACAAGGCTTCATACTTAGCTTGATTATTAGTTCAAGGGAATTCTAAACATGTCGATGTCTCAAAACTCATACCATTATGTTATAGGAATACAACTCCAACACCCTGGTCACTTTTGTAAGCCGAACCATCAAAGTAAAGTTTCCATGACACTACTTCAACTAGAGCAGTGTCACTACTCCAATTGACATCTACATGGTGATAACAACAATAAAATTTGCGACAATTTGGCCTTTCATAGCTTTCAAGGGTTCATAAGCCAAATCGTACTCTATCAAAGGATAAGCACACTTTCTGATTCTCCCACTTAGAATCAGGCTTTTGTAGCATGTATTTTATGACATTGGTCTGACAAGTGATAATACATGTGCTAGAGAAAAGATAGTGTCGAAGTTTGGTACATGCATAGTAAAGTGATAAACATAAACGCTCTAAAAATATATACCTTGTCTCGGCATCCAATAGGAGGCGACTTAAGAATGTGATGATGTACTCCTTACCTTCTACCTCTTGAGTCAACACAGCTCCTATCATGCTATCATCTACAGCAACGTACAACCTGAAATGGAATTATGGCTTTTGGTGCCCTCACTACTGGTAGTGACGACAAGCACTTCTTGATCTGGTCAAAAGCGCGTTGCTGACTTTCCCCCAAATGAATTCGTCTTGTTTCTTTAGCCGAAGTATAGGGGGAAAGCATCAATCTTGCCTAGACAAGTTAGATATGAAGTGACGCAAATAATTTACCTTGCCTAGCAAATTCTGCACATCTCTCTTACATGTTGGCGCTTCAAACTCTCTAATCTTATCAAGTATCTTAGGATAAATTTCAATGCCTCTCTCATGAATCATGAATCTAAGAACTTACTCATCGACATGCCAAAAGAACACTTGAGTAGGTTCATTTTTAAGCCATACTGGCACATTCTTTCAGAAGCAACTCTCAAATCTACTAAATGGTTACCCATAGCATCTAATTTGACTACAACATCATCTATATAGACCTCTATCATAACTCCTAGTAAGTCATGAAAGATCAAGTTCATAGCCCAGTTGATATGTAGCACCAACATTCTTTAAGCTAAAAGTCATCACTACCCACTTAAACAAGCCGACAAAACTAGGACATCTATAAGCCATTTTGTAAACATCCTCTTCGGCCATGAAAATTTGATTATAATCAGCGTTACCATCAAGAAAACTTAGTACCTTGTGTCCTGAAGCATCGTTGATCAACATGTCGGCTATCAGCATGGGATACTCATCCTTTGAAGTGGCCTTGTTTAAGTCCCTAAAATCAATACACACACGAATCTTGCCACTCCCTTTATTTTCTATAGCCACAATGTTAGCAACCCATTCAGCATACCTGCATGGTCTAATAAACCCTGCCATCAACAATCGATCTATTTCTTCTTTAACTCAGTCATACACAACCAAATTAAAGAGACAAGGGAGTTGTTTATAAGGCCTAAACCTAGGTTTGATATGCAGTCGATGCTCCACAAGCTCATGGCTAAGTCCGGGTATCTCACTATAGTCCCATGTGAAGAAATCAATATATGACTGATGCAACCTTATTACTTCATCCTTATCACTGGCTTGTAAGTTCTGATATACAAAAGTCGGCCTTGGAACATTGCCATTTCCTATGTCTACTTGTTCCAATGATTCAGCCGACACAAAACCATGACCTAATTTCTCTACTTTACTAAAATCTTCAATGGCTTCAGCGATACCATCTTAGAAGATCGATATTGCTCTACATGATACTTTAGCCAATCAAGATTGCTTTTACCTAAGATGACAACTAGTTTAGGGATAGCCGAGCTAGACCAACCGGCTTTATAGAGATAGGAACGAACTTCCCCTCAAACACACTGACAAAAGTCAAAGTCTGAGAGGTCCCTACCTGACAACATTCTACTTTATCATGGAAGAGGTCCCTTCAAGACGGGTGTGTAGTCGTCGTCTAGCATGTCATCATCATCATCATCATAACTTGGAGTAGGAGACAGGTTGTCCAATGCAACCGGCTTGGGCTTCCATACCTTCTTGGGTACTGGTCAGGGGTGAATCTCCATGAAGATCGCATACCGCTCATCTTCGGCCTTCTTCTCTCTCATCTCTTGTGCACGAAGATGCTACAAATGCCTCTTCTGGACTTTTTCATACCTAGAGGCGCTCATGATGGTTGTGGCTTTGTACCAGGGGCCACAAACTTGCTTCTTGGATTTTTGGCCGAGTGGCAATTACTTCGAATCGACCTCGATGATTTTCCGTTTGTTGTGGCGGTCTTTCTACACCACGTTAGTTGGATCGGTCATGTTGGGGCGGTCCGACCGGCCATAGCGAGCCAGTCTGACCGGCCGTTGCCGGATACCCGAAGACTAGCGGTCGGACCGACTGTAGTAGGCCGGTTAGACCGGTCGTACCATGGTTGGTCGGACCAGCCTTGAGACGGTGGTCGGACCGATAGTGTGCTCTCAGCCGCCTTCTCAGGAACTGCTTCTGCCTTGCTCCAGAAGGGTCCACTTGGGGATCAGGACGTCACGTGAACCCAACTTGATGATGATGGCCTCGGAGACCGTCTGATGCATCTTTGTCTTTGTCTCCTCTATCTTCATGTTGAGGCGATCCGTTCCCCGCCTCGTGGTGTAATGATCAGCCAGCTGAAGACACCGCCTCCTAATGTGCCCATTTGTTCCTGCTTGCTATGAATATCGGGTGGTCCGACAGGGGCATAAGAGAAGAAGTAAGGAAATGGATACCCCACAGGAGGAAAGTAACATGGGCTCCACTGCGCCATTGGAAGCTGGTTCAGGGGTAGAGGCATTGCTGCCTCTAGCAGCCTCAAGTAGCGATGACCTAACTTATCTCCTTGTGGGCAATTCGGTCTCTTGGGAGGCTTTTGCTGAGTGTTTGACTTCTCGTCCCTCTTCTGGTTTTTCTAGAGTAGAATCTCATATGTCACCTTTGGCTTTTTGTGAGACCAAGCTGAAGACATCGTAATGGTGTTCACCTTCCATAATCCTACCTTGGGATTCTTCAGCACAAGCATCTGCGGGCGAGGCTCTCCAACTACGACCGCTTTCCCCTTGGACGACTCATCTTGTTCGGGCCGAATCAGCACCTTCTTCCCATCAAGGTCAATGGTGTTCATGGAAAAGGGGTCTTGATCTAGTTTCATCTTGGGACTAGTGTCTACCTTCAATCATTCTTCATTTATGGCCGATTGAACCTATGGATGGAAGACGTTGCAATCATTAGTAGAGTGAGAATGTGAATCATACCACTTACAATAAGTGTGTTTCTTCAAATCATCGGCACTAGGAATGACATGACCTTTCGACAACCTGAGAAACTTATGTTTTAACAAGAAATCAAATATTTTATCATATTTAGTCACGGCATAGGTGTACTTAACCTCACTGGGCCGACTCTTAGTGGGAGACGGTCATAGCTTTGAACAAATGAGTGGTTTGGAGTTGTTAGACCAAGTCCACTCCATCGTGTACATATCAGCCGAGTCATCCTAAACTCTTGGATGATTCGTCGTAGGAGTTCTCCATAACATGCACCTCGGCCTTAGGTTTGCTAAACGTCTTAGTGAACATTTTAGATTTGAGTTGGCCTTCTTGGGCCAGAGCCTTCTGCAGTACTTGGTTCACTTCTAGAAAATTCTGGTTGTCTAACTTCTCTTTAATTCAGAATGCAAGCCATTAAAAGCTAAGTCCGCCAGATCTCATCTCGGAAATATTTAAGTTAAAACATCGGTTTCTAGTGCCTCTAAACCTCCTAATGTACTCGGAGACACTTTCATTAATTTTTTGTTTAACCGATATCAAGTGTGAGATCTTAAGTTAGGTTTCTCTAGTATAAAAATAATCATGGAACTTCTGCTCTAACTGGGCCCAATTCTACACGGAGTTGGGTGGCAGTGCTGCAAACCAAGTAAAAGTGGTCCCAAATAGAGACAAAGAAAATAATCTAAGTTTAAAAGCATCTGACCCACTCGCTTCACCACACTGTGCTAAAAACTAGCCTATATGCTCCAAGTGGTCTTATTATCCCCGCCTGTTGAATTTAGTGAATTTAGGAACCCTAAAAACACGAGGATATGGGATAGAGTCGAAATAATCCGGGTATGGCTTGTGGTAAACCCTAGTTCGATCCCAGGGTGCATAGCCTACACACTTTCAAAACAACGCGCGGATACGCTCATCTATATCATCCATGCCACCATCGCCACCGTCTTATAAGAGGGCCTCAATGACGAGTAGGAAGAAAACCCGTCACTATAGGGCCTTTAGTGATGGTTAACTATTATTACTCATCACTGATATTGTGGTCATTTTGAAAAAAATAGTTTTAGGATGCATCCTGAATCAAAGCTAGGATTTGGCAGCCAACATATCCAATATTCTAAAGCACATCATAGATAATTTATCATGGAACATAATAATTCATCATAGAAGATTTATAACCTAATATTACATCATACCCCAGGTTTACACCACATTCATGATAGCCTCAATTGCACTATTATTTATGTTGAAATGGAAGGCACATACTGTGCCAACTTCTAACGAGTTATCTCGAAGAAATTGGCTAAAACCTGTAGTTATATGGCACTGTCCATCCGTCGATTTATGCACCATAATTGGGACTATCTCAGACCTTGCTGTTGCCACCTGAATCTCGGTAGTCTGGTGATGTAGGTGAGGTGTGATGCACTTCTCACAGAACTACCTTTAAAAGTACTATAACAATAAGATTTAAACAAAGCTACTTAGATAAGGCTATATGTATAGATGATCTAGTTAACCAACAACATGTGCAAATAACTTACCACCAATTTCTTGTTGATAATCACTTTATTTATTGTGTAGACATATATCTAACTGTCGGAGGATAAACCCGGCGAGATCTCTTGTAGGAGAGCCTTTTGTGCTAGAGTTACATCTATTAGATTGCCAAAATAATATATGTGCTCCAATTGGTCCATTTTGTCGGTGTCGACCTCCCTGCCTATTCGCTTCCCCTTCCTCTCCGCAACACTGCCAGGACCTTCTCGTAACATTATAATGAAACCATGATAAACACATAAACAAAACATGCATGTGTAATAAGTAATGTCAGTTCTCTATATATACCACTATCGCCGTTGCCTCCACTTTGATGGTCGTTGGGCTCTTCTCATCACCAAAGTTAGTATAAAATTTGGACATGACTGTCAATGGGGCTTGTCCCATTGTTATTACCACATAATTCCCTTATGTTAGGTCCTCTCCTCTACTAAATTCAGGCCACCCTTTGTGGAGGCATATCCTGCCGCCGCCTCCATAGATCACAACCTCAACCTCAGCGGTGCCCCCATAATTTATCATTTTGTGGAGGGTATCACCAGCATGAATGTTATTGATGTCACAAAATCTTTTTTAATAAATACTACAACAGTAAGGTAATGTCTCTTCAGTTAAGTTTGTTTCCACATTAAATACTATATGCAATGCATAATGTATAAACCTAGTGATGCCCGCCGTTGATTAGATGATTGATCTTTATTAATCAACTATCAGGAACATAGGTTGGTACATGTAGATTACTTGGGATGCTTACCATATCCCTAATTCACAAATTCAGTAAGCAAATTTAATACACATCAACAAATAATCCACATTGCAACATTTTCACCAATTCTCCACATTTCCACATCTCAACATATCTGAGGAGGAGAACCTTACGAGGATAAGGATGCAACCGAGGTGTGGAGGTGTGGAGGGCACATTCTATAAATTGAAACGAAGCATGGCTTCGAAGGCTTATTCGAATTAAGCGAAGCAAGGCATCGGCATGCTTAATTCTCAATAGATCTTAAATTTGACACGCGAAGTAAGGCTTCAAAGCATGTTTAGTTGGTGAATAAAGGCATGTGAGCTTGATTCTAGAATGAGAACGGAATGTGTGGTGTGGATTCACCGAACCTATGATAATGTGAGTCACCTTTGACTTTGAGCCACCTTCAACTCTGGGAAACTGGGTACGGAACCCGAGATCTCAAGATGCATTAGGCCTATCGCCCTGAGTCCTTGGACGCATTAGGCCGGTGGCCAGGAGTCCTTTAGCCCACTGCTATGGGCCCGGAGGCACTGTGTAGCCCTCGATGCAGCGCTTTGGTTTTAAATAGATCGAAGCAACGCTTTGGTCCTTATTGATACAAAGTGGTAACCTCGGTTCTTAATAGAATGAGGCCTTGACTTCGGGTCTCAATAAGGACGCAGTTAAGCTTCAGCAATCAATAAAATGAAGCAAGGCTTCGGCTTTGGATAGAGTGAAGCAAGGCTTCGACGTTTAAGAAAGAGAAGCAAGGCTTCAACATTTAAAAAAATGAAGCAAGGCTTCAGTTTTTAGTAGAACGAAGCAAGGCTTCTGGCTATGTACATCCCTTCGGAAGCTTGACTGGTCTGGAGACCGAGCAACTTCATGTGGTTGAAGAAAGCTTGCCTTGTAGCCCCTAGGGATCCTGAGGCCTTCGACGAGCACCCGGAGCCCCTTGCCGAAGGGTGTACTCAGAGGCACGAGTGATGGCAGAGACACTAGATTTTAGTACTAGGGTCCCCATGGATGGCACCAACTGTTGTAACAATTGCGTTAGTTACAAACAAGTTTTTATGAGATGGTGTGTAGTGTATGGCATGAATCTTGAAGGGTTCTGACAGAGGGAGAGTGGGTTTATAATGGTTCGGGCCTCCCAAGAGAGATAATAACCCTACGTGCAGTTTACAGTGGGTTGGGCATAGTTTTGCCTCTACTGAGCATCTTTGTATTACAAGGGCAGTGCCCTACTTTTATAGGCACGCAAGCCAAAGAAAAAGACACAGTTACCCCCTACATGTCGTAGGCTTCATAGGGGTAGGAGGGGAAAAAGGCTAGGCTACTGTACATACAACTTTACAGACGTGGTAGATATACATCTCTTCTAGAGTAGGTATACAACATACTAGAGGATGGGCCCCTAGCATGGCTTTACACTATTGCAGTACTAGGATATTTATTCAGGACCGTAGCACCAATCAGAGGATATTGGTCGGAGCTCATAGAGGGGACTCCGAAGAACGCTTCGAAGTGGACCCTGAAGAATGCTTCGAAGTGGACCCCGAAGAGAACTCTGAATAGGACTCCGAAGAGGCTCCTGGAGAGGGCTTCGAAGAAGTCTTTGAATAGGGCTCTGAATAGGACTTCCGGAGTGGCTTCCAGAGAAGGCTCCAAAAGGGCTCTAGAGAGGATTCGGAGGAGTCCCGGAGGCTTGGCCCTAGAGAGAGCTCAGAGAGGTCCTAGAACACCCGACTCTAGAGGGGTCTCAGAGCGCCTGTCTTCGGGGGGATCCCGGAGGCCTAGCCTTCAGCTGAGTAAATCTTGCTATACATGGAGTAATCTTCAATGGAAGAGGCCAGAGTTTGTCTTCAGTCTTTGCTTAGCCTGCGGGCTCCGAACCCGAGGCCTTCAGAGGCTGACGTTATTTGACCCTTATTTAAGGGAAAACTATTTCCCCCAATAGTAGCCCCTCACATGTAGCCCTTCGTAGCAAATGGGTGCGTGTGCCTCGGGGCAAATGACACTAAAAAATTGATTCTTCAGGGTTGGTAGGCCATCAGAGCCCGGGGGCCGAAGGCCAGCTTTGAATTGCGCAGGCAATAAATTCCCGTACAGAGCAGATGGGACACCCTCGGGGATTCCAAGTGGCCCCGCAATGGTCAAAATTCGAGCCGTTACAGTACCGAGGGGCGCGACGGTTCGCTTCAAATTTCACCCTGGCCCTAGCGGTTAGAGACTACGGGGGTCGGGTAACTGGTGAAAAAACCTTGGCTGCAGGGCGCGCAATCGCCTTTTACCGCATATAAAAGGGGCTTGACATACCACAGCTTCACTCATACCTTCATTCGCTTCTTGCATTTGCCCCTAGCCAACTTCACTTTCTGGTCTCCACCTTTAGCTTCGTGCGCCCTTCATTCCGAAGCCCCTTAGCATCCTTCGCACCGAAGCCCTTCGCAAGATACCAAAGAAGGCTTCGTCGAAGAAGGCCTTGGCTCCAGGCGTGAGCTCGATCTCGATTCAAGCCCATGCGGTGGTAGCGGATATGGCGAAGCCTATGGTGAGACGTCTCGAACCGAGGGACCTCTAGTCACCATCGGATAAGTTTGAGCAAACTTTGGAGTTGCGGGTTTCGGTTTCGATGGAGGAGTCCGTTTGGTGGAATTGCGAGGAGAAGATTGCCGAAGAGATCCGTCTTCGAGTGCCTGAGAAGTTAGAGAAAATCCCGAGGCCTCGGCTATATGAAGTCATTGTGTTTAAGGCCTTCTTCGAGGCAGGGCTCGGGCTACCAGCGGTGGACATGTTGTGCAAGGTGTTAAAGGCTTACAACTTCGAGCTCCCTCACTTGTCTCCGAATGTAGTGGTGAGGCTTGTGATCTTCGAGTGGGCCATGAGGGCCGAAGGCTATGAAGGGCGAGCAGATGTCTTCGTCGCCCTACATGACACCAGCTGCCAGCCGAAGCGGAGGGAGGGGTCAGATGGCGTCGAGAGGGCCTTGACTTTCGGGAGCACTAACTTCCAGGTCCATAGAGAGTTCCCGAATGACTTCCTAGTGAGGGAAATCAACAATTAAGGGTATTTGAGGTGGGACTAGGAGTGGTTCTACGCTTTGGTGGGCGTGGACTCCCCTCTTCCGAGTACCAATGTGCTCATCTCCTACCGTCGCAAAGGCAAGGTGTCGTCGAGCTCTGAGAAACTTCAACCGAGGATCCTGCTACTACGAAGAGTGGCCTCGATGATGAGCATGCGAGACTTAGCTGAAGAGTTCGTCACCCTTCGGATTATCCCCCTCACACTCTCCTCGCCGAAGGACTTGTTTCAGGCTCCGGACCCGGAGGGTCCAAGTGATGTGTCAGCGGAGCGTCTTCGTAAGGCTTCGAGCCCTTTTGCCTTCATACTTGTTGAAGTTTAACTTGTGCTAACTTAGAGTTTTTGACAAAGCTGCGCGCGACGTGCAACCTCTGGAGGAGGCTATAGTGGCCGATGAACGCATCATGGGACCTCCGACACCAGACGAGCAAATCCAGAGGCTCGCCCTGGTGGGGTCTTAGGAGAGATGGAACCGTGTGTGGACCTAGCTCGGCGCTGATGGGGTCCAGGCACTTCCAAACTTCACCGGCTCGACACCTTCAACGAGCGGCTCAAAGAGGAAGAGGGTGTACGATGAGGAGCCCGAGACCTCAAAGTCCGCAGAATCTTCAATGGTTCGCTCGGAGCGCTCGGTGGTCGAAGTCCCTAGCATGGTGGAGAATGTATCTCCTGACCTCACTACTGGAGGGGAGCCCATGGATGCCCCCGCTGCAATGACCGAAGCGCTAGTGCCATAGGCTGCTGCGGCAACCGAAGTATTGGCGCTAGAGGCTTCGGGGGGCGGCCCCATCGAGCGCGGAGCCTGAGACCCAGCCAACTCAGCAGAGGGACTGGGGGACACACATCGCTCCCACGACATTCGAAGACATCTCTTCGGGCGAAGAGGAAGATGGTGAAGGTAGATGCTTTGATCACCCTTCTTCTTATACTTGTATGTGCTGACTTGAATTTTTCTTAGGTGCTGGTGGTGACACGAGGCATGCGGTGGAATACGCGAAGGGGATCTCCGACAGCAGCAGAGGCAGTGGAGACAACAACAGCTCATGGTCTGAAGAGAGCTCTTCGTCTGAACAAGACGAGGGGGGCAACCACCACGGAGGGACCCCTCGGGAGCATCAGGAAGAAGAGGTCAATGTAGTAGAATGGAGCACTACTCCGGAGGGGCCTGTGTTCCCAGTGCCTTTTATCCGGCACCTGATTCCGAGGGGGCCTACTGTAGGACCGAAAGTAGCGACCAGAGGCGGGGTGAATGGGCGCCTAAAAAATTCTTTCGAATCAATGGCCTGTTCCAAACACCCAACGCACCTCAAAAGATTAAGCACAGAGTGTGAACAGAAAGCCTATGTCTAAAAGTATCTAGCCTAGAAACAACAGGTGTCAAAATCAGAGAAACACCAAAGCAGTGCTAATAGGCAGATAAACAAAATATTCAAGACATGGCAGGTTAAACTTCTCAATGAATGATCTAAGTGTATATAAAGTGAGATGAGAAGTTACTGTTCAAATTTGTCTCCTGTTCGGAACTTGGCGAATCTTGCTTCGCTGTGTCGAAGCCTGCTACGCTGGTTGAAGCCTGCTTCGCTGTGACGAAGCCTGCTTCGCAGTGTTGAAGCCTGCTTCGGAGGTCCTTGTCGAAGTTCGTTGAAAGCTGTCGTGGAAGTGCCGAAGGTGTGCTGTGTCTAGCCTAGTTAAAGTGTAGAAATGAGAGAAGTATGCTCCGAAGCGAAGTATGATCTATTCGAAGCTTGCTTCGAACAGTATACTTCGAAGTCTATCCTTCGAACAGAAAGCTTCGAACACTATGCACAGAAAAACACCATTCGATAGAAAAGCGAAGCTAAACACACAGCAGCTAGACAAGAACGAAGCCTACACTCTACCTTCGAAGCTAGCTTGGTCGAGGTATGATGAACGAAGTTATAACCTTCGATCCGAAGACCAACTTCAAATGACAAGCTCTGAACATACACACTGTAACCCTCAAAAATGACAGTAGCAGAAAGATCTCAGAAACTCCACGTCGAGTGAAGTCTATCAGCAAGATATACTTCGAAGCTATCTTCGAAGCCTGTCAAAGTACGCTTCGCAAAATAGCCGAAGTATGCAAGAATCGAAGTATACCTTCGCAAAGTTGATCGAAGTATGTCAGGTCATCAGACGCTAAGCACAAGACATACTTCGAAGCAAGATTCACAGAACAAGTGCGAAGCCGAAGTTCTGTCGGAGCCCTTGAATGATGTCAGATCAAAGCTTGCCTCACGGAGCTGAGGGGCTTCGACTAGAGAAAGGGGCTTCGCTAGAAAACAGCCAAAAAAGTGACTTGACACTGTCTACTCGATCAAAAAGGCTACACAGGAAAAAGTAAAACCAGAAGGACTAGCACACTGTAGCTATAGTACACTAGTACTACTTGCAACTACAACTCCTCAGCCCATAGAACAGAAGCCAACAGAGAGAAACGTGAACTGTGAAATAAACATTAAATGCACGAACAACAAGGCTTCAGATTCACACAGATCGCTGCAAAAACCACACACACGGATTGAGAATAAAAATCACAGCATCATGAAGAACAGAGGGTGAGCAGGAATAGAAATCGCATGTGCAAAGAGCCTGGCGGCGCGCACGAGAACGAACAGGGAACAAAGAGAACAAAAGTGACCCAAATGATTGAAAAGTGAATTCTAGAAGGGGTAGTCCAACCCTAGGGATTGGGGCCCTATTTATAGGCTGCCCAAAGACCTAGAATATTCCACCAACCCCCTAGGGTTTTTACAGATGCTAAAATAAAAGAAATGACTCAACTGCCCTTAGGTATTTACAGACACAACTGACTGACTGTGGGCCTAGAGATACATATGACTTATCCGGAAGCTAAGCTTTCGTAGTGACTACGGCTTCTCTTCTGGACAGTCCGATACAAAATCAACGGTTGTCAGTTTTGCGCCAAAACTGACAAAGCCTCCACCGACTTTGCACCAGGTACCCGGATTGGGCCGGCCCGACTCCACAGCTCTCTCAGCCAGGCAATCACTCACCGCCCGTGTACCTGAGTCAATCTTGGTCAATAGCCCAGTGGGTCTTCTGCTGCTCCTAGCCCATGTACTGGGATTGGGCCAGCCCGACTTCACAACCTCCTCTGCCCGACAGTCGCTTGCTGCCCATGTACCTGAGTCACACGCGGCCCATGAAACAGCAGATTTCCTCTCTTCATCTGTCCTTTTTGACTATCGTTGACAATGACTCATCACCTCTGGAGCCATGAGGCCCACGCTATTCAGCATGGCTCCTCACCTGCGACGGAGGCAGCCATAAACACCTTCTACGATGGCTGTGTGGCTTCGGTGAGGGGGGGACTTGGTGGAGCAGCTCAGCCGCGCCAGCTAACTTGACCTCTTCCCAAACGTAGGCGAAGCCCTCCTTCCGGTTAGCGAAGCTTCATACAAGTTTCGAGCAGTACTTAGCTCTTTTTACAATGCTAAAGATTTCTTGAATCTTGCTAGGCCTACACGTTGACTACGGCGGCAGTGACCTCCATGGGCCGCTGGGAAAACTTCTTGGTGGAGGACAGTGAGACCCTTCGACACCTGGCTTCGGAGGCCGTCGAGAGGAAAAGCTGGCCGAAGCTGCGGTAGAGGCGGCGAGGTCTGAGGCAGCCAAGGCAAAAGAAGCCTTGGCCACGAAGACGGAGAGGCTTCGGGCTTCGGAGGAGGCCGAGGCGAAGCTAGTGGCAGAGTGCTCCGATCTTCATGCCGCAACCAAGCTCTTGAGGGCTTCGTGGTCCAAGGGGTTGACAAGGCCACCTCGAGCCTGACCGAAGTCTCGAGCGCTTGGGGGCCGAGTGCCGGGCTCCGGACTTCAATCCCCAAGATCCTATCGGGGACCGACTAAAGTTTCTCCAAACGGCTGTGGCAACAGCGGGGGTGATGATGGAGGACTTCGCGCTGACGGCCGGGCACATGGATGGCCAACGGGTGATGTAGAGGCTTCATGACATGGGGTGTAATCACCTCGAGGCAGCGACCTTGGCCACGCTAGTGGCCTTTGGAGGCCTTCGCTTGACTTCGCCCTCCTCGGCAGTCCACGGGGTGAGGCGCAGGCTTCAAGAACCCTGGAAGACCCAAGGATGCGAAGCAGTCCTCGAGCTGCAACGGGTCACCCACTTGCACTGAGCCAGGGCACAAGCCTCACCAGCTCATCCTTCGACGTCGAACCCACCGCCACCAAAGGCGTATATCTTCTTAGGCTCCTTTGTAATTCTTAGCCGTAGGCTTATAAAATGACTTGTCAATTTATTAATAGAAATGCGGGGGTATTTTGTACCTGCACAGGCTCAGCCTTCAGATGTTGACTTCAAAGTGCTCGAGGATTTAGAAGAGCTTCATCAGCTTTGGGTAGTGCTCGAGGTAGCTAGGTCTGAAGGCCCCCCTCGGTTCAAACTTCTGAGGGGTGCTAGGGGCGAAGTTATTCCCGATGTAGCCCAGGAGTTGATAGCCACCGTGAAGACGGAGCCCCTTCGGAGTTCTTCGTCTTCGCCAGACTTAAGCTGTTTTGATGTACACTTAAGTGGCGAGGGGGTGCAGTCTTTAGGTATGGCTTTACAAGGCAACAAATCCCTAGACTTTTCTACCTTCGATGTGGCACCACCTGCGCTTCGGACTTGGGCCAACCTGTAAGAAGAAAGGCGAGTTCTGCGGGCTTCAAAGTGTGGACAGTGTGGCCGCGGGAGGTATGGCTCCGACGGGGCTTTGTCCAGCCGAGGGGGCCCTAGCCGAAAAAAAGAGCAAGCGAGGGCCGAGTTTGTCGGGGCCTCGGGCCTATTTTTTCTTAGTCTGAGACAAAGATTAGTCGTAGTATACTAGCTTTCGAGGTGTCCATGTAACGTACTTCGTATTTATACTTGGCATTCAATGAATGGAATTTGTATTGCATTTTATAAATGCAAACTTCGTTTGCATGCTTCGCACGTATTGTGTGCTTCGAATGTTTAGTTTGTACGCTCGTATTGCACATTTCATTCGCACACTGAGGAACCAAGGGTTGGTTTCGGAGTATGTGATGAGTGATTGACAGATTTTATCCTCTGATTCGATGGGGTCCCTCCGAAGGGGTTCGGAGGTTGTTTCACAGAAGGGTTCGGTGGGTCTGTTTTGCTGCGTCTATTGCAGTAGAGTGTGCCTGTCGGAGGGGTCCGATAGTACACAATGAATGGGTCGTACCAAAGGTCTCGGTACTTTGGGCGGTACACCGGAGTGTGTGCCAAAGGTTGTTTACCCGGAGAGGTCTCCCGGGTACTGGATACACTTGCTTGTTTGTCTGTGGTGCGCAGGTGACTTCGGAGACGACGGATGGTTTGCAGCAACTGAACTTGGGTCAAGCGGGAGGCTTGATGCCAGGCGAGCGAGGAGCTCAGTCACCGAGGCTGTGTGGGATCGAGGTGCGCTAGACGAAGGCAGAGAGTGTGGACGTGTCCCTCAGGCAAATTCTCGCGCAAGTTGTCCCACCATTCTGCGGCGGGACCCTGGAGCTGGTGGGTGGCGAAAGCCACCCTTTCCTGCTCAATGCAGGTCAGCAGGTCTAGCTTCTTTCCAATGGTTCTCAACCAATCACCAGCCTCCATGGGGTTGGTGGTGCTTGAGAACGTGGGTGGGCGGACTCGGAGGAATTCCGAGAGCTGGGAGGCAGGGAGCGGGAGCTGGAGTGGCGAGGCGAGGCAGCTCAGGCTGTTGGTGGAGGCGGAAGAACTGAGCCTGCTGCTCTTGCATCTGCTGTTGCTGTTGCATCTGGTTCAACAGTGTAGCCACCAACTGGTTTTGGTTGGCCATCATCTCGGCCAGTGTGGGGTGGTTGGTGACTGGGGCTTGCCTCTGCCCAGTAGCTCCCCATTGGGGCAGGTTACCATTCTCTCCTCCGTTCTGAGGAGCGTCAGAGCCTTGAGTGTTAGTCATCCTGAAGTTTCCAAAGTAGATAGCACTTTCTTAGGGGAAATTAATATTAAGCTTTACTTCAAAATGTGTCGTTCTTGCGATTAAATTTATTCATTTAATTCTTCACTGATGCCTTATATTTGACATGAGTGGCAATACAATCCAAAACAATAAAAGGAAACAATCAATCGAAATAACTACGTCTAAGGCAGCTCAGGGGACGACTCGACCGCAGGCTCGATGGAGACGGTCGGGGTCATGGAGCTGGAGGGTCCGGCGGGTGGTGCACTACGGGAAATCCTCTTAGGCCTCACGGTGGGGATCCGAAGTGATTTCCGCTTCCGGGGCGAAAGGGGTGAGATCTCCTCGATATCCTTCTTCAATTCCTCAATCTGATGGCGGAGATGAGGATTGTTGGCGACGCGCTGCCGTAGGAGCTCATTCTGGCGTCGTAGCTCTTCTGCCTCGACAGCCAATCGGTGTCCCTGCTGGATACGGCAACGAAGATCTCCGTTCTCGCGGTTCAGATCCTTGGAAGAGTGTCGGTAAAAATCGATCGTGTCGTGATGTCTGTTGGCATCCTGCAGTGCCTCATAGTGGAGATCATCCATTGCCTCCAACAAACGTACGGTGTGTCCAATCGTAGAATGGCGCTGGGAGAGCGTGCTGACGTAGACGCCGTGGGGACTCCCTGGAGTGCGAAGGGGCACAAAGCGATAATCCGTATCGTAGAGCTCACTGTCGTAGATCATCCGGAGCTCAGTGAGGGCCTGGAGGGCGGTGCGCTGGCTGGCTACCAAGAAGGTAGGTCCTCCACCTCGATAGGTGTGGGCTGTCTGAGGAGAGGGCTGGATGACGATAGTGACCTCACAGTAGCTCTCCTCCTCATCGGGGAAGTCTCCATGGAACATCGGCTCGTGCTCAAATCCGAGGAAAACGACGAGCATGCGTAGCTCGCGGATGAATCCAACCTCGTCGCGAAGGTTCCCACTCAGGGTACGGACCGACATCTACAAAAGAGAGAAATTTTTTTGTGAAAATCTCGAAAGATGAGAAGTTAAGTAATTTTGTAGGAAATTAGGGTTAATATAAGTCCTAGGGTCAGGTCTGTTTGGCTTCCTACAGTCAAGACGGCTCTGATACCATCTTGTCACGCCCCAATTTAATAAATCAGGACTTTTATTGAAATTCCATAGAAAATTAATAAAAACAAGACGTTCATCATGCGACCACGTACAATACGAGCAATCATTCACGGTTCGTAGACCGCATTAGTACAAAAGTGAATAAAGATTAAGAGAGACTAATAAAACAAAGGGTCCTAGATGAACGCCTCCTTCCAGTCTCGCCTTGACTGGGTCGCTACTCCAGACCTTCATCCTCCTCGTAGTAGACGGGCTCTGGTGGTGTAAGTCAACGGGGTGAGTACAAACGTACTCAGCAAGCCACCGAATGCAAATATAATGCAAGGTAATAACAAGGGAGATAGTGGCTAATTTTTGCGGAAGAGCATAATTTGTAAAGCAATTAAATGTGAACAATTTATTATTACTGAAACGTAAACATGTGTATGCATCATCATCTTCTAACTCGAGGGGTACAGTCAGCCCCACCTCGCTCAACAGTCCTTACATGCCATGAATAACTCAATCATTCAAACAATAGTAAACTAACTGCGAGTAGTCACACAACCCGCCCTTGACCGTGGGCTCGGCTTTTCGAAAAGATTAAATTACTCTGATCAGAGATGTACCACTGTACCCACAAGGCACGCACTCACCACTTACACCAAAGTGTAACGAGATGACCCATTCCACGGGAACTCGTGCCAAAACCTTCCATATGGTCCTCCTTGACTCAACAGCACCCTCTTATAGGTTTCATATGGTGTCCCGACGCGTCGGAGCCCCACCATACCCCCCAGCCTCATCGGTACAAGTCACCCGCGGGTTGCCCCTTGCCCCCTCCACTATGGTGCATCAAGTCGGATTGTTCCATACTTCCAGTTAGGACTTACCCATTAGACTTGTGGTTGGTACGGAAGTGCTTTGCAATAGATCTCGCAGACCGGTCCTTATAGTGCCCCGGGTGCGACCAACCAATGCCCTAGCTTGCACCCGAAACCCACCATACTCATAACATAGGCAACTCCAACAGAGTCCAGCGACAAGAATAACGGGGAAATTCATATAACAGAATCCATCTATCTACGACTCATTCTTTTTATCCTATAGCAGTTGTGCCGGTACATTGGGCACTAGCTAATATAATATTTGTAGAGTGACAAGGAGTTAAGGCTCAATAAGCATGGCTTGGGTTTGCACACAAGGATGGGGATCTAATAAATATAAGTGTAGGGCTTGATATTTGACTAATGCAATATTAGCCTATGAGTTATCGCGATAATTTATTAAAACATGGGCTCAATGATTATCAAAATGGGGGTTGTGACTTGCCTTGCTCAGCAAAGGGTGAAGGTGGAACCTCGGGATAAAACTCCGGCTCCTCTACGAACTCGTAGTCTTCTCGATACGGAAAAATAAACAATACATTCAATAAACAGATAAAAATTCACCAAATAATAAACATACATGTTTATGGGTGAAATAAGGTTTTAATATTCTGAAGATTGGTGAAAATCAGTAAAACTTATATTTTAAGGTTTTTCCTAATTTATTTTCTGAATTAATAATTCTAACCCTAAGGGGTTGTTATTATTTAATTAATAAGATTATTTTGGGAAATAGTAATATACTGTTTTTATGACTTTATTGTGTAGAGAATAAAATGCTGAATTTAACAAAATTAGAATGGTGAAATTTGGAGTTAAAATGAGCAAGTTATGAATTTTCAAAGTTTAAAACAATTTCTGGAATTTTATTTAAACTGGAAAATGGGCTCTAGTCCACGGTGAGCCAGGCCCACAGTGGACTGGGCCACTGTGCGCATGGACCAGATCAACCAGATCCATTGGATCCAGATCCGACGATCAGGCGTGAGGCGGGAGGCTTAAGTGAAAACGGACGGCCACGATTAAATCATACCGAAACGGTACGCGTGGACGCCCAAGATCGCATCGGGGTTTTAAGTGGCGATCGACGGCCGAGAGGCCTCGATACCGCTTTGACCAGATGAACGCCCCAGATTAGGTCAAAGTGGGTTCTAATCCCAGCCGTTCATCGCAGATCGAGCGGCCGAGAGCCCGTACGACACGGCACGCGCGTAAGGGCTTGTACCCCCTTTGTTCTCGGCTCTGGTGGCGAAACGACGAGGAATTCCGGCACCAGCGAGGGCTCCCTGGCCAAGCTAAGGCCTAAAATGGAAAGTGGGGATCAAGGGGAGTACGGTCGTACCGACGGTGGTGGCGGCGGTGAGCTAACAGCGGCCGACGTCGAAGAGGGGCGATGAAGCTCCTCGGGTTCGTCGGCGGCGAGGCGATCTGGTGGTCCTTTCGACCAATGGAGGCGTGGCCGAGGACGGGCGGATCTCTGCGGTCACGTAGGTGGCGACGGCGAGGGCAGCGGTGGCTTCGATCGCCGGCGAGCGGTGGCTGGAGGCGGAACAGAGCTAAAGGCCGAAAAACCTTGCGGCAGTGCTCTGGAAAGCGATGGCTTGTGCTAAGGAGGTGTGGGCAGAGGGCGGTGGCCAGAGGGGGTTTAAATAGGGGTTCATCGGCGTTTAAACGGAAGGAAACCGAAGGGTTTCCAACCTTCTCCTGCGAGCTTCCATGCATGCGCATGCTTGCCATCTAAACCGAAGACGCGTGGGGATTAGGGGGAATGTGATCGCCGGTGTTCGGGGAAAAGGAATCCGGGGCCGGATCAACGAGATCGGGCGGCCAGCGGCGGGATTTGGCAAGGGGGTCGCCGGTATGGAAGGGTGGATCCCCTTCCAACGAAGATGAAGATTTTGACAGGTGGCCCCCACCTGTCAGCGGACGAAACAGAAAGAAGGGAGCCGACAGGCGGGCCCAGATGGTCAGCGGCGAGGGGCGTGCGGGTGAGACTGACGGGTGGGCCAGGTGGAGCGCGGGCGCGGGGAGGAGAGAGGGGGAACGCGCCGACAGGCGGGTCCCGCTTGTCAGAGGCATACGGCTGGACTGGGCCGGGCTTGGGGCACTTTGGAGGTTGGCGGGCCGTTAAGATTTTAAATGCTTTTCTGATTAAAATAATTCCAGTAATTCATTTATTTGTTTAAGAGTTGATTCACTGTTGATAAAAATTTGTAAAAATTCCTGAAATTATGTTTTGGCCTCTAGTTTATCTCATAAAATTTTCAAGTTCAGATTTTGAATATTTCTCCCTGTTTGGCTTTATTAGGGTTCTTTTAGGATTTTCTTCAATAATAAAATTCAGAAATTTCATTAATAATATTTTTCTTTTATTTTATTTCTTTTTAATTCTTGGGGTGTTACATGAATAGTGCCTATAAATAGTGGAGGCTAGACTAGGTCACATCAACACTTTGAGTAGCCATTGTAGAACTCCTGTGCTAGCCGTCACACTCTCTGTAGTCATCCCGTGAGTTCATTTTGTGTTCCCTGTTCAAGCAATGAAACTTTGATTCTGTTTTCATTTATTGTTTGAACTTGTATGCCTACTTTGCATTGCATGTTTTGATTTCTCTGTGCACCATCTTCTTCTGGGTTGAGTTTATGCACTGGATCTCTTCTGGAGAAGTGTGTGAGAAGTCTGTTCGTGTGAAGTGTGTATTTTTCAGTGACTGTTCGCTCTGTGTAAACTGGATGCAAGACCTATCTGATTACTAGCGAAGCACTGTTCGAAGCCCGTTTTCTTCCCTGGTCGAAGTCCTCGGCGAAGTGTGTTTGGTGTGCATTTAGACCTTCGAAGTACGAAGCCTAGTACCAGTTGCTAGTGCTGAGTGTTTGGTCGAAGTCCTTAGGGGGAAGTCTGCTCTTGCGAACAGTGAAGTGCGAAGCCTGCTTGAAGGCACCCAGTGTGCGGAGCCTGCACTGACTTAGCAAAGCTGAATCTTCGGGGTTGTGGGTGGAGCGAAGTCTTCTTGGCTTCGAACTTTTGCTCCTTGCGAAGCCTGATTTCGGAGCTGTAAAATACCTCCGAACCAGAACTTCGAAGGTTGTGTTCGAAGCCTGTTCCACAGAAGACAGAATTAAAACAGAAGGCTATTTTTAGTTTGAAATTTTAAAACCTCCCATTCACCCCCCATCTGGTCGCCATTTCCGGTCCAACACACACTTAGCATACATATACCTCGGTCCCCTCTTGCACATGGCGGTTAGGGACATGGGTATTGCTGGTGCATGCAATTATAAAATGCGGAGGGGTGTGCCTTGGGCGACTTTTAATATATAAATTGCGTCGTTCGGAGGCCTCGCTTGGGCTTCGAACACAGAATTGAAAGGAAGCATGGCTTCGAAGGCTTATTGGAATTATGCGAAGCAAGATTTTGGCATTCTTAATTCTCATTAGATCTTAAATTTGATACGCGAAGCAAGGCTTCGAATCGTGTTTATATGGTGAAGCAAGGCTTCTGAGCTTGATTATGTAATGAGAACGGAATGAGTGGAGTGGATTCACTGAACCTGTGATAATGTGAGTCACCTTCTACTCTGAGCCACCTTCGACTCTGAGAAACCGGGTATGGAACCCAGGATCTTGGGATGCATCAGGCCTATGGCCTGGAATCCCTAGACGCATCAGGCCAGTGGCCCGGAGTCCTTGGATGCATCAGGCCAGTGGCCCGGAGTCCTTTAGCCCACTGCTATGGGCCTGGAGGCACTATGTAGCCTTCGAAGTAGTGCTTCGGATTTTAATAGATCGAAGCAGCGCTTTGGTCCTTATTGATAAAAAGCGGTAACCTCGGTTCTTAATAGAAGAAGGCCTTAACTTCAGGTCTCAATAAGTACACAGTAAAGCTTTTGCAATCAGTAAAACGAAGTAAGGCTTCGGCTTTGGATAGAGTGAAGCAAGGCTTCGACGTTTAAGAAAACGAAGCAAGGCTTCGATATTTAATAAAATGAAGCAAGGCTTCGACATTTAATAAAACGAAGCAAGGCTTCGATTTTTAGTAGAACGAAGCAAGGCTTCGGGCTGTGTACATAGCTCCAGAAGGTTGACTTGTCCAGAGACCGAACAACTTCGTGTGGTTGAAGAAAGCTTGCCTCGTATTCCCTAGGGCTCCTGAGGCCTTCGACAAGCGCCCGGAGCCCCTTGCCGAAGGGTGTACTCCGAGGCACGAGTGATGGCAGATACACTAGCTTTTAGTACTAGGATCCCCACGGACGACGCCAACTATTGTAACAATTGCGTTAGTTATAAACAGGTTTTTATGAGATGGTGTGTAGTGTATGGCATGAACCTCGAAGGGTTCTCACAGAGGGTGAGTGGGTTTATACTGGTTCGGGCCTTCCAAGAGGGATAATAACCTTACGTCTAGTTTACAATGGGTTGGGCATAGTTTTGCCTCTACTGAGCATCTGTGTATTACAAGGGCAATGCCCCGCTTTTATAGGCACACAGGCCAAAGGAAAAGACCCAAATACCCCCTACATGACATAGGCTTCATAGGGGTAGGAGGGGAAAAGGTTAGGCTACTGTACATACAACTTTACAGAGGTGGTAGATATACATCTCTTTTAGAGTAGGTATAGGCATACCAGAGGCTGGGCCCCTGGTATGGCTTTACACTATAGCAGTACTGGGATATTTCTTCAGGACCAGAGCACCTATCGGAGGATATTGGTTGGAGCTCATAGAGGGGACTTCGAAGAACGCTCTGAAGTGGACCCCGAAGAGAGCTCCGAATAGGACTCCGAAGAGGCTCCCGAAGAGGGCTCCGAAGAAGACTTCAAATAGGGCTCTGAATAGGACATCCGGAGTGGCTTCCGGAGAAGGCTCCGAAAGGGCTCCAGTGAGGATTCGGAGGAGTCCCAGAGGCTTGGCCCCGCAGAGAGCTCAGAGAGGTCCTAGAACACCCGACTCTAGAGGGGTCCCGAAGGGGTCTTGGAGCGCCTGGCTCCGGGGGGAGCCCAGAGGCCTAGCCTTTAGCCGAGTAAATCTTGCTGTTCTTGGAGTAATCTTCAACGGAAGGGGCCGGAATTCATCTTCAGGCTTCGCTTAGCCAGCGGGCTCCAAACTCGAGGTTTTCGGAGGCTGACGTCATTTGACCCTTGTTTTAAGGGAAAACTATTTCCCCCAACAGTAACCAAATCTACGGGGAGAAAAATGTAAATGATTGTAGTATTAAAAACCAGTCTCTAAGCACCTGAAACACATTCTTATTTATGCTTACGCCTAATATACACACACGGAAAGAAAACTTTATTGAGAGCTCTTGTATCATGTACTAAGAGGCATAACTAAAAATGTAAATGATTGTAGTATTCAAAACAAGTTCTCTTTCAGTTCTAATCTGTTTTCTATTTTTTTATCAAATGAGACTATTTCGTTTGCACAAAATCATTGATTTTACTAGAACTGATTTTTTTCGTGGATTCATTTGGTGCAGGCTAACATGACAGGTAGTAGCCCGGGAACTTTGTTTGAGGTGGTGGTTAAGTTGAGCTGTGAAATTATAGAGTTTAGCTAGACAAAGGATAGGGCTCTGGTTGACACATTCATTATGCGTTTCACTGCGTAATGTCCGTGAACATAATGATTATGATGAGATATTCCTTATCTTTTTTTTATGGAATAATTTTGATAGCTATTCACCGAGGAAAATTTTTGCCCTTTGATCTATACCGTTTGATTAGGTTTGAGGTGACTTTGATTTTTTAGGGATCAATTGTTGCATTATTTTTATTTGTTGTATCTATCAATGCAATTTCTGAATGAATTGCAGCAATGGCCTGAGTTTGATTTGGTTTTTAAACTGAAAACAACGTGATTTTATTGGTGCTTATGCTTGGATGTTTTAGAGGATCAAATAGATCGATATTTTTCCCGATCAATCTCGGGAGTTCCTTTGGATTGCAACAATCTTCTTGTTGTTAGAATTCTTAAGCGGGAGGCACATGTTTATCATATCATCTTTGTTTCTGAATTTATTTGCCTCACACTTTACTTTTGGCAAGTAATACCTATAAAATGATTTAGTAGGCAATGTTATCAAATAAATAAAGGACTTTGGTATGCACATGTATGGAAAATGTAAATTGTCAGATTTGGATTTTGCTCAGGCCTTTGTTAATGAGAGTATATTGTCAGATATTGTGATTGAGCGTCAATTTTACATCGTAGCATTAACAGTTCAGAATCACTTAACAACTCATATCAACATTCTTATTTCTTTTCAGGGTCCCAGCAATGAAAAGTCTTTTTGGAATAGGAGAATATATCAATGAGTTTGAAATTTTTGATGTGAAACAATTTGTCAGTCATCTTGTAGGTCAGTAAAAATACTAGTTGTCCCATACTATGTTAGCCATTTATTCCTTTTGGTTAATCTTTGTGGTGTAATTGACATTTGGCAGGCATGGGAGAATGGTCTGGGTTCATGAATGTTGGGGGAAAATATCTCATCTTCAGGGTTATTGCCAAAGCAGCATGAAGACAGCCAACCAGTTCGAAGATTGTCCGAAGGTCGTCTTCGAAGGTGGCCTGGAACTTGGTTCGAAGCCCGAAGACAGGCATTGGTTCGAAGTATGTCTTCGAACCAAAGCTCTTCAGGATCTTTTCTGCCAGCTAAGATGGAAGACTTATCTTCTATCCTATTAGATTAGTCTTTTACCATTTTAGCCCTATTAAGGAAACCGAATAGTTTCCTTAATGTCGGTTGTAATAAAGGGGTAAATAGGTCTTTTCCTTAATGTTCAGGCCTATAAATACCCCCCATTTCATCCTGTAATGGGGACCGATTACAAGTGATTCAATACACACTTTCGAACTATTCTAAGTTATTATCCTTTCGGAGGCTTAGAACAGTTTGCTTCGCAAACACTTCGTTTGTTAGTTTCTTTTCTACAGAAACCTGTTAGCGTAATCTTTTACGCCAACAGTTGGCGCCGTCCGTGGGGAACCTAGTCCAAAAAACTTCGTTCTCTACCAACCTCTTGCATCATGCCTCCTAAGCGGAGTGCACCTCGCAATCCCACTCGGAGGTCCTCTCGGATCTCCGGAGAGATACCCTTCGACACAGTCGAAGTCGGAGGGTCTTCGACTATCCCTCCACCTCAAACTCCGCAAGGGGCTTCTATCCCTCGAGGATACGAAACCTCTCCACCAACCCCTTCTACACTCCGACCGCCCGGAGCCACTCTGCCACCCTCCATTCCGATTCGAACTGATCATACCAGTTCTCAAGACCCGGAAGGTCCTTCCGGAGGAGATGAAGATAGCCTTGGAGACATGGCCACTCAAATGGCCAATCTTCAAGCCGAGGTAGCGAGGGTGGCGACAGGAGGCTGCGAACAGGCTTCGCTCTCAAGCCACCCCAGCTATCCCCGAAGTGCACGAAGACGACGATCTTGACTATCCCGAAGCCCCGGAGAACGCCTCTTACGACAATGAATCTCCATTGCATCCTGAGCTTCAGAAGATTCGTTTCAATCCGAAGTTTAAAACTTCGAAGCTCTGCAAGTATGCTGGAGACGAAGATCCCAGTGAGTTTGTGCGTTCTTATGCCCTAGCGATTGAGGCTAGCGGCGGAGACAGAGAGACTATGGCGAAGTGCTTCCCGTTAGCTCTTCAAGGAGTGGCGTTGCGATGGTTCTGGTCTTTAAAGCCAGGATCAATCATTTCTTGGTCACAGTTAAAGAGGAAGTTCATAAGTAACTTTCAGGGCACCTTCGTGCCCCCCATGTCGACAGGAAGCCTTTTCCAAGTGAAACAGCTCCCCGGAGAAACATTGAGGCAGTACTTCAAGCGCTTCGCTCACACGAAGTCGCAAATTCGGGGGCTGTCCACATCTTCGGTGGTTGATGCGGCTCGGGAAGGCGTCAGTCATAAAGGCCTTCTGGATAAATTGCATCGGAAGAGCATCACCACAGTATCACAGTTGATGTCGTACTTCGAGGAGTACTCGAAGTCGGAAGAAGGTTGGCTTCGGAGGACTACTGCTACTTCGACAGTATTGACAGAAGTTAAAGCAGAAGTGAAGACTTCGGCTCCGCCGCAAGAGCCAGTCCCCGAAGTGCAACATGATAGAAGAAGAGGGCAAAAGCACCCTCGTTCTGAGGTCTTAAACATTGCACCCCCGCAGAAGTTTGCACCAAGAGCTCCACAGCCTGCGGGGAACAAGTCCAGCGGCTGGAGGCCGCCAGGGAAAACGGCTGGCAAAGGCCAGACCCTTTTTTTCTGTATTCATGGAGAGAATCGAAGCCATGCAACTGACACCTGCAAGGCTATTCTTACCCTTCGGGGAGAATACTTGGAAAGAACTTCGGGTCGAGGTAGTACCGACCGAAGTCCAGCAGCAGCAGGGCGCCCGGAGCCGGTCCAGGTTGTGGCGCGGATAGAAAATTTCGACGCTGCAAGGCATCCTCCGGTGGCCAATGTTATGCCACCTCCGAAGCAAGAAGAAGGGCAAGATAGAGGGAAGAGAGTAGTTCTCCCTATCTCCGGAGGAGGTACCCTCGGAAGCATGTCCAAGAGACAGCGAAGAGAGTATGTCCGAGAAGTGGGCCACATTGGGACTTCGTCATCTGCAGCTGCAATGCCGGAGTGGTCCCATGTTCCAATATCTTTCTCTGCGGAGGATGCAGCTGGTATCAAGTTCCCGCATGCGGATCCATTGGTTATTACTGCTGATATTGCAGGAACAGAAGTCCGAAGGGTGCTAATTGACGGAGGTAGTTCGGCAGATATCATATTTGTGCAAGCCTTCGATCAGTTATGCATTTCCCGGAAGCATCTCCTCCCAGCGGCTCGTCCTCTGCAAGGCTTCGCAGGACCTCCGCTAGATGCACTTGGCCAGATAGGCCTGGAAGTAACCTTCGGAGAAGGTTTACTAGCCCGAACTGAGGAAGTTATCTTTGATGTGGTAGATGCCCCGTATGCTTATAATGTCATCTTCGGGCGAGGCATGCTGAATCAATTCGGAGCTGTGGCGCATCACAACTACTTGTGCATGAAGATGCCCACACAGTCAGGAGTTCTGACAATCTTCGGAGATCAAGCCATAGCTCGGAGGGCAGAATATGGTCATGGTCCTCCTCTTGATCCAAGGCAAGTAAACAGTGTCCAAGATAGTGGGCAGTAGAACTAGCACCCTTCGGCATATCTTTCCTGGCAAGGACAGCTATCAAATCTCAAGTCCTAGCAGACTTCGTAGCAGAGTGGACTCCACCTGCGAAGTTGACTCCGGAGAAATCAGATGACGGAGTCTGGACTATTTACTCCGATGGGGCTTTCCAAGCATCCGGAGCAGGCATTGGGGCAGTATTAATTTCTCCGTCAGGTCAAAGAGCAATGTACTCCGCAAGACTCAACTTTAAGTCTACCAATAATATAGCGGAGTACGAAGGAATTTTATTGGGACTCCGGAAAGCACGTGCTCTAGGGGCTACAGGGATAATTATAAAAACAGATTCTCAGATAGTAGCAGGGCACGTAGACAAAAGTTTTCAAGTCCGACATCCACAGCTTGCAAAGTACTTGGAAGAAATTCGCAAGATCGAAGCACATTTCAAGGGTATTTCCATTCGGAGTATACCAAGAGCTGAAAACGTGCAAGCGGACATTTTAGCGAAGGCTGCTGCCGGAGCTGTGGATGTGCCTGACGAAGCTTTCTATGAGGAGCTCAATATACCTTCGGTGCCACAAGTTGCTTCTGCAGAGATTCTCTGCATTCCTAGTGCAGATTGGAAAGATTCGATCATAGAACTCTTGCAAGGAGGAACGAATTTGCCCGAAGAGCCCCAATTGTCAAGGTTAAAGCTCAGAGCAAGAAACTATCAGTTAATCAACGGTATATTATACAAGGCCGGAGTATGTTCCCCTCTACTCCGATGTATATCTCAAGCCGAAGGCCAAGAAATTCTTCGAGAAATTCACGAAGGCCTTTGTGGAAGTCATTTAGCCCCTAGAGCTCTGGCAGGAAAAACACTTCGCCAGGGGCTTTATTGGCCCACAATAACAGCTGATGCGGAGAGCTTGGTCCGCACTTGCCAAGGATGCCAGTGGATGGGTCGACGGAGTCATCGCCCACCAACAGCTCTTCAAGTCATTGCTCCGGTATGGCCTATGGCCAGATGGGGTATGGATCTAATTGGTCCCTTTCCGTTAGCAAAGGGAAATCTGAAGTTCGCAGTGGTAGCTATTGAATATTTCTCTAAGTGGGTGGAAGCAGAACCCTTAACAGCTATCACTTCGAATAATGTACAAAAATTCTTCTGGAAAAACATTATTTGTCGGTTCGGAGTGCCTAGATATCTCACAATTGATAATGGAACACAGTTCGACGCAGAACCCTTCAGGAAGTTTTGCGAAGACCTAGGCATTCAACTATGTTTTGCTGCAGTGAGACATCCTCAGTCAAATGGAGCCGTTGAGCAAGCCAATGGAAATATTTTATCAGGGCTAAATCGAAGAATAGTAGGACTATCAAAGGGACTGTGGACCGAAGAACTTCCGAAGATTTTGTGGTCCATTCGGACTACACAAACAAGGTCCACAGGTTTTACTCCGTTCAGACTGCTATTCGGAGATGAAGCTATGACTCCAACGGAGCTCAAAGGGGGATCACTTCGCAGCACCGAACCAGACATCGAAGAAGAAAGACAAGCTTCGTTAGATTTGTCAGAAGAGACAAGACTTCGAGCTGTAGCCAATTTATCAAAGTATCATCAGCAGACGAAGACTTGGTATGACCCGAAGGTTAAGCTCAGCGAGTTAAGGCCGGGTCATCTTGTTCTACGAAGCATTATAGCACCAGGGAAGTTAGGCAATAAATGGGAAGGTCCATATCTAATCGTCCGCTCGGGGCGCCCTGGTTCATTCAAATTAGCTAATTTAGAAGGTGAAGAGTTAGCACATACTTGGCATGCGGAGCACCTAAAGCGATACTTCGCATAAGGGCCCCTTGTAATCTGCTTGTAATCACCTCTAAATTAATAAAACATACACCAGTGGTTTGCCCTTCCCCTTGACACTCCTAGTTTCCCGAGCGGACGCGCTGGGACGGAAGTCGATCGAGAGGGAAGTGTCATCAAGCTGGCTGTATTTCCGGACTTCGTACCCATAAAGTCGAAGCTTCCGGCATGGTGGCTGAAATCCATCCGGAGCCCAAGCTGATACCTTGTAGGCATCCGTAAAAGAGCCAATACCACATTCTACGGAGTCCAAGCTTCGGCTGGTAGACTTCCGTAAAAAGAGCCGAAGGTGGCCAAAATCTGCGGAGTCCAAGCTGCAGCTTGCAGACTTCCGTAAAAAGAGCCGAAGGTGGCCAAATTCTGCGAAGTCCAAGCTCCGGCTGGTAGACTTCTGCAAAAAAGAGCCCAAGTGGCCAAATTCTGCGAAGTCCAAGCTCCGGCTGGTAGACTTCTGCAAAAAAGAGCCCAAGTGGCCAAATTCTGCGAAGTCCAAGCTCCGGCTGGCAGACTTCTGCAAAAAAGAGCCCAAGTGGCCAAATTCTGCGAAGTCCAAGCTCCGGCTGGTAGACTTCTGCAAAAATAGCCGAAGGTGGCTACAATTTCTACGAAGTCCAAGCTCCGGCTGGTAGACTTCTGCAAAAATAGCCGAAGGTGGCTACAATTTCTACGAAGTCCAAGCTCCAGCTGGTAGACTTCTGCAAAAATAGCCGAAGGTGGCTAAAATTTCTACGAAGTCCAAGCTCCGGCTGGTAGACTTCTGCAAAAATAGCCGAAGGTGGCTACAATTTCTACGAAGTCCAAGCTCCGGCTGGTAGACTTCTGCAAAAATAGCCGAAGGTGGCTACAATTTCTACGAAGTCCAAGCTCCGGCTGGTAGACTTCTGCAAAAATAGCCGAAGGTGGCTAAAGCAAAACAGCATTTCAGCCATGAGCTCCGAATGTCTGTTCATATAAGTCCAAAGCGACAAAATTCTTAAGACATTAAAATGTCCTCGAAGTTATCTTAATTGATTTCTTTCGTAAAAGCAAACAAAGGTACCAAGTTACCATTCTTCTGACTGCAAATAGTCGAAGATATTTCATAAGATTTCAAAAGATCTTTAAAAATGACAGAGGGGCTCCGAACCCCCAAGAAAAAATTGTACTCCGAAGTTTTTTCTTTGCGCATAACCATCTTTGAATACAGTTCGAAGTTGCTTATACCCAAAGAGGGGCTAGTAATATGGAGACAATTTTAAAATCGGCATTCATTATCGAAATAAATGTATTTACAGATTACATTATGAAAAATTGGTATCTATACCAAGAAGGAATCGGAGACCTCTTCGGTCCCGAGAGCCAGGGGTGGAACGACTAGTTCCAACATCGGAAGTTCTAAGAACTTTACGTTTAACTCTCCTCCTCCCCTTCGAAGCTCTAAAATCCTTCTGTTCTTGTTGAAGCTCGGCCCAAGTTCGAAGCCGCTCGGGGCTTCTCTCCCAGCTTCTAAGATCTTCAGATCTTTTATTTTGGGCTTCACCTTCGTCTTCGGACCAGTTAGTGTCTTCAGAAGACGAGGTGTTTGCGTCGCTCTCTTTATTTTCCTCTTTAATATAAGACAATATGTCTTTGATTACTTCGGGCGCAATAACGCCAGAGTCATCTCGAGGGATAAGGAATCGAGGACGTTTATAACTCTTTAGAAGTTCGAAGGTGTTCCACAGTGAGCGAAGTTCGCTGTTAAGCTCTAACACTTCGATATCTTCCATAAGAGGCAAAGCCTAAAAATATGACAAACAAAATTTTCATTGATAAATATTTACAAGCATCAGCTTTACATAATCAAAAAATCCTAAATAGTCCTAAACCTGCGGGTTCGGAGGAGGCTGACTGCTCGAAGCTTGGCTCCGAACTTGCTTTTGGCGTTGGCCTTCATCAATCCAAGCCTTGATCGCAGATCGACCTTCGGCTCTCCATGAAGTTTGGAAGGCTCGCCAAGCAGCAGCTACACCTTCGGAAGGTTTTAGAAGTCGGTCGTCGTCGAAGATGATAGAGCCCTCTGCGCTCGGAGTGATTGTTCGGCCCAAATCCTCGTAGTAGCGAAGTATTCCAAGGGCAGACACTTGTCCGGAGAGTTCTCCATAACGTATGCCTGCCGTTTTCATTTGCTTCGCTGCTCCTTGGATCCTCTTTAGCCGGCGCAGCAGAGTTACATTGTCATCCGAAGGTAGTGATCCAGTAGTACCGAAGTACTCCAAGACACCTAACATTTGTTCGATGACCTCCGAAGCCACTTTCTCAGACTTAACCTTTTCTTCAATAAGCACATCCTTGGCCGAAGTTGTTTCAGCCAAAACTCCGGAGATTCTAGCGTTCTCCGTAGTCAAAACATTCTTTTGAGTCCGGAGTTGGCCAGCCTCTTCTTGTAGCTTTATAAGTGCGGAGCCCTTCGCAGCATCCTCCGTCCGCAGTCTTTCAATCTCCGCTCGAAGCACAATTCTTTCTGCTTCGAGCTCTTTCTTTGCAGCCTCCAAGCTTTGCCTAGCCCTTCGCTCTGCTAAGATTACATTGTCCTTTTGAGCTACTCGACCTTCGGAGAAGTTAAAATTCCTTTGAAGAGTTTCGTTCTCTTCCCGAAGTTGAGCAATTTCGTTTTCATTCGATAAAGCTGCAGCGCGGGCTAAGACTGCTTGCTAAGAAAAAAGGAAAAATTGGAATAAGAAATTATTCATATATAATTCATTATTTGGTTCGAAGATGCTTTATACCTGATAAGCTGCTCTTTCCACAGCGATATTAAGCTCCGAACCCTTCGCTCTGCTTAAAAGGGCTACCAGCTCTGTTTCCCCCACTTTGCGACTGGCTTCACCCAAAGGTTTAACCAAAGTCCCAAGTCCGGTTTTCTCCTCCAAAAATGGAGTTATGAGAGGAAGCAGTGCTAAAGCCTTCTGATCAGCTCTGCTTAGCAAGGATCCGGAGGGCTCTTCCGAGGCCCTTGGAACTTCTGAAGATGGCCTCCCCTCAGTCGATTCACTTTCGTCTGTTGACTCAGATGAAGTCGATCCTTGAGCAGGGAGAGGCTCGATGTGTCTTTTTCCTCTTCCAGGCCCCGGTAGAGCAACTCCCGGTTGTGGCCCTGAAGTTGTCGAAGGTCTTTGAATTGTATCTTCGAGGGATACTTCGACAACAGGAGGCTCTGAAAAAACAAAAATATTACACATTGTATAATTTTGCAAAAATTGATAAGAATTAAGTAAAATTTACCTTCGACATTCTCTGGAATATCGAGTACCGGACTGATCGGAGGATCAAAAGTGTAGTCCTCATCCGAATCAGCCGTTAAATCTTGGACTACAGGAGCATCGTCCTGAAGAGTCCTTGTTACTTCTTCGAGAATCGAAGCCATAGTGACTTCGATTCCACCTTCATCCACAGGAACTCCGGGCTGAGTTATGTCTTCCTGAACTACCGAAGTCATTGGTTGATCAGCATTGTCTCCAGACTCCGGTATGTTCGCAGGCACTTCGGCCTCATTTACACCCATAGGGGCTTCGAATTGTTCTTCCTGAGTATCCGGAGCTCTTACTTCTTCGATGTTGGCTTGAGGCTCCGGAATACCTGCAGTATCTTCAATGAGAATACTTCGTTGAGTTGCATCTTCATCAATTAATTTTACTAATAAAATACCTTCATCCTCTTTAGAACCAGAAAGTGAGGTTCTTGAGCTTGAAGGAGCAGGATCCGAAGGTGCGAGATTTTTTGGCTTCCGAGCCACCTTCTTCACCGGAGTCTTTGCTGAACCTGAAGCTCCGGCTTCGGCTACTCTTTTCTTGGGGCCTTTCTCCTGAGGCACCCAGTCCGTCAGAGGGGGTGGAGTCAACTCCAGCATTCCCCATACTCTGTTAAAACGCTCCCAACTTCCGACTAATTTGATTCGCCATTCTTTTTCTGACGGAGTTGGAGCACCCAAAATCTTCTCCGAAGCCCTTACAATTTGCTCTGAAGTAATAGGGGCTGAAGAAGCTAAAAAATAATTCAAGTTAATCTTTCTTCGAAGTAAATATGTGCTATGCATGTTGGTTTCGAAGTTACCTGCAGGG
Organism: Zizania palustris; assembly: GCA_019279435.1. NCBI lineage: Eukaryota > Viridiplantae > Streptophyta > Magnoliopsida > Poales > Poaceae > Zizania > Zizania palustris. The sequence continues at coordinate 99,987,344 of JAAALK010000080.1, forward strand.
CTTGAAGTATAGTTTATCTTGCGAAGACCGCCTTCCGAGTCATCTTCGAAGGCAATAGGCCAGTTGGCCATCAGCGGAGGAATTTGAAGTCCGATGAACTCTTCAGCTAAGTCCCGCATGCTCAACCTTTTGCTGATTTCTGAAGCAAGTTGAGGCGAGCTTCGAGTTGACCTTCGTCAGGTTGCACTAAGGCTTCCTTCCGGAACTGGATTTCCTTGAGGGGACCAGCCAGAGGACTACCCACTCCAACTTCAGCATAAAACCACCTCAGAACCCAATCGGTGTACCATCTAGCATTGATGGCCTTGGCAGGGAATTGCAGTGCATATTCATCACGAAGCCTAAAATTGATGCTTCCGAAAGAAACTACCACTTTCTCACCTCCGGAGCCTACGAAGGTCTTTGGCTGACAAGTCGCTCTATGCAGCGCAGCAAAGATTTCAGCCCTCCCCTCACAACCTTCGGCTCTCAGTGCCCACTCGAAGATAGCTAGTCTGGCTACAGCATTCGGAGATAGCTGGGGGAGGGTTACGTGAAACAAGTCAAGTACTTCGGCTAAAAAATCCACAGCCGGGAGGCCCAAGCCCGCTTCGAAAAAAGCTTCGAACACTACAACTTCTCCGGGTCTCGGTGATGGAATTGATTCTTTGCCCGGCTTTCGAATCATAACCCCATTACTAATATTTCCCCCCGCTGTGATTGCCAAAGACTCTTTCTTGCAGGTAGACCGTCCTAACTCAAAGGATTGATCCAAGTACTTGGTTGAGGGTGGGCACAGACCTTGGATATCGGGGATTTGAGGATTTTTTCCCTTTACCGCCATGGAAGTTGTCGCCTGCATCGAAGGCGTCGCCGCCACTGTTGCCGCTGCCGCTGCCGCAGCCGCTTGTTGACGAGCCAAGGTCGAAGGAGGTGCAGAGCCTTTGGTCTTCGCCATCGCAATCGCTGGATTGATCTGAGAGAGTGGGAACTAGGGCTCAAGAACTCGAGAACTAGGGCTCAAGAACTCAAAGGGCTCAGAAGGCTTTTGACTGAGAACAAGCGGTGAAAAGGTAATCGAGTAAGTTCTAGAGTCCTTTATTTATAGCCTAAACTTTCCGTTTGTTACCGTTTAGGCTCTGCCCTTTCGCATTCCCGCCTGTTATTTTCCTCCGAAAATAACGCCTCGTATAACTCCGTTAGAAACAGAAACTAACGGCTATATTTTCTAAGTCTAAAAAGACTTTCGAACTTCCTGAGTCAGTTCTAAGATAGTTCGAAAAGTAATTACCTTATGACTAATTCGAAGTTCATATCTTCATGTATTTCGGAGATAAAACAAAAATCAATAACCCCTATGATTGGTTATCTTTTCTTTCCGTATACTGCTCTCCTAACGTTACAGGTCAAACGGAGAAGCGTATTCGAGGGGCTACTGTTGGGGGAAAATATCTCATCTTCAGGGTTATTGCCAAAGCAGCATGAAGACAGCCAACCAGTTCGAAGATTGTCCGAAGGTCGTCTTCGAAGGTGGCCTGGAACTTGGTTCGAAGCCCGAAGACAGGCATTGGTTCGAAGTATGTCTTCGAACCAAAGCTCTTCAGGATCTTTTCTGCCAGCTAAGATGGAAGACTTATCTTCTATCCTATTAGATTAGTCTTTTACCATTTTAGCCCTATTAAGGAAACCGAATAGTTTCCTTAATGTCGGTTGTAATAAAGGGGTAAATAGGTCTTTTCCTTAATGTTCAGGCCTATAAATACCCCCCATTTCATCCTGTAATGGGGACCGATTACAAGTGATTCAATACACACTTTCGAACTATTCTAAGCTATTATCCTTTCGGAGGCTTAGAACAGTTTGCTTCGCAAACACTTCGTTTGTTAGTTTCTTTTCTACAGAAACCTGTTAGCGTAATCTTTTACGCCAACAATGAACAATCTAAGCTTTTGTAGAAGCTGTCTCAAGGAACCTTTACTCTCATACTTATGTATAAGCAGTTCCAGAACAACCTAAAAATGGGTCCTATTGGCCAGGTTAGCTACTTTTATTACTTGAAATTTATTGAAGTCCTGTCAAATGAAACATACCATAAATCATGGATTCATTGTTCATGATGTAAGTGGAATTTTTATTTACGGACTGAGAATGTTAGCAGGTAAGGAACATCATGTTCTATTTAGTGTAGTATCCTGTTCAAGTCCAAAAATATTTGTAATCTTGATTACAATTCTTGTCAATTTGATTTATATACTTAACAAGTTTGTGTTCAATAAAATATTCTTGGTATCAAATATGACACTGTTTATAAGTGACTACATCTTGAGTGAAAAGCTGATAGCATGTCTTTTTTATGTGCCCAAACAAACTTTTTTTCTAGCCTTTGTTATTCTGGATAGTTGTCTAATCAATTGAATAAACATAATCAAGTTCAATAGAGTTAGTTTTTATGTATTTAAATTCACAACCCAATCCATGTTGTGATTATCTTCGTAAATGAAGTTGCATTAGAAGGTTTGCAATAGGTTGTCTTGCATAGTCATGATGTTATAAAATAAGCACATGATCACAAACCACGGGCGCCAGTTTATAATCTTCAAGTTTACAAACATAGAAGATTACAATGACTGGTCCAGTCTCCCTCTACGGTAGACAAGAAATATTTACAAGGTGAACTAAACTGGCCTAGGTGTTACTAGGCTTCAGGGGCCTAGCTGGGCTCAATCTGGATTCAGATCAGAATATAACACATGATCTAGGGAATAACCTTTCCTCGAGGAAATTAGAATATTCATGAAAGAAATTTTGTATTGATGCATTACTTTACTTGCATGTAGGCTTTGCTAAAGCGTATTGATTTTGATGTAGTCAAATCACTATACCATTACATTGTTTTAGCGACAAATATATGTCAATATTTAACGTCAGTAAATCTGTTGGTAATGTGTGGGGACAGAATATATGTCGGTAATAGGTACAAATAGCGAATAACTTTCTGTCATTAATAATCTTAACCTATATGAGCAGACTGTCGGTATATGTATCAATGAACGTCATTATATCTGTCGCTAAACTGTTTTTCTTGCGTGCGCGGAATTTTTTTCCAGCACACGCCTAAAGAAAATTGAGGCGCGCGGTTCGGTGACTTAGTAAAAAGGAAAAATCCCCCAAACCTAGCTAACACTTCCAGCGGCCACAGTAGTACTCATCTTCTCACACCCACCCTCCAACGACCTCGCCGCCACCGCCAATGCACCTCGCCGTGCACCCGCCGGCTCACAAACAGTTGTTGTTCTTTCCCTCGACGACCGCTAGCTGCTGTTCCCCCCATCAGTCGCCGCTGCTCCCCTGCGCGCTTCAATCGCCCACCCGCACCCAGGGGCGAAGCCCAATGGGCCTTAGGGGGTTCCCAGGAACCCGGGTCCAATAAAATTTTATTTATTATTAGTATTTTTACCTCTTGTGCACCCCCTTGGGCCAAAAATGGTGTACCCCTAGCCCAACAGATATCTGCGTGTGGAAAACGAAGCGTTCACTGCTCCGTCTGTTCGGCTGCTCGCAACTCGCCTGTTGCCCTGCTGCTCCTGCAGTCTTGCTTGGCTGCGGGCTATAGCTGCGTGTTGTACTGTACTGCTGTAGTGCTGTAGACTATAGTGCTGCAAAAGTGCTACTTTGCTTGCTTCCTGATGCTTCCTGCTTGCTTCCTGCAGTGCGCTAGTGCGGAGATGTCAACTTGTTATAGTATTATTCTAACTATGAATTATGGGTAAAAAAACTATCGAGAAATGTTTTTATTTAGTACTATTTTGCTTAAAAATTTATACACCGATACTCGTATGATAAAGCGGTGCACCCCCTTAGTTTTGTTCTAGCTCCACCACTGCCCGCACCACGTCACGCACCTGCTCTACCCACGCCGTCGGCGGCGACAGGCTTCAAGCGGGGTGCTCCGGATGGCGAGGCCTCGGGTGGACGCCTCAGTTTCTCCCCCAAATCACCGCGCCCCCTGCCCTTGCCTACTTCCTCCATATCATAGGCATCTGTCGCCAAGCACCTCCTTCACAAACCCTCCTAAACCTAACTCCTCCACGATTGCACCCACCTCCGGCCGCCGCCTCTACCCACTGACCTCCGGCTGTCGCCGGTCACCTCGGGTCTTCGGCTTCTCCGCACAACCAGATCTGCTTCAGTAGCTGCCGACGGCGGGCATTGACGCTGGATCCGCATCACCTTGGGCCACTTCACGAACCGGTGCAGGTTCTTCTTCAGTGGGAGCGCGCCGCATCCTCAAGCAGCGCCTTAAGGTGCTCCAATCTGGAAGTGGAACTTCTTCTCCTTCCCCTTAGCTTCTCTTCTATATCTGGAACTGGAAGCTCTTCTCCTTGCCCTAGCCCTACCACTAATGTCAGCTTGTTTCTAGGAAGGTTCACCTGAATCCCCATGCCTGGAGATTGCTGCTGGTGATGCTTGTTGCATAGACAACGTATGGAACCATCGGAACCAGTTGATGGATACAGGATCGGTGATCAAACCACGAGTGATGTTCATATTTTTGTAGCTATGATATGCAGGAAAATATATGCGAGTAAATTAGGTAACTGTAATTATAGACTAATCTTATTATGAAGATTTTCATATTTTTGTCAACTAACTAGAACTTTTAGTAACAATATTCAGACCATCATGTCCTGACTTGCTGCTGTAAGTGACTACACTTTTTTGCTTGATGTCGCTGCAGGTGCCAAAATGAAGCTCTTCTTTCAATTAACATATTTCAGAAGGATTTATCTGATATAAACCCATTAGTGAGGGCCTGGACCATACACTCTTCTTAGTTGCTGTAAAGAAATGTGCCAGGGATCCATCAACATATGTTCAAAAATGTATTGCCTATGCACTTTGTAAGCTTCAGGACTTGATTCTAGAGTAAACTGCCGCTTTGGAAGAGGTATGCCTAGTATGACCTGTTTTTTATGCAATGATCTGAATATCATATGTATCTGAAGTATGCTAATAGGGCTACAGATTGTAGATGTTTTGTTTAGTGACAATTCCCCTAGAGTAGTGAGAGCTACTTTTGTGGCCTTTAACTCAGTTTGTCCAAATTGTTTACCATTGATATCAAAGCATTTCCATCGTCTATGTGAGACACTCCCAGATATTGGAGCCTTGGAGACTCGATTTAATGCGTTGACCTTGAGATGTCTTTACATTTCTAATTGATCTGATTGTGCAGTTTACACAATTATAATATATTATATTAATGTTGCTGTTAGATCCTTGTGGCAATTTGCAATCTATGCTATCTGTGAGCTCTTGCTAAATCTTGCATTGTACATAGTTTACACAATTATAATATATAGCTATATTAATGTTGCTGTTAGATCCTTGTGGCAATTGGCAATCTATGCTATCTGTGAGCTCTTGCTAAATCTTGCATTGTACATTTATCTACGTGTTGCAGTCGAGTGGAAGGTTTGAGGTCCAAAAGAAGATATGTTTGAGCATATCGTATTACCATCCCGAGCACTGGTAGCCATCATGGAGTGGTGAGTAGTGATGTGATCTTGTGGGCTATACGAGCATGGTGCAAAAGAATATACTTTCCTTTTGAATTGGTATTTGCATTTTCATGGGCAAGTACTTGTTTATTTGTTATTACTATTAGCTAGCTGAGATGCTGTCACGATTTGTGACTGTAATGTCTATTCTGATTTTGCTACCACATAGATAGTACTGAGTTTTCAAACTAGCATTTTTTATTGTGACTGTAATGTCTATTCTGATTTTGCTACTGCATAGATAGTACCGAGTTTTCAAGTTGGTTTGTTAAAACTAACCACCGGTACTGTTGTACCTCACAAGCTCAAACACTGATTGCACCTGCTCATTTTTTCTGTTCTTGCAATAGCAAGGGCTCAGTCAGAGGAAGAAGCTATCATGGTTGAAGTTGTTGAAGTGGCTGATGTATAAGTAAAGTTGATCTTTCATACAACTCTAATGTAGGACTAAAGTTAGATATATGTGTACATTGTAACCTTTTGTACATTGTGACTATTGTAGGGCTTAGATTTTGGACAACTCTAATGATCTTTTGGACAACTCTAATGTTATATAATAGACGACTTATATTTGGACAACGACTTTAACGATAGATGAACCGAACTTGATGAACTTGACTTTTGGTATTTCTGGAATGATGAAATGTTATGCAGCTTTCTGTGCATCCTGTCTGTGCATGAATTTGTTTCTAGAATGTATGTGATGAATGGATTATAGATTGGATGTTGAATGTATTTTTTGGTATATATATATGTGTGATTTTAATTATTATGTCGTTAAACAGTCTGTCTGTCATTAAAAGTCGACGAACTATAGATAGATTGTCTGTCGGCAAAGGTATAGTCTATCAACATAGGGCTTTAACCACATGTGTTTTCCCAACACAATTTTTTTGTGGCTAAAAGCCTTTGCCGATATTTTTTAGATGTTGAAGGATGCTTTCACCAATAGATTTGTTGTCGCTAATACAATGTCATGGTGTAGTGAATGTGTTGTAATTGCAAGGCAAGATTTTTACTAAGGTTATCCTCACATACATTCAGAACAATTTAAACTGTGTTTACAATATAGATATGTATTCATGTGCCAAGCACATTATAATATATAATTTTTTTGAATATAGTTTTTAATCATTTACACATGTTTTCAATTATCAACATGTCTGGTGTGTTATTAGAAGCAACTATAGTTAATCAGGGCTTATTTGTTTCAGCTTCAGAAAACTGCAGCTCTGCAGCTACTTCTAGAATTTGATGCGGAATGAAACAAACAGTCCAGATTATAGACTCAGATTGTGAAAATCAGTAGTTGCAGAATCTAGAAATGAACTCGAATTCAGAAGCTGAAAAACGCCAACTATGAGACTAGCTAACTACATCCATCTATTGCTGTTGGTACTTGCAGAACGTAATTGTTTGCATCATCGCAAGTTTAAATTTTAGCTTATGCAATTTTTTTATCGTTTTTTCTCTACGTACGTTAACAAAATCGAGTCCATGCAAATTTAAATGAGTTTTCATTATTTTTTTTGTTTTTCTAAGAATCTTTCTCAAATAGTTCCCCATATTGATTTACTATATATGTATAGCATGTTAGTCACATCCTAAACAAATTATAAGTATAGTTTCTCTTATATGTTTGCTAACTTCTATATTTTGTTTCTAATTTGTAGGTCTATAAGCTTTGAAGGATTTCTTTGACATGCTTACTAATGTAAGATTCATCAAAGAAAACTACTTTGTAACTGTCGAATTTCTATATAATATTTTACATGTACTTACTATATCCTTTTAAGATGAATATACATTTGTATTTCGTTTCAAAAGGAAATATAGCAAACTGAGAAAAACTATCAGAGCCGCACCAAAAAATCCCAAAACTATTGAGAAATATAACATTGTTGTGTGTGTTTTTTTGTAGGGTGAGTGACGGTCTTGCTATTATTTGCAGGGTTTTAAAGTGGATGAGGTATTGTTTTTATTGTAAAAATATTTATTGTAGGAAGTGATAGTTATTCAAGTGCTTGGTATCTTTACAGAGTTGTATGCAACATGGATGGGGGCCTAGGGCAGCGCTGCTAGCGATATAGAGCTTTTGATTATGCTGTATTCCAAGTATCCTCGGTCCACAACAGGTGCATCTCGCTAATAAAATTTTTCTATAGCTGGTTTAATGTTTCTTGAAAAAAATGTGCTCAACAGGTTTATTATGATGTATTATTTCTCCTCTAGGAAGGCACCCTTATCATAAAACTAATACACTTAAATTAAACTTACATTTTCTCTTTCCTGTGTTTGATTTTGAAATTGGTATTTTGTATATGAGGTGCTGATGATTGCACAAGTATTTTATGTTTCACAAATTTCCTTTGATAAAAACATGAACCCTACAACTGTCTCAAAATTTCTAATTGCGTATAATAAATAAGGTAACACATAATTGATAACATCCGGTCCTTTTGATCAATTAGTCCTGCACTGGGAAGATGCTAGAAAGTTGCAATCTTGACCAGCAAGTGGCACTTGTAAGTTTTCATTGAGTGGAAATTCAAAAGGATCTTCCTGGTTCACAAAATCCACAATAGCATGGTATGTGCAATAATCATTTTTCCAGTGTTTTACATTTGTCGGCTGAGCTTGAGATCATAACAGAATTGGATGTTTCTTTTCTTCCAGGTTTTTGTATGTCATAAATTCATTAGATGTTTCAAAATTTGTGAATGGAGTTTTACATGAAATCTCATAGCTGCAGGAAACTAGAAAGTTTCATCAATCTCTCTATTCTAAGGTATCAATATTGTCTCCTAACATGCTTAGAATTTTTAGTCAAGTATGCCTAAACACATTACCACAGAAACAATCTTTAGTGACGCAGCTTTAGTGATAGGTAAAAGACGCGCGTTAGTAATACATTTTTAGTTACGGATTGTTTCACATGCGTTATTAACGTTGTATTATTAGTGACGGATCGTGGTATGGTCCATCACTAAAGAAGGGGCACCCCTATTAGTGACGGGTCGTGGTATAACCCATCACTAAAGATATCCCCTATAGTGATGTGTTATATTTTCATCCATCACTAAATAAGTTAATCACCCGTTACTGATGACTCTCACTAATAAATAGGCAGGACACCGAAGTGAATCATCACGCTTTTATTTCGCGTAACCCTAATTATATACTCCCACCGCCACGGTCGCCTTCGTCGTGCTCCTCGCCGCTCCGTCGCTCATGCCCTCCAGACCTTGGTTGCATTCTCATTCTTGTAAGTTTGTTCATGCTTACTATTAAATTTCAATTTATAAAATCATTTATCCGAAATTTGCTTCTTAAATTTGTGAATTAGGTATATGGCAAAGATTTCAAGCGATCTATATGTACCAACTTATGTTCCTAATATTTGCTTAATAAAGATTAATCATCTAGTTAACGACTGTCATCACCAGGTTTAATTATAGTTTTTTGTACATTGCATTTTCTGTTTATTGTGTTAACAAACTTGTTGGAGTAAAAAATTACGCTAATAGGTTTAAGAAAATGTATGTGTGACAAACGAAGTATTTGTAGAAGTGGACTATCTCAAGCCTCGTGAAGGATAATAGCTCGAAATAGTTCGAAGTTATGTATTGAATATCTGAGTATTTGATACCTATTACATGATGAGAAAGGGGGTATTTATAGGTAAAAAATCTAAGGAAAAGACCTTTTTACCACTCAATTACAACCGACATAGTAGAAACTATTTTGGTATCCTTAATAGGGCTAAAATGGTAAAAGACTAATTTAATCAGAAAGAAGATAAATCTTCTATCCTTACTGGCAACATTCCTTCGTGGTTAAGGTCTTCGGGAAACTTCATTAAACCGAAGCCTTAACTGGGATCTTCGCTGTATAATACTCCGAATACAGTTCAACTCCGATGCTCTTAAGATCTTTGAAGGTCAAAGCTTCTAATTCCACCTCTTCTGCTGTATCTTCAGGGGAGCATTCTTGACCTCTAGAGGATGAAATATTCCCCCCCAACAGTAGCCCCTCGAATACTTCTCTCTAAATTTCCTATACAATAAGAGGGCAATATACGCAAGGAACAATTGCATACTTAGGATCAAGAACTTAGCGAAATTTACCATTCTTTGAAGCATTTGAAGATTTGTAATCTTCGGACCAGCTTCTATGCAAAGGTACGTGTCGAAGTAGCTTCGAAGATAAATACTTGCGAAGCTGAAATAATCGTTACTCACAAAAATAGCCGTTACCTCTTTTTTTTTAAAAAAAGAGTTACACCGCCATTTCGTTTCTAGAGACATGATTTCTCACGAAGAGTCGTGATAAGTGGTAATGGTAAAGAAGACGGAAAGGCACATATGAACGATACGCTGCCTACGAATTCACACTATAAATAAGAGGGCAGGAATGAGTTTCAAATACTTTACCAACCGCTTCTGCATTCCCCCTTTTCGGCTTCTTGAGCTCAAACTCTAACCCATCTTCCTCCATGGCAAAAACTAGTCACAAGGCTCCCGTTCCTGCTTTGTCCTTGGTCAAGCATCAGGCGATGGCGGCAGCAGCAGCAGTGCCTTCGGACAATCCTCGCTCGGCTGGTCCTCACGATCTTCTCCCTGCGTCGACCAAATATACAGATCAGTCGTATAGTTCGAGGCCTTCAACTTGCTCGAAGAAGTCCATTGCGACAGCGACTGTTGGGAAGACGGGTCTTGGGATCAAGATTTGCTAGGCTGGAAAAGAGGTGATTCTTGCACCGTGGGCCAGAGAGGTAGTCGTGTTCGAAGCCTTCTTCGAAGCAAGATTGGGGCTTCCAGCGGTGGATTTTCTCTCCGAGGTATTGACATTATTTCATGTTACTTTACCCCAACTTCGAGTGGGCGATGCGAGCCGAAGGTTGCGAGGGGAGAGCTGAAATCTTCGTAGCGCTTCACAAAGCTTCCTGCCAACCGAAGACTTACCAGGGAGTTGGAGGAGAGAAGATGGTGATTGCCTTCGGCAGCATCAACTACTGGCTTCATGAAGAATATCAAACTCGGTTCCCAGCGAAGGCCATCAATGCCAGATGGTACACGGATTGGGTCCTTCGCTGGTTTTATGCTGAAGTTGGAGCGGACAGTACCTTTGCCGGACCCCTCGAAGACATCTTCTATCAGAGGGAAGCGGAGGTCCATCTAGACCCAGGCCAGCTTGAAGCTCGTCTCAGACTGCTCCAAGCCATAAGCCATCGCATGGGCATGCGGGACTTAGCGGAGGAGTTCATCGGACTCCGGATTCTGCCCTTGATGGCCAGCTGGCCAATAAACTTCGAAGAGAACCCAAAGGGTGGACTCCGAGAGATCCCTTCAAATGCTGCAGGTAACCTCAAAAACCCTGCAAAATGTTTTACATGCAGTTTTGATTCTATAAAGATGGTTTAACTGAAAGGAAATCTTATCTTTCAGCTCCACGTGCCACCCTCACTCTGGAACAAATTATCCGGACTTCAGAGAAGATCCTCGGGGCTCCTACACCCGCTGAAAAGGAGTGGAGGGTGAAATTGGTTTGCAGCTGGGAGCGATTCAACCGAGTATGGAGCATACTCGGAGTTGAAATTGGTTGGTAGATGGGAGCGATTCAACCGAGTATGGAGCATACTCGGAGTTGAATCTCCCATTCTTCCGGACTAGACCAGCTCCGATCAAGCTACACAGAAGAGGAAAGCTGAAGTAGGAACTTTAGCACTAGCCAAGACGCTTGTAATAAAGGTGGCCCGGAAACCAAAGGCCCTTGCTCCTTCTAAGTCCCCAACTTCATCTTCGGAGTCATCTGAAGATGAAGCAAACAGAGAAATGGGAGAGGAGTTCGAAGCCCTCCTAACAGGGGATGAAGTATCACAGATGGGAGCTGAAGTCCCCGTTCAAGATAATGTGGTAGCAGCGTCTGTTGCTGAAGATAACCCCAAATAGGCAGAGACTGAGAACATCCTGCCTGGCCAAGTAGATGCTCCTACTACGGGAGAAGGCGGAGTTGAGACTGTGGGCGCGCACGTCTCGTCTCCGGACGAAGTAATAGATGAAGTGGTCAAAGATGTTTTGGCAGCTAATCCTTCGGCTCGAAGCCCGGAGTTCGAAGAGGACTTCGACCAGATCTTCGAGCCCCCGAGTAGTCCTGTGCTCGCTCGGCAACCATATTTCGGAGGTAAGCTTTAGCAGAGTATCTTTTCTTTTTCCTTCTTTTTTTTTGTATCCTGCAAAATTTATACAATATCATATACCTTTGGTTTTCATAGGATCGGTTCCAATGGAGGTGACTCCTGTTGTGGAGGTTTGTGCCGGAGGCTGTTGTGTCTCCGAAGCCAATTCCTGAAGTAGTTTTTAAGATGGGTCCTGGAAAAGGTAAAGGTAAAGGTAAAGGTGGGCCTTTGCCTGCTCCAGTTCCAGGGTGGACCTCGTTAGAATCTACGGATGAAGGCCAATCCACGGAGGGAGGTCAATCCATGGAGGCCTCCGAAGATGCCTCGCTGTGTTCCGGCCCATCTCTGAACGAAGACGACTAGAGTGCCTTGTCAAGGCTCCCCCTCCTAGATCCTTTTCTGGAGCGGAGTACTAGACTTTAGACTTTTCTAGAGCCTCTGGATCGGGCTAGTCGCGAAGTTGGGGAGACTGACTTGGTTTCCATTCTTGGAGAAGCTGAGGGGTCGGAGCTAGATGCAACTTTGGAACGAGCAGCCTACCAGGTACAATGTATCTGCAGAAATAGAATTAGTTCAAACATATGTAAATAATTTACTTACATTGATCTTTTCTTCCTTCGCAGCAAGTAGTTCTAGCTCGAGCTGTGGCTATATCACATGAGCGAGAATGCAACCGGCTCAAGGAGAAAGTAACAGCTCTTCAAGGGAGTCTTGTTAGCTCTGAGATTTGGACTTCAAGCTTGGAAGAAATGGTAGCCATAGAAAGAAATGCTAGGACTAGCTTGGAGGCTGCCAATAAAGAGCTCGAGTCTGAGCGAGTCGTTCTTCGAGCCGAAGTGGAAAGGTTGCGAGGAGAGCAATCAATTGAGGGAGTTGAAATGGTCAGGCTTCGAGAGGAGCAACTGAAATTGATGGAGGTGGCCAAATAATTGCTCGGACAAAAGAATTCTTTGATGACGGAGGTAGCTTGTCTTTCATTTCTGACAAATGAGCTGACTTTATCAAAGAACACTTTGTTTAAAAAGAAGATAAAGTGCGAGAAGGTGGCCTCGGATACCATGGACACCCTTCGGGGTGTCCTGGAGTACTTTGGCACCTCTTGCGCTTCTTCTTCGACTGGCAATGACTCTCTGCTACGGAGGTTGAAGATGATCCAAGTAGCGACGAAGACTATGAAGACAGCGGGTACATGGTATGGAGAGATCTCCGGCCAAGTAGCTTCTCTTGGAGTACTTCGTTACTACGAAGATCTTGGACTATCTGTTGCTCCGGAGCCTAAAGCAGCCCCCGTCAATTTTGGTGACGACCGACTCCTGACTCCTTCTGCTGACGTGGCCACGGCTTGGGAGGCCTTTCAACCATCCTAGGGAGCTGAAGGCCGATCGGCTATCAAGACATGGACTGATGAAGGACTGTGTCAAAAACAAGCGCGGTTGCAGCCTTTGAGCAGCAAGCCTCCTTCGGACCCGAAGGTTTAGCTCTCCTTAGGACCCCAATTATGTAAAAACTTATGCTTTATTATCTTTGAATGAAAAGACTTATTTGTAAATTTTTTAGGCTTCCTAATATTTTTGGATGAGCTCGAAGTGTTAGAGATTAACGAAGAACTTCGCCTACAATGGGCCACCTTCGAAGCTTTGAAATCTCACAGGTGTCCTCGATTTTCAATTCCTCGGGGAAGCTCTAGGGAGGTTATACCCGATATATGTAAAGAAGTATTAGCTTATATTAAAAAGGAGGAAAAGGAAGTTAGTATAGAAACTTCATCTTCAGAGGACGTTAAATGGTCTGACAAAGAAAATGAAGAGCAAGTAGATAAGAGTCCCGAACGACTTCGAAGCTGGGAAAGGAGCCCCAAACAACTTCGGACCTGGGCTGAACTTCAGCAAGAACAGAAAGATTTTCGAGCTTCGAAAGAAGGGAAGAGAGTTAAACGTAAAGTTTTAAAGACTCCGGGTTCTAGGACAAATCGCTCTCGAAGTAGAGCTAATTTTGAAAGCACCTCCGCGGATCGAAGAGGTCTTCGTTTCCTTCTTGGCATAGACACATATTTTTCATGATGTAATGTAATCTGTTTAAATAATATAAACTAGAAAGTTTCAAAATTGCCTCACTACTTCCCAGCCCCTCTTTGGAGGTAAGCACCTCTGAAATTCGATCGAAGGTGGTTACGCACAACGAAGATAACGTTAGTTAGGAGTACAATTTTGGAGTCTCGAAGCCCCTTATCATATTAAAAATTAAGGAGTGAGTCCAAAAATGGTCACTAAAGACTTTGAAAATATCTTCGACTCTACTAATTTGGAGTCTAAACACTGGTAACTTAGTACCCTTTTTCGAATGTGGTCACTTCAGACTCTTTTTCGGATACATTTGAACCCGATTGCAATGGTCACTTTGGACTCTTTTTATAGACGTTTTCAAGCTATCATCTTGGGGTCTATTTTGTTTTGTCTCCTTCGACTCTTTTAACGGATGCTATCAAACCAGTGGTTTGGAATCCGTTTTTGTGGCCACCTTGGACTATTTTTACGGATGCTTTCAAGCCGAAGCTTGGAATCCGTATCAGTTGGTCTCTTTGGACTCTTTTTACAGATGCTTTCAAGCCAGTGGCTTGGAATCCGTTTTTTGCGAATTTCCCGCCTCATCGGAAGCTTCAAACCAATTGTTCGAAGTCCGTAAAATTGGTTCAAATGAATGATACTTTCCTTCACAATCAACTTCGTTCTTCTAGTGCGTCCACTAGAAGTAGGAAATGTTTGAGAAGTAGGCATTATTCGAACCATGAGCTTTATTTATTTAGAAAGTGTTTACAAATGATTACAAGGAGCCCCTATGCAAAATATCGCTTATGGTTCTTCGCATGTCAGGCATGCTTTAGCTCTTCACCTTCTAAATTAGCTAGCTTAAAAGAACAGGGCGTCCTGAACAAAGGATGATATATGTACCTTCCCATTTATTTCCTAATTTTCGTGGCGCTACAATGCTTCACAAAATTAAATGACGTGGTTTAAGTTCATTAAGTTTAATCTTCGGGTCATACCAATTCTTCGTCTGATGCTGATACTTCATCAGATTTGCAACAACTCGAAGCCTTGTTTCTGCCGTTAAATCTAGCGAAGCTTGCTTTCATCTTCTTTTTTAGGTTAGGTGGTGCGACGAGATCCTCCTTTAAGCTCCGTCGGCGACATGGCTTCATCTCCGAATAGCAATCTAAAAGTAGTAAAATGTGTCGACCTTTCTTCAGTGGTCCGAATGGACCATAAAATCTTTGGGAGTTCTTCGGTCCACAGTCCCTTTACCAATCCTACTATCCTTCGATTCAGACCTGATAAAATATTAACATTAGCTCGCTTGACGGCTCCGTTAGACTGAGGATGACGAACAACTGCAAAACACATTTCTATGCCAAGACCTTCGCAGAACTCTCTGAAGGGTTCGACATCAAATTGGGTGCTATTATCGATTGTCAGCTGTCGAGGCACTCTGAACCTGCATATAATATTCTTCCAGAAGAATTTTTGTACGTTTTTTAAAGTGATAGCTGTGAGGGGTTCTGCTTCGACCCACTTGGAAAAAAATACTCAATTGCTACCACTGCAAATTTCAGAGTTCCTTTTGCCATTGGAAAGGGGCCAATGAGATCCATGCCCCATCTGGCCATAGGCCAAACTGGAGCAATAACTTGAAGAGGTGTTGGCGGACGATGACTTTGTCTTCCCATCCATTGACAACCTTGGCGAGTGCGGACCAAGGCCTCCGCATTAACTACTATTGTAGGCCAATAAAGCCCCAAACGAAGTGTTTTTCCTGCCAAAGCTCGAGGGGCAAGATGGCTACCACAAAGGCCTTCATGAATTTCTCGGAGTATATCTTGGCCTTCTTCTTTAGAAATACATCGGAGTAGGGGTGTAACATCCCAGGAATTAAAATTAAAATTAAAATAAAATAAGGGAAATGAATTTTCTGAAATAAAAAGGGATTATGGTGGAATTTTCTGAAAAGAGTATAAGAAGCCAAATAGAGCAAAACAGAGAAAAATAATTCAAATTTAAAGTCGATAAATTTATGGTGGAATCTATAGGCCAAGAAATTTTTTAGGAATTTTTACAAAATTTTAGCAACAGTATTTCAATCTTTAAATGAATATATGAATTTCTGAAATTATTTAAACGTAAAATACATTTTAAATGAAATTGGGCCGCAACCCTGAATCCGCCTCGGCCCAGCCCAACCAGCCGTGCGCTCACTGGCCGGTGGACCTGCCTGTCGGCACACACCCCCTCTCTCTCCTCTGCGCCCACGCCCACCTTGGCCCTACCCGTCAGCTGCACTCCCGCACCCTCCGCCTCTAACCGCCCGGGCCCATCTGTCGGCCCTTTCCTTTTTCATTCGACCGCCGACAGGTGGGGGCCACCTATCGGTCTTTCTTCCCCGATGGAAAGGGATCCCCCCTTTCCATCGCCGGCAAGACCCCCAGTCGTGCACCAAATTGGGCCCATGACGAAGCTTACCATCCACCGGCGATCACCTTCCCCCAATTCCCCACGCGTTTTTGTCGTTTATGGCTAGTAACCGAGCTATGGAATGGCTCGCCGGAGTACTTTGGAAACCCTCCTCGGGTTTCCTCGCTTTAGCCTTCCATCCACGCCTTCACCCTAGACCCCGCATTCCCGAGCGCCCACTTGTCATCTTTGTGTCGCCGCCTCTGCTCGAGCTCCGACAATCCCTCGCCACCGTCTCAAGGGTTCGGGCCCCTCGCCGTCGACATCTTGTGTTCCTCTTCGCCCGGACATCTTTGGCACCACCTCCGTTCGGGACCCCCGCCACCGGATCGCCATCGCCACCGATGACCCGAAGGTCTTCACCGCCTCCCCTCGTCGCCGATCACCGCCGGTTATCTTTCGCCACCATCTCCGGTACCTAGGTGCTCCCCTTGTTCCCCTGGTTCTGTTTTAGCTAGTGGCCATGTCGTTAGACCCGCGCCGTCATCGGAATCGCTCATCGTCGTGCCACCAGAGTCGGGGAAGAAGGGGGGTAATTACCCCTTCAGCGTGTGCCGTGCCGGACGAGATCCTGGCCGCACGATCACGATCAGAGGGCATAGATTAAATGCCGAAGGGATTTAATCTCGGCCTTTGATCCATGCCGAAGAGGTATGGTGCGATCTGGGCCATCCAGATCCACTTAACCCCTCCCGCCTCACGCCTGGCCACCAGATCTGGATCGGACGGTCTAGATCGGCCCGGTCCACACGCACAGTGCGCTGGTTTGTGGTGAGCCTGGCTCACCATGGACCAGAACCCATTTTCAGTTTAAATAAAAATTTAGAAAATAGTTCAAACTTCAAAATTTCATATCTTGCTTAATTTAACTCCATATTCGACCATTTTAATTCTAGAAAATTTGTCTTTTTATTCTCTACAACATTATACAATAAAACAATATGTTTATTTTGCACATTTTATTCTTATCAAATAATAATTCAAAAACCCTTTTCGGATAAATGTTAATTTCACATAATAACAATTCAGAACTCTCTATAAATACCTTAAAAATTTAGATAATAAATTCAAGGGACATAATAACTTCATTTTACTATTTTAAACCAATAGAAACCTTATATGCTTTTATTGATGATTTTGTATTGTTTATTAAATGTCGTGTTTATTTTCGTATTGGAAGACTACGACGCCGTCGATGATTCAGAGTTCTACCCCGAGGTTCCACCTTCGCCATTGGCTGATCAAGGCAAGTCACAAACCCCAAGTTGATCATATTTGAGCTCAATTTTTCATAATTACCGCTATAACTCATAGGAATTAAATATTGCATTAGTTTAATCACAAACCCCTAAATTATATTTATTAGATCTCCATCCTTGTGTGTAAACCCATGACATTCTTATGGAGCTTAAACTCCTTGTCACTTTTAAATATTATATTAGCTAGTGTCCAATGTGTCGACACAACTGCTATAGTATAAAAGAACGAGTCGTAGATAGTTGGATTCTACTATATGATTTCCCCGTTATTCTCATCTCTAGATTCTGTTGGAGTTGGCTATGTTATAAGTATGGTGGGTTCCGGGTGCAAGCTAGGGCATTGGTTGGTCGCACCCGGGGCACTATAAGGACCGGTCTGCGGGATCTATTGCAAAGCACTTCCGTACTAACCACAAGTCTAATGGGTAAGTCCTAACTGGAGGTATGGACCATACCAACTTGAAGCACCATAGTGGAGGGGGCAAGGGGCAACCTGCGGGTGACTTGTACCGACGAGGCTCAAGGGGGGGTATGGTGTTGGCCCGAAGCGTCGGGGCACCATATGAAACCTATAAGAGGGTGTTATCGAATTGGTGCGTTCCATGCTGAAGGTTTGGCATGAGTTCCCGTGGTATGGGTCATCTCGTACACTTTGGTGTGCTTGGATGAGTGCATGCCTTGTGGGTACAGTAGTATAACTCTGATCAGAGTATAATCTTTTCGAAAAGTCATGCCCATGGTCAAGGGTTGGTTGTGTGACTTCTCGCAGTTAGTTTACTCTTGTTTGAATGATCGTGTAATTCATGGCATGTAAGGACTGTTGAGCGAGGGCGGGCTGACTGTACCCCTCGAGGTAGAAGATGATGGATTACACATGTTTAATTTTTTGTAGTAATAACCTGCTTACATTAAATGCTTTACAAATATGTTTTTCCGCAAAAATAGCCACTACCTTCCTTGTTATTACTCTGCATTATACTTGCATTCAGTGTCTTGCTGAGTACGATTGTACTCACCCCCGTTGACTTACACCACCAGAGGCCGTCTACTACGAGGAGGATGAAGGTCTGGAGTAGCGACCCAGTCAGGGCGAGACTGGAAGGAGGCGTTCATCTAGGAAATTTATTTTATTAGTTTCTCTTTGATTTAACTCTTTAGCGTATTGTATGCAGTCGTGCGATGAACGTCTTGTTTTATTGATTTTCTATGGAATTTTAATAAAGTCTAGGTTTTATTAAATCTAGGCATTATAAGATGGTATCAGAGCCAACTTGACTATAGGAAGCCAAAAAGACCTGACCCTAGGATTTATATTAACCGTATTTTTACAAACTACTTACTATCTCGTCTTCCAAAAATTTTACCAAAAGTTCTCTCTTTTGTAGATGTTGGTTCAGCACCTTCTCCCAGCGCAACTCCGCCATCGCCCGCACCATGCGTCTACTCGAGGCGATGGACGATCTTCACACAGAGGCAGTACTCGACACCGACAGCCAGCACGACACCATCGACTACTACTGTCACACATCGGAAAACCTGAACCGCGAGAATGGAGAGCTTCGTCGCCAGGTCCAGCAGGGGCGCCATTTGGCCGCCCAGGTAGCAGAGTTGCAGTGTCAGAATAAGATTCTGCGCGAGGGCATCGCCGACACCGCTCAGTTGCGTCGCCAAATCGAGGAGCTGTAGAAGGATCTCAAGGAGGCCGCTCCCCTTCCATTGCACAAGTGGAAGGTGCTTAGGACCCCCTCAGCCAGGCCTAAGAGGATCTCGCGCAGCGCCTCTTCCGTCGGGCCCTCTAGCTCCACCACTCCTGCACCGACCGTCCCCGCTGAGCCGACGATCGAGCCCTCCCCCGAGCTATTTTAGACGATAGTTTACGATTGATTGTTTTCATTTTTTTTATGATTGTAGGGCCGCTCATGCCGGATATAAGGCATGAGTGAGAATTTAATAAGAGATTAAGAATAAAGATGTAAGCATCTAGGTCGAAACTTTTATTTTGAGAAATAAAGTTAGTAATAATTCCCCTTAAAAATTTGCATCTTCTTTTGAAAACCCCTCAACAACGAGATGGCCAACAATCAAGGATCAGATGCCCCACAAAATGGGAGTGACTCCGGGAACTTACCCCAATGGGGAGCCACCGGACAGCGGTAGGCCCCAGTCGCCAATCACCCCACCTTGGCCGAGATGATGGCCAACCAGAATTAACTAATCGCCACACTATTGAACCAGATCCAGCAGCAGCAGAATCAAATGCAAGAGCAACGAGCCCAACTGTTCCGGAACCACCCCTCAGACCAGCTACCCCTGCACCGGCACCAGCCTCCCAACTTTCGGAGTTCCTGCGTGTTCGGCCACCAGTGTTCTCCAGCACCACCAACCCGATGGAGGCGGGTGACTGGTTGAGAACGATTGGTAAGAAGATGGACCTTCTGCCATGCACCGAGCAGGAGAGAGTGGCATTTGCTGCTCACCAGCTCCAGGGACCCATCGCGGAGTGGTGGAACAACCTGCGAGAGACCCAGCCTGAGGGTCATGTCCTTTCATGGGCTGAGTTCACTGCCGAGTTTCGCGCCGCCCATGTCCCAGATGGCGTGATAGCCCAAAAGCAGCAAGAGTTTCAGGATCTGCAGCAGGGAAGCAGGTCCGTGACAGAGTACCTGCATGAATTCAACCGGCTAGCTCGGTATGCACCCGAAGAAGTACGCACAGATGCGGCCCGTCAGTCCAAGTTTCTCCGGGGGCTGAAGGACGAGCTTTCCCTTCAACTAGTCTCCGGAGACTATGCCAACTTCCAAAAGTTGGTAAACAAGGCTATAAGCCAAGAAACCGAGCAAAACAAGGTGGATCTAAAGAAGAAGAGGATGATTGCCTTCCGTCAGCACCAGCAGATGGCACAGAGGCCCCGCTACACACCTCCCCCACCGGCGCCCCAATATCACCCGTGCCCCGTCTATAGGCCAGCCCCGTCATCCAACATCTCGAGAGCTGGAAATCCTCGCCCTGCTCCCGCCGCACAAGCTACTCCACCTGCCCTCGCAAAGAAAGCGGAGGTTTTGTGCGACAAGCACGACAAGTTGATAATCTGCTTCAACTGCTGTCAAGAGGGACACTATTCCCACCAGTGCCCTCACCCCAAGCGTCCTCAAGGGATCGGGGCAAACCCTACAGTTTGCGCCCGTGTCAACCACATCTCCGCCGAAGAAGCCCAGGTTGCACAAGAGATAGTCATGGGTAAGTTCTCCGTAAATTCAGTACCCATAGTGTTTTTATTTGACACTGGCGCTACTCATTCATTTATCTCAGCAAGTTTTTTGAAAACATATAATCTGAATGAGTGCGAGTTAGCAAGACCGATACTGATAGCCACCCCCGGCAAATAGACCCTAGCCCACTCCTATAGTCCAAGGGTATGGGTAGATATCCAAGGCATTATATTCTAGACCGACCCCATTCTGATAGAATGTAAAGGCTTGGATCTGATCCTAGGAATGGATTGGCTCAACAAGCACCAAGGAATGATAGAGTGCAGAAAAAGGAAAGTGACTGTGATCAGTGAAGAAGGGACTGTCGTCACGTTTCAGATGCCAAGACAGATGCCCAGAAGACTTCACCTGCACCAGATTGACTTAGAGGAAGTATCGGTAGTCTGTGTCTACCCGGATGTCTTTCTAGACGATTTGCCAGGGATGCACCCAAGAGGGACATCGAGTTTAGGATTGACCTAGTGCCCGGGACCACTCCCATCTCCAAGCGACCCTACCGGATGGCCGCAAACGAGTTGGCAGTTAGAAGACCTTAAGTGAAAAGGATACATCAGACCCAGCACATCCCCATGGGAACCCCGTTATCTTCGTCGAGAAAAAGGAAGATAAGGCTAAGCGTATGTGTGTGGATTATCGGGCTTTGAATGAGGTGACCATAAAGAACAAGTACCCTCTACCCCGGATTGACGATCTATTTGATCAACTAAAAGGAACCACTTTATTCTCCAAGATCGACCTCCGGTCCCGATATCATCCGGCTAAGGATTCGAGAGGAAGACATACCTAAGACGGCATTCACCTCCCGCTATGGACTTTATGATTGCACTGTCATATCCTTTGGATTAACCAACGCCCTAGCCTTCTTCATGAATATGATGAATAAAGTGTTCATGGAGTATTTGGACAAGTTTATCGTGGTATTCATCGATGATATCCTCATCTATTCCAAGAGCAGGGAAGAGCATGAAACTCACATCCGGTTGACCCTAGGAAAACTCAGGGAACATCAGTTATCCGCCAAGTACAGCAAGTGCAAGTTTTGGACGGCGGAAGTAAAGTTCCTAGGGCACATTATTTCAGCACAAGGCATCGCGGTAGACCCTGCCACCGTGGAAGTAGTTACGGATTGGTTGCCACCCACCAACGTATGTGAGATACGAAGTTTTCTGGGATTTGCAGGCTACTACCATCGATCCATTGAGAATTTCTCCAAGATAGTTGTTGGTGTAAAATATTATGCTAACAAGTTCTTGAAGATTAAGAACTAACAAACGGAGAGTTTGTGTTGAGAACTATTTCGATCCTCCGAATAGGATAATAGCTCAAAGTAGTCTGAAATAGTGTATTGAATAGATGAGTATTCGATGCCTATTACAGGGTGAGAAAGGGGGTATTTATAGGTAAAAACTATAAGGAAAAGACTTATTTACCTCTCAATTACCACTGACATAGTGGAAACTATTCGGTACCCCGAATAGGGTTAAAATAGTAAAACATATCCAGAGACGGTAGATAAGGCAGACGACTTATCAGTCTTGTTGTTTTCCACTGTAGCTTCGGAGCCTTCGGAGAATACCATCGAACATGAAGCTGAAGTATCCTTCAGCTTAGAAACTTCATCATCTCCGAGATGAACGCAAGCTTTGATGCTGGTGAATTATCTTTGACAGTTGATCTCTAAAGCCCTGAGGATGAAGTATTTTCCCCCAACATTAGCCCCTCGAATACGCTTCTCCGATTAACCTATATGTCAGGAAAGAAGTATACACAAGGAATATTTTCATATTCAGGGACTTACAGAAATCTAAAGATGTTATAGTTATTCGAAGGGTATTTGGTATCGAAGCATCTCCGATGAAAACTTCGAACTAGAACTGCTCTGTGAACACTTCTCAGGGAAGTGAACCGTTATAGAGGTGGAACGTCGTGAGGAGCCATTAATTTTGAGCCGTTATCCTTCAAGTAGCCATTAGGCTCCCGAAAAAGGTAACGATCAAAATTTTACCATGGGTTCACACCTTTTTACTTCCTGGTCCCACCTGTCAGTGGCAGAAGTCAAAACTGCAATGCGAACACGATCGAGGCACAGTAGCCAGAGGAAAGGCTATAAAAGGGGGGTCGAAGCCCACCGAAATTTTTTACTTTTTACAGAACTTGAAGCTCGAAGCCTTCTTTCTTCAACCTCCAAATATCCTCAACCTTTTGAGCGATCAACTCATGGTGAGGACCAGTGCGACCATGACAGTGGCAGCGGGTTCCTTGGTGCAGAGGCAGGCGTGGGTGGCTTTAGCAACAATGGCAATGGTGGGAGCTCCAGGAGATTCTTGGCCCAAAAATCCTCGGGAGCTTCGCCCTCCATCCAAGAAACCGATTCCACAAAGCTTCCTCATCGGACAATCCACGAGTACTGCGTAATCCATTGAAGAAGCAGTGGCCGGGAAGTTGGGCCCTGGAATGAGGACTCGGGTCTCGGAAATGGAGTCGACCCTGAAGACGCGGAGTGGAGAAGTGGTAGTCTTCGAAGCGTTCTTCAAAGCTGGACTAGGACTCCCTGCCATCAATTTCTTAATAGAGGTACTAGAAATGTTCCATATTACCTTGTCGCAGTTGTTCCCCAATGCTATGGCAAGGCTGGCGATCTTTGAATGGGCTCTTCAGGCCGAAGGATGCGAAGGAAGATCGGAGGTCTTTGCCGCTACCCACGAAGTCACTTGCCAACCGAAGCCTCAAGATGGACCCGGAGATACCAAGGTGTTGACGGTGTTCGGAAGTGTCAACTTCCAGCTTTGGAAGGAACATGTGCAGCACTTCCTAGTGAAGGCCATCAACGACTGGTGGTTTTACACTGAAGTCGGAGAAAATTCCAGCTTCGTAGGGCCTCTTCAGGAGATCTGGTTCCGGAAGGAGGCAGAAGTTACTCTAAACCCAAGCCTACTCTCAACACAGCTTGGGTTGCTCTTTTCAATAGCCAGCCACATGAGCATGCGGGATCTGGCGGAGGAATTCATCGCCCTGCGGATCGTGCCTCTCTGAGCTGACTGGCCGATAGCATTTCCTAACGCTTTGGAAGGAGATCATCGAAGCCTAGGTAAATCTTTGATCTTCTTGCATTAATATATTAGAAAATGGATAACATACTTATGAAATGCCACCTCTTTTCAGCGGCTCCTTTGGCGCTAGCTCTGGAGCAGATCGTGAAGGCCACTGAACGGGTGCTCGGAGCCCCTACGGTGGTGGAGAGACAGCGAAGGGTGGAGCTGGTGGGAAGCGGGGAGCGCTTCAATAGAGTGTGGTGGGCTCTCGGAATGGAGCCTCCACCTCTGCCAGACTTCGACCCGATCGGAGTGGCCCCTCGGAAGAGGAAAGCCACTACTGAGCCTTCCAAGAAGGCCACCAAGACCCCCACCAAGAAAGGGAAGAAGACGTCGAAACCTCCTCCTCAACCGACTCTGGTAGTTCGCCTTCCTCCTTGGGCATTCAAAGCTCGTCTTCAGAAGACTCCGGAGATAAAGACTCCGATGCCCGAATGGGGAAGGCCCTTGAGAATTATATTATCGAAGACAGTGAATATGAGGCCTTGGGCGTAGCCGGAGCTCCTTCTCAAGACGCTGTAGAAGCAGATACAGTGCACTCCCCAAGCCCATCGCAGCCGGCTTAGGACTTGAGTCAGCCCTTCCTAACTCTCCTATGGCCGGGGTGACAGTGTCGGAGATCGAGGCGCCTGCAGCGACTGCACCAGAGCAGACTTCGGGGGATGACCTCGAAGAGTACCTCCGAATGTATGAAGTCCTGGAGGACCCCACAATTCTCCCTCAACGTGCAGACGAAGGTATACTTCGAAACTTTTGCCTTCACAATTCCTGCAATAACTATTACCCACAAATATTGACTGAATACCTTAATTTTTGTAGGTGCGTCGAGGAGTAGCATAGCTCTGATCATAGATGGAGCTTTAGCTTCTCTCAGAGTTGAGGCTCTGGCAGACATAGTAGCTCCGATGACTGGAGCCATCTCGGGCGAAGCAGTTCCAGCCGAGGGGGCATCGGTCGAAGGCGGATCTACCTCAGCCAGAGTTCCTGCTCCGATTTTTGTGCTAGGGAGGGCTAAGAGCATGACAAGCTTCGGTCCCCTCCCTACCTTGATGGCGACGCCCTCCTCCAATGATCCTTCGGCGAGCAATTCGGTGGAGGAGGCTGCGGTAGACGATCGTTGGGCCCTATCCTGGCTTCCTCTGTTGGCTCCATTCTTGGAGCAATGAACAGGCCTCGGGGCACTTCTGGAGCCCTTGGCGGACAAAGGCCAAGATGTCGTGAACTCCGAATTGGTCTCCGTCTTGAGCGAAGCCAGAGCCCCGGAGCTCAATTTGGCCCTCGAAAGGGCTGCCCTTCAGGTATGCAACACACCACAAGTGTATTCAATCAATAAATGGAATTACTTGGTACTTACTTGCTTTTTTGCAGCAATTTGTCCTTGCTAGAGCGGCAGCGACTTCCAATGAGCTCAAAACTAATTGGCTCAAGAGAAAGGTTACTACCCTCCAGTCTGCCCTTAAAAGCTCCGAAGACAAAACACTTTGACTGGAGGAGGAACTCCTCGAGGAATAGAGGGCCAGAACTTCCACCGACGAAGCACTTCGGATCGAGCAGCAGAGCAGCACTGCACTCTAAACTTTGGCCTAAGAGACCGAGGCCGAGTGTGTGGTGCTCAGAGCAGAGGTCGAGAAGCTCTGGCAAGCAGCAGCCAACTCAAGCGCACAACTCGTGTAACTCCAAGACTCGATTCAGCAAGCGCTGGCTCAGAAGAGCACTTTGCTATCCAAGATGGCCGAAGTGTCTGCTGCTGCTAGGATGGAAGCAGCGGAAGTGAAGAATGTTGCCATAGCGGAGCATACCATGGATGTCCTTCGGGGTACCTTGGAATACTTCGACACGATGTGCCCTTCGTTTTCAGCTGTAGCGAGCGAGCCCCTTGACCAGAAGCTGAAGATGATTCAAGTGGTGACGAAGTTGATGATGGGCTCCGGCATTCGGTATGGAGAGATCTCCGGACAAGTTGCCGGGTTCGGTGTCCTTCGTCACATCGAAGCTCTTGGGATTTCTGTTGCTCCGGTTGGGGGTTCAACGCCTGTAGGCTTTGCCGATGAGGACCTGTTGCATCCTTCGCAGGATGTAGCTTCTGCTTGGGAAGCTTTCCGGGTAATCTAGAAAACGTACCACAAAGCTGCAGCCAAAGCTTGGATCGACGAGGCTTGCCGGTAGAAGCAAGCTCAGACGAAGCCTCCGCTTCCGACTTCGTCGGCTCCGACCCCACCTTCTCCGCCAGCCGACCCGCAGGTTTAGCTTTATAGGTCGCTTATGCATGTACAAGAAACATTGTAAAAGCCCCTTTTATGAATGAAAAGTTTATAAACGAGGAAACTTTGTTTGGATGTTTATTTTTTTAGGTTTTGCCATGAACTTCGGATCTCGACTTCGAAGTATTGGAACTTAGCGAAGGGCTCCGTCGACAGTGGTCTATCCTCAAAAGCTTAAGGCCTTATCGATGCTCACGCTTCTCTGTTCCTCGAGGGGATCAAGGGGAGATAGCACCCAAAGTCCATCGCGAGGTCTTAGCTTATATTAAGGAAGAGGATAAGGAAGAAGCGTCTTTGTCCTCCGAATACGTAGATTGGACAGACTCAGAGTACCAAGTTGAAGATGCAGCTGAGGCTAACTCTGAAAGACTTCTGTCTTGGGCTGAACTTCAAGAAGAGCAGAAAAAACTACGAGCTTCGCAGAAGAAAAGCACTCGGACTAAGAAGAAAGTCTCGAAGGCTTCGAGCTCTGAAGGTCGAAGTGGTCTTAGAAGTAGCTCTAGAGGTCGGAGGGGTCTCCGTTTCTATTTAGGCTTAGACTAATACTTCTCTTCATGTAATAATATGATTATCCAATTAATATGAATTGCTTTGGATGCATCTTTCTGTTGTTCCTTACTCCCCTGCCCCTCCTTGTGGGTGGGGGACCGTACGCATTGCGATAGGGTCCGTCGGACACAATGATTGATATAACGATCTGATGCTTCGCACAACACTTGGTAATCATACTTTACTCTTTCGTAGAGTTCTTCGAACTGTACGTTCGTATTATGATGTTTATAAGATTCAGAGCTAAATTTATACTTGTAAGCTCCCATAGCAATCGCTTAGGACTTTAAAATTGTTTCATTGGGCCGGAGCCTTGAAACCTTATTGCTTAGTCACCTTCGACTCTTTTACAGATGCTTCGAACCTAGAGGCTGGAAATATGTTCTTTTAAAGTCCTTAGACTCTTCTACGGATCCTAACAAGGTAGAGCCTGGAGTCCGTAGGCTGGCCACCTTCGGCTCTTTTACAGATGCTTCGAACCTGGAGGCCGGAAATCTATTCTTTTAAAGTCCTTAGACTCTTCTACGGATCCTAACAAACCGGAGCCTAAAATACGTAGGCTGGCCACATTCGGCTCTTTTACAAATGCTTTGAACCCAAAGGTCGGAAATCTGTTCTTTTAAAGTCCTTAGACTCTTCTACGAATCCTACCAAGCTGGAGCCTGGAATCCGTAGGCTGGCCACCTTCGGCTCTTTTATAGATGCTTTGAACCTGGAGGCCGGAAATCTGTCCTTTTAAAGTCCTTAGACTCTTCTACGGATCCTAACAAGCCGGAGCCTGGAATCTGTAGCTGTGCCAACGAAATCTTTGAACTAATGGTTCGAAGGCCGTTGTCTGGGTTCCTTGAAAGATGCTTGACTCCGCAAGCATCTCCGTTCTCCTGACGTGTCCACCAGGAGTAAGGGATATTTGAAGAGTAAACACAATTCGAACCTCCGTTTTTATTTAGAAAGGTACTTTTACAAGTGATTACAAGGAGCCCCTAAGCGTAATAACGTTTAAGGTGTTCCACATGCCATGCATGCTTCAACTCTTCCCCTTCTAAATTAGCTAATTTAAATGAGCCGGGGTGCCCTGAGCATAGGATAATATATGGTCCTTCCCATTTATTTCCTAGCTTCCCTGGAGATATTACACTTCACAATACCAAATGACCTGGTTTAAGCTCGTTCACTTTTATCTTCGGGTCATACCATATCTTTGTTTGGTCTTGGTAATTCGTCAGATTGGCGACAGCTCGAAGCCTTGTTTCTTCTGACAAGTCCAGTGAAGTATTTCTCTCGTCTTCATCTCCAGGCTCTACTACACGAAGGGATCTACCCTTGAGCTCTATAGGAGTCATGGCCTCATCTCCGAATAGCAGCCTAAATGGGGTGAAGCCTGTGGACCTGGCTTGAGTGGTCCGAATGGACCATAGAATCTTAGGAAGTTCTTCGGTCCACAGACCTTTGGCCAGCCTTACAATCATTCAATTTAAACGAGAGAGAATATTTCCATTGGCTCGCTCGACGGCTCCGTGGATTGTGGATGGCGAACTGCTGCGAAGCATAACATGATGCCCAGTTCTTCGCAAAATTCTTTAAAGGGTTCGACTTCGAACTGGGTGCCATTATCTACAGTTAACTCCCTTGGCACTTCGAACCTGCATATGATATTTTGCTAGAAGAATTTTGCACATTTCTTGAAGTGATAGCAGTTAGGGGTTCAACTTCGATCCATTTAGAAAAATACTCAATTGCTACCACTACAACTTCAAGCTGCCTTTTGCCATTAGAAAAGGGCCGATGAGATCCATTCCCATCGTGTCATTTGCCATATTGGGGCAATAACTTGAAGGGGTGTTGGTCGACGGTGGCTCCGTCTAACCATCCACTAGCATCCTTGATAGGTTTGAACTATCTCTTCCGCATCTCTCACAATTGTTGGCCAATAGAGCCCCTGCCGAAGTGTCTTTCCTGCTAGAGCACAGGGGCTAGGTGGCTTCCACATAAGCCTTCGTGAATTTCCCGAAGTATATCTTGGCCTTCGGGTTGTGAGATGCACCGAAGTAGGGGAGAACAAACTCCGGCTTTGTATAATACCCATTGACAAGCTCATAATTACGAGCCCTTGCTTGCAACCTTCGGAAATACAGACCTTCTGACAAGACTGCGCTGTTTGCAAGACATTGATTATCGGAGTCCGCCAATCTGCAGATGGGATGCAAATGACTTCTGCGGAGGGTAATTGATTTACAGTAGGCTTGATAAGTTCTTCATAAAAGCACCCTCCGGGACGTCCAATGCTCCGGCTGTAGCCTTTGCTAGAATGTCTGCAAGTTGATTATCTGCTCGAGGAATACTCCAAACAGAAAATCCTTTAAACATTGCTTCTGTCTTGCGGATTTCTTCAAGATACTTTGCAAGATGCGGGTTCTTGGCTTGAAAGCTTTTGTCAACATGCCCCTACGACGACATGGGAATCTGTCTTAATTATAATTCTTGCTGCTCCAAGCGCTTTGCCTTTCGGAGGCCTAGCAGGATCCCTTCGTTCTCTGCGATATTATTGGTGGTCTTAAAGTTGAGCCTCGTAGAATACATGGCCTTCTGCCCTTATTGCAATATTATCATAGCACCAGCTCCGGCACCAGATGCCCGATAGGCTCCGTCGGAAAAAAATTGTCCATAAACCTTCAGAGGTTTCTTCTGGAGCCCAGACTACAGATGGAGTCCACTCTGCCACAAAGTCAGGTATGATCTGAGATTTGTTAGCTGTTCTCGCCATGAAGGAAATACCAAAGGGGCTAGCTCGACAACCCCATTTTCCGATCCTACCCGTAGAATCTTTGCTCCGAAGCATGTCACCAAGGGGATATGTGCTAGAAAGTAATGCCTTAGCTTTCGCGAGGCCATTACCAAAGCATAAGAAAATTTTTCGAGCTTAGAGTATCTTGTCTTTGCTACGGACAAAGCTTCTGAGATGAAGTAAACTGGGTTTTGCACCAACTTTCTTTTAAGCTCAACTTCCCTGACCAATACTGCACTTACCGCAGAGCCCGTTGCTACAAGATAAAGAAGGAGAGTTTCTTCCAGTAGGGGCATAGTAAAGTGTTGACAAGCTTCCGAGGTAATCTTTAATGTCATCAAAGCTTTTCTGGCACTCTAGCGTCCAATTGAAACTTTCGGACCCCTTTAGAGCTTTAAAAATTGGAAGGCTTTCGCTCGGCTGATCTGGCCAGAAATCTACGTAGAGCTGTGAGCCGTCCTGCTTAGCTTTGGAGCTTTTTCAGATTTTCTGGTGGAGCCATTCTTTGTAATGCGCTTATCTGCGGTCGGGCTAGCTTCGATTCCCCTACTCGAAACTAAGTACCCTAGCAGTTTTCCTGCTTGCACCCCGAATATATATTTTTCAGGGTTGAGGCGAACTCCACATGCTCAGAGGCTCTCAAATGTTTCAGCTAGGTCTAGGCTATGATGGTGCTTTATAGCACTCTTTATTACAATATCATCCATATAGGATTCAACATTTCGGCCTATTTGATGACCTAGAGCCTTAGCTATCAAACGTGAGAAGGTGGCTCCGGCATTCCGCAAGCAAAAAGGCATTCGAACTAACACATACTTCGGAGGGAGTTATAAAACTCGTCTTGGCTTCGCCTTCGCGCTTTAGCCAGACCTGATGATAACCAGAGTATGCATCCAGGAAGCTCAGTAATTCGGAGCCAGTCGTAGAATCCACCAGCTGGTCTAT
>JAAALK010000080.1:100028769-100215032 GCA_019279435.1 Zizania palustris
TGAATAACTTGGTTTCCGGCTCCCTCTTACAGGGTAATAACCGGGGTGGGATTTCTAGGTATACTATGATAAAAATTGTGAAATGTTCAAGAAAGTATCATATAAGATGTTAAGAAACCTAAGATTCTCTCTCGAGAAGACTTGGAGTTTTGAGAAGTAATATATTATTATTTAAAGTAAATTAATGGTTAAATATTTGTTGAACTTGAATTTTTTTAATCAAAATACAGCATATCTCATTACATATAAAGTTTTGTATTTTCTATATCTATTTGCTAGTTTTAATTCATTAATTGGTTTTCTAGGATTTAAATTGGAATATGTGAAATTTGAACTGCAAGTACCTAAAATAATGCACCAAAATTTATATAAAAAATCATATTCACTATTTTGTGTCCATTTTTATTTCTTATCCATTAAAGTTAAAGAAATGTTAAAAAATATGTTCCGACACTTCATTGGTAATGTGAAGCTTAAGGGTTGTTAATTATAAAAAATTCAAAGAAAGTCTACAAAATATGAGACTTTTCAAGGTGTTATAATATTATATGTAGATACTGTGATAAAAGTTATAAAATGTTTCAAGAAAGTTATCATATAGGATGTTAAGAAACCTAAGATTCTCTCAAGAAGAATTAGAGTTTTGAGAAGTAATAGGCTATGGTTTAAAGTAAATTGATGGTTAAATGTTTGTTTATACTTGAAACTTTTTTTGTAATAAAAATACAACATATCTCATTATTCCATATAAAGTATTTGTATTTTTCTAGATCCATTTGCTATTTTTAATTCATTAATTGTGTTTCTGGGATTTAAATTGGAATATGTGAAATTTGAACCGCAAGTACCTAAAATAATGCACTAAAATTTATAGAAAAATCATATTCACTATTTAGTGTCCATTTTTATTTCTTACACACTAAATTTAAATAAATTTTTAAAAAATTATTTACGACAATTGATCGGTAATGTGGAGCTTAAATTTTTTAATTATAAATAATAAAATAAATGCTGAAAAATATGTGACTTGTCATGGTGTTATAATAATATACGTAGATACTATAATAAAATTTTAAAAATGTTTAAAGAAAGTTATCATATAGGATGTTAAGAAACCTCAGATTCTCTTGAGAGAAATTAGAGTTTTGAGAAGTAATTTACAGTTAAATGTTTGTTTGAACTTGAAACTTTTTTAATCAAAATACAAAATATGTCATTCCATATAAAAGTTTTGTATTTTTCTAGATCCATTTGCTATTTCTAATTCATTAATTGTGTTTCTATGATTTAAATTGGAATATGTGAAATTTGAACTGCAAGTACCTAAAATAATGCACTAAAATTTATCGAAAAATTATATTCACTATTTTGTTTCCATTTTTATTTCTTATACACTAAATTTAAACAATTTTTATAAAAACATTATGTTACGACACTTCATCTCTAATGTGAAGCTTAAGGGGTTGTTAATTATAAAAAAATAAAATAAATTCTAAAAATACGAGACTTTTCAAGGTGTTATAATATTATACGTAAATACTATGATAAAAGTTTTAAAATGTTTCAACACAGTTACCATATAGGATGTTAAGAATCCTAAGATTCTCTCGAGAAGAATTAGAGTTTTGAGAAGCAATAGGCTATGGTTTAATGTAAATTGATAGTTAAATATTTGTTTGAACATGAAACTATTTTAATCAAAATAAAACATATCGCATTCCATATAAAATATTTGTATTTTTCTAGATCCATTTGATATTTTAATTCATTAATTGTGTTTCTAGAATTTAAATTGGAATTTGTGAAATTTGAAATGATAGTACCTAAAATAATGCACTAAATTTTATAGAAAAATCATATTAACAATTTGTGTCCATTTTTATTTCTTATCAACTAAAGTTAATGAAATAATATGTTACGACACTTCATCTGTAATGTGAAGCTTAAGGGGTTGATAATTATAAAAAAATCAAAGAAAGTCTAAAAAATACGAGACTTTTCAAGGTGTTAAAATATTATACGTAGATACTGTGATAAAAGTTATAAAATGTTTCAAGAAAGTTATCATATAGGATGTTAAGAAACCTAAGATTCTCTCGAGAAGAAATAGAGTCTTGAGAAGTAATAGGCTATAGTTTAAAGTAAATTGATGGTTAAATGTTTGTTTGAACTTAGAAACTTTTTTTGTAATCAAAATGAAACATATCTCATTCCATATAAAATATTTGTATTTTTCAAGATCCATTTGTTATTTTTAATTCATTAATTGTGTTTCTGGGATTTAAATTGGAATATGTGAAATTTGAACTGCAAGTACCTAAAACAATGCACTAAAATTTATAGAAAAATTATATTCACTATTTTGTGTCCATTTTTATTTCTTATACACTAAATTTAAATAATTTTTTAAAAAATTATGTTACGACACTTCATCTGTAATGTGAAGTTTAAGGGATGATTAATTATAAAAAAATCAAAGAAAGTCTAAAAAATATAAGACTTTTCAAGGTGTTATAATATTATCTGTAGATACTGTGATAAAAGTAATAAAATGTTTCAAGAAAGTTATCATATAGGATGTTAAGAAACCTAAGATTCTCTCGAGAAGAATTAGAGTTTTGAGAAGAATTTAAAATCCTTTTTGGGCCACTCCCCTTTATTCCATCTCTCCAGGCTGGCCTAGCCCAACTCCTCGCCCACTGACATGTGGGTCTCGTATGTCAGCCTCCCACACCCAGCTCCCACGTGCACCCACACTCGGCCCCATCTCACTGCCCTCTCGGGTCCACCTATCACTGCCCTCTTTCTGACAGCTCGGCTCCATCTATCAGGACCTTCTTTCCTAGAGGGAAATCCCCAATCCCGAGCGCTGGTGAACCCTAGCAGCCCTAATTTCGCCGTCGTTGTGTCAAATCCCTGAAATTGAGGTCGGAATCTTGCTCCCCATCATCTGACATATTTGGTATCCTCACCGGAGTTTAGGGGTTCCCCTTGGCTGCCCCTGATTGCACCCGCCATTTATCCCGCCAGCCAGCTCCTATTTAACCCCCTCCTTCGCCTCGCATCCAAGCAACCCGAGAGCATCCGTCCTCGCCAGATTAGAGAGCCCGTAGAGAATTTTTGCGCCACCACCCCTGTTTACGCTCCGGCTGCTGCTCGCCGTCGCCTGAGGTCCTCACCATCCTCACCGACGACACCTCCGTACTCACCATCGTCTTCTCTTTCCCAGCAACCCACCCTTTCGTGCTGCCAACAACCGGAGGACCACCGTCACCGTCGACCCGAGAGACCTCGCCACCCTTGCTTGTTGCCGGCCATGACCAGACATCTATGAGCCCCATATCCAGTAATAAAATGACCCCATCATATTCTATACCCATTTTCGCACTCCGTTTAAACCCTTAGCCCTCGCCGTTGTCAGAGACGAAGGAGACCATCAACCGTTGCCGCATGTGTGTTGGTTTTGCTCTCGACTGTCGGATCCCGATCGAACGACTAAGATTAGAACTTAAAATATAGGACCCAAATTACTTTGACCACCACTGACTGGTATCGGGTGATCTGAGCTGCTCGTTTTCATTTAAACCCCTGCGTCAATCCTGGCCACCCATCGTGTACCCCTTCGCTCGTTTTAATCTTGTTCGTTCGTTTTCATTTAAAACCCCCGCCTCACTGCCTGCCATTGGATGCAGATCTGAGGGCCCTGATAGATCCTATGCACACGCACAATGCGCTGGTTTACGGTGGACTTGGTTTGCCATGGACCAGAGACAATTTTAAATTCAAAATAAATTTCAGAAAATGCTTTTAACTTCAAAAATTCACATCTTCTCCATTTTTACTCCAAATTTCACCATTCAAATTCCAGAAAATTCCTATTTTTATTTTCTACAACTTTAACCAATTTAATTGAAATGTTTGTACTGTTTATTTTATTTATTTTAAGTGTTTATTGTTCTTGTTTTGCGTGCCGAGAAGATTTCGATGCCGTTGAGGAGTTGGAGTATTATCCAGAGGTCCCTCCCTCTCCATTCACTAATCAAGGCAAGTCACAACCCCAATTTTGATCATATTGAGCCTATGTTTTAATTTAATAATGTTATAACCCATAGGATATAAATGCATTAGTCCAATTTTAAGTCTTACACTATATTTATTAGATCCCATGACCTTGATGTGCAAACCCAAGCCATGCTATTGAACTTCTTTTCCTTGTCATCTTTACTATTAAATATTAGTTAGTGTCCAAAGAATCGACACAACTGCTATATGCTAAGAATGAATCATAGAATAGAATGGTCACTTTTACTCTATTATATTCCCCGATATATTTCTCATCTCATGGAATTATGAAGGACTTGGAAAATTGGTTACATATGTTAGCATGGTAGGTTCCAGATGCAAGCGAGAGCATTGGTTAGTCGCATCCGGGGCACTATAAGGATCGGTCTGTGGGATCTGTTGCGAAGTACTTCCGTACTAACCACAAGTCTAATGGGTAAGGCCTAACTGGAAGTATGGAGTGTTCCAACCCGATGCACCAAACGGAGGGATCAAGTTGCATCAGTGGATGGCTTGTACCGATGAGGCACAAAAGGAGGCACGACGTTGGTCCAATGCATTGGCGCGCCGATGAAACCTAGTGGGTTTTCCTCGAGTTAGTACATTCCATGGTGAAGGTTTTGGCATGAGTTCCTATGACTTGGGTCATCTGAACACACTGCGGTGTGCAGGAATGAGTGCCTTGTGGGTATAGTGGTACACCTCTAATTAGAGTATAATCTTTTCGAAAAGTCGAGCCCACGGTCAAGGGCAGGTTGAGCGATGTTCACCGCAGTTATTTACTTTTATGATTGTGCATTAGTTGATGGCATTTAAGGACTGTTGAGCGACTGAGTACCGTTTGTACTACTTGAGTTAGTGGATGGTTTAATATTGATTGTTTACATTCTACATGATTAACATGATCACATCAAATGGTTAATTAACAAATTGTACTTTTCAGCAAACATAAGCCACATGCCTTTCCTTGTTATTACCGTTGCATTATATTGCATTTCGGTGGCTTGTTGAGTTCTTTTGTACTCACCCTTGTTAATACACTATCAGAGGCTACTTACTATGAGGATGATGGTCTAGAGTAGCTATCCCAATCAAGGAAGCGAGTCCTGAAGCAAGATGTTCATCGCCAAGATTTTTCCTTTTACTATTAATTCATTGTAATAAAATAGTTTGCGAGCTATATTTTGTTTGTCGTAAGACGTGGTCGTGTGATGAACATTAACCCCCTCTAGTCACCTATTTCGGTCCTACGTCTTATATGAGATAGTGGTTGAGGCTCAAAGGATGGCTTATGGATGGACAAAATAATTACAAATCAGTACTAAAAACAACACCACACAACAATAATATCTTCCAAGCTTATCCCTAAGTGTTACTTTTTTGATATGATTTTTTTGAACTCTCTTTTTTCTTGAACTATTTTTTGACCCTTCTTTTTTTGTTGACTAGGAGCACAAATAATACAAACCAAGAAGATCTGTCACAATTTTTCTACAAAGAAGTGCTATTTAGACAAACGAAGATGAGCAAGAAAATCTACGCAAGAAACTTCAGGGCTAGAAAACTCGATCTTCCATGCCAAATTTGGAAAAATAATAACATCGGCAAACCTAGGTTGCTATGAAAACTTAGACCTAACTTTTGGTTTAGATTTCAAAAATGTATCTATTTTCCTGATTCTGAGTCTGTATGCAAAAGATATGACTATTTTATCATAGGCAATCTGAATCAGGATTTTTATGTTCTAGTTTGCATGGGAATCACAAACCAAAGGGAATTTATGGGTTGCGGCTAGTATAATGGATTTATAAAAGGATAATCACAATACTTATCAGCAACTAGACTTGATCAATTACACAAACTCAATACTACGGACTCCGAAACCAAAACGTGCAAAGGCTAGGGATGATCTTGGATAGGGGAAACCTATGACTACAATTTTTTTGTGCTTTTTCGGTGGACTATGGGATGAATATGAAATCAATATAATCTAAGATATAATAACCTAACGGTAACCCAGCTCTGATACTACTTGATGAAAGGTGGGGTGCCCGATCTTCTGTCAGGTGGGGATAAACAACGATTTGTGGTGAACTCGACATTGACGATCCAACTTCCGATCCACGAGATTGACCCTTGCAATCGCTACACCACTGCTCCGTTGGTTATAAACCAACCACAATCTGATTGACCTTACAAGAAGGTTAATCCTTGCTTATGAATCGAAGAACATAAGAAAGAACACAGAAAACACAATTGAACTAAAATTCTATTGGAATCTGCGAATTATGGTTTGCTTACAAATCCGATGAAGTGGCAGCTATCAAAGAAATGTGTAAACTAAACCAAAAAATTCTAGATGGCTTTAGAAACACCTTATATAGTAGTTCGGGAAATACCTCTAATGGGATCAACTGGATACACGGCCCAAAGGCCCAACAACGCAAAAAACAGTGTGTTGATAGATTCTGTATGCCATCTTGTTTTCATGATTCATGTCGGTCCAGAAGGAATTTTGAGGTGAAACTAGTAACATTGGAAAGGTGCTGAAGTTATCTTTTATTTCTCGGGTGGAACGTCAAAAACTGAGTTCGTATGCAGTCTAGGCGTTGATTATAGTGCATGCTACTCCTAGAATCCAAGTCGGACACGAACAGTAGGTGTGTTGGACTCCCAACTCGGCTTGGACGCCCATGTTGTTTATTCTCCAACTCTTTTCTTACCTCCATGTGCTTATTCATCATCTTCATTGTTCCTAACAATAATATTATCCTTAGGTAGCAACTTATTCTCAAGATAATATAACGAGATACTTAGAAACGAGTTCACCCGAAGATTTAATCGTCTTACTCAAACTCGATTAATTGGTCCTTTGTATTCATGTACAGTTGTATCATTGATATGGATGTCATCATCATCCTTTCCTTCTTGATTTGGAGTCATCCTCGACTTATTGTCTATTGGTCCCCAATCAACTTCCATAATTATACATGAGTATCATACGCATGTCTCTCTTGTTTTTATCCCAGGAAGTATTTCTAAACTTGACAATGCATGCATCTCATGGTATAGCATCCAAGGTTCAAATATATAAAATGTAAATCTAACATAGAAATAATGCACGTTAGTTTGTTGGCTAACATTCATGGTCGTATCCAGACTAGTGATGTCCTTATCACCTACCAACTCAGAGGGGGATGCAGTCAACATAGGTCGACAAGATCAGTGAAGATGCGTGACTATGGTGTACAACTATAGAGCCTAACCTTTCCTAGGTCTGGTTACATGCATGACGCCCAACTCAGAGGGTGATGTAGTCAACATGGGTTGATGAAATATATGCTTGACTACGAGTGTACAACCCCAAGACTTACCCCTTTCTAGCCCAGTTGCATGTATGGGATAAGTAGTTGACGAGTGTTGGTGTACAACCCTAAGGCTTACCCTTGATGGCCTAGTTGCATGTCTACAGGGAAGTAGTCGGTGAAGTCAATGAAAAAATAACACTCTGGATTCGATGAGTGTCTGAACATGTTTGTTTCATTGACAAAAGTAATAAGAGTTTATTACAAAAAAGGTTAGTCATAACATTATCAAAAGTAGTGCTCTATGTTCCATGAATTGGGAATTCTTGCCCATCTTATCGTATTAGCCCGTAGACCCCCGGCCTTATTACTTCAGTGACAATAAAAGGTCCTTCCTAGGGGCAGAAAGCTTATGCATTTTGATGGTTGATTATACCCGACAAAGTACCAAGTCTTCGATCATGAAACTCTTGCTTTGTATGTTGCGATCATGGTATCATCGAAGCTATTGATATCGGTCTGCCAACACTACGACAGCTATCCAAACTTCCTTGATGGATTCAATATCTTTCACTCTAGTCTGTTTTGATGTCCCCTCATCATAGTGCTAGACTTGAGGGTATTTGTGAAACATTTTGACCGGAAGGATTGCCTTGGAGCCATAGAGGAGTAAAAAAGGAGTTTGACATATTCCATTATTCGGCTATGTGCGGAGACCCTAGAGTAATGTAGAGAGTTCCTATAGCTACCTCCTGGCGTGCTTTTGTAGAGGATCAAACATTCAAGCTTTCAGCTCTTGAAGGATCATTCCGTTGGTGCGTTCGTACTGCCCATTCGACTGAGGGTGTGCGATCGATATGTACCTGACCTCGATTAGTATTTCCTCACAGAAGTCCCAAAAGTCATTTGCGGTGAACTGAGACCTGAGGTCAGTTATTATTTGGTTCTAGATGATCTGGACCAACCCAGATGTTCCAGAATTCAAAAACCCGAATGTTTACCAAACAGAACATTTGTTTTGGATTATCTAGTTTTGTCCAGATATTTTGGGTCTCAAAATAAATTTGAACAAAAAGAAATTTTTGGACCATCAGACTTTGTCCGAATGTTCTAGGCCTCATAATAAAATTGAACATAAGTGTTTTCAAACCATCCATTTTTGTACGGATGTTTCAGGCCACAAAAATAAATTCAATAGAACACAATTTTCGGATCATCTGGATGGATCCGGCTGTTCCGAGCTTCAAAATAATCCAAAGAGAAGAGTGTTTTGGAGTATCCGGCCTGACCCAAACATTCCAGCGTGCAAAACTTTGAAACATAACTAAATTTCTAGATGTTTTGGAGTGATCCGGATCATCCGGTTTTGCTTGAAAATCCTGGTTCAACTTAGAACAAATCTAAAAACCCTCCAAAGATATTTTTTAAGAATAAAGTTTTGAACAATGTTTCAACACACCCCTCTTAATAGTAGGTCATACCCGTTTCAAATGTAAATTTTCATTTTGCGTCATTGAGCCTATATTGCACTAAATAGAGCCTTTTCGGTATATTTGCTTGAATTGCAACGCCATTTTGTCATTCAACTAATGCATTCATCTCAGCAATATGGTTAGTAGCATTTGATCACAGTTGTCATTAATATACCAAAATTAATTAGAGGCCTAGATGTATGAAGATGCACTTTCAATCTCTTATTTTTTTGGTGATTGATGACAACACAATCAAAGAAGTGATAATCATCGCATAAAAATGAACATTTAACAATATTTCTCCCTCAATATATGCATCATTTTAATAACAATAAACATGACATATATCGCCTTTAGGGAATAATAAGAACATACACCATAAGATTGACAAAATGAACATAATTCAACATTAGAATTAAGTAAATTTTCCATTACATAATCTATGAAAGAAATTAAGGTTAATCCATGACAGACATACATGCATAAAAGTGATAAGGCATCATTATAAGCCAAATTGTTCGTGACATGAATTACAACTTTGGAATCAAAAACGAGAAAAACTAAGGAGTTAAGCAATGACGACAGATGACTTCTTTGAATTTTCTCCCCTTTTGACATCAAAGACACCAAAAAGAGAAAAAAAAGCTATCCAGCTCACTCAGAATCGTCCTCACTCACATCATCATCGAAAGATGAAGACTACTATGGAGGAGACTATTGCTACGGCTGCTAGAACCATGTGCCAGAACTGGATCCAAAGAAGTGTGTGTAGGGGTTGGTACA
Organism: Zizania palustris; assembly: GCA_019279435.1. Classification (NCBI taxonomy): domain Eukaryota; kingdom Viridiplantae; phylum Streptophyta; class Magnoliopsida; order Poales; family Poaceae; genus Zizania; species Zizania palustris. The sequence goes on from JAAALK010000080.1 coordinate 100,038,392, forward strand.
TTCAGCAAAGAGTTTTGGATCGAATTTCTCATCAAAATTAGATAGGGGCTCCATGGACGGATGCCCGGATTGCTAAAGAAGCATATTGATCTATCGTTATATGTCATTTAACTGTCGGTGTAGGACTTTAACCCCACACATATTTTCTTTGGCTAACAGTTTTTGCCGATATTTTTGGGATGTTAAATGGTGCTTTCACCAATAGATTTTCTATTTATAAATCGATGTGACGGTGTAGTGCATGCAATGCCAAAGTTATCATTGGAGAAATCACATCTTGTTTGTGATATAAATATCCATGTCATGTCGTTTGAACTAAGTATAGTGGAGCTATCGTCTATTTAGTTATTTGTATACGATGTGGACAAGCATTTGAGACCGTTGGCCACCTCGATCACCACCCTGCATGCCACTATGTTTATGGGGAGGTGCAGGTTCATGTTGGTATTTTAACAGATGGGGCATGTAGATCTTGTTACCACCCCTACCTGAAGCTAGCACATATGAGACTTAGTGGGAGATCGACACTAATAGGCTAATATGTGCTAATTATTAAAAAGAACCAATACATATGAGTCAATTATTTATGCTTGTTTTTATTCAGAACCGATACATATATGTCTATCCGTGCAACCCATCCTGTATCACAAACAATACATGAAAACAGAAAAATTCCGTCAGCTAAAGCCGACGGAAGTTAGCCTCTTCCGTCGACAAAACATTAACTTCCATTTCTATTAGATTCTAACCGACAAAAGATAACAGACGAAAGATATTTATCTTATGTCGGTCACAAATGAAAGATCATTATCTTTCATCGGCTATATTAGGCCGACAAAAGTTCCTGGCTAGCCGACACTAACTTCTGTCGGTTGACCATAGCTAGCGGAAGTTAATTTTTTTTGTTTTTTCTTGTTTTTTCTGTCACATTGAAAGAGAACAGCTGACCAGAAAAAGTTCCAATGGAGGTATAGTAGTCAATAGAACCATCCAGATCAGTGAAATCCAAAGCAAATCTAAGAAACAACATTTAGAGCAGGCTTGAAGGATCATTACAAAGAACACGTTGTACGATAAAATTTTTATCTCCCAAAACTTACAAACTGTTAAAAGTTTGCCTCTAAATAAAACTTTGTTGGCTGGGCCTATCAGGGAGAGGTCAAACAATCACAACTATGTGCTTCAAATTTATGGGTGTACAAGTGCGGTTTCTAACCTTTTAAGATAATTAATAATTATACTATAAAGAACTTAAAAAATGAACTGAGTGTATTAAAGCACGCATAAGAATCAAAATACATCCAAATCCACACAAACTGACATGTGTTGCTAAACAATATCCTATACAACAATAAGAAGTGAGTTCGGCAATGGCATCAGGTTTACCTCCACTTTTCCTCTTCCAGATGCAGCAGCATCTCTCATAGCTGCAAGTATTACAAAACACCAAGATTAATTCAAAAACCATTCATTACTCCAGTACTCCGGAGACCTCTTCGGGTTAGCAACCTCCGGCACACACTCCGGTGTACCGCCCAAATACCGAAGCCTTCGGTACAAACCCAGTCATAGTGTACTGTCGGACCCCTCCGACACGCACACTCCGCTGCAACAGCTGCAGCAACCAAAGTCCACCGAACCCTTCGGTGAGACCACCTCCGAACCCCCTTCGGAGGTACCCTCCTCCGAACACCTTCGGAGGTCCAACCTCCGAACCCCTTCGGAGGTACCCCTTCGAACCAGAGGGTAAAAGCCTATCAATCACTCATCACAAACACCGAAACCAACCCTTGGTTTCTCAATCTCCCCCTTGATGAGTGCATTGACAACCAAATTCAAGTTCAAGAAAATTTGAAAAATTTCAGCACACAAGTGACCATAAAAACTCAGAAACGAGTCAAATCATGTCACTTGACAAAAGAATTTTCCTCCCCCTTTTCCAAAAGAGTAAAAGCCCCTTCGGCAAATCTCCCCTTTCTCAAGATAAAAACTCCCCCTGAGTAATTTAATTGTACCCTCTTGCAACAGAGAACTCAAAAATCTCTCCCCCTTTGGCAATGCAAGCATCAAGGAGCATATAAAAGATGCATTGCTTGGAAATGAGCAGAATTGCAAAGACATATAAAGAAAAAATATGCCAGTACTTAATACCAAATATCATGTGCTCAGCTCAATTTAACATTCTCTAAAAGCATGATGACAGCATGTGATTTTGTCATTTTGAAATAAAAGCATCACCACTTAGTCAAGGAAACTAGACCAGTAAAAGCAAGGACTGCGCAAAGCTAGTCAATTTCTACTCCAAACAGACAAGTCCAGTTCAAATCGATCAAAGAATTTTGTTGTTCTTTTCTTAATGCCAGGGGTTATTTGTTTGTCCACATTATACTTTCCAATCAGGCCAAGCCTAGTCATGAAAACCATAAGAAGCTTAAGGCAATGATTTTGGCATACACTACACTATTCCAGTTCAGACCAATGTGCAATGGAAAGCAGTCTAGAATAGAGTAGTGCGACAAACAAACCCACCTGGATTTTTTACTTTGAAACATGCAAATCATGGATTTTTGGAAATTTGTTTAAGTGAACAAATTGTTTAGCACTTTATGAATATCCATGAAAAGATAGAACAAGTCTGTCAAGTTGCAATTTTTAGCATCCAAAGAAAAGTGTCTTGCTATCAAGCAGATAAAAGATAGCTAAAGCAGTTCTGCCTAAACATGCTAGATTCAAGACTAAGCAGTGAGCATGATTTGACTTTGGAAAGAAAACATCATGCACATTAATGTTTCAGATGAATTAAAAAGAGTTGAACTGTCATGATTTCATGAATTATAATCAGGCATATAAGTGCAAAAGATGTAAATGCAATTTCAACACACAATTAGCAAATGCACATCCATCTAAAACTGCTCCCCCTCACAAAATGCCGTAAGGGTGACAAATACCAAGTTCCCCACGCAAGTAAGCAAATCAAGAAGCATCAAGGGGTTTTGTGAAAATATCGGCTAACTGGTGTTGGGTATCAACATATTGAAGTTCAATATCACCCTTCTCATTGTGATCTCTGAGAAAATGATACCGCACATCAATGTGTTTGGTTCTGGAGTGCTGAACCGGGTTGTTTGCAATACAAATAGCACTAGTGTTATCACAGAAAAGTGGAACACTCTTATAATCTAACCCGAAATCCCGCAAAGTGGAAACCATCCACAAAATCTGAGAGCAACAGCTAGCTGCAGCAACATATTCGGCCTCAGCCGTCGATTGTGCAACACTAGACTGTTTGCGGGAAGACCAGCAAACCAAGGAAGTACCCAGAAAATGACAAGTACCAGAGGTACTCTTCCTATCAATCCTACACCCAGCAAAATCCGCATCGGAATAACCTCAAAGACATAAAGATGAAGATGCTGAATACCATATGCCAAATTCGAGGGTATGTTTGAGATACCTTAGGATGCGCTTTACCGCTTGGCGGTGCGAAGCTCGTGGTGAAGCCTAAAAACGAGCGCACAGACACACAGCAAAGTGTATGTCAGGCCTCGTTGCAGTCAAGTAGAGGAGGGAGCCGATCATGCTTCGGAACTCCTTCTGATCTACGGCTTCTCCATCTTCGTCAGGGTCCAATGCTACAGATGTAGCCATTGGAATGGCGAGGGGCTTCGCATCGGACATGTCAAACTTCTTGAGCAGGTCCTTGGTGTACTTCGTCTGGTGGACGAAAGTACCTTGTTTGCTTTGCTTGATTTGCAAACCAAGGAAAAAGGTGAGTTCACCCATCATGGACATTTCAAACTCCCTGCTCATGGTATCTGCAAACTCGGCAACCAAAGCATGAGAAGAGCCACCAAAGATGATATCATCCACATAAATCTGAACTAGAAGGAAATCTTTGCCATGCTTGAGAGTAAACAGTGTTTTATCAACAGAGCCCATCAAATACCCCCGCTCAAGCAGAAAAGACTTAAGTCTGTCATACCACGCCCGAGGGGCCTGCTTGAGTCCATAAAGAGCCTTATGAAGTTTAAGGACTTTATGTGGGTACTTGGGGTTTTCAAAACCAGGGGGTTGTTTTACATAAACATCTTCACCTATGAAGCCATTAAGAAAAGCACTTTTGACATCCATTTGATAGAGTTTGAATCCCCGAGATGTCGCAAAGGCAAGCAAAATCCTAATGGCCTCAAGGCGAGCAACAAATGCAAAAGTTTCAGTAAAATCAATCCCTTCTAGTTGAGAAAAACCCTGAGCTACAAGTCTAGCCTTGTTTCTAACTATAGTCCCATCCTCCCCTTGTTTATTTTTGAAAATCCATTTTGTTCCAATGAAATGAACATTTGGTGGAGGATCAACTAATGACCAGACTTGGTTTCTCTCAAAATTTTCAAGTTCCTCATGCATGGCATTGATCCAACTAGAATCAGAGAGTGCATGACTAAAATCTAAGGGCTCGAAAGAGGCAACAAAAGCGGAATCAATGAAATGAGCATGAGAACGTGTTACCCTTTGATCAAGCTCACCAATGATCTGCTCGGGGGATGCATCCTTTGAACATGATGTGGAGCCTCGCGGTGGGATGCAGTCTCCCCCTCAACTTTTGCGTTGGAGTGGTCCAAGATGACCGATGTCGAGGTAGTTGCTTTGGGACCTCGTGCCAAAGTAGTTGAAGCGGGGTCAACTTCGGGGGTTGATGTCGAGGGTAGTAGGGGTTCATCCTCGAATTCTCCGGGATCTTCGTCTTCGAAGATGGTCTGTTCCATGTCATGTTCATTTGCTTGTTCAAATGCAGAACTAACAGAGGGGGTTGATTCATCAAAAGTCACATCACATGACTCGATAACAGTGTTAGTTTCCAAATTATAAACACGATAAGAATGACCATGTGTAGTGTAACCCAAAAAGATCCCGTCAGAAGAACGCGACTCAAATTTATCCAAATTACCACATTTTAGGATAAAGCAACGACAGCCGAAAACTCGAAGATGAGTAACCTTGGGCTGTCTCCCAAAACGTAGTTCATAAGATGTCAAGTTTAAAATTGAGCGCAAGAAAATTTGGTTTGAGATGTAACATGCAGTGTTCATGGCCTCAGCCCAGAATTTTCTAGGAGTCCTATGCTCATCAAGCATCGTCCTAGCCATCTCAACCAAAGTGCGGTTCTTCCTCTCAACGACACTGTTTTGTTGAGGAACCCGCGGAGCAGAGAATTGATGTTCTATGCCATGCTCCAAGCAAAAGTCAACAAAGAGACTATTTTTGAACTCGGTGCCATTATCACTTAGAATGAATTTCAATGCACCTGGGAGTTCAGTGAAAAGTCTCAAAGCCAAGCTCCGAAAGTGTGAAAACACTTCATCCTTGCTGGCAAGAAAGAAGACCCAAGAGTAGCGAGAGAAATCATCGACAATCACTAAAACATACCACTTGCCGCTTAAAGAACTAACCCGAGACGGACCGACAGTGTCCATGTGGAGAAGTTCTCCGGGTTGTTCAGTCATCACTATGGTGACTGGCGAATGTGAAGCGGCGATCATTTTACCATGTAGACAAGGAGCGCAAACTAAATTCTTCTCAAACTTGAGCTTGGGCAATCCTCGGATCAGGCCTAGGGCGCTCAGACGAGCGAGCAACTCAAAGCTCATATGCCCTAGTCTCCTATGCCACTTCCAAAGCTCAGAAGTAGAATGTGCAAAAAGATAATGAGAAGAACTAGATGACTCTGAAAAATCAGCTCCAAAAACTCTCCCAACTCTAAAGATCTTACACACCACAACGCCATCAGAATTGAGCACTTGCGAAGTATCGCGATGGAATCGCACTTCGAAGCCCTCATCAAGCAACTGAGACACAGACAGCAAATTGTATCCCAGGTTTTCAACCAAAGCAACATCTTTGAGAGTGAAATTCGAGTTAATTCTTACCACACCTTTACCTTTCACTCTACTCCTTCGATTATTTCCGAAGGTGATATGTTCCCTTTGCTTGGTTGTGGTGAGGCTGGAGAACCATGCTGCATCTCCGGTCATGTGGCTCGAACAACCGGAGTCCATGATCCACGTGCCCTCCAAGCCTCGGTCTATCGCCTACACATGATAAGAATATCTCGATCGCTCAGTGCTGGGGTGAGTGGAAAAATGACGAGGCATCCAGCACTGAGTGACACGAGTAGTAGGCATAGTAAAAATAGAAGGTCTACGCACATGATAATCAGAATGATGCAAAGTGCGAGGTCTACCTGCATGCTGCGATCGAACAACATGTCGAGGTCTCCTACTCTGACGAGGTACAAAGCTACTCGCCCGGGGTATACCACCATATGGAACATGGTGAACACCTCGAGGAGCAAAACCTCTCCGAGAAGCACGAGGAGCCTCAAAAGCAGGACGATAGCAAAACTCAGACTCATGCATACCTAAAGATGGGTAATGCATGTCCCGGTAACTCATCGCCTGAGTGCGTCGCTCATCCTTGATGCGACGAAAACAGAACCCAACCAAATGACCCGCCCGCTGACAGTAGGAACAATGAAAAATTCTCCTAGGGGCACTCTCATGGGTCAGAGGAGCAACTCTCACAGGCTCCTTGGGCTTCTTCTGAGTGGTTTTCTTGGGAAGATTTTTCTTGGCAGGAGGAGTGGTTTTCTTTGGTGGTCGGGTAGGCTTTTTGGTTGATGGGGTATCTAACAGAGCTCTCTCTTTCTCTAGGGTAGTGAGAGAGGTAAAAACAGTTTTGTTTCCAGTCTCTGAAGGAATCCTCTCAAAACCCAAACCTAGAGCTAACCCTGCTCTGTCAGCACACATCTTGGTCTTGCCCAAGAGCAAATTCATCCTACCCTTTCCCTCAGTGCATTTGTTAACCACAGAAAGTAGGTATTCATTTTCAGACATGAGGTTCTCAGCTCGCTCTCTAACAGTGCCTAGCTGGTCCTTAAGGGTAATGCACGTGTCACAAACAGGCTGCACATCCTTAGAACTACCGGCCCTCTCCAATCTAGCCTCCAAATCATGAACATGCTTATCACGTAAATTAATGCTCTCGCGTAATAAGAAACAGTTCATGCATTCAATATTATCATGAGGTCTAGAATCCACCACCAAAAGCTGCTTCTGTGCAGTCTCAAGCTCAGATAGAGTTTGAGTATGTACAGAACGCAACTGAGCAAGCTCACCCATGACTCCAGTACAAGATTCACATTCAGCATCATTAACTTTAGACTTAAGCATGGCATACTCAGTAGAAACAGATTCTAGCCTAAGTCTAAGGTCTTTTCTTTCTCTAGCGGCTTGCACAAGTAATCTATCCTGACCAAGAACTACTTCATTCAGCTCATCTAATTTAATTAATAGCTGTTCAGATGATAGAGGTACCTCAGATGAGTCAAGCTCATCGCCGCTGTGATCGCTGTCGGCCATGAAGCAAAGGCCGGTGAAGTCTCGTCCCTTCTTATCCTTCTTGTCCTCCTTCCTTGGGGACTCCTCCTCCTCAGAGCTCGACTCCTCAGTTGAGGAAGTGTCGATGTCGCTGAGAGCAGCAACAAATGCTCTGGAAGTGGCTTTGGCTACTCTCTTAGCCACCTTGCCGCGCTTGCCCTTCACAAAGGGTTTCCTCTCCTTCTTGTGGTATTTGGGGCGCTCACTCTCATCTCTCTTTTTGAGCTTAGGGCAATTTGCCTTGATATGAGAAGTGTCGCCACATTCAAAGCAACCACTAAAACCACTTTTCCTCTGATCCCGTCTCTCATGATGAAAACGGGTGAACCTTCTGGCAATGAGAGCAAGCTCATCATCATCCAGAGTGTCCACCTGCTCTTTTGTGACAGAGACCAGGGAGGACAAAGCAAAACCATCTGCAAGCACACAAGTGCCAGATGTGCTTGGTTCTGCAGTGGTGCCACGGCTAGTGCTAGAAACCAATGCCAATGGCTGTGGCAAAGAGCTTCTGTGCACAGCAAGAGATGCCTTGGCAATCTCTGTGGACTTCAGCTTGCTAAAGAGCTCATCACAGGTCAATGTGTCATAACCTATGGACTCTTCAATGCTGGATATCTTTACTTCCCATATGCTACGGTCAAGAGCATAGAGAATCTTGATAGCCCTATCGTGATCATTGTAAGCAAGTGTCCCGTTGGATCGCAAGTTACTCACTATCGCATCAAAGCGAGAAAACATGGCATCTATAGATTCACTAGGTGCCTGCACAAACAGCTGATACTGTTGATTGTATGTGCTTTGGCGCCTGGCCTTAATCTGTGTAGAGCCCTCATGAAAAATAGTGAGAGTTGTCCAAATCTCCCTAGCAGTCCTAAGGTGCTGCACCCTGTCAAACTCACTCCGGCTCAAACCAATGAACAGCATATTTCTTGCCTTGGAGTTGGCATTATACTGATCTTTTTCTGTTTGAGTGGTGCGAGTATCAGGGATGGAGTATTGTGAGTCCACAATCTCCCAAATTGCATTTCCTTGGCTTAACAAGTAAGCCTCCATGCGCACCTTCCAGTATACAAAGTCTGTCCCATCGAACAGAGGAATTTTACTGCCTCTATCCATGTCGCCAACAGATCACAAAACCGGTTAAGGTCAACTGGTGATCTTAACCCACTCTGATACCAATTGTTGGACCGGAAACAGCGACCAGAGGGGGGGGGGTGAATGGGAGCTTTTAAAATTTCGGGCTAAAAACTAGCCTTCGGTTTTAGTTCTGTCTTCTGCGGAACAGGCTTCGAACACTACCTTCGAAGGTCTGGTTCGGAGGTGCTTTGACAACTCCGAACACAGGCTTCGCAGGACCAAAAGTTCGAAGCCAATAAGACTTCGCTCCACTTACAACCCTCGAAAATCTACTCTGCTAAGTCAGTGCAGGCTCCGCACACAGGGTGCTTCGAGCAGGCTTCGCACTTCACCCTTCGCAAGAGTGGACACCCCACTGAGGACTTCGACCAAGTACTTGGCAGCAGCAACTGGTGATGGGCTTCGTACACGAAGGTCTAAACGCACACTGACAGACTTCGCTAGAGTCACAGACACGATAAAAGCACGGGCTTCGAACAGGGCTTCGCTAGTAAGCAGTGAGGTCTTGCCTCCTGTTACACAGAGCGAACGCGCACTATAAAACACACTTCGCACAAAACACCCTTCGCCTAGACAGGCTTCGGTGCACTACAACTAGCGAGGTATGTAAAACGAACTCAAGCCAAAAAGCACACAGAAGCAGGGCTTCGTCACTTGAACAAGGAACACAATAAAATTGAACTCTAGATGAATACAACGAAGTGTGGGCTGGTACAGGAGCTCAACGTAAATGCTCAAAGTGTTAAATGTTACCTACCGAGCCCCCATATTTATAGCCCACAGTTCACCCAAGTGAATTGACTACTTTACCCCTAGGGTTTACACCAATTTTGTCTCTACAGAACTGAGGGGTACAAAAGGTAGTCAACTTTATTCTGGAGGCTTCTCTGTCAGCTTTGCAGAGGGGACAGCGTCAGCTTTTTGCAGAGCAGACAGTGTCAGCCTTTGCAGTCTTTGACCTTCCTGAAGCCCCCCTTCGCACGCGAGGGGTGCGGTAGCTTCGGTGAGAAGCCTTGAGCCTGACAGCCTTCGCTTCACCGAAGTCAGCCTCCGATACAGTGACGGTTTTGAGCCGAAGCCGTCAAAGCCCTTGGGCCTTCGCACCACCACCTCCGGAGTGGACCACCACGGCTTCGCAGCTACTCTCAGCTCGAACTCTGTCAGTCCGTGTACCGAAGCCATGCATGGCCGAAGTACCACAACTCATCCTCACTCCGGAGCTAGCCTCGCTCCGAAGCCTTCCTCACTCCGAAGTCCCACCTCCGGAGTACCACCCTTCGAAGTCCTCCTTCGTCCAAGGCCTCCGCACGAAGCATTCCATGAGCACTTTGTCGTAGTGTCTCTCCCCGAGCACACTCCTCGACGAGCCTCACCCGGACCATGCCTTCAATGCACCTCGACTTCTGAGACCTTCGTCGGGTATCTTCGAATGTCTCCCTCCGGAGCACACTTCGAACGCCTTGCCTCCGCAGAGGACTTGATCTATCCAACTCCGAAGTCACTCCATCCGGAGTACCTTCGAAGTGCCTCACTTCCGAGGACTTTGTCTCGAAGCACCTTCAGCCGGAGCCATGCTCCACACTCTCTGCCTCCACCTGGCGCACCTCAACCCGAGGACTGACCCAGACCCCTTCGCAGCCACCGTGACAGAGCTCCCTGCTCCCCTGGCATCAAGCCTCCCGCTTGACCCAGGTTCACCTGCTACGAACCTGTCCGTCGCCTCCGAAGTCCCTGCGCACCACAGACAAACAGACAAGTGTATCCAGTACTCCGGAGACCTCTTCGGGTTAGCAACCTCCGACACACACTCCGATGTACCGCCCAAAGTACCGAAGCCTTCGGTACAAACCCAGTCATAGTGTACTGTCGGACCCCTCCGACGCGCACACTCTGCTGCAACAGCTGCAGCAACCAAAGTCCACCGAACCCTTCGGTGAGACCACCTCCGAACCCCCTTCGGAGGTACCCTCCTCCGAACACCTTTGGAGGTCCAACCTCCGAACCCCTTCGGAGGTACCCCTTCGAACCTAGAGGGTAAAAGCCTGTCAATCACTCATCACAAACACCGAAACCAACCCTTGGTTTCTCAGAAAAGCTCTGGTATTCTTTTTAAAGTAGACTTTAAAAAAGCTTATGACAAAATTAAATGGTTATTTTTGTTCCAAATGCTAGAGGCAAAAGGTTTTCCTTATAAATGGAATGACTGGATTATGCATGTGGTAATGGGGGGCAAAGTCAATATTAGAGTAAATGATTAAATTGGTCCTTACTTCAAAACTTTTAGGGGTTTGAGACAGGAGACCCACTATCTCCCCTGTTGTTTGACCTAGCTGCTGATGCATTGCCTTTTATGATGAGTAAAGCTGACAAAGAAGGTTTGTTATTTGGTTTAGGGGGGATTTCCTCTCTGAAAGTATCTCTATTCTTCAATATGTAGATGACACAATCTTCCTTCTTCAGGATGATTTGAATAGTGTTAAAAACCTGAAATTTATTTTATGTCTTTTTGAGCAAATGTCAGGATTGAAAATAAATTTTCATAAAAGTGAAGTTTTCTGTATTGGCATGAATGAGGGAAGAAGTAATCTGATTAGTCATATGCTTACCTGCAAAATGGGTGCTTTGCCCATGAAGTACCTTGGTTTACCCATAAATCATGTTAGAATTAAGAATGCAGATTGGAAAAGTTGTGAGAATAAGATTGAGAATAGACTTGGTTGTTGGAAAGGTAAATTATTAGATATGGGAGGGAGACTCATTCTGTTGAATTCTTGCTTGAGTGTATCCCTCTTTATATGCTTTCTTTCTACCAATTACCTAAAGGGGTGAAGAGGAAAATTGACTTTTTTAGAGCAAGGTTGTTGTGGCAAGAGGATCAAGGGGTCAGAAAGTATCATCTGGAAAATAGAGTGTGATCTGCTCTCCTAAAGATTATGGTGGCATGGGGGTGCTTGATTTGGTGACAATGAATGTGGCTCTTAGGGGGAAATGGTTGTGGAAATTGGAAAGGGAGGAAGGGTTATGGCATGAGCTGTTGAGAAACAAATATATCAAGAATAAACCTTTGTCTCATGTGGTGGGAAAATGTGGTGATTCTCAATTTTGGAAAACTCTGATGAATATTAAACAGTTGTATAGAAAATATTGTTTCCTGAATATTGGTGATGGTAAAAGAACCTCCTTTTGGAATGATTTTTGGATAGGGTCTAAGCCTCTGTGTGAACAATTTCCTGACCTGTATGGCATAGCTGTGAATAAGATGATTACTGTTGCTGATGTTTTGAATAGTAACTTTACTTGTCTCAAATTTAGAAGAGACCTTATTGGAGATAAATTTAAATCTTGGATTCTGTTGAAGGATACTTGTAATGCAGTCTCCTTGACAAATGCTGCTGATGTTGTGGTGTGGATGCTTTCCAAATCTGGGGTTTTCACTTTTAAATCCTTTTATTTGGCTTTGAAAGTTCAAAACATGATGAAAGTTTGTAATACTATTTGGAAACTGAAAATTCCTTTGAAAGTAAAGATTTTTCTTTGGTTAGCTAGGAGAAACAAAATCCTGACAAAAGATAATCTATCCAAGAAAGGCTGGAAAGGTGGAAATATTAAGTGTCTTTTCTGTTGTGAGAATGAGTCTGCGAATCACATTTTTCTGGATTGTATTGTTGCTAGATTTGTGTGGAGAATGTTGAATATCTGTTTTAAGGTTGGCCCTTTCACCTCAGTGGAAGCTATGTGGTACACTTGGTCTTGCTCTAGGGATAAAAGTTGGAGACCCTTATCTGGGGTGGGTCTGGCAGCTGTGTTGTGGAGCTTTTGGAAAATTAGAAATGATGCTGTGTTTAGAGGGAATCTCCCGGGTGATCCTCTGATTTTCATTAACCTAATTTGTTATTGGTTTTCTTCTTGGTCGATTCTTCAGAGATCAGAGGTAAAGGGAAGAAAGCTGGAACTGGGGGCTCGTCTACTCGAGCATCTAGCAAGTGAGGTGTTCTCAAAAAGACATGGTTGGACCTTTGTGAAGGCTCTGTTATGATGTGGTTTGATAACAATTAACCTGGATGTGGTTCGTGACTGGTCTTTTGCTATATTTGTCGTTTTAAAACCGTGTGTGTTGGTTATGGTCTTGGTAAGGGCTGTCTTTGGCTCTCTGTTTTGTAATAATCGATGCTGTTACTTTGGTGGTCTATGTTGGACCTGTTGTTTAGGTGTTGTCGTATGTGGTGATCTGTGTGAACTGTTCTCGTATTTCATTTCTCTAATGGAAATGGGGGAGGACTTTGTCCTCTCTATTCTAAAAAAAAATTGATGCTCACTGCTGCCATCCTCCACAACCACCACCACGACGTTGTCCTTGGAGATCGATCCTAGCACTGTCTTTCACGATTCTACCGACTCCACTATGCACTGCATCGTTGACACCGACTCCATCATGGACTGCATCCTTTTCGCCACTCCGCATTGTTCGCCACAACACATGATGTCGTCGTGGCCGCGCCGTGCCATTCGCGGTGAACCGCATCGCGCGTTGCTGGCCGCTACATTGTGCTCATCTGCGCCTCGTGTCGCCTCTCCGCGCTCGACCAAGATTCGCACCATGCGATGTACTCTGTATGCCAGACGTCACGCTCGGCGCATTCACCGTGCCCTGGACCCGTCAGATACGCCCAGGTCTGCTCCACCGAGTGTGTCCGAGCCATGGCCGCCTCTACCCTTTTCCAGATCTGTGGTGCTCCCTTCGGATCCATGGCGCTGCCAATGGACATGAGCCCCAAGCACCAGATCTGCACCTGAACGAGTCACCAGCGCTAGATCCATGTCATGGCCAACCTCGTCGCCCTCTGTGTGGCTCTCCACTGGCCCGGGGCAGCCGTCTGCTATGCATCATCGACCTGCATCGTCCACTTCATTGTCATTTTCATTCGCCATGCGGCATCACCGTCCGTGTCGCGCCGGCCATGACTAGCACCCGTAATTGCTAAGCCATCGACACTCGACATGAGGCATACCTTCGTCGCCCCAATGCCGGTCATCTTGACCTAGAGCATGCAGGCATCGAGGAAGAAGCAGTGAGAGAGAGGTGTGAGCACAGGCATCCAGTAAGAAAGGCGGTGTAAAAAAAGAAAGAGCGAGGCAGGTTTCTACAATTCTAGGGAAAATTGATTGTTTGTCCCAAAGTTGACCGATGATATATAATATGTTCAAAGTTCGTTTTAGATATGTAAAATGTCCTGTAAGGACTCTTTGTAATAAAAATTTAATCAATAGCATTCTTAGATATAAAATGACCTATTTGCCCCTGCATGCATACCCTTCAATTCCCTCTCTCTTTCCAAAAAATCTGTTGTTTTTGGTTTCCCATCGCTAGGGAACCGAGGGACGACGGCGCCTCCATGCAATGGGGGATCCCTTGCGAGCTGACGCAGCAGCAGCGACGACGCCTCCATTCGCCAGCGAGCGCAAGCAGTGCCAGCGCTAGGCCTGCGGCCACACATCGTCACACCGCTAGGGGAGCGCAATGCCATGCAGCAACGCCAGCGCCAGGCCCAGTTGGCTTATCATGTGTATTATTTCTTCTAGTGCTTCTAGGCGTAAACGAGGTGGGCCAGGTGGCTTAAATAAAGTTTGTGCAATTTCACCTGAACTTCAGAATTATGTCAGTTTCAGTATAATTCATTTGCTAATAGCTAGCACGCGTTCATTGCATATCCCCCACATCGATGCAGACCTGTATCTAACACGTCATCAAAATAATTTTCCTATTGATTGAGCGGGCATCAGCCGCGAGATAAAAGAATCTTGATTTGATTATTAAAAGGGTAAAATTGTCCTTTTAAAAGATTATTTTCAAAAGAAACCCTATAGGCATATTATCAAATTAGATACCCAACTTTAGACATTTTATATTTCTAAAACAAACTTTGGACATATTATATATCATCGATCAACTTTGGGATAAATAATTAATTTTCCCACCATTCTACGAGAAGGGACTTAAAAAAAGCGCAGTGAGAGAAGAAGGGTTGAGGTCGAAGGAAATACTCAGATTTTTTTTAGTATTTTTGAGTCGAGTTATAAGAAGATCGAGTTAAGGCGACGACTTGGACGACTACCGAAAATAGAGAGTTTTCCGAATTCCTGAGGGTTTGTCGAGTGCATTCCCTCGGGCACTCGGCAAACCAATATTTGCCGAGTGTATACTATAATACACTCGGCAAACAATTTACTCTCGACGAAGTTCAATGTTTGCCAAGTGCCAAATAAAAGACACTCGGCAAACCTTTTTAAAAAATAGCTCCTCCGGAAGTCCTAACAGCGTGATGATGGCTCAGGAGAAAAAAACTTTGCCAAGTGTCATTAACGGACACTCGACAACCATAGTATTTGCCGAGTGCCACTCCTGGCACTTGGCAAAGCTTAAATGCCCATTATTTCATATGAGATCATATTTTGAGCCCATATTACATTTTAAACTTATTTTGAACTTGAAATTTTTTTACATTCATAATGCAATGTGTGTTATTCCATGGAAAATTGTCGGATTTTTATGAGTGAGTTTGCTATTTTTATTAATTAAGTGTGTTTCCGTGATTTAATTCGAATTAATCAAATTTGAACAGCATGTACATGAAATAATGACTCAAAAATTGTAGAAAAATCATATTTATGTTCATGAGTCTATTTTATACTTTTATCACTAAATATGTCTAAATATTAAAAAATCTAAGTTGCGACACTCGGGCGACAACATGGAGCTAATGGTTTTTTAATTATAGAAAATTTAATTGAAGCCTAAAAATATGATACTTGATATGGTGTTATTATATCATACTTATATATTGTGATAAAAAATTGAAAATGTTTCAACAAAGTTTTCATGTACAATGTTTAGAAAATAGAGAATCTTCGAGAAGGTTTAGCAGTTTAGGGATGGAATGGGTTAGGTATAAAAGAAAATCTATATTTAAATTTTTATTTGAACTTAAAACTTTTTGTACTATGACAACACAATGTATCTTATACCATGCAAAAATGGCATTTTTATGGTCAGTTGTTATTTTTAGTTAATTAAATCTCTTTATAGGATTCAAATTGAAAAATGCCAATTTTGAACTACAAGTGCATTAATAACGAACAAAATTTTCTAAATCTTGGCATGGTGTTATGATATCATACATAGATTCTGTGATAAAAATTTTAAAATGTTTAGATAAAGATTTCATGTATGATGTTTAGAAACAAGAGAATCTTTGAGGATGTTTTAGAGTTTAGTGAAGAGATGACTTAGGTTTCAAAACAAATCGATAGTTAAATATTTATTTGAACTTAGAACTTTTTCTAGGATGAAAACTTAGTGTATCATATATCATGCCAAAAATTGGAATATTTTACTGTCTTTTTTTATTTTTAGTTTTTTTTAAAAAAATTGAAAACTTTGTCGAGTGCACAGAGCGTTGGCACTCGGCAAATATTCTTTTAAAAAAATTAAAATAAAACATGCCACTCAGCAAAGACTCTTTAAAAAATAAAAAACATTTGCTGAGTGCCTCCCAATTTGGTACTCGGCGAATGCCTTTTAGGGTATATGCCAAACAGATCTGGGCGCACCGGTTACTATGCCCAAACCTCTTAGCCACGCAACTCCGCTAGCCCCCTCGCCCGTGCCCGCCCCCGCCGCCCCCATCCGATGGCGCCGCCCCGCACGCCGCCACATACCACGCGGCCGCACGCCACTGATTGCGCGGCCAACGGTTCCTGCTCGCCCTGGCCGCTGGCTACCTCACACATTTCCGCTGCTCCCCTCCCATTCGGTGCTCCCCACTTGGCCAGGCCACCAGCCGTAAGTCCCCCCCTCGCCCTCTGCCCGTCCGGCCTCTCCCCATCTCGCCTGTTGTCCCCATCTTGCGATGCTCCCTACAAGGTTACCATCCATTCCATACCTATTATTTTAATTTGTTTAGTTTAGTTTCTTACATTTTATAATTTTAGTTTGTTTAGTTTAGTGTCTTACATTTTATAATTTTAGTTTGTTCAGTTATTGTCTCACATTTTATAATTTTAGTTTGCTTAGTTTAGTGTGTCACATTTTATAATTAGTCCATCTTATAACTAATATTTTTGTTGATTCTTAGATAGACCTAGTTTGGTCAGTGCTCTCCTACCGGCGTCACCGTCCCCATCTCGGCTTCATCGTCCTCATCTCATCTAGACCCCTACCAGTAACCTTAGACCGTAGGATTAATATTTTGGTTGAATAAGATTGATTAATATGCTTTGTGACATATGTTTTTTTATTGTCTAATACAATGTCATGTTTCATGTTTATTAATTTTATTATAGGAATGTTTGTTATTCTTTAATCTAGAATTATGTTTCAAATGATATTGCAATTTTATTTACATGCATGTTCAGTAGATTGATATAAATAAATGCTTATACATGTTTTAGGTTCAATTTTAATGCTATAATTCATATATATCTTTATATCTTTATGCTTGTGTTGATTAATATGTGTGTATGTGGATGTTGGCCATCGTGACATGCTATTTTGTGGCCATTGTGCTTTGTTTTTTCAGGTTTGTTAGTTTTTCTACGTATTAGAGAGATGTTGTCAATTTTTTTATATTTTCTAGTTATTGTCGCGTAACCTAGGCATCTCCCGTTTGGAAGAGTTACGGTTTGGAATATGCATGTCTTTGCATATATGTGGTCGTAATTGTTTCAAACTGTCCACATTTCTTGGACAGCCGGAGGATGCATAAATTGAGCTTGTTTTCATGCCCCGTTCCGATCTGACCTAGGGTTTCAGCAGCACTTCTCCGTTGTTCTCCGAAGGCACATCCTCTTGGCATGTTGCTGAGACGTGTGTTTGGAGAACAACGGGAGGTGCTGCCGAAACCTTGGGACGGATCAGAACGGAGCATGAAAACGAGCTCAATCTACGCATCCTATGGTGGGATTAGGATCTATCCTTACCTATTAGACATTTAGATGCATCTCGTTTCCCTCTAACATTTAAACACGAATGTTGTTTCCTAGTTTAGTACAAGATGGATGATCGTGAGTGGATGTACACGGGTCACCCTAGCTAGTCCGAGGTGACCATGGATTGGATCAAGAACACTAAAGTATTCTTAGAGAAAACATTTGGGAGGCCGAATGGACGTGGCAAGACCTGGTGTCCATGTAGTCGATGCGAGAATAAGCGCTCATAAGGAAAGGAGGCCATGGGTAAACACCTCTGAAAATACGAGTTTATGCCAAACTATACCCGTTGGACGTACCATGGTGAGTCCCAGCGTCCTAGAGATGAGGAGTTGCGACAGCGTATGGACGATGATGAGGGAGGGGTTGGATCCATGCTAGATGACTTTGAGGATGCACATTTGACGAAGCACGTGAATAGGAAGTGCCGGAGCCAACGACAAAAGCGTTTTATGACATGTTGTCCGCGTCACAACAACCTCTTCACGGTCACACTAGGGTTTCTCAATTGGATGCCATTGCATGCATAATGGTCATCAAATCCTAGTTTAGCTTGAGTCGAGAATGCTTTGATGTCAGGCTGATGGTTGTTGGTAGCCTCCTTCTAGAAGGTCACAATCTTCCAAAGAGCATGTACGAGTCGAAGAAAGTCCGTGCACTTAAGATGCCTTATGAGCAAATACATGCTTGTCCCAATGGATTCATCTTATTCAGGAAAGAGCACGCAGATGCAACCTGCTGCGTGAAATGTAAATCTTCTAGGTATCTTGAGGTAGACTCCACTGATGGTGGGAATAAATAGCTCTCAATTCCTGTGAAGATCCTTCGGTACCTTCCCTTCATACTGAGGATCCAACGAGTTTACATGACTAAGGAATCTGCCAAACAAATGAAATGGCATGAAAATGAGATTCGTTACAACCCTGACAAGCTAGGTCATCCATCAGCTAGAGAAGCGTGGAAAATTTTTGATCTGCTTCATCCCGAGAAATCTTTAGAGCCACGGAATGTACGAATTGCTCTAGAAATAGATGAGTTCAATCCATATAGTATGACGATTGCCGCATACAGTTGTTGGCTAATGTTTGTTATTCCCCTCAACCTCCCTCCCGGCGTTATATTTCAACGATAGAACATATTCTTGTCCTTGATAATTCTAGGTCTTGAATACCCGGAGAAAAATATGAGTGTGTATATGGAGTCGTTGATGGATGATTTGGTCCGTGCCTAGGAAGACGGTGTGTGGACATATGACCGAGCTACAAAGATAAACTTCAAAATGCATGCTTGGTACATATACTCTTTACATGACCTGCTAGCATATGTGATATTTTGCAGTTGGTGCGTGCATGGCAAGTTCGTATGCCCAATTTTTGGTCGGCTCTGAAGTTCATTTAGCGAGCTAAGGGAGAAAAATATTCCTCTTTTGACAAGCACCGATAATGTTGGGGAATAGGGGAGCTATGCTAGCCAGTAAATTCAAAATTTCCGCCCTAGGCCCTAGGCTCAGGAGCGTGTGAGATCATAGATCAATACCTTCTAGCACAAGAAACGCTAGGTGCAGCGGAGGAAGATGTTGGAGCAGCGTGTCAAGACTCTCCTCGCTTCATCCTTGTCGTCCTTTGCCGATCCGATCGATGAAGACGACATAGTCGATCGCATGTAGATGTCCACAAGCGTCATGTAACGCCCCAATTTAATAAATCAAGACTTTATTGAAATTCCATAGAAAATCAATAAAACAAGACATTCATCACACGGCTGCGTACAATACTCCAAGCATTCATGGTTCGTAGATCATATTATTACAAAAGTGTTAAATCAAAGAGAAACTAATAAAATAAATGTCCTAGATGAACACCTCCTTTTAGTCTCGCCTTGACTGGGTCGCTACTCCAGACCTTCATCCTCCTCGTAGTAGATGACCTCTGGTGGTGTAAGTCAATGGGGGTGATTACAATCGTACTCAGCAAGCCACCGAATGCAATTATAATGCAGAGTAATAACAAGGAAGGTAGTGGCTACTTTTGTGGAAAAGCATGTTTGTAAAGCATTTGATGTGAGCAGATTATTAGTACTGACAATTAAACATGTATAATGCATCATCTTCTAACTCGAGGGGTACAATCAGCCCGCCCTCGCTCCACAGTCCTTACATTTCATGAATCACACGATCATCCAAACAATATTAAACTAACTGCGAGAAGTCACGCAACCCGCCCTTGACTGTGGGCATGACTTTTCGAAAAGATTATACTCTGATCAAAGGTGTACTACTGTACCCACAAGGCACACACTCATCCACGCACACCAAAGTGTACGAGATGACCAATACTACGGGAACTCGTGTCAAAACCTTCAGCATGGAACACACAAATTTGATAACACCCTCTTATAGGTTTCATATGGTGCCCCGACGCGTCAGGCCAACACCATACCCCCCTTGAGCCTCATCAGTACAAGTCACCCTCAGGTTGCCCCTTGCCCCCTCCACTATGGCGCTTCAAGTTGGTACGATCCATATCTCCTGTTAGGACTTACCCATTAGACTTGTGGTTAGTACAGAAGTGCTTTGCAACAGATCCCACAGACCGGTCCTTATAGTGCCCCAGGTGCGACCAACCAATGCCCTAGCTTGCACCCGGAACCCACCACACTTATAACATAGCCAACTCCAATAGAATACACAGATGATAATAACGGGGAAATCATATAGTAGAATCCAACTATCTACGACTCGTTCTTTTATCCTATAGCAGTTGTGTCGATACAATGGACACTAGTAAATATAATTGTTAAAAGTGACAAGGAGTTTAAGCTCAATAAGCATGGTTTGGGTTTACACACAAGGACGGGGATCTAATAATTATAATTTAGGGCTTGATATTAGACTAATGCATTTATATCCTATGAGTTATAGCGATATTTAAATAAACATGGGCTCAATTATGATCAAAATGAGGGTTGTGACTTGCCTTGATCAGCAAATGGCGAAGGTGGAACCTATGGAAAGAACTCCGGATCCTCGACGGCGTCGTAGTCTTCTCCATACGAAAAATAAATACGACATTCAATAAACAATCCGAACATCACAAAATATATACATACAAATTGGTTGGTTTAAACAAGGGGAATAAGGCATTAAATATTCTGAAGTTAGGTCCAGAATATTAAGGATTAATTTTTAATGGTTTTTCTGATTTATTTATTGAAATATGTATTTAATCGTAAAGGGGTTTTACTTTATTATTTAATAAGAATAAATTGTGCAAAATAAACATACTGTTTTTATGGCATAAATGTGTAGAGAATAAAGAGACAAATTTTCCAGAATTAAAATGGTCGAATTTGGAGTTAAATTGAGCAAGATATGAATTTTAGAAGTTTAAACTATTTTTCTGAATTTTTATTTAAACAGAAAACAGTCTCTGGTCCACGGTGAACCAGGCTCACCGTGAACCCGTGACTGTGCGCGTGGACCCAATCACCCTGAGCCGTTCGATCTAGATCCGAGGGCTAGCTGCGAGGTGGGAGACTTAAATGAAATTCGACGGCCCAGAGCGCTCCGTAACGGTTCAACGCGGATCAAGGGCCCAGATTAAATCCTTTCGATCAGGATTTAATCTGTGTCGTTCGATCTCAATCGTGCGGCTAGGACTTCGTCTAGCACGGCACGCGGTGCCAGGGTAATTTACCCTTCAGCTCCGATGACGGCAGGGCTCGGACATGGTGGCGACGGCAACGGCGAGGGGCCTAGGCCCTAGTTCTAGGCAGAAATGGAAAGAGGAAAGGGAGGGGATCATGCCCGTACCGGAGATGGTGGCGACAGACGACTGATGGTGACCGGCGGCGAGGAGAGGCGACACAAAGCTTCGGGGTCGACGCCTTGCGAGGCATTCTGGTCGTGATCCGGCCCAACAGAGGTGAGGCCGAGGACGGGCGGGTGATGGCGGTCCCGAGGCTTCGGCGACTAGAGTGGAAATAGAGGGAGGGGGTTTTCGGCGTCGCAAGGCTTCGGTAGAGCATGGCTAAGGCAATCGTGGTGTGGCCGTAGTGCGGGGAGGGCGAGGGTACTTATAGTGGGGTTCGCCGGCATCCAAAGGGAAGGAAACCGAAGGTTTCCTTTTTCCTCCCCTCCGGCGAACCTGCCATAACCACGAGCACCTTCCATGTATGCCAAAAATGCGTGGCTTTGGTTGGAATGGGATCACTGAAGCTTGGCAATTCAGAATCGGGCACCAATTTGGCAAGGGGGCCGGCGTCGGCGAATTATGGAAATGGGGTCAACGGCGATGGAAAGGGGATTCCTTTCCATCGGAGATGACGACTCCGACAGGTGGCCCCCACCTGGTAGCGACCGAGCACGAAGCCAACAACGCCGATAGGTGGGCCACGGCTGCCAGAGGCCGAGGGCGAGGGAGTGTGGCTGACGAGCGGGCCAGGGTGGGCGCAGGCGCGGAGGAGAGAGAGGGGGCGCATGTCGAAATGCGGACTCCACATGGTAGTGTCAAGTGGCTGGGCTGGGCTGGGCCGAGGGCGAATTCAGGGGATGCGGCCCAATAGGATTTAAAATGCCTTTTTCAATTAAATAATTCTAGATAATTATTTATTTATTTAGAGCTTGAATCACTGTTGCTAAAATTTTGTAAAAATTCCTAAAAATATTTCTTGGCTCATAGATTCCATCATAAATTTCTCAGGTTCAAATTTGAAGTATTTCCCCTTATTTAGCTTTAATTGGGTTCTTTTAGCCTTTTCTCTAATTAAATAATTCCTTTTTAATTCAGAAAATTTATTTCCCTCATTTTTATTTTATTTTTAATTCTGGGGTGTTACAATCCTATCCCCCTCACAGAGAATCTCGTCCTCGAGATTCGGATCAATCCTCGAATAACTCTAGGTGCTGCGCTTTTAGTTCCTCTTCCTTCTCCCACGTGGCTTCCTCAACTGGATGATTGCTCCACTTAACCTTGCAAAAACAAATGACCCGACTTCTTGTTGTCCTTTCTTTGACTTCCAAGATCCTGACGGGCTTCTCAACATAGGTCAAATCCTCTTGGATATTTAACTGCTAAAGGTCGACCTGCTCTGTCGGACTCGAAGACACTTCTTTAACTGTGATACATGAAATACATCATGTACCCCAACCAATGATGGTGGCAGCTCTAACTGGTAGGACGTATTGAGGCGCTAGCTTCCCTCTCATATTAAACCTTTGGGTGCCAACGGAGGGGAGTAACTCGGAGGTAGACATGATCTCCTTCTTCAAAGGCTAGATCCCGATAGCGATTATCCGCATAGCTCTTCTATCAGGACTGGGCTATCTCCAGTCTATCTCAGATGATCCTCACTTTCTCTTCAGCTTCCCGAAGGATGTCCGTACCAAAAATTTGGCACTCATCATTCTGATCCCAAAGCAAAGGTGTTCTGCACCTGCGTCCATATAAGGCTTCAAATGGGGACATCTGAAGGCTGGCTTGATAGCTATTATTGTATGAGAACTCAGCGTACAGTAAGCTCTTGTACCATGTTCCTCCAAAATATAGGGCGTATGCCCTAAGCATATCCTCCAATATCTGATTCACCCTCTCAGTCTATCCATCTGTCTGAGGGTGGTAGGTGGTGCTGAAGTTCAGTCTCGTCCCCATTTCCTCTTGAAGGTTTTTCCAGAACCGAGACATGAACTGACTCCCTCTATCAGAGACTATCTTCTTAGGCACTCCATGGAGGCACACTATGCGGGCCATGTACAACTCTGCCAGTTTAGGGCTGCTGTAGATTGTCTTGACGGCTATGAACTGAGATACCTTCGTAAGCCGATCAATGATTACCCATATGGAGTCATATCCGTCTTGGGTATTTGGGAGTCCGGTGATGAAATCCATACCGATCTCTTCCCATTTCCATTCGGGCACTTTGAGGGGCTGCAACAATCTTGCTGGCCTCTGATGCTCTGCTTTTACACGCCGACAGGTATCAAATTCTGCTACGAACTGCGCAATCTTCTTCTTATATTGACCCACCAATATCTCTCCTTCAAATCCTTGTACATCTTCGTACTCCCGGGGTGAATGGAGTACAAAGTGTCATAGGCCTGTCTTAGAATAAGGGTCTTTTGCTTCGGTTTATCAGGCACACATATCCTGGTTCTGAACCATATGGTGCCATTCTCGTCTTCTAAGAACCCTGGGGCCTTGCCTTTCCTCATGTTCTTCTTGATCGCTGCTATATCCGGGTCTTCTAACTGAGCTTCACGGATTTGATCGAATAGGACTGGCCTTGCCTCAAGTGTGGCTAAATAGGCTCCAGTGGTTCTCCCGAGGTTTAACCTCTCCATCTCCTTATACAGCAAAGGCGCGTGATTCTGAACCACGATGGCAGTACAATATCCATTATGACTTAACGTATCAGCCACCATGTTTGCTTTGTCGGGATGGTAATGAATGCCTAAGTCATAGTCCTTTATCAATTCTAGCCATCGCCTTTGCCTAAGGTTGAGATCCGGTTGCGTGAAGATATACTTCAAACTCTTGTGGTCCGTGAAGACTTCGCAATGATTTCCAACAAGGTAGTGAATCCATAACTTCATAGCATGCACTACTGCAGCCAATTCTAGGTCATGGGTGGGGTAGTTCAGCTCGTGTGGCCTCAATTGCCGGGAGGCGTATGAGACAACCTTTCCGTCCTGCATGAGAACACAACCCAAACCCTGACGAGATGTGTCGCAGTAGACATGAAAGTCTTTCCTTATATCTGGTAGGGTCAATATTGGTGCTGACACCAACCGCGATTTGATGGTCTGAAAGCTTTCCTCGCATTCTGGAGTCCATTCAAACTTCTCTCCTTTCTACAACAACTTGGTCATGGGCTTCGCTATCTTGGATAAATTCTCAATGAACCGATGGTAGTAGCCTGCTAATCCCAGAAACTTCGTATCTCAGATATGTTGGTGGGTGGCAGCCAATCTGTAGCTGCTTCCACGGTGGCAGGGTCTACCACAATGCCTTGTGCTGAGATAATGTGCCCTAGGAACTTTACTTCCGCAGTCCAGAACCTGCACTTGTTGTACTTGGTGTATAACTGATGCTCCCTGAGTTTTCCTAGGGTCAACCGGATGTGAGTCTCATGCTCTTCTCTTCTCTTGGAATAGATGAGAATATCATCTATGAATACCACGATGAACTTATCCAAGTACTCCATGAACACTTTATTCATCATATTCATGAAGAAGGCTGGGGCGTTGGTTAATCCAAAGGACATGACAGTGCATTCATAAAGTCCATAGCGGGAGGTGAATGTCGTCTTAGGTACGTCTTCCTCTCGAATACTTAGCTGATGATATCCAGACCAGAGGTTGATCTTGGAGAATACCGTGGCTCCTTTCAGTTGATCGAATAGATCATCTATCCGGGGTAGAGGGTACTTGTTCTTGATGGTCACCTCATTCAAGGCCCGATAATCCACACGCATATGCTTAACCTTATCTTCCTTCTTCTCGACGAAGATAACGGGGGCTCCCCACGG
Organism: Zizania palustris; assembly: GCA_019279435.1. Taxonomy (NCBI): domain Eukaryota; kingdom Viridiplantae; phylum Streptophyta; class Magnoliopsida; order Poales; family Poaceae; genus Zizania; species Zizania palustris. The sequence goes on from JAAALK010000080.1 coordinate 100,063,471, forward strand.
GGATGTGCTAGGTCTGATGTATCCTTTTCGCTCAAGGTCTTCTAGTTGCTGCTTCATATCTACTAGCTCATTTGCGACCATCCGGTAGGGTTGCTTGGAGATGGGAGTGGTCCTGGGCACTAGGTCAATCCTGAACTCAATGTCCCTCTTGGGTGGCATCCCTGGCAAATCCTCTAGGAAGACATCCGGGTACTCGCAGACTACTGGTACTTCCTCTAAGGTAATCTGATGCAGGCGGGGTCTTCCGGACTTTTGGCTTGACATCTGGAATGTGACGACAATTCCTTCTTCAGTGGTCACGGTCACTTTCCTTCTTGCACACTCTATCATTCCTTGGTGCTTATTTAACGAATCCATTCATAGGATCAGGTCCAAGCCTTTACATTCTATCAGAATAGGGTCAGCCCAGAATATAATGCCTTGGATATCTACCCATACCCTTGGACTATAGGAGTTGGCTTGGGTCTATTTGCCGGGACTGGCTATCAGTACTAGTCTTGCTAACTCGCACTCATTCAGATTATAAGTTTTCACAAAACTTGCTGAGATAAATGAATGAGTAGCTCTAGTGTCAAATAAAACCATGGCAGGTACTAAATTTACGGAGAACTTACCCATGACTATCTCCGGTGCAGCCTGGGCTTCCTCGGCGGAGACGTGGTTAACGTGGGCATGAACTGCCGGATTCACCGTGATCCCTTGCGGACGTTTGGGATGGGGACACTGGTGGGAGTAGTGTCCCTCTTGACGGAAGTTGAAACAGATGACAGGCTTGCCGTGCTTGTCGCGCAAAACCTTCGTTTTCTTGGCAGGGGCGGGTGGAGCAGCTGGTGCGGCGGGAGTGGAGCGAGGGTTTCCGGCTCCCGGGTTGCTGATAGGCAGAGCTGCCCTGTAGACGAGGCGCGAATGATAGTGGGGCGCCAGGTGGGGAAGGTGTGTAGCAGGGCCTCTGTGTCATCCCCTAGTGCTAGCGGAAGGCGATCATCCTCTTCTTCTTTAGATCCACCTCGTTCTGCTCGGTTTCTTGGATTATAGCCTTCTTTACCAACTATTGAAAGTTGGCATAGTCTCCAGAGACCAGCTGAAGGGAAAGATCGTCCTTCAGCCCTTGGAGAAATTTGGACTGGCGGGCCGCATCTGTGCGTACCTCTTCGGGTGCATACCGAGCTAGCCGGTTGAATTCATGCAGGTACTCTATCACGGTCCTGCTACCTTGTTGCAGATCCCGAAACTCTTACTGCTTTTGGGCTATGACGCCGTTCAGGACATGGGTGGCACGAAATGCGGCGGTGAACTCCGCCCATGTAAGGACATGACCCTTAGGCTGGGTCTCGCGCAGGTTGTCCCACCACTCTGCGGTGGGTCCCTGAGCTGGTGAGCAGAAAATCTAGCTTCTTGCCGATCATTCTATACCAGTCACCCACCTCCATCGGGTTGGTGGTGCTGAAGAACACTGGTCGCCGGACACATAGGAACTCCGTTAGTTGGGAGGCTGGTGCCGATACCTGGGTAGCTGGTCGGGGAGGTTCCGGCTGCTGCTGCTAAAGGCGGAACAGTTGTGCTAGCTGCTCTTGCATTTGATTCTATTGCTGCTGCATCTGGTTCAACAGCGTGGTGATCAGTTGGTTCTGATTCGCCATCATCTCTGCCAAAGTAGGGTGGTTGGAGACTGGGGCCTGCCGCTGACCGGTGGCTCCCCACTGGGGAAAGTTCCCGGAGTCATTCCCGTTCTGTGGGGCATCTGATCCTTGATTATTGGCCATCCTGTTGTTGAGGGGTTTCCAAAAGAAGATGCAAATCTTTAAGGGGAAACTCAACTAACTTTATTTCTTCAAATTAAAAGTTTAAACTTAGATGGTTACATCCTTATTCTTATTTAGTCTTCACTCATGCATTATATCTGACATGAGCGGCAATACAATCATAACAAAAATGAAAACAATCAATCGTAGACTAGCGTATAAAATAGCTCAGGGGAGGGCTCGATCGTTGGCTCGGTGGGGACGATCGGTGCATGAGTGGTGGAGCTGGAGGGCCCGGTGGAAGAGGCACTGCGAGAGATCCTCTTGGGCCTGGCTGAGGGGGTACTAAGTGTCTTCCGCTTGCGCGGCGGAAGGGGAGCGACCTCCTTGAGATCCTTCTGGAGCTCCTCGATCTGGCGACACAACTGCATGGTGTCGGTGATGCCCTGGCAGCAGAATCTCGTTCTGATGCCTAAACTCCTCTACCTCGGCGGCCAAGTGGTGCCCCTATTGGACCTCACGACGAAGCTCTCAGTTCTCGCGGTTCAGGTTCTCCGACGAGTGGTGGTAGTAGTCGATGGTGTCATGCTGGCTGTCGGCGTCGAGTACTGCCTCCGCATGAAGATCGTCCATCGCCTCAAGTAGACGCATGGTGCGGGTGATGGCGGAGTTGCACTGGGAGAAGGTGCTGACGTAGATGTTGCGATGACTCCCCGGGGTGCGCATGGGCATGAAGCGGTAGGCGGTGTCATAGAGCTATCCATCGTAGACCATCTGAAGATCGGAGAGGGCCTGCAGTGCGGTGCGCTGACGAGCCACCAAGAAGGTAGGTCCTCCGACTCCGTGAGTGTAGAAGGCTGGCTGCGTGCTGAAGGGGCGGATGGCGATGGTGACCTCGCAGTATCCTTCATTCACATCGGGAAAGATCCCATTGAACGCAAGCTCGTGCTCGAACCTAAGGAAATCCACGAGCATGCGGAGCTCACTGAACAAAGCCGCCCTCATCACGAAGAGTACCACTCATGGTGTGAATCGGCATATACAAAAAGAGAGAAATTTTTGGTAAAAATTCTGGAAGACGAGATAGTACGTAGTTTGTAAAAATACGGTTAATATAAATCCTAGGGTCAGGTCTGTTTGGCTTCCTACAGTCAAGTCGGCTCTGATACCATCTTGTAACGCCTCAATTTAATAAATCGAGACTTTATTGAAATTCCATAGAAAATCAATAAAACAAGACGTTCATCACACGACTGCGTACAATACGCCAAGCATTCATGGTTCGTAGACCATATTATTACAAAAGTGTTAAATCAAAGAGAAACTAATAAAATAAATGTCCTAGATGAACATCCTCCTTCCAGTCTCGCCTTGACTGGGTCGCTACTCCAGACCTTCATCCTCCTCGTAGTAGACGGCCTCTGGTGGTGTAAGACAATGGGGGTGAGTACAATCGTACTCAGCAAGCCACCGAATGCAATTATAATGCAGAGTAATAACAAGGAAGGTAGTGGCTACTTTTGTGGAAAAGCATGTTTGTAAAGCATTTGATGTGAGCAGATTATTAGTACTGACAATTAAACATGTATAATGCATCATCTTCTAACTCGAGGGGTACAGTCAGCCCGCCCTCGCTCCACAGTCCTTACATGCCATGAATCACACGATCATCCAAACAATATTAAACTAACTGCGAGAAGTCACGCAACCCGCCCTTGACTGTGGGCATGACTTTTCGAACAGATTATACTCTGATCAAAGGTGTACTACTGTACCCACAAGGCACACACTCATCCACGCACACCAAAGTGTACGAGATTACCAATACTACGGGAACTCAGTGTCAAAACATTCAGCATGGAACACACAAATTTGATAACACCCTCTTATAGGTTTCATATGGTGCCCCGACGCGTCAGGCCAACACCATACCCCCCTTGAGCCTCATCAGTACAAGTCACCCTCAGGTTGCCCCTTGCCCCCCTCCACTATGGCGCTTCAAGTTGGTACGGTCCATATCTCCAGTTAGGACTTACCCATTGGACTTGTGGTTAGTACGGAAGTGCTTTGCAACAGATCCCACAGACCGGTCCTTATAGTGCCCCAGGTGCGACCAACCAATGCCCTAGCTTGCACCCGGAACCCACCATACTTATAACATAGCCAACTGCAATAGAATCCAGAGACGAGAATAACGGGGAAATCATATAGTAGAATCCAACTATCTACGACTCGTTCTTTTATCCTATAGCAGTTGTGTCGATACATTGGACACTAGCTAATATAATAGTTAAAAGTGACAAGGAGTCTAGGCTCAATAAGCATGGTTTGGGTTTACACACAAGGACGGGGATCTAATAAATATAATTTAGGGCTTGAGATTAGACTAATGCATTTATATCCTATGAGTTATAGCGATATTTAAATAAAACAAGGGCTCAATTATGATCAAAATGGGGGTTGTGACTTGCCTTGATCAGCAAATGACAAAGGTGGAACCTCTGGAAAGAAATCCGGATCCTCGACGGCGTCGTAGTTTCTCGATACGGAAAATAAATACGACATTCAATAAACAATCCAAACATCACAAAATATATACATACAAATTGGTTGGTTTAAACAAGGGGAATAAGGCATTAAATATTCTGAAGTTAGGTCCTGAATATTAAGGATTAATTTTTAAGGGTTTTTCTGATTTATTTATTGAAATATGTATTTAATCGTAAAGGGGTTTTTACTTTATTATTTAATAAGAATAAATTGTGCAAAATAAACATACTGTTTTTATGGCATAAATGTGTAGAGAATAAAGAGACAACTTTTCCAGAATTAAAATAGTCAAATTTGGAGTTAAATTGAGCAAGAAATGAATCTTAGAAGTTTAAACTATTTTTCTGAATTTTTATTTAAACAGAAAACAAGTCTCTGGTCCATGGTGAACCTGGCTCACCATGAACCCGTGACTGTGCGCGTGGACCCGATCGCCCTGAGCCATTCGATCTAGATCCGAGGGCTGGCGGCAAGGCGAGAGACTTAAATGAAATTCGACGGCCTAGAGCGCTCCGTAATGGTTCAACGCAGATCAAGGGCCTAGATTAAATCCCGAAAAGATTTAATCTGTGTCGTTCGATCTCAATTGTGCGGTGAGGACTTCATCCGGTATGGCACGTGGTGTAGGACCGAAAGTAGCGACCAGAGGGGGGGGGTGAATGGGTGCCTACAAAATTCTTGCGAATCAATGGCCTTTTCCCAACACCGAACGCACCTCGACAAACAACTTAGCTGAAGCTAGAAGATCTATACCAGGAAAAATAATCTAGCCTAAAAACAACCGGTGTCCTAAGAGACAAGACACCAACACAGTGTTCGAAGGCAGATTAAAAGATTAATCAAGACAAGAGTATTCCATCTCTATGAAAATAAAACATCACAGGCATTTAAGTTCAAGAGCATGTGAAACGAGAAATCTTACTGTTCAATGTTGTCTCTAGTTTGATACTTGACGAAGCCTGTGCGATGTGAACGTGCGAAGCCTGAAGTCAGTCGAAGCCCGTGTAGTACGTAGAGCGAAGTGTGTAGCTATCGAAGCCTGCTTCGAAACGCACAGGACCGAAGCCGAAGGCTAGACTTCGAACCGTGCACTTCGGAAATGCAGTGTGCAGTGCTAGCTGTCGAAGTCTGCCCTTGATGACGAAGTGTACCATGCGAAGTATACTTCGAACAACCAAATCCTAATCAACCAGAGGACACAAACCAAAAACTTCAAAGCATATCAAAATGCGAGGTCTACTTCGGACTCGAGACTTATCAAAGCACACAAAGGAACATGAGTTTACTGATGCTAAAAACTCTGAAACACTCGAAACCCTCGCATACTTCGGAAATCTTCACTTGAACTTCGAAGCCTGTAGGACAAAATCCGAAATCTAGCAGTTTCACATTGTGGGGCCCACGCCAGAGATTGACAGAGAGACCCGAGTGCGAAGCTGCTGCAGGGAAAAAGCAAATAAACTGCAGACTAGCGAAGCTAGGAAGAGAAACTATGCTGCAACAGAAAACATGCACAAAAAGCAAATCAACAGTGAAGCACAAACTTCTCTTGGAGCTACACGAAAAACACTGTTGAAGCAAAATCACTGAAGCTAGACACAAGCCTGTGGAGCTACGAAACAAAGCTCACAGACCTATCACGCTGCATAGTAGCCTTAGTGGGACCCACACCAAGAAGCTATCTGATAGGACAATGCACAACTGCTAGTTCTTGGACGCCATGACACGAACTGTCCATCTAGGTCATAGTCTCCAGAAGCTAGAGTGCAGACGCGTCAGAAGAAAACTGGATCCTAGCACAAGGTATGGCTATCTAGCCTGCTGCGCTACAGAACGTGCAAACGCACAAAAATCAACCCAGTCATGTATTAAAAATAAGTCGCGACGAACTGTAGCATAGAAAGAAACCACGAAACCATCAGGACAAGGGCAATCAATCCAAGCACGCAAAACGAGGTCTTAATAAATAACTCCACATAGATACTACCGATGGCTGAGAAAAGGAGAATACACCTGGTGAAGCAGATCATGCGTGATGAACAACCGGCTGCGATTTTCAAGCAACAAGAAACACACACTTGCCGGCGGCGCAAACAGGAACAAAGAGAATGACCCAATCCTTTTGATTAGTAAAGTGATTTCAGAAAAGGGTAATCCTAACCCTAGGGATTGGGGCCCTATTTATAGGCAGCCCAATAGCCTAGGAAAATACCAAAAGACCCTTAGGGTTTTTTACAGACGCTGAAATAAAATGGAAAAGACGAAACCACCCTTAGGATATTTTTACAGACTCGACTGACTGACTGTGGGCCTAAGGACAAAATAGTAAACTCCTAATTACAGATGACTTATCCTAAAGCGGAGCTTTCATGGCGACTACGGCTTCGCCTCAGAACGGTCCGATCCGAGATCAACGGTTGTCAGTTTTGCGCCGAAATTGACAAAGCGTCCACCGACTTTGCACCAGGTACTCGGATTGGGCCGGCCCGATTCCACAGCTCTCTCAGCCCGGCAATCGCTCGCCGCCCGTGTACCTGAGTCAATCCAGGTCAATAGCCCAGTGGATCCTCTGCTGCTCCTAGCCCATGTACCCGGATTGGGCCAGCCCGACTTTATGACCCCTTTGCCCGACAGTCACTTGTTGCCCGTGTACCTGAGTCACATGCGGCCCAGACGCAACAGGTCTTCTCTCCTCATCAGTCCTCTTTGACTTCGGTTGATAATGACTCATCACATCTGGAGACATGAGGCCCACGCTCTTCAGCATGGCTCCTCAATCTCCCTCTTGATGAGTGCATTGTCAACACTTCTCTTCAACAGCTCTCCAGTACCTGCAAGCACATGTGGAAACACGAAAACAAAACACAAGAAAATCAAAGAAGAAGAAAATAAAATAAAAGTTTAACCCTAATGACCAAAAGCCAAACAAAAGGAAGAAAGCGGTCATTATGGTTAACCAAAAGTAAAGACTCAAAACCGAGTGCAATCTCAGAATTATCAACAAGGATATCCAAAGAGTAAGGACAAACGGGACAAAAACTCCCCCTGAAACAAATCCCAGAGAAAGCCAAAACTCCCCCTTAAACTCTTCTCCCAAAATTTCTCCCCCTTGTTGACAATTGGACTCATCAAGCGAGACTAAATGCACTCTAAAGAGACACATACTCCCCCTGAAATGCAAATCTCCCTCAAAATATGCAATGAATGCAACTAGGGTGCAGGTGGAGTGAAGAAAGCATGCTTCTCAGATATGATTGACTGCAGTTACAATGTTTAGCAGGTATAGCAAAAGACATACTGTCTAAGACACATGGCATGATCAGTGCAATAGATGATATCTAAAGAAAGTCATTAGCACGCATTTTTCAATTTTTGCAAACAAAAAGCATCACCACATTTTCTAGTTGACAAGCAAGGTAAAGCATGAGATACAAAAGCTAACTGATATCTACCAAGATAAGCATATTCCAAAACAAAGTGCTTCAGCAAACTTGTTATCTTTTAATTTTCAGGCTTTTTCGTTTTCATTTTTCATTTTTTCCAGGGGTTATTTGCATGTCAAACCTTATGCTAACCGACCAAGTCAAGCCTAGGCCAAAACTGGACCATCAGAAGCTTAAGACATTGGTCTTGGCATACATTACATTGTCCTAGTTCATACCAAAGTGCTATGGTAAGCAGTCCAGAACAATGGAATGCGACAAAGCAAACCCACCTGGATCTTTTCAATTTAAGCATAAAAAGGCATGGAATTTTCATTCATTGTTGATTTTTATCATTTTTATAGCACATTTTCCATGTTAAAGCATATAGATGTCCAAGTTGCATATCTGCATCTAAGTGAGAAACTAGCTGCAAGGCATGTAACAGATAGCAAAAGCATTCAGCCTACACATGCTAGTTACCAGAAGAAATGGTGATCAATTTTTCAATTTTAAAACATAAAAGCCATGCATATGACAGATATCAGACATGTCATGTGAACTGAAGCAAAGCATGATCATCGACAAGTAATCAAAATCATGTACCAACTAGAATAAGTAAAGCAGTTCAATCATATAAAAGAAGCAGGCTCAAAGTGTGATATGTGAATATGCATGTTATGAACACACACAAAAAGACTCAAGAAAAGAGTAAAGAAGAAAGAAAACTGACTCAAAATATCCTAAAAAGGATACACAACACCCAAATCCCCTCGTAAACGCTCAAAGGTAGACTGATCTAGGGGTTTGGTGAAAATGTCAGCCAACTGATGATGGGTATCAACATGAACAAGGTAAATGACACCTTTCTCATATTGATCCCCCAGAAAGTGAAAGCGCACATCAATGTGTTTGGTTTTTGAATGGAGACAAGGGTTTTTCCCTACACTAATTGCACTGGTGCTGTCACAAAACAGAGGAACTCTGGTAGGAAAGAACAAGCAAAAGTCTCGCAACGTGAAAATCATTTAAACCAACTATGAGCTGTAGCTAACAGCAGCTACATACTCAGCCTCAGTGGTCGAAAGTGCAACTCCAGACTGCTTTCGAGAAGACCAAGAGACAAGAGAAGAACCAAGAAACTGGCAAGTACCGGAAGTCGACTTGCGATCCAACCGGCACCCACCAAAGTCAGCGTCCGAAAAGCCAGATAAATCAAGAGATGATGATGCTGAATAATAAAGACCAAGATCTTGCGCATAGGTAAGATACCTGAAAATGCGCTTGACAGCCTGCCGATGAGACGCGCGTGGTGAAGACTGAAAGCGCGCACACAGTCCTACGGCAAACTGTATGTCTGGCCTCGTCGCCATCAAGTATAGCAGCGAACCGATCATCCCTCGAAACTCTCTCTCGTTGATCTTGACGCCACTCTCGTCCGTGTCTAGGCCCCCAGATGTACCCATTAGGGGTCATCTGAGGCTTCAGCTCTCCACCAAAGTCGAACTTCTTCAACATGTCCCGCGTATACTTGCCCTGGTGGATGAATGTGTCGTCCTTAGTATGCTTGATCTGGAGCCCTAGGAAATACTTGAGCTCACCCATGAGGCTCATCTCAAACTCACTGTGCGTCTGCTCAGAAAACTTGGACACAAGAGCATCAGTAGTACCACCAAAAATGATATCGTCCACGTATATCTAAGAAACCAAGAAATCTGAGGCATCTCTGAGCAAGAAAAGAGTTTTATCCACATAACCCATCACAAAGCCCTTCCCCAACAAAAACTGCTTCAACAGTCATACCAAGTCCTAGGGGCTTGCTTCATACCGTATAAAGCTTTTTGCAGCTTAAAAACATGTCGAGGAAACTTAGGTTCTCAAAACCGGGGGGCTTCCTAACATAAACCTCCTTCTCTATGTACCCGTTCAGAAAAGCACTCTTGACATCCATTTGAAAAAGCTTAGAACCCTTCGAGGCGGCAAAAGCTAGAAGAATGTGAATGGACTCAAGACGGGCAACAGGGGTGAAAGTCTCTTCAAAGTCAATACCCTCCTTTTGGCAAAAACCCTGGGCCACTAGTCGAGCTTTGTTGCGCACCACAACCCCATCTTCACCTTGCTTGTTCTTGAACACCCACTTGGTGCCTATGGGGTTGCATCCAGGTGGCAGTTCAACCAGTTTCCAAACCCAATTGCGGACAAAATTCTCAAGCTCTTCTTGCATAGCATTAATCCAATTCGAATCAGAAAGAGCATGAGAAACATCTCTGGGCTCAAAAGATGCAACAAAAGTAGACTCAGTAAACACAGCAAGAGAGTCAACAGAAGAACGCAAAGTCCTCTCAGACAGATCACCGATGATGAGCTCTGAGGGTGATCACGCTGAACTGATCAGGGATCTCTGGTGATCTGAAGTCACCTCACCAGAGTCAGCAGCTGGCACCTCTAGACTCGACTGAGAGGGCTCGATCGAAGTGGAAGAAGTGATCAGAGGTCCACCCTCATCCTCAGTCAAAGTCTTAGAAGGTGTGGGTTCTGCAGGCTGTGCAGAAGGCCCACCCTCATCAACAGTTGGAGCGTCATCATCTTCCTCGAAGATGGACTCTCCGAGCTCACCATCTCCAGAAAGCTCAAAAGAAGGAGTCAAAGAAGGCAAGGACTCATCATAAGAAACCTCGCAAGTCTCGACAAGCTGCTGGGAGTCGAGGTTCCAAACACGGAAGCCTCGAGGATGCAAAGCATAACCAAGAAGGACTCCATCCCAGCAGCGAGACTCAAACTTGTCCAAATGCCCTCCCTTCTTGAGCACAAAGCACTTGCAGCCAAACACTCGCAAGTGGCTCACCTTAGGGCTGTCTGCCAAACCGCAACTCATACGAAGTCTTACCTAGGTAAGCTCTAAGAAAAATACGGTTGGACAGATAGCAAGTCGTGTTCATGGCTTCAGCCCAAAAGGACCTAGGAGTCCTGTGCTCATCGAGCATCGTCCTGACCATCTCGACTAGTGTGCGGTTCTTTCATTCCACAACGCCGTTCTGTGGGGGAGTGTAAGGAGCAGAAAACTGATGATCAAGAACCTGATCACTACAGAAGCTGACGAACTGAGAGTTCTTGAACTCAGAGCTGTTGTCAGAGCGAATCGCTCGCATCCGACCATTGTTCTAATTCTTCAGCTTCAAAATCAGGTCATGAACAAAATGAAAAGTCTCATCCTTAGACTCCAACAAGAAAACCGACGAAAATCGAGAAAATTCATCAACGATCACAAGCGCGTACCACTTCCCACCGACTGAGCATACTCGAGCTAGACCAACAGTGTCCATGTGTAACAGCTCTCCTGGATATGAAGTCATCACCTGAGTCACAGGTGAGTGAGAAGCGGCAACCATTTTCCCATGACGACAGGGATGGCAAACTAGATCCTTCTCCATCTTAAGCTTGGGCAATCGTCGGATGAGGTCCATAAAGCTCAATCTGACTAGCAGATCAAAACTCAAATGACCTAACCTCCTATGCCACTTCCAGAGCTCAGAGGAGGATCCAGTAATCAAATAGCGAGAAGGTCCAAAAGAACTAGAGAAGTCAATCCGAAAAACCTTATCGAAGGGTAAGATCTGGCAAATCAAAGACCCTCTAGAATTAACCACTGAAGAACTGCCCTTCCTTAAAACGAACCTCCAAACCATCCTCAAGAAGTTGCGAAACAGAAATCAAATTGAAGTTCAAATTTCCAACCAAAGCAACGTTCTTCAAAGAGAAATGGTCAGAGATGCGAATTGAGCCAATGCCGAGTACCTTCCCTTGACCACTATTCCCAAAGGTGATATATTCCTTGGAGCTCGGGGGAGAGAGACTAGAGAACCATATGCAATGTCCCATCATGTGGCGAGAGCATCCTGAGTCCATGATCCATACATCCTCTAGTCCCCGATCCTGCACAATCAGTGGTCGTAAGGGGGAGCAAATGGTCCGGCACCAGGTTTAGCAAAAGAACTAAACCAGTGTCGAGCCATCTGCTCAAAAGACGGAAAGCAGAAATCATCATAGGAGTCTGGACAAAAACGTGGCTCAAAGCGCGGTCCTCGGTTCTACCTAAAACCTTGGCCACGACGGTCCAGGACCGTATCCAAAATGACCTGGAGCTCTGCCGGATCGAACACCACCCTCTGGAGCACGGGCATGAAAGTCGTCTCCTCTACCACCACCTACATGACGCGACCTGGCCTCTAGCCTCTCCCCACGTCGAGGAACTCTCAGTCTACCACCCTGCTGGTAGAACTGCTCCTGGCCACCATGAGCTCTCTCTGCTCTCTCAACCCGCTTCCTCCTGAAGCAAAACTCCGCAAGATGCCCGTCTTTCTGACAAAACTCACAGTGGTAAGTGGGCTTCTTGGGATGTGGTTGAGGCTTGGGGTTCTTGGGCTTGGTGGTGTTGGGTGTAGACTCCTTGGTGTGAGAGGGTCCAGGCAGAAGGCTAGAGAAGTGCGGAGGTGTTTGGGCTTTCGAACCCAAATGGGATTCTTGGGTGGAGCTTTAGGTTGTTCTTGGAACACTCCATCCTTGGGCTGACTAGCCTGGAAGGCCTCAGTGGAGTGAGTCTTGGGGTATCTCTGTTCCGGAGTCATTTTACTCCACTCCACTGCCCGGCTAATAGCACTCTCAAAATCAGCCTTGGTGTAGGTGTAGCCTACCCCAAACCCATCCTGCCTCTTAAACTACTGGATCATCATGCCAAGCTGTGGCTCTCTAGCACTCACCCAACTCAGGATTTGACGGAGGTAAAAGTTCTCATTCTGAACATCAGCTAGCTCCTCTCTCAAGGAAGCTAGAACCTCCACCTGAGACAAGCAGGTCTCACACTCTCTATCAACTTGGACAGACTTCTCAGCTTTTAGCTTGATCAACTCCAATCTAAGAGACAAGCAGTTCCCACAGACAGTGGGTGGAACTGACAGTGTCTCAAGCTCTAGCCTAGTCTGCTCCAGTTCAGCTCTAACTCTCTCCAACTCGCCCAACTGCTCATCACCCTTGGCTTTCAGCTCAGCTAAACTAGCTAGATGGGATGGGTAATCAACACAGGGCACAACGACGGTGGCATGAGCATCTTTCAGCTCTAGCTGAGCGCTCTCAAGCTCAGTGGCCTAAAGCGTCCCTCTCATCAACCCTTTCTGTTTACCTGGACTTCAGAGTCGTCAGGTCACACAACAACACCCCTCACTTTGGGCACTCACTGCTATCACCCAAGCAAGGAGAAGAAGATAGACTCTCAATTCTGCTGTTGGCCACGGCAAGCTCACTCAAGTTCATCTATCCTCTTCTTAGCCCCTCTAATCAGGTTTTCCCGATATTTCAACTCCTAACGATTACTTTCAAGTAAATCAATGATTTCTCGTTCATAAGAGGATACCTTTTCATTGTCGTTGTCGTCGGAGTCGTCGGAGGAGCCCTTTTCTTCCTTATCCCCAAGAGCCATTGAGCAGAAGCTCTTGCGGGATCTTCGATGTTGATGTGAGCAGCTCTTCGGCCTGTCCCCAAAGGCCATGAAGCAGAGGCCCGCCGGATCATCCTTGTCCTTCCCCTTTCTTATCACGATCTCCTCATCGCTTGAGCTTGATGAAGAGGAAGAAGACGAAGACCGCTTGGAGTAGCTTTTCTCCATCTCGGTGAAGAAGGCCTTGTCGCGCTTCTTGTTCTCACACCGGTAGTCCTTCAGGGCCTTTCTGAAGAATATGGTCTTTGGCTAGCCCTTTGTGAAGGAGGAGCAGTCGTGCTTGCTGGAGTCGTAGAATCCACCACCGGTACCCTTCTTGTGACCATTACGCTTGGGGCAGTCGGCGATGAAGTGACAAAGATCACCACACTCAAAGCATCCAGATTTTGTGCCGTGTCTTTTGAACATTCTCTTATCATAGACATGACACACCCGGTTATTAAACAGACACATGTCATCATTTCCTAACGACTCGAGCTGGTCCTTAGTGATAGACATCAAGGAGAACCCAGCACATCTCACAGAAGAGGGATCAGCGGAAGGTGTAGCAAGGGCCAAGGTTTTTGATCCTAGAGCCAGTGAGATTTGATCTCAACTAGGTATCAACCTCAGTGGCCTTCAGCTTGCTAAACAACTCAGAAATTGTGAAGGTATCATAAGAGGTTGTTGGCGTAAAAGATTACGCTAACAGGTTTCTGAAAGTTAGAAACTGACAAACGAAGTGTTTGCGAAATAAACTATTTTGAGCCTCCGAGTGGATAATAACTCAAAACAGTTCGAAGATGTGTATTGAATAACTTGTATTCGGTCCTCATTATAGGGTAAAACGGGGGTATTTATAGTCCCAAACATTAAGGAAAAGACCCTTTTATCCCTCTGTTACAACCGACATAGTGGAAACTATTCGGTACCCTTAATAGGGCTAAAATGGTAAAAGACTAATCTAATGAGAAAGAAGATAAGTCTTCCATCCTAGCTGGCAGGAAGGCTCTCGAAAGAGTCCAAGTTCGAAGATATACACCGAACTAGAGTTCACCTCCATACTTCAAACTTGATCCAATGTACTCCCAGAGTTACATGCTGGAAACCTTTGATTCAATCACTTGCCTTTGTCCTGTTACAGCAATAACCCCGAAGATGGAGTATTTTCCCCCAATAGTAGCCCCTCGAATACGCTTTCTCCGCTAGATCTGTAACGTTAGGAGAGCAGTATACGCAAGAAAAATAATCATGCGCAGGGGTTAACAGATTTAATCCACCTCCGAAATACGTGGAGATGCAAGACTTCGAATCAACTTCTAAGAAAGTTACGCTCAAACTATCTTAGAATTAACTTGAGGAGCCCGAAGCTTTTTTAGACTTAGAAGAAATAGCCATTGGCTTTTTTCTTCTAACGGAAGTTACGTGATGCGTCAACTCCACAACAAGATAACGGTTAAGAATGTGAAACAAGCACATACAAACGGTAAAAAATCGTGGCCTATGTGCTACAAATAGAGAGCCCAGCCCCTTCTCGAGTACTCTTCTCACCGCTTTAGTGCAAACAAAACCTAGCCTCCATCTTCTTCCTTGAACCACCAGAGCAGTTCCATGGCGAAGACCAGTTTCAAAGTTCCTGGGGCAGCTTCAGCCTTGGCTCGGCAGCAGGCCGCAGCAGCAGTAGCGGCGGCAACATCAGTGACAACGACTCCGACAGTGGCAGTAGCAGCGCCAATGGCGGCGCCAGGAAGAAATCCTCAACATGATGGTCCTCATGATCTCCTTCCGGCATCGTCGAAGTATGCGGATCAATCTTACCAATTGGGACCTTCAAACTGCAAGAGGGAGTCGCTCGCGGCAGCGATAGAAGGGAAGATTAGTTCGGCGATTGTGATCTGCAAACCTAGAAAAGAAGCTATTCCTTCGCCAAGACCAGGAGAAGTGGTTGTCTTCGAAGCCTTTTTTGAAGCAGGATTAGGGCTCCCGGCTGTCGACTTCCTAGCTAAGGTACTGGATTTATTCCATGTTACTCTCCCCCAACTCTCTCCGAACGCGATAGCACGTCTCGCCATCTTCGAATGGGCATTGCGAGCTGAAGGCTGCGAAGGAAGAGCAGAAATCCTCGCAGCCCTACACCAAGCTTCTTGCCAGCCCAAGACCTTCGTAGGCCCCGTAGGTGAGAAGATGGTGGTGGCCTTCGAGAGTATTAACTTCCGGCTTCGAGATGAGTACGCTCTTCGATTTCTAGCCAAGGCCATCAATGCCAGGTGGTATACGGATTGGATCCTCCGCTGGTTTTACGCCGAAGTTGGGGCAGGAAGCCGGCTAGCGGGACCTCTACGAGACATAAACTTCCGGAGGGAATGCCTTGTCCACCCGGATCCAGGCCAGCTCGAAGCTCACCTTAGCCTACTTCAACGCATTAGCCACCGTCTGAGCATGCGGGATCTGACAGAGGAGTTCATCAGACTTCAGATCCCCCCTATGATGGCCAACTAGCCAATCACCTTCGAGGAAGATCCAGAGGGCGGCCTCCGAAAGATCTCTTCAAGCTCGAGCCCTGCAGGTAACTTCGGAAACAACATGTTTCATATATATTTATTTGAAGAAATAACCAATGTCAACTTATTTTTCAGCCTCTCTAGCTCCTATGACTTCGGAGCAAATTGTGCGAGCTTCGGAGAAAATTCTGGGAGTTCCGACTCCGACCGAGAAAGAATGGAGGATTAAGTTAGTAGGTACTTGGGAATGGTTCAACCGAGTATGGGGGTTACTCGAAGTTGTTCCCCCTCCTCTTTTGGATTGGGTGCCTTCGGAGAAAGGACCTAAGAAAAGGAAGGCAGAAGTTGGAACTTCAGCCCCCATCAAGACTCTGTCAAAGAAGGTAGCCCGAAAACCAAGAGCTGCTGTGCCTCCAAGTCTGGTGGCTTCGGTCTCCAATTCCTCGGAGGACGAAGGTAGACTTCTTGTGAGCCTAATTGACGAGGATGAAGCCCAAGCAGATGCAAACACCGGCAATGTTGCAAACGTGCCGGAGTTTCCAAGCAACTTCGGGCAAGTTGAAACTTCGGCTGCTCAAGAAGACTTGCCGCGTGATGAAGCCCCTATGAACGAAGGTGGAGCCAAAGTTGCTGCAGAATCAATTTCGATTCTGGACGAAGCAACGACTGCAGCTCCCGAAGAGGCTCCAACAGTCGAAGCTTTAGGCGTGAATTCTGACTCCGACGAAGACTTTGGGGTAGCTTTTGACCCCCCAAGCAGCCCGATGCTCACCCGTCGACAAGACTTCAAAGGTAAACTTTGCATAATCCCTTTGTTCTTTTTCCCTGCAAAATTATACAATGTATAATACCTTTGCCTCAACAGGGCCTGTTCACATGGAAGAGGTTCGTCCCGAAGATGCAACTCTTGGGGCTTCAGCAACTTCGGAGCCAATTCCAGAAATCGCCCAAATGGGACCTGGAAAAGGTAAAGGCAAAATGGACCCCCTCCCTGCTCCGAGTTCAGGATTAACTCCAGTCTGAATCAACAGACGGAGGTCAATCTACAGAGGGAGGCCAGTCTGCTGAAGTTCTTGAGGATACAGCTCAGCGCTCCGACCCCTCGCCGAACGAAGACGACCAGAGGGCTTTGTCTATGCTCCCTCTTCTAGCTCCTTTCTTGGAGCGAAGATCTGGACTTCGGACTTTGCTCGAGCCTTTGGATCGAGCTAGCCGCGAAGTTCGGGGACACAGACTTGGTAGCCATCCTGAGCGAAGCAGAGGGTTCGGAGCTCAACGCCGCCATGAAGCGTGCAGCGTACCAGGTACGAAGTATCTGCAAAACAAAATTAATCTTACCTATAAATAATTTCTCACCTTGATTTTTCCTCTTTGCAGCAAATAGTCTTGGCCCGAGCTGCGGCTGTCTAAAACGAGCGAGGAAGCCTTCGCCTTCGAGATGAAATTACTGCTCTTCAGCGAAATCTTAACATTTCCGAAGGTCGAGTTTCCCACTTAGACAACATGGTCTCAGCGGAGCGGAGGGCCAGACAAAGCTTGGAAACTGCGAATAAGAAGCTCGAAGCAGAACAAATTGTGCTTCGGGCAGAAATAGAAAAGATGCTGGCGGAGCATGCTACGGCGGGGGCTGAACTTGTCAAGCTCTGGGAGGAAAAAGCCAAAGCTGCAGAGGAGGCTAGCCACCTGCTTAACCAGAAAAAATCTTTAGCTACGGAGGCAGCTAGGCTCTCCGCTGTGGTGGAGGAGTTGACTTCGGCGAAGGACTCTTTACTTGAAGATAAGCTAAAATCGGAGAAGGTAGCTGCGGAGGTCATGAGCCAACTCCTAGGTGTTCTAGAGTACTTCGGTACTATTGGGACACTTCCTTCAAATGACAACGTCTCCCTGCTTCGATGGTTAAAAATGATCCAAGGAGCTGCGAAGACGATGAAGATGGTAGGCATTCGGTACAGAGAAATCTCCGGACAAGTAGCTGCTCTCGGCGTACTTCGTTACTACGAGGATCTGGGAATATCGATAACTCCAAATGCAGGGGCAGCTCCCATTACCTTCGATGAAAGCCGGCTTCTTAACCCTTCCGAAGACAGTGGCCGCTGCTTGGCAATCCTTCCAAGCTTCATGGAGAGCCGAAGGTCGTACTGCGATCAAGGCTTGGATTGATGAAGGACAACGCCAGAAGCAAGCTCGGTCACAAGCCTCGAGCAGCCAGCCTCCGCCAAACCCGCAGGTCTAGACTTGTTTTAGGATCCTGACTATGTAAAGAATCATGTTTTTCATACATTATGAATGAAAATTTGCTTATCGTGTTTTTAGGTTTCACCTCATATGGATGATATCGAAGTGTTAAACATTACCGAAGAACTCCGCCTGCTATGGGCTACCTTCGATCTTTTAAAACTTCACAAGCGACCTCGATTTTTAGTTCCTCGAGATAGCTCCGGTGCAATTGCACCCGAAATATGTAAAGATATACTATCTTATATTAAAGAGGAAGAAGAAGAAGTTAACTTGGAAACTTCATCTTCTGAAGATTTTGCATGGTCCGAAGATGAAAGTAATGCTGAAGCTCAGGGGAAAAAACCTGAAGAACTTGGAAGTTGGGAAAGGAGCCCCGAACGACTCTGAACTTGGGCTGAGCTTCAACAAGAATAGAAAGATTTTAGAGCTTCGAAGTGAGGTAGAAGAGTTAAACGTAAAGTTGTTAGAACTCCCAGCTCTAGAACTAGTCGTTCCAACCTTAGCAATAGCTCTAGAGGTCGAAGGGGTCTTCGATTCCTTCTTGGCATAGATACTGATTTTTCGTGATGTAATTGTAATTTGTTCAGATAATAAATATCGATTTTCAAAATTGTCTCCTTACTTCCCAGCCCCTCTTTGGGCGTAAGCAACTTCGAACTATAGTCAAAGATGGTTAGGCGGAATGAAAAACTTAGGAGTACAATTTTGGATGCTTGGAGCCCCTCAGCAATTTAAAGATTGATTAAAATCTAATAAAGTGCCTTCGACTACTTTAAGTCTGAAAACTGGTAACTTAGTAACTTTTGCTTTGAAAGAAATCACTTCGGACAACTTTCCGGACACTTTAGTGTCCCAAACAATTGGTCACTTTGGACTCGTTTCACAGATATTCGAAGCTTATCAGCTCAAACTCTGTTTTATTTTGGCCTCCTTCGGCTCTTTTTGCGAATGCTATCAAACCGGTGGTTTGGAATTCACAGTGGTCTCCTTGGACTCTTTTTACGGATGCTTTCAAGCCGAAGCTTGGAATCCACATTATTTGGTCTCCTTCGACTCTTTTTATGGATGCTTTCAAGCCGGTGGCTTGGAATCCGTTTTCTCAGTGACTTTCCACCTCGTCGGGAGCTTCGGACCAGTGGTCCGAAGTCCGAAAAAGATGATTCAAATTAATGACACTTCCCTCCCAGTCAACTTCGCTATTCCAGTGCGTCCACTAGAAGTGGGAAGTATTTGGGGGGTAGGCATTGTCTGAATCATAAGCTTTATTGATTCGGAAGGCGTTTACAAATGATTACAAGGAGCCCCTATGTGAAATATCGCTTTAGGTGCTCCGCATGCCATGTATGCGCTAACTCTTCGCCTTCCAAATTAGCCAACTTAAAAGAACCAGGGCGCCCTCAGCGGACAATTATGTATGGACCTTCCCACTTATTTCCTAATTTCCCTGTGTAGGACCGAAAGTAGCGACCAGAGGGGGGGGGGGTGAATGGGCGCCTTAAAAATTCTTTCGAATCAATGGCCTGTTCCCAATACCCAACGCACCTCAAAAATACTACGCAGCAGAAAATAAACAGAAGGCCTAAGTCTAAAGGTTTCTAACCTAGAGGCAACTGATGATAAATAGTGTAAAACTAAAGTAGTGCAACTAGGCAGATGAACAAGTTGTAACAGACCTAAACTTCTCAATGAAATGATCTAACAATGTATAAGATGAAAAGAGAAGTTACTGTCCAAAGTTGTCTCCTGTTCGGAACTTGGCGAAGCCCCCTTCGCACGTCGAGATCTGCTTCGAAGGTAGGTGACGGAGTCTGTCCGAAATGCCGAAGGTGTCACTGTCTAGCCTAGTTCGAAGTGGTGAGAGGCGAAGTGTACTTCGGAGCGAAGTAAAACAGTACCGGAGCCTGGTTCGAAGTATGTACTTCGGAGACAAGGCTTCGAGCACAGCTTCGAACCAAAAGCTTCGGAGCAAAGTGTCAAAGTCGGAGCCTGCTTCAAAGTAAGAACTTCGAAGATAAAACTTCGAACACACTTTGAACTGAAAGCTTCGAAGCAAAAAACCTTCGAACACAAAACTTCGAACACACAAACAGACAACCTTCGAATAAAGAAGCGAAGTCTGTCACATGATAGAAAATCAAGTCCGAAGCCTACACTCTATCTTCGAACAGGGAAAGCTTCGGAAGGAGAATCAAAGGCTGACACGCCACAAAGAGATCCAAGCGAAGTCTATCAGAAAAGACAAACTTCGAACCCAACTTCGATGCCTAACGAAGTGTGCACTTCGAACAGATAGATTCGGAGTATGCTAGTTCGAAGTCTGCGATGCTGTCCATACAGGAAGAACTTCGAAGCTAGCAACTCAGACACAAAAACCGAAGTTCGCAGTTTGAACGACAGCTTCGAAAATGTTGGATAGAAGCCTGCCTCACGGAGCTGAGGGGCTTCGAACAAAGAAAAATGACTTCGCAGAAACAGTCAAAAAGGCATTTACTCCATACTGCTTCGATCAAAAAGGCAGTACAGTAGAAGGTAAAAAGCTGGCAGCAAGTACTGTAGCTACAGTAGCAGTACTACTTGCAGCAGCAAGAACTAGTACTCCCTCTCACGAAGAACAGAAGCAACAGAAGAAGCTTCTTCTCAAGAAATAAACACAGCAGCCCGTAGCCAGCGCAATAACTCCCCAAACCGAACAAAATGCAACCAATAAATTCACCAGGGATCAAGACTTAAATGCATCCAAGAGATTTGAGCCAAAATAACTCACGAACAGGGAGAAACAGGTCCTGGCGGCGCACACAGGAGAGAGAAGACGGGAGACAAAAGTGACCCAACAGATTTGATTTCAGCATAAAGGGGTCATCCAAACCCTAGGGATTGGGGTGCTATTTATAGGCAGCCCAACACTAGGAATATTCTATCAGCCCCTTAGGGTTTTTACAGACTCAAAAATACAGAAAAAGACTCTACTGCCTTAGGAATTTTTACAGACATAACTGACTGACTGTGGGCCTAGAGTAACAGATGACATATCCTGAAGCTACTCTTCTGGATAGTCGGATACAGAATCAACGGTTGTCAGTTTTATGCCGAAACTGACAAAGCCTCCACCAGCTTTGCACCAGGTACCCGGATTGGGCCGGCCCGACTCCGCAGCTCTCTCAGCCCGGCAATCGCTCACCGCCCGTGTACCTGAGTCAGTCCTGGTCAACAGCCCAGTGGGTCTTCTACTGCTTCTGGCCCATGCACCCGGATTGGGCCAGCCCGACTTCGCAGCCTCCTCTGCCCGACAGTCGCTCGCTGCCCGTGTACCTGAGTCACACGCGGCCCATGAAACAGCAGATCTCTTCTCTTCTTCTGTCCTCTTTGACTATCGTTGACAATGACTCATCACTTCTGGAGCCATGAGGCCCACGCTATTCAGCATGGCTCCTCAATCTCCCCCTTGATGAGTGCATTGTCAACACTCCTCTTTTTCAACTCTTCAGCACCTACGAACAACTGTGGAAACACGAAAACAAAATACAAGAAAACAAAGAAGAAGAAAAATAAGGTAAAAGTTTAGCCCTAATGACCAAAAGCTGAACAAAAGCAAGAAGTGGTCATTATGGTTAACCAAAATGTAAAAGCTCAAAATGAGTGCGATTTCAGAACAACAAGGATAAACTCCCCCTTAAACTCTGATCCCAAATTTTCTCCCCCTTGTTGACAAGTGAACTCATCAAGCACTCAATAGAGACACAGACTCCCCCTGAAATGCAACTCCCCCTCAAAATATGCAGTGAATTCAACTGGAGTGCATAAGGAGTGTAGAAAGCATGCTTCTCAAATATGATTGACTGCAATTACAGCATCTAACAAGTATAGCAACAGAGATACTGTCTAAGACACATGGCATGATCAGTGCAACAGATGATATCTAAAGAAAGTCATTAGCACGCATTTTTCAGTTTTTGCAAACAAAAAGCATCACCACATTTTCCAGTAAAACAAGCAAGGTAAGACATGAGATGCAAAAGCTGACTGATATCTACCAAGATAAGCTTTGTTCAGAAACAAAGTGCTTCAGCAAACTTGTTATCATTTCAATTTCAAGCTTTTTCTTTGCCTTTTTCATTTTTGCCAGGGGTTATTTGCATGTCAAACCTTATGCTGACCGACCAAGTCAAGCCTAGGCCAGATCTGGACCATCAGAAGCTTAAGACATTGGTCTTGGCATACACTACACTGTCCTAGTTCATACCAAAGTGCTATGATATGCAGTCCAGAACAAATGTAATGCGACAAAGCAAACCCACCTGGATCTTTTCAAGTTACGTACAAAAGGGCATGGAATTTTCATTGTTCTCGAATTTTCATCATTTTTATAGCACATTTCCATGTTTAAAGCATACAGATGTCCAAGTTGCATATTTGCATCTAAGTCAGAAACTAGCTACAAGGCATGTAACAGATAGCAAGAACATTCAGCCTACGCATGCTAGTTACCAGAAGCAATGGTGATCATTTTTCAATTTTGAAACATAAAAGCCATGCATATGACAGATATCAGGCATATCATTTGAACTGAAGCAAAGCATGATCATCGACAAGTAGTCAAAAGCATGTACAAGCTAGAATAAGTAAAGCAGTTCAATCATATAACAGAAGCAGCTCTAAGAGTGTGATATGTGCATATGTATGATATGAACACACACAAAAAGACTCAAGAAAAGAGTAAAGCAGAAAGAAAACTGACGCAAAATATCCTAAAAAGGATACACAACACCCAAATCCCCTCGTAAACGCTCAAAGGTAGACTGATCTAGGGGTTTGGTGAAAATGTCAGCCAACTGATGATGGGTATCAACATGAACAAGGTCAATGACACCTTTCTCATATTGATCCCGCAAGAAGTGAAAGCGCACATCAATATGTTTGGTTTTGAATGTAGACACGGGTTTTTCCCTACACTAATAGCACTAGTGTTGTCGCAAAAATAATGGAACCCTGGTAGGAAAGAACAACCCAAAGTCTCGTAGAGTGGAAATCATCCAAACCACTGTGAGCAGCAGCTAGCAGCAGCTACGTACTCAGCCTCTGTGGTCGAAAGAGCAACTCCAGATTGCTTTCGAGAAGACCAAGATACAAGGGAAGAACCAAGAAACTGGCAGGTACCGGAAGTCGACTTGCGATCCAACCGGCACCCACCAAAGTCGGTGTCCGAAAAGCCAGATAAATCAAGAGATGATGATGCTGAATAATAAGACCAAGATCAGGCGCATAGGTAAGATACCTGAAAATGCGCTTGACAGCCTGCCGATGAGACGCGCGTGGTGAAGACTGAAAACGCGCGCAAAGTCCCACGGCGAACTGTATGTCCGGTCTTGTTGTCGTTAAGTACAACAGCGAACCGATCATCCCTCGAAATTCCCTTTCATTGACCTTGACACCGCTCTCGTCCTTGTCCAGACCCCCAGAAGTACCCATCGGGGTCATCTGCGGCTTCAATTCACCACCAAAGTCAAATTTCTTAAGCATGTCGCGAGTATACTTACCTTGGTGGATGAAGGTGCCGTCCTTGGTCTGCTTGATCTGGAGCCCTAAAAAGTACTTAAGCTCACCCATGAGGCTCATCTCAAATTCACTGTGCATCTGCTCAAAAAACTTAGACACAAGAGAATCAGTAGTACCGCCAAAGATAATATCGTCCACGTAAATCTGAGCAACTAAAAAATCTGAAGCATCTCTGAGCAAGAAAAGAGTTTTGTCCACAGAACCCATCACAAAGCCCTTCCCCAACAAAAATTGCTTTAACCGGTCATACCAAGCCCTGGGGGCTTGCTTCAACCCGTATAAAGCTTTGTGCAATTTAAAAACATGTCGAGGAAACTTAGGGTTCTCAAAACCGGGGGGTTGCCTAACATAAACCTCCTCCTCTATGAACCCATTCAGAAAAGCACTCTTAACGTCCATTTGAAACAGCTTAAAACCCTTTGAAACGGCAAAAGCTAAAAGAATGCGAATGGACTCAAGACGGGCAACAGGAGCGAAGGTTTCTTCAAATCAATACCTTCCTTCTGGCAATAACCCTGGGCAACTAGTCGAGCCTTGTTGCGCACCACAACCCCATCTTCACCTTGTTTGTTTTTGAATACCCACTTGGTGCCTATGGGGTTGCATCCAGGTGGCGGCTCAACTAGTGTCCAAACCCGATTGCGGACAAAATTCTCAAGCTCTTCTTGCATGGCATTAATCCAATTAGAATCAGAAAGAGCATGAGAAACGTCTCTGGGCTCAAAAGATGCAACAAAAGCAGATTCAGCAAACACAGCGAGAGAGGCAGAAGAACGCAAAGTCCTCTCAGACAAATCACCAATGATGAGCTCTGAGGGATGGTCACGCTGAACTGCTCGGGTTCCCTAGTGATCTGAAGTCACCTCACCGGAGTCAGCAGCTGGCACCTCTGGACTCGACTGAGGGGCTCGATCGAAGTGGAAGAAGTGATCAGAGGACCGCCCTCATCATCAGTCGAAGTAACAGAAGGTGTGGGCTCTGCGGGGGATGCAGAAGGCCCGCCCTCAACAGCAGCTGGAGTATCCTCATCTTCCTCAAAGATGGACTCTCCGAGCTCATCATCACCAGAAAGCTCAAAAGAAGAAGACAAAGAAGGCAAGGACTCATCAAATGAAACCTCACACGTCTCGACAAGCAGCTGGGATTCGAGGTTCCAAACACGGAAGCCTCGAGAATGCAATGCATAACCAAGAAAAACACCATCCCAGCAGCGAGACTCAAATTTGTCCAAATGCCCTCCCTTCTTGAGCACAAAGCACTTGCAGCCAAACGCTCGCAAGTGGCTCACCTTGGGCTGTCTGCCAAACCGCAACTCATATGATGTCTTACCAATGTAAGCTCTAAGAAAAATGCGGTTGGCCAGATAGCAAGCCGTGTTCATGGCTTCAGCCCAAAACCGCCTAGGAGTCCTGTGCTCATCGAGCATCGTCCTGGCCATCTCAACTAGCGTGCGGTTCTTTCGTTCCACAACGCCGTTCTGTGGGGGAGTGTAAGGAGAAGAAAACTGATGGTCCAGACCCTGATCACTACAGAAGCTGACGAACTGAGAGTTCTTGAACTCAGAGCCATTGTCGGAGCGAATTGCTCGCATTCGGCCATTGTTCTCATTCTTCAGCTTCAAAATCAGGTCATGGACAAATTGAAAAGTTTCATCCTTAGACTCCAAAAAGAAAACCCACGAGAAACGAGAAAAGTCGTCAACAATCACAAGTGCATACCACTTCCCACCGACTGAGCGTACCCGAGCTGGACCTACAGTGTCCAAATTTAAAAGCTCGCCCGGATATGAAGTCATCACCTGAGTCACAGGTGTGTGAGAAGCGGCAACCATTTTCCCATGACGACAGGGATGACAAACTAGATCCTTCTCCATCTTAAGCTTGGGCAATCCTCGAATGAGGTCCATAGAGCTTAACCTGACTAGCAGATCAAAACTCAAATGACCTAATCTCCTATGCCACTTCCAGAGCTCAGAAGAAGATCCAGCAATCAAACAGCGAGAAGGGCCAAAAGAACTAGAGAAGTCAATTCGAAAAACTTTACCGAAGGGTAAAATCTGACAAACCAAAGACCCTCTAGAATCAACCACAGAAGAATTGCCCTTCTTAAAACGCACTTCCAAACCATCCTCAAGAAGTTGTGACACAGAGATTAAATTAAAGTTCAGATTTTTAACCAAAGCAACATTCTTTAAAGAAAAATGGTCTGAGATGCTGATTGAGCCTATGCCACTTACTTTCCCTTGACCGCTGTTCCCGAACGTGATATATTCTTTGGAGCTCGGGGGAGTGAGACTGGAGAACCATCTGCGATGTCCCGTCATGTGGCGAGAGCATCCTGAGTCCATGATCCAAACATCCTCCAGTCCCCGGTCCTGCACAATCAATGTCTGTAAGTGGGAGCAAATGGTCCGGCACCAGGTTTAGCAAAAGAGCTAAACCAGTGTCGAGCCATCTGCTCAAAAGATGGAAAGCGAAAACCATCAAAAGAGTTTGGACCAAAACGCGGCTCAAAACGCGGTCCACGGTTCTCCCTAACCCTACGGCCACGAGGTCCAGAACCGTAGCCAACTCGGTCTGGAACTCTGCCGGAACGAACACCACCAACTGGAGCACGGGTACGAAAACCGTCTCCTCTACCACCACCTACACGACGCGGCCTGGCCTCCAGCCTCTCCCCGCGCCGAGGAACATGCAGTCTACCACCCTGCTGGTAGAACTGCACCTGATCACTACGAGCCCTCTCTGCTCTCTCAACCCGCTTCCTCCTGAAGCAAAACTCCGCAAGATGCCCGTCTCTCTGACAATACTCACAATGATAGGTAGGCTTCTTGGGATGTGATTGAGGCTTGGGGTTCTTGGGCTTGGTAGTGTTTGGTGTGGTCTTCTTGGGCTTAGAGGGTCCAGGAAGAGAGTCAAGAGTAGTGTGAAGATTTTTGGGTTTTGGAACCCAGATAGGTTTCTTGGGTGGAGCTTTAGGTGGCTCATGAATCACTCCATCCTTGGGCTGACAAGCCTGGGAGGACTCAGTGGAGTGAGTCTTGGGATATCTCTGTTCTGGAGTCATTTTACTCCACTCTACTGCCCGGCTGATGGCACTCTCAAAGTCAGCCTTGGTGTAGGTGTAACCTACCCCAAACCCATCCTGCCTCTTGAACTGCTGGATCATCATGCCAAGCTGTGGCTCTCTGGCACTGATCCAACTCAGGATAGAACGGAGGTAAAAGTTCTCATTCTGAGAATCTGCTAGCTCCTCTCTCAAGGAAGCTAGAACCTCCACCTGAGACATGCAGGTCTCACACTCACTCTCTTTTTGGACAGACTTCCCGGCTTTTAGCTTAATCAGCTCCATTCTAAGAGACAGGCAGTTCTCACAGACAGTGGGTGAAACTGACAATGTCTCAAGCTCTAGCCTAGTCTGCGCAAGCTCAGCTCTCAACCTCTCTAAATCACCCAAATGTTTATCGCCCTTGGATTTCAGCTCAGCTAAGGTAGCTAGATGAGATGGGCAATCAACACAGGGTGCAATGACAGTGGCTTGAGCATTTTTCAGCTCCTGCTGAGCGCTTTCAAGCTCAGTGGCCAAAGCGTCCCTCTCATCAACCCTTTCTGTGTACCTGGACTTCAGAGTCGACAGGTCACATAGAAGCACCTCACACTTCGGGCACTCACTGCTATCACCCAAGCAAGGGGAAGAAGATAGACTTTCTATTCTACCGTTGGCTACGGCAAGTTCACTTTCTAACTCGTCTATCCTTTTCTTAGCCCCCCTAAGCAGTTTCTCCCGATACTTCAACTCCTGACGATTGCTCTCAAGTAAATCTACAATTTCACGCTCATAAGATAATACCTTGCTATCGTCGTCGTCGGAGTCGTTGGAGGAGCTCTTTTCTTCTCTATCCCCAAGAGCCATGGAGCAGAAGCTCTTGCGGGATCTTCGGCGCTGGTGAGAGCGGCTCTTCGGCTTGTCTCCAAAAGCCATGAAGCAGAGACCCGCCGGATCGTCCTTGTCCTTCCCCTTCCTGATGGCGATCTCCTCATCGCTTGAGCTCGATGAAGAGGAAGAAGTCGTGGACTGCTTGGAGTAGCTCTTCTCCATCTCGGCGAAGAAGGCCTTGTCGCGCTTCTTGTTCTCTCGCCGGTAGTCCTTCAGGGCCTTCTTGAAGAACCGAGTCTTTGGCTTGCCCTTGTTGAAGGAGGGGCCCTCATGCTTGCCGGAGTCGTGGAAGCTGCTGCCGGTGCCCTTCTTGTATCCACTGCGCTTGGGGCAGTCGGCGATGAAGTGTCCTGGATCACCACATTCAAAACATCCGGATTTTGTGCCGTGTCTTTTGAACATTCTTTTATCATAGACACGACGCACCCGGTTGTTAAAGAGACACAAATCATCATCTCCCAACAGCTCAAGCTGGTCCTCAGTGATAGACATCAAAGAGAACCCAGCACAGTTCACAGCAGAAGAATCAACTGAAGGTGTAGCAAGGGCCAGGGATTTTGATCCAGAACCAGTGAGATTTGATCTCAACTGGATATCTACCTCAGTGGCCTTCAGCTTGCTAAATAACTCAGAAATGGTCAAGGTATCGTAAGAAGTACTCTCAATGATAGATGATACCTTGATCTCCCAGATCTTTGGGTCCAAGGTATGAAGAACCTTGAGCGCCTGCTCGTGATCTGAGACTAACTGAGCACCCTCAGCCTTGTTGTCCCGAAGCTTGTTAATGATCGACTGAAAGCGACCAAACAAAGCCTCAACAGATTCACCCGGCTTTTGTGTGAAGTTCTCGTACTCACGCCGGTAGGTCTGATAGAGCCGAGCCTTGACCTGTGCTGTTCCCTCATGGTGTGCCTTGAGGGTAGCCCAGATCTCTCTCGCAGTGGAGAGATGACTCACTCGCTCAAATTCAGTGGGACCTAAACCAGAAAATAAATGTTCACAGCCTTACTGTTGCTCAGATGCTGAGCAAAAATACCAGCAGTACCTTGCTCAGTAACTGGCAAAATGACAGACGTGCTGTGAACGCAAATGTCCCATATGTCCGAACCCTGGCTCATGAGATAGGCTCGCATGCGAGTCTTCCAATAATTATAGCCATAGGCTTCCAAGGACGGGACCTTGCCAGGAGACGTCATAGTCACTACTGGGGTTTAGAACCGGTTAAGGTATGGAAAAACCCTAACCTCGCTCTGATACCACTTGTAGGACCGAAAGTAGCGACCAGAGGGGGGGGTGAATGGGCGCCTTAAAAATTCTTTCGAATCAATGGCCTGTTCCCAATACCCAACGCACCTCAAAAATACTACGCAGCAGAAAATAAACAGAAGGCCTAAGTCTAAAGGTTTCTAACCTAGAGGCAACTGATGATAAATAGTGTAAAACTAAAGTAGTGCAACTAGGCAGATGAACAAGTTGTAACAGACCTAAACTTCTCAATGAAATGATCTAACAATGTATAAGATGAAAAGAGAAGTTACTGTCCAAAGTTGTCTCCTGTTCGGAACTTGGCGAAGCCCCCTTCGCACGTCGAGATCTTCTTCGAAGGTAGGTGACGGAGTCTGTCCGAAATGCCGAAGGTGTCACTGTCTAGCCTAGTTCGAAGTGGTGAGAGGCGAAGTGTACTTCGGAGCGAAGTAAAACAGTACCGGAGCCTGGTTCGAAGTATGTACTTCGGAGACAAGGCTTCGAGCACAGCTTCGAACCAAAAGCTTCGGAGCAAAGTGTCAAAGTCGGAGCCTGCTTCGAAGTAAGAACTTCGAAGATAAAACTTCGAACACACTTTGAACTGAAAGCTTCGAAGCAAAAAACCTTCGAACACAAAACTTCGAACACACAAACAGACAACCTTCGAATAAAGAAGCAAAGTCTGTCACGTGATAGAAAATCAAGTCCGAAGCCTACACTCTATCTTCGAACAGGGAAAGCTTCGGAAGGAGAATCGAAGGCTGACACGCCACAAAGAGATCCAAGCGAAGTCTATCAGAAAAGACAAACTTCGAACCCAACTTCGATGCCTAACGAAGTGTGCACTTCGAACAGATAGATTCGGAGTATGCTAGTTCGAAGTCTGCGATGCTGTCCATACAGGAAGAACTTCGAAGCTAGCAACTCAGACACAAAAACCGAAGTTCGCAGTTTGAACGACAGCTTCGAAAATGTTGGATAGAAGCCTGCCTCACGGAGCTGAGGGGCTTCGAACAAAGAAAAATGACTTCGCAGAAACAGTCAAAAAGGCATTTACTCCATACTGCTTCGATCAAAAAGGCAGTACAGTAGAAGGTAAAAAGCTGGCAGCAAGTACTGTAGCTACAGTAGCAGTACTACTTGCAGCAGCAAGAACTAGTACTCCCTCTCACGAAGAACAGAAGCAACAGAAGAAGCTTCTTCTCAAGAAATAAACACAGCAGCCCGTAGCCAGCGCAATAACTCCCCAAACCGAACAAAATGCAACCAATAAATTCACCAGGGATCAAGACTTAAATGCATCCAAGAGATTTGAGCCAAAATAACTCACGAACAGGGAGAAACAGGTCCTGGCGGCGCACACAGGAGAGAGAAGACGGGAGACAAAAGTGACCCAACAGATTTGATTTCAGCATAAAGGGGTCATCCAAACCCTAGGGATTGGGGTGCTATTTATAGGCAGCCCAACACTAGGAATATTCTATCAGCCCCTTAGGGTTTTTACAGACTCAAAAATACAGAAAAAGACTCTACTGCCCTTAGGAATTTTTACAGACATAACTGACTGACTGTGGGCCTAGAGTAACAGATGACATATCCTGAAGCTACTCTTCTGGATAGTCGGATACAGAATCAACGGTTGTCAGTTTTATGCCGAAACTGACAAAGCCTCCACCAGCTTTGCACCAGGTACCCGGATTGGGCCGGCCCGACTCCGCAGCTCTCTCAGCCCGGCAATCGCTCACCGCCCGTGTACCTGAGTCAGTCCTGGTCAACAGCCCAGTGGGTCTTCTACTGCTTCTGGCCCATGCACCCGGATTGGGCCAGCCCGACTTCGCAGCCTCCTCTGCCCGACAGTCGCTCGCTGCCCGTGTACCTGAGTCACACGCGGCCCATGAAACAGCAGATCTCTTCTCTTCTTCTGTCCTCTTTGACTATCGTTGACAATGACTCATCACTTCTGGAGCCATGAGGCCCACGCTATTCAGCATGGCTCCTCACCCTGGCGCTACAATACTTCACAAAACGAGATGGCCCGACCTAAGTTCATTAATCTTAACCTTTGGGTCGAACCAAGTCTTCGTCTGCTGTTGATACTTTGACAAATTGGCGACAGCTCAAAGTCTTGTCTCTTCTGTTAAATCAAGCGAAGTTTGCCTTTCTGCTTCTATTTCCGGTTCGGTGCTGCGAAGGGATCCTCCTTTAAGCTCCGTCGGTGTCATAGCTTCGTCTCCGAATAATAGTCTGAAAGTAGTGAAACTGGTAGACCTTGTCTGAGTTGTCCGAATGGACCATAGGATCTTCGGGAGCTCTTTGGTCCACAATCCTTTTGCCAATCCCACTATTCTTTGATTCAGCCCTGACAAGATATTACCATTGGCTCTTTCAACAGCTCCGTTAGACTGAGGATGTCTTACTGCAGCAAAACATAATTGGATGCCTAGATCTTCACAAAATTTCCTGAAGGGTTCTACATCGAATTGTGTTCCATTGTCAACTGTCAGCTGTGGAGGTACTCCGAACCGGCATATGATATTTTTCCAGAAAAATTTCTGTACATTATTCGAAGTGATAGCTGTTAGGGGTTCTGCTTCGACCCACTTGGAAAAGTACTCAATTGCTACCACTGCGAATTTCAAATTTCCTTTTGCTATTGGGAAGGGGCCAATAATATCCATGCCCCATCTGGCCATGGGCCATACTGGAACAATGACTTGAAGAGTTGTTGGTGGGCGATGACTTCTTCGTCCCATCCACTGACATCCTTGTCAAATGCGGACTAAGCTCTCTGCATCAGCTACTATTGTAGGCCAATAAAGCCCCTGGCGAAGTGTCTTTCCTGCCAAAGCTCGAGGGGCCAAATGGCTACCGCAGAGTCCTTCATGAATTTCTTGGAGAGTTTCTTGACCTTCGGCTTGAGATATACATCGGAGCAAAGGGGAACATACTCCGGCCTTGTACAAAATACCGTTGATTATATGATAATTCCGAATTCTGAGTTTCAACCTCGAAAGTTGTGGCCCTTCAGACATACTTGCTTCTCCTTGCAACAATTCCATAATTGAACTTCGCCAATCTGTACTTGGAATGCAAATGACTTCCGTAGAAGGGATCTGTGGCACCGAATGTATACAGAGTTCTTCATAAAAAGCCTCTTCTGGAATGTCCATAGCTCCAGCTGCGGCTTTTGCCAAGGTATCAGCTTGCACATTTTCTGCTCTGGGTATACTCCGAATGGAAATCCCTTTAAATGCTTCTTCGATCTTATGGATCTCTTCCAAATATTTTATGAGCTGTGGATGCCGAGCTTGAAAACTTTTGTCTATGTGCCCTGCTACAATTTGAGAATCTGTCTTAATAACAACTCTTGTAGCCCCTAAAGCACGTGCCTTTCGAAGTCCTAGCAAAATTCCTTCATACTCCGCCGTATTATTGGTAGACTTAAAGTTGAGTCTTGCGGAGTACATTGATTTTTGCCCTGAAGGCGAAATTATCACTGCTCCGACACCTGCTCCAGATGCTTGGAAAGCTCCATCGGAGTAAATGGTCCAAATTCCTTCACTTGGCTTCTCCGGAGCCCATGCTGTAGGGGGAGTCCACTCTGCCACAAAGTCCGCCAACACCTGTGACTTAACTGTTGTTCTTGCCACGAAGGATATGCCAAAAGGTGCTAATTCAACGGCCCACTTTCCTATCCTTCCTGTAGAATCCTTACTTCAGAGCATATCTCCCAAGGGATATGAAGTTGGTACAATTACATTATGGGCTAAGAAATAATGCCTTAACTTCCTCAAAGCCATTATCAGAACATAAGTGAACTTCTCAAGCTCAGAATATCTTGTTTTAGCTCCGGACAATGCTTCGGACACAAAATAAACTGGATTCTGAACCAACTTCCTGTTGAAATCAACCTCTCTGACAAGTACTGCATTGACAGCAGAGCCAGTAGCTGCAAGGTAGAGGAGTAGGGTTTCATCCGCAATAGGCACCGTGAGTGTAGCGAGGTTACTGAGATAATTCTTAATATCTTCGAAGCTCTTTTGACACTCCGGTGTCCATGCAAAATCTTCGGACCCCTTTAATGCTTTGAAAATGGGCAAACTTCTCTCCGCAGACCTTACCAAAAACCTGCTAAGTGCTGCAAGACAACCAATCAGCTTTTGCACTTGCTTTAAATTCTCCGGGTGAGCCATCCTTTGCAACGCAGTTATCTGAGTGGGGCTAGCTTTGATCCCTCTGCTTGAAACTAGATACCCTAACAACTTTCCAGCCTGCGCCCCGAAGATACATTTTTCGGGGTTAAGACGGATCCCACATGCCCGAAGGCTGTTGAATATTTCTGCTAAGTCTAGACTATGTTGGTGCTTTAAAGCACTCTTTATTACAATATCATCCATATAGGCCTCTACATTGCGACCTAATTGATGACCTAGAGCCTTAGCAATTAACCTCGAAAAAGTAGCCCCGGCATTTCTTAAGCCAAAGGGTATTCTTACATAATAGAACACTCCCGAAGGAGTTACAAAGCTTGTCTTGATTTCATCTTCGCGCTTTAGCCAGATTTGGTGATAGCCGGAGTACGCGTCGAGGAAGCTTAATAACTCCGAACCGGCAGTAGAGTAAACCAATTGATCAATTCAGGGCATGGGGTAGGGGTCACGGGGGCATGCTTTATTCAAAGATGTAAAATCAATACACATGCGCCACTTCCCGGAAGATTTCTTCCTAACGAAGACTGGGTTGGCTAATCACTCCGTATGAGCCACTTCTTTGATAATTCTAGCCTTCAGCAGCTTTTCCACTTCGTCTTTGGCAAGGATAGCCCTCTCTGTAGATAGCTTCTGGAGTCCTTGCCGAACAGGCCGAGCCTTCGGGTTCACAAGTAAACTGTGTTCAATGATATCCCGACTGACTCCGGTGATGTCTTCATCAGACCAAGCAAAGACATCTAAATTCTCCTCAACTACCTTCTCTAACGAAGTAGCGACTTCTAGAGGTAAGTCCTTGCCGAATTGAAATGAATATTCCTTGCCATCTTTTACAATAACCTTCGTTGCAATCTCTCCTTCAGGGCTTGGCCTTGGGAAGGTCTTCTTCGAAGATTCGCTAGGAGCAGAAGAATCTTCCGAGTTATCTTGCACGCTGTTCACCTGTCTTGGGTCAAGAGGTGGGCCATGACCATACTCCACTCTTCGCGTGGTAGCTTGATCTCCGAAAACAGTAAGCACTCCCACCTGTGTGGGCATCTTCATACACAAGTAATTATGATGCGCCACAGCTCCGAATTGATTCAGCATGCCCCTTCCGAAGATAACATTGTATGCATATGGGGCATCCACAACATCAAAAATTACTTCCTCCGTCCTGGCCAATAGCCGTTCTCCGAAAGTAACTTCCAGGCCAATTTGCCCGAGGGCATCGAGAGGGGGTCCTGCGAAGCCTTGCAAAGGACGGGTTGCTGGGAGAAGATGCTTCCTGGAGATGCAGAGTTGATCAAAAGCTTGGATAAAGATAATATCTGTCAAACTCCCTCCGTCGATTAGCACTCTCCGGACCTCGGTCCCTGCTATGTCGGCAGTGATGACGAGTGGGTCTGCATGTGGAAACTTTATACCAGCTGCATCATCTGCAGAAAAAGATATCGGCACATGGGACCATTCAGGCATAGCAGCTGTAGACGAAGAGGTTCTAATATGGCCCACTTCTCTAACATATTCTCTTCTCTACCTCTTCGACATACTTCTCAGGGTACCTCCTCCGGAGATGGGGAGGACTACTCTTTTTCCTCGATCTTGACCATCTTCTTGCTTCGGAGGTGGCATAACATTGACCACCGGAGGCCGTCTTGCAGGGTCGAAGTTCTCTATCTGCGCCATGGCCTGAACAGGCCCCGGACACACTTTGGTCGGAACTCGGTCAGTAGTGCCTCGACCCGAAGTTCTTTCCATGTACTCGCCTCTTAAGGCAAGTATAGATTTGCACGCATCAGTTGCGTGACTTCGATTCTCACCATGGACACAGCAGAAGAAGGCCTGGGCTTTGCCAGCCGGCTTCCCTGGCGGCCTCCAGCCGCTGGTCTTGCTTCCTGAAGGTTGCGAAGTCCTTGGGGTAAATTTCTGCGGAGGTGCAATATTCAAGACTTCTGAACGAGGATGCTTTTTCCCCCGACGTCTGTCATGCTGAGCTTCGAAGCTAGGCCCCTGCGACTGTGTTGAAGTCTTGACTTCCAGCTTGACTTCTTGCACGATTGACGGAGTTGCGGCAGTTCTCCGAAGTCACCCCTCTTCTGACCTTGCATATTCCTCGAAATAAGACATCAACTGAGCAACAGAAGATATCTTTTTCATGTGAAGTTTATCAAGGAGGCCCGCATTAATAACTCCCTCTCGAGCTGTGTCAACTACAGAAGACGTAGTTAACCCTCGAATTTACGACTTCGTATGAGCGAAGCGCTTGAAATACCGTCTTAAAGTCTCTCCGGGGAGCTGCTTCACTTGGAAAAGACTTCCTGTTGACATTGGGGGTACGAAGGTACCCTAAAAGTTGCTCACGAACTTCTTCCTCAACTCCCCCCATGATCTGATTGATCCTGGCTTCAGAGACCAGAACCACCGTAGTGCCACTGCTTCGAGAGCTAGGGGAAAACATTTGGCCATAGTGTCTCGCACTCCCCCGCTGGCTTCAATTGCTAATGCATAAGAGCGGGCGAACTCTCCAGGATCTTCATCTCTAGAATATTTACAAAGCTTCGAAGTTTTGAACTTAGGGTCGAAGCGCACTTTCTGCAACTCAGGATGCAGCGGAGATTCGGTGTCGAAGGAAGCGTTCTCCGGGGCTTCGGGATAAGGAAGTTCGTCGTCTTCGGGCACTTCGGGGATGACTGGGGTGGCCTGAGAACGAAGCCTATCTACGGCTTCTTGCCGCCACCTCGCTACTTCAGCTTGGAGACTGGCCATTTGAGTGGCCATATCACCAAGACCATCTTCATCTCCTCCGGAAGGACCTTCCGGGTCTTGAGAACTGTACGCATCAGTTCAAAGTGGAACTTGAGGTGGAAGAGGGACTCCGGCTGGCCGAAGTATAGATGGAGTTGGGGGAGGAACTCCGTATGCCCGAGGAAGGGGAATCCCTTCGGGGGTCTGAGGTGGAGGAATTACCGAAGGTCCTTCGACCTCGACCGTGTTTGAAGATCTTACTTCGGAGGTCCGAGGGGACCTCCAAGTAGGACTACCACCTGCACTCCGCTTGGGAGGCATGGTCTTAGAATTTGGTAGAGAACGAAGTTTTTTGGACTGATCACCACGGACGGCGCCAACTGTTGGCGTAAAAGATTACGCTAACAGGTTTCTGAAAGTTAGAAACTGAGAACCGAAGTGTTTGCGAAATAAACTATTTTGAGCCTCTGAGTGGATAATAACTCAAAACAGTTCGAAGATGTGTATTGAATAACTTGTATTCGGTCCTCATTACAGTGTAAAACAGGGGGTATTTATAGGCCCAAACATTAAGGAAAAGACCCTTTTATCCCTCTGTTACAACCGACATAGTGGAAACTATTCGGTACCCTTAATAGGGCTAAAATGGTAAAAGACTAATCTAATGAGAAAGAAGATAAGTCTTCCATCCTAGCTGGCAGGAAGGCTCTTGGAAGAGTCCAAGTTCGAAGATATACTCCAAACTAGAGTTCACCTCCATACTTCGAACTTGATCCAATGTACTCCCGGAGTTACATGCTAGAAACCTTTGATTCAATCACCTGCCTTTGTCCTGTTACAGCAATAACCCCGAAGATGGAGTATTTTCCCCCAACAGAGGTGCTCTTAATGATAGAGGATACCTTGATCTCCCAGATCTTAGGGTCCAAGGTATGGAGAACCTTGAGCGCCTGCTCATGATCTGAGACTAACTGAACTCCCTCGGCCTTGTTGGCCCAAAGCTTGTTGATGATCGATTGAAAACAACCAAACAAAGCTTCAACAGATTCACCCGGCTTCTATGTGAAATTTTCATATTCACGTTGGTAGGTCTGATAGAGCCGAGCCTTGACCTAGGCTGTCCCCTCATGATGTGCCTGGAGGGT
The DNA here is from genome assembly GCA_019279435.1 of Zizania palustris. Lineage (NCBI taxonomy): Eukaryota > Viridiplantae > Streptophyta > Magnoliopsida > Poales > Poaceae > Zizania > Zizania palustris. The sequence goes on from JAAALK010000080.1 coordinate 100,100,208, forward strand.
AGCCCAAATATCTCTAGCAGTGGTGAGATGGCTCACACGCTCAAATTCAGTGGGACCTAATCCAGAAAACAAAATGTTCACTGCTTTGTTGTTGTTCTGATGTTGGGCGATAATATCAGGTGAATTACGCTCAGCAACAGGCAATATTGTGAAAGTAGAGTGAAGACAAATGTCCCAAATGTCCGAGCTTTGGCTCATGAGATAAGCTCGCATGTGAGTCTTCCAATAATTATAGCCATAAGCTTCCAACGACGGGACCTTTCCAGGAGAAGTCATGATCACCACCTAGGTTTAGAACCGGTTAAGGTATGGAAAAACCCTAACCAGGCTCTGATACCACTTGTAGGACCGAAAGTAGCAACCAGAGGGGGTGAATGGGCGCCTAAAAAATTCTTGTGAATCAATGGCCTTTTCCCAACACCCAACGCACCTCGACAAACAACTTAGATGAAGCTAGCAGATCTATACTAGGAAAAATAATCTAGCCTAAAAACAACCGGTGTCCTAAGAGACAAGACACCAACACAGTGTTCGAAGGTAGATTAACAGATTAATCAAGACAAGAGTATTCCAGCTCTATGAGAATAAAACATCACAGGCATTTAAGTTCAAGTGCACGCGAAACGAGAAATCTTACTGTTCAACGTTGTCTCCAGTTTGATACTTGACGAAGCCTGTGCGATGTGAACGTGCGAAGCCTGAAGTCATCGAAGCCCGTGCAGTACGTAGAGCGAAGTGTGTAGCTACCGAAGCCTGCTTCGAAACGCACAGGCCCGAAGCCGAAGGCTAGACTTCGAACCGTACACTTCGAAAATGCAGTGTGCAGTGCTAGCTGTCGAAGTCTGCCTAGCTGACAAAGTGTACCATGCGAAGTATACTTCGAACAACCAAAGCCTAATCTACTGGAGGACACAAACAAAAAACTTCCAAGCATATCAAAATGCGAGGTCTACTTCGGACTCGAGACTTATCAAAGCACACCAAGGAACAGGAGTTTACTGATGCTAAAAACTCTGAAACACTCGAAGCCCTCGCATACTTCAAAAATCTTCATGTGAACTTCAAAGCCTGCAGGACAAAATCCGAAATCTAGCAGTTTCACGTTGTGGGGCCCACACCAGAGATTGACAGAGAGACCCGAGTGCGAAGCTGCTGCAGGGAAAAAGCAAATAGACTGCAGACTAGCGAAGCTAGGAAGAGAAACTATGCTGCAACAGAAAACGTGCACAAAAAGCAAATCAAAAGTGAAGCACAAACTTCTCTCGAAGCAACACGAAAAACATTGTTGAAGCAAAATCACTGAAGCTAGACACTAGCCTGTGGAGCTACGAAACAAAGCTCACAGACCTATCACGCTGCACAGTAGCCTCAGTAGGACCCACACCAAGAAGCTATCTGATAGGACAATGCATAGCTGCTAGTTCTTGGATGCCATGACACGAACTGTCCATCTAGGTCATAGTCTCCAGAAGCTAGAGTGCAGACGCGTCAGAAGAAAACTGGATCCTTGCGCAAGGTATGGCTATCTAGCCTGCTGTGCCACAAAACATGCAAATGCACAAAAATCAACCCAGTCATGTATTAAAAATAAGTCGCGACGAACTGTAGCATAGAAAGAAACCACGAAACCATCGGACAAGGGCAATCAATCCAAGCACGCAAAATGAGGTCTCAATAAATAACTCCACATAGATACTACCGATGGCTGAGAAAAGGAGAGTAGCACCTGGTGAAGCAGATCGTGCGTGATGAACAACCAGCTGTGTTTTTCAAGCAACAAGAAACACACACTTGCCGACGGCGCAAACAGGAACAAAGAGAATGACCCAATCCTTTTGATTAGTAAAGTGATTTCAGAAAAGGGTAACCCTAACCCTAGGGATTGGGGCCCTATTTATAGGCAGCCCAATAGCCTAGGAAAATACCAAAAGACCCTTAGGTTTTTTACAGACGCTGAAATAAAATGGAAAAGACCAAACTGCCCTTAGGTTATTTTTACAGACTCGACTGACTGACTGTGGGCCTAAGGACAAAATAGTAAACTCCTAATTATATATGACTTATCCTGAAGCGGAGCTTTCGTAGCGACTACGGCTTCGCCTCAGAACGGTCTGATCCGAGATCAGCGGTTGTCAGTTTTGCGCCAAAACTGACAAAGCGTCCACTGACTTTGCACCAGGTACCCGGATTGGCCCGACCCGATTCCGCAGCTCTCTCAGCCCGGCAATCGCTCGCCGCCCGTGTACCTGAGTCAATCCTAGTCAACAGCCTAGTGGATCCTATGCTGCTCCAAGCCCATGTACCCGGATTGGGCCAGCCCGACTTCACGACCCCTCTGCCCGACAGTCGCTCGCTGCCCGTGTACCTCAGTCACATGTGGCCCAGACACAACAGGTCTTCTCTCCTCATCAGTCCTCTTTGACTTCCATTGACAATGACTCATCACATCTGGAGCCATGAAGCCCACGATCTTCAGCATGGCTCCTCACGTGGTGTCACGGTAATTTACCCTTTGTCTCTGACGACGGTGGGGCTCGGACGCGGTGGTGACGGCGATGACGAGGGGGCTAGGCCCTAGTTCTAGGGAGAAATGGAAAGAGGAAAGGGAGGGGATCATGACCGTACCAGAGACGGCGGCGACGGGTGACTGACAGTGACCGACGGTGAGGAGAGGCGACACAAAGCTTCGGGGTCGACGGCGGCAAGGCATTCCGGTGGTGATCCGGCACAACGGAGGTTAGGCCGAGGACGGGTGGGTGATGGCGGTCCGGGAGATGTCGACGGCGAGGGCGGCGGTGGCTCGAGGTGTCAGCGATCGATGACTGGAGTGGAAATAGAGGGAGGGGGTTTTCGGCGTCGCAAGGCTTCCGTAGAAAGTGGCTAAGGCAATTGTGGCATGGCCGGAGTGCGGGGAGGGCGAGGGTACTTATATGGGGGGTCGCCGGCGTTCAAAGGGAAGGAAACCGAAGGTTTCCTTTTTCCTCCCCTCCGGCAAACCTGCCATAACCACGAGCATCTGCCATTTATGCCGAAAACACGTGCTTTGGTTGGAATGGGATCACCGAAGCTTGGCAAGTCGGAATCGGGTGCCAATTTGGTAAGGGGGGCGGCGAATTATGGAAATGGGGTCACCGGCGATGGAAAGGGGATTCCTTTCCATCGGAGATGACGACTCTGATAGGTGGCCTCTACCTGTCAGCGACCGAGTACAAAGCCAACAACGCTGATAGGCAGGCCACGACTGCTAGAGGCCGAGGGCAAGGGAGAGCGGCTGACGAGCGGGCTAGGGTGGGCGCGGGCGCAGAGGATAGAGAGGGGGCTCGCGTTGACAGACGGACCCCACATGGCAGTGTCATGCGGCTGGCTGGGCTGGGCCGACGACAAATTCAGGGGATGCGGCCCAATAGGATTTAAAATGCCTTTTTCAATTAAAATAATTCTAGATATTTATTTATTTGTTTAGAGCTTGAATCACTGTTGCTAAAATTTTGTAAAAATTCCTAAAAATATTTCTTGGCTCATATATTCCATCATAAATTTATCAGGTTGAAATTTGAAGTATTTCCCCTTGTTTAGCTTTAATTGGGTTCTTTTAGCCTTTTCTCTAATTAAATAATTCCTTTTTAATTCAGAAAATTTATTTCCCTCATTTTATTTTATTTTTAATTCTAGGCTGTTACACGTCGCTATTGGAGCAAAGACTCCACGGAGTCCACACATACAGGGATGGAGTACCTCCCACGACAGCGTGTTAGCACCGCACGTGAGAGACGGGGATCCTTGACCTCAATGTTTGAGATCAAGAAGGGAAGGAAAGAACTCTTGGGTGGCTAGGTCTAATCTAGGCTTATTGCTTACCCCAAGACGTCCTCCTCCTCTCCTTATATAGGGCTGAGAGCCCCTGCATCGTGCTCATCTAGAAACCCTAAAAACTGTAACAGATCCAATCTGTTTGCCCACGTCGGAACTTCCGATCCTTGATCAGAACTTCTGACAGGGTATTTTAGGTCTCCTGATACAGAACGACACACAACAGATCCAGTCTGTCATCACCCACCTCTGAACTTCCAATACCATGTCGGAACTACCGATCAGTACAAAATTCCCCGATTTCGAATCAGAACTTCTGGCTCATCAGAACTTCCGAAGTAACATTTGCTCTTTGTATCGAGACTAGAAAATAAATGGAACTTCCGATACTTCCTATCGGAACTTCCGATACACGGAATCTTCTTGGGCATATCCTTCAATCTCCTACTTGCAAAAGAACCAATTCTTTGCATGTTTTTAATCCATCCGCTTAAGTGTGTGACCCGATAGGTTCATACACTAACGACTGTTTACCGGAAACCATTTCTGACTCACTGATCAATAGTGGTACCTAGCAGCACATATTGACCCCCGAAAGCATACAAAATCAATTTTTCATGAACCTTGTATACACAAGCACCAGTCCCTTTACCACAGGCCATCAGTCAAGCTCAAGGTGAGATACGTGCCACCCTTGTTGGTTAACTTAACATTTCACTCGATCAAGTATTAGATTCAAAACATGACTAACTCCTTAGTCAGATTGGAATCAGATTCTAGAATCAAATGATGATCTCAGGTCTAAGGACTCTACAGGTACACCATTTGAGATGACAACTGTTGGCACAAAAGAATCTCAGCAGTATCTGAAGTGGGTCTGTCCAACACCATGCTCACCAACATGTGTCCACATCACTGATTTGACATCTATATGTCTATGATCTGTGAAACAAATCATCAATCAGTTGGATGTGCTAATCCATATATCATCACTGTCCCACATGATGACAAGATTAGGGACCCCTTTTGAACAACATCGTCACAAAGCAAATAGTTTCACATAACAAGTCGTACTTATTATTTAAATACAAACGATATTTATTCAAGGAACAAGAAAAAAATTATCCTCATACATTAGCATATACTCTACTAGCATCTTCCACAAACACATGACTCACTTACGCAAGTATCTAATACCCATGGAGCTCATATGTTTCTCATGCTTGGGCTGTGGAAGAGGCTTCATCAATGGATCCGCCATGTTCAAATCTGTATGCACCTTGCAAATCTTCACATCACCTCTCTGAATGATCTCGCGGATTAGGTGATATCGCCGAAGTATTATGTTTGGATTTCTGGTGCGATCTAGGCTCCTTGGCTTGCGCAATGGCACCACTATTATAACAATAGAGGTCCACTAGACTGGACGCACTAGGAACAATACCCAGCTCAGAAACAAACTTCCTGATCCAAATGGCCTCCTTCACTGCTTCTGAGGCAGCGATATACTCAGCTTCTATTGTAAAATCGGTCACTGTCTCTTGCCTAGAACTCTTCCAACTCATTGCGCCTCCATTGAGGCAAAACATAAAACCAGATTGCCATCGAGAAGCATCTTTATGGGTCTGAAAGCTAGCATCCGTGTAACCACTTACAACGAGCTCCTTTTCACCACCGTATACCAGGAACATTTCCTCGGTCCTTCTTAAGTACTTGAGGATACTCTTTACTACAGCCCAGTGACTTTCACCCAGATTCGATTGTTACCTTCCCGTAACCCTTAGAGCATATGATACATCTGGGCATGTACACATCATGGCATACATGATGGATCCAATTGCGGAGGCATACGGGATCACACTCATCTTCTCTAGCTCATCAGGTGTCACAGCACACTGAGTCTTACTAAGACAAATACCATGTGACATTGGCAGAAAACTCTTCTTGGAATTATGCATTTTGAACCGTTTCAAACCTCGTCAACGTAGATACTTTGGCTTAATCCAATTAAGCATTTTGATCTATCTCTATAGATATTTATGCCCAAAATGTATGTTTCCTCTCTAAGATCTTTCATCGAAAAACTATTTTTCAGTAAAGTCTTGATAACATTCAACAAAGGAATGTCGTTTCCAATCAAAAATATGTCATCCACATATAGGACTAGAAACACAAGTGAGCTCCCACTAGCCTTTTTTGTAAACATAAGGCTCTTCTTCGTTCTTGATGAAACCAAACCCTTTGACAACCTCATCAAAGCAAAGATTCCAACTCCGAGAATCTTGCTTCAATCCATAAATGGACTTTAGCAACTTACAAATTTTCCCAGCATTCCACGGACCATCAAGACCTTCAGGCTATGTCATGTACACATCCTCACTTAGTTTTTCATTTAGGAAAGTCGTCTTGACATCCATTTGCCATATCTCATAATCATAAAATGTGACAATAGCTAGGATGATTCGAATAGACTTAAGCATAGCGACAGGAGAAAACGTTTCATCATAATCAACACCTTGAATATGTCAGAAACCTTTCACCACCAATCGTGCCTTATAGATGTGAACATTTCCATCAACATCTATCATTTTCTTGAAGATCCATTTACACTCAATGGTTTTTACACCATCGGGTGGATCAACCAAGTTCCAAACTTGGTTAACTCGTATGGACTCCAACTCGGATCCAATGGCTCCAAGCCATTTCTTAGAGTCTAGTCCCATCACTGCATCCGCATAGGTCTTGGGCTCGTCGTTGTCCAACAACACATCGCGATGCCTAGTGGTCAAGAACATGTACCTCTCTAGCGCATGGACTACTCTCCCAGACCTTCATGGGGCTAGCGCATCCATAACAGGGTCTGCAACATCTTGCGCCTCTATTGATAGAAAAAAGTGGCATTAATGGTTAAGATTGTCGAAATATCAAATTTTGGTAACTTAACCAAAAATATGCCAAATTACTGGCACAGGCCGGTCTCACCGGCCATGTACCATTGGTCTGACTAGCACTACTTTGGTCAGACCAGCCATAGGCTCGGTCAGACTGACCAAGTCTGTGTCTAAGTCCAATTAGATGATCTCGGGGTATTTTTTATCCCTAATTGATTTTTGAGGACTTGGACTTGTGCACAACTCCAATTAGAAGCCCAGGACATCATGCCCAACCTCTATAAATATAGGTAAGGCCGATTCAATGAGCCCCCCAAAACCCTAATAGATCTAATCTATTATCTACCTTGAATCGCATTTTACTTTCTTTGCCCTAGTTTTAGCCTAGCACGTACATCTTTGCTTGTTTGCGTTGTAAACCATCCGTCTGTCGTGTCGTAATCATGGTAAGACCTTGTTGGTTCACTCGTGAATCGTCCATTTCATCCACGTAATGGATTTCTATTCGTTTTATCGGTTTTTACCGGTAATTTGGTCCCTTGGCCGAATTACCCCTATTTTTTTGGTGTTTTGCAGTGTGTTATCCTTCATACTCTTCGCCAAGAACTTTGGTGGCAGGATATCCACGGCAAGATGGTCGCCGGAGCACTTAGGCGTTTTGATCTGGCATTGTCGGTTAGACCAACGTTGTCTGGCCGGTCAGACCAACGTGTGCTGGATCCATCGTTGCCGGCAACAGCCGGTCTGACCGATGTGTCATTATCGGTCTGACCGAACCCTCTGCGTCGGACAATACTTCGTAGCGGAGGTAACCTCGCACCGAAGTTCCCTTGACCTCTTCGGCCACCCGTGGTTTGACCAGAGGAATTAGCTCAGTTCGACCGGCCGAAGGGTGATCTTCGGTGAGCACTTCACAGCCTATGCCAAAACCCTCTTCGGCCAAATCTTCGGACCACCGGTCTGATCGGCGGCATAGCGTCAGTCTGACCAGAACCCTAGCCAGTCCGACCGCCCTTTAGGTTTCAGTCCAACCAGCCATATTCTGGTCAGTTGGGTTTAGTCAGGTCGATTATCGTTTTCAGTTGCTTTTCCGACACTTCGGTTAATTGAGTAATTATATACTAATATTAGTTGATTGCCTGGCAACTCCGTTAGTCCCTTACCACGGTTGAAGGATTGCCAGAACGCGACGTCAATGTTTCGTGGCGTTTTTGGATTGTCGAACCGGCCCAAGTGCAGGGGCAGGTTTTAGTGTCAACACACTTTTTGGCAACTCCGCTGGGGACTGACATGCCAAGCACATCTACATCGGTAGCAGGTACACATGATAGTAAGTACATTATCGTTTATCTTGTAATACTTTTTTGGCTTTATTCTTTATTTATTTCATTTCGATTTTCCCTCTTCCTCTATCCCTATCCTCTAGGTACAGCGTTTGCATCAATAGAGAACCTTTTCCTCTGTATGAATCTATATTATTCCATTCCAATTTCTTCCCGAAACTTCCCAATAAAAATTATGATTTGGATCCAAAATTGACGGGTGTTGACTTTGTATACTATTTCGTTGTAGTTGTAAATACACAATCTTTTCGTAGATCTACTGTAATCTTGAAATTTACGGATAAAGCGGCTAAACTATAATACAAGTAAGCTTCTCAAGACCATACAAATGCACGACGAGCCCATGCGAAGGGTTTGGTTAAGATATGCCAAATTCCACCTAATACACAAATGAAACCCAACCATACATGTCCCCCAATTATATCTTCTAAATCATCCACACTAACAATTCACCCTTCTCCCCCAAAAGGGGATTTTAGTAAATAACCAAATATAACACTGGGGCTAAGGGTCAAATTGGTAATTTTTCTTACATCTCCTCCCCCAAGAGCCCAGGTATCATATATACCGTCAAAATAAAGAGCTTTGAGTACTAGAAGAAAAGCACATGGCGGCTAACTTGAAATAATAGGTAACTAAAAAGAATATTAGTTATTTTCTCGTGAATCGTCGAGATTGGGGGAGTCCATAGAATTTAGGAACATTATTCCTTTTTCCTTTTTAAATACCCCCGGGGAAAGAAGAATAGGACAAAAGATATGGAATACGGCGAGCGAGAGCGGAACAAGGGTTTTCATCAAAAGAAATCCGAAGCGGTTTCATTCGATTTTTTGCGGATTGGATGATGGAAAAACCAACAAGCAACAAGCGTAGGTTGTGTTGCCGTAGCATGCCCTACGAAGTTGTACAAAGTCATCAACCATTTTGGGGTGCAAGCATAGGCAACACAGGACTGATGCGAAATGCTTCGGGGAGTTGAAAATAAGCATAGATCCGGAGATTCCCAAATAGGTCAACCTTTTGAACTGCCTGCTGAATCCATGAGCAGGCAAGAGACAACCTGGCGAACTGAAACATCTTAGTAGATAGAGGAAAAGAAAGCAAAAGTGATTCCCGTAGTAGCGGCAATTTCACTTGTATATGTAGGTCCCTCCACAGTGGTGTGCCGCTCATCTTGAATGTTGGGGGCAAATTGTTGATAGGTGGTATTCTCCCGAGTGGCAGAGCAGTCACAATTCCTACCGGGAGAGACGCCTACTAATGCCAGGGGGACCACACCATCAAGGCTTGCTGAACCTCGACCAGTACCATACGAGATGGGTATGAGGTTACTTGTTTTCTTTCTCTCCTTTGATTACACTATGTGGCTCTAACTATTTTCTTGTTGCAGTCAATAGCCAATGTGGGTCAAAAATATTCCCAAGTCATAGCATTTGCTTTGGCTCACTAGGGGAGGGCAGTTGAAGGCAATACTATAATCCTAATGACCCCGCCGAGGCATTTACCAACCCAAGTGCATATCAACGCATAACATCGATGGAGAGGTGGTAATGAGGGCTAGAGGAGGAAAGAGACATGTCCACTTTTTGATGGGTGACGACGCGATTGATGCTTCTCATATCCCTACTCTCTCAAGTGAGAGCTCAGAGATTGAGACACATCACTAGGCCTTATTAATGAGCTCCAAATTAGTTGTATTACATTAATACTTAAATCTTTCTACTTTCTTTGTTTTGGAACAATAATGACTTTACAATGAAGGTTTGTACACTCGGCTGGATGAAGAGCAAGGGCAAGGGGCCGAGTGGCAGACTGTGGGATCATATTGGCGACTAGAGGGGGGTGAATAGGCGCCTTGACAAATTTTTAATCAAAATAGATGGTCTTTCCAAAGACACCCAACACTCCTCTAAAAATTGCAGATTTAAATTGATGTTCAATTAAGAGTTTCAGATGAATGATTCACTTGAATCAGTTGATAAAGTGTCAACTATCCTTTCAATTGGACTTTGAAACACCAATCAATTCAGTCGAACTTTAAAAACTGATATTTGATTTTGCCGGATTCCACTATATCATAATAGTTGAGCCTCTACTGTAGAGATCCGAAAAGAGAGTAAATAAGTCAATTCAGCATTCAAGCAATATTTAGATGTGATCTTGAAAATATTTCTCAGATTAGCCACCAATACCAACCTGTTGAAAACTCAATCATGTTCAACCTTCTTGAAAGAACAATCAGTAGAGAAAAGATTTCAGACGGCAATAACCTGACAGAAAATAGTACTGCATTCAAAACATCATCTGAAATCTAAACTTTCAAGATATGTGGTAGCTAGGAGGAAGAATAGAAAGTATTCAAGATAGAGAGCATGAAGATAAAATCAGATGGAACTTATGAAATATTTCAGACAAGGATAAACACACTATATGATTTGGCAATCAACTTAAAAACAGTTCAGACTGATAAACTCAAAAACTGACAACACATGATCTATTTTACTCAACATTGACTACTCTGATTTGCATTCTTTGGCTGATGATTTAGTGTATATAAATTACACCTTTGTAAAATCATACCAAAGAATACTACAAAACAGATTGCAAGGAGACATCACAACAATTCAGTAGACTTCAGTTGAGACAGACTGAACAAATAATAGAACATACTGAGAATTCTTCTAAATTTTTTCAAACAAACACAAGCTGTGAAAGAACTATGTCTTAGAAGGAGAAATCATGATTCAGATATAGAGATACACAACAGATAACTCATCTCAAATCCAAGTTCAATAGGAAAACTTCTGAATTAAAATATCTAACTAGTTCAGCAGGAAATTCTTGCAAAGACTGAAGAACCCTGAAATATGTGTACTGACCAGAATACTTTCAGTGCTGTACTTCATCCAAAATACCACAACATTTCAGTCATCAACAAAAAGTTAATAAAAGTATCTTTGTATGAATGATCAGCTGAAAAGTCTACTGAAGATTCACAACTTTTACTTCAAGACAAAAATATTGAAACAGCAGTTCATGTTCTTTTCAGCCACCTAACTAGTTTGGTAGAAAAACAAAAAGATAAAGCAGTGGATGCTCATGAACTCATCGCAGATTCAAGCAAAGAAGAAATCACAATACGAAGATGTGTTGTTGAAGTTCTGGTAGCAAAACCATAGTATTTTAGAGTTTTCTGGATAGATCAAAACAAAAGATTAGAGGCGACACTCACAAATATTCACAGCTGTGGTTAGGAGTTCTTCAGAAGACAAAATAAACAGTGCTTCAGCACACTATTCACCGTAAGAAACACCAGCCAAGAGTTCAACTTCAAACAAAGACCAATAAAAAACTTGCAAAGATTCAAAGTTTCAAAGATGAACAAAAATTCTTAGAGTGGATGAATGCAAAGCTGAAGGAAAATTTCTGGTTCTTGATCAAGTGGGCAGCCCTAACCTTTGGACATGGAGGCCTTTAAATAGGCTCACCCTAGGGTGGAAAGTTACAAAGAAACCCTTGAGTTTTTCAGTTTAATTATGAAGTATTTTTAATAGGCTCACCCAAAGTTTGACTCTAATTAATTACAATTTTGACCCTATACTTTTAATATATTTTTAGAAATTTGAAAATTCCGAAAAATACTAAAGTTTACACTTAACCTAAATTACTAAACGAACATAAACTCCTAATTATTGGAATTTAAAAACATTTAGAGATGAGACGGTTTTCAGCAAAAACTGACGAAGCCTCCCAGATCATCGACGATCGTTGTCAGTCTACGAACTCGACTGCCCGCAAGTCTCTCCCGCTCTCGATCTCTCGAGCCGCCTTGTCACTTGTATTGGCTTCTCTTTCGCTGACTCGAATGAAACCTCGTCTCAATCGACAGTTATCCCTTGTCTTGCTTTGTCTTCATGCGTATATCTGAGGTCACTCTCAACTTCGACTGACATCCTCAACCATCTGGCATTAGACTCCCTGTCTAACCCTGATCCCTTGCCATCGACAGTTGACGAGTATCTCAACCCTACACACCAGTGACAAGCACAAACACACACACACACACACTTTTCCAAGAAACCCATACATGAACATCAAAGCCAACTCCGTCAATCACTCATCATAAACTGGAACCACAGTGAAAACCCTCACTTGGTTTCTCACAGACCCAGGAGAAGACCGAGTGGCAGGCTCAACAAACCGAGTGGCAGGCCTAGATGAAGGCCCAGTTGGAGTGTGAGATGGAGAGAAGGTTGCAGACCCAACAAGCCGAGTGGTAGGCCCAGATGTAGGCCTAGATGCAGGCCTAGATGCAGAGCCAGATGCAACAATATTTTGCACAGATGATGAGCGAATCTACTTCAGGTCAGATGGGCCAGCCTCAGTCACCACAACTACTCCTTCCTGCACTTCCTCATCCTCAAACATCTCCGCACACTCCACAAAGCGGCAATGTGAGTTTCTAATACTATTTTTATCATTATTGTTATATACAATTGTGCTAACTATTTTCTTTTTTACAGTTTCAATCATCGGCATCAGGATCAAATACGCAAATGCTGCCTTGGAATCCTTGGGGGCGGCGAGCTCTGTCAGTGAACTTTGTAACTCGACAACTTGTCATGTGAAGTGAACTTGTGAAGTTGTGATGTGAAATGGACTTATTAACATGTGATGTGGATTGAATGTATATATGAAATTGTGAAGTAAATGGTGTTGCGAAATTTGAATGGATATTGATATGGATTGAATGTTTATGCGAAATTGTGATGTGAATGGATATGGATTGAATATTTATGCGAAATTGTGATGTGAATGGACATGGATTGAACGTGTAGGAATATGTTTGTGGATGTGTGCATGTATGTGAATGTATAAAAGCATTTGAATGCACTAAATTTTGAAAAAAAATAATATGAAAACTTGATTTGCGAGTGTTACACTCGGCAAAGAGGCCCAGAACACATAGAATTACGCTACGTGACACGTTTTTGTGTGTTCTGGCAATTTTTCACCGAGTACCTATTGGCTTTGCCGAGTGCACCACGTAGGGCACTCAACGAAACCTTCAGCCGAGCGTGCAGCCACATGGCCCTGTGCACGGGTTCACCGAGTGCCACATCGAGCACTCGGCAAAAGTAATCAGTATTCACCAAGCGCCACATCGGGCACTTGGAGAAGTTGCCATCCTATCGGGGGAAGTTGTTGTCCCGTTGGCCCAGTCGTTAGCCTGCACACATCATCGAGTGCCGGGTAGGGCACTCGACAAAGCCTATTTCATACTCGGAAAAGGCTTCACCGAGTGCCCGATAGATGGTGTGTTTGGTTGAGCTGTGGCTGTGGAAAAAAGCTGTTGTCGGTTGTGAGCTGTGGAAAAACTGCAGTAGGATGTCAGCTGTGAGAAAGCTGAAAGTCGTTTGGCTGAAACGACTATGAAGAAGCTGATTTGAGTTTTGAGCTATGTAAAAATTCAATTTATGAAATTTTGTATGGTTGTATGAAATTTGAAGTGTCAATTTATGAAATTTTGTATGGTGGTATGAAATTTGAAATGTCAATTTATGAAATTTTCTATGGTTGTTTGAAATTTGAAATGTCAATTTATGAAATTTTGTATGGTTGTATGAAATTTGAAATGTATGGTTGTATGAAATTTGAAATGTCAATTTATGGAATTTTGTATGGTTGTATGAAATTTGAAATGTCAATTTATGGAATTTTGTATGGTTGTACGAAATTTGAAATGTCAATTTATGAAATTTTGTATGGTTGCGAAGCTAGAAGCCGCAGAAAGCAGGTCTGAAGGAGCTTTCACGGTTTCACTGCACCAAAAGCTACTTTTACTAAAAGCTGCAAGCTTGAAATAGGCCATTTGGTTTGGCTTTTGGCTTCCAAGGAGCAAAAGTTTCTCCAAAAAGCCAAACAAAAGGGACCAAGAATACACTTGGTGAAGCACCTGTACGCTGAGATTCAGATTGTCGTGTGGGCTTTGCCGAGTGCCACAGGAACTCGGTGAAAAACTGCATTCCCGTAGAGCATTTGCATTCAAAATTCCTTGAAGCCTAGCTTAGGGGCAAGCCAGTTTTTAAGGGGAAGAAAATGTCAGGGAGGATTAGTAGTAGGTTAGTATATAATTAGCAGGGTTATTAGGGAAAACATGGGATTTAAGTAAGCATGGTTATATATACGGAGTATTACACTTGTATGAAAGTGAAGAAAAAATCAGAAGAAAGGAATAGACCGATTGTCTCGACTTCAGGGCTTCCAGGTGCAAGAGTACTATTTTCTGTTCTTGCTGCATTGTGTGATTGTTGTTCTTCGGTGCAAGTAGGACGCTAATAGAGACGCGGGGGTTGGGCGGTACAAGAGAAGACCCTAGCCTCCTACTGCTCGCCAGCGATAGCACCGCTCCCTCCGGTCAATGGCGGTGGCAGCAGAGTTAGGGGTGGGCGGCACGGCTCTGAAGGAGGAGGGAGCCATTGGGGTAGGCGGTGAAGTACGGAGGTGGTGGCTAGGAGGCACAGAGGTGACGGCGGGGAGGCGCGCGACTGTGGATAGCTAGGGTGTGCATGGTGAATTTGGGGAAAATCTAGGGCACACGTGGGGATAGCTGGCCACTGGAGGCTAAAATACTTACCTTCCGTCAACTGGGGGTGGACTGACGGAAGTTAAAGATTTCTTTCATCACCCCGCAACCGACGAAAGGTAAATTTATCTTGCGTCGCCTCATCCTAACCATTGAAAATTATTTTTCTTTCGTAGGAACATCATCCGTGTAAGAGCATCTCCAAGAGATTACCTATATAGTTACTTAAATTTGAATTTAGATATTCTTGTGAAAAATGAAGCTCCAAGAGTTCCCCTAAATGAGTCTCTTTCCTAATCCATTCCCTAAATTACCATTTATCTCTCTCAAATATAAGATTAATTTGATAAGTCCCTATTTCCATTTTGTAGGACCAAAAGTAGCGACCAGAGGGGGGGGTGAATGGGCGCCTTAAAAAATTCTTTCGAATCAATGGCCTGTTCCCAATACCCAACGCACCTCAAAATACTATGCAGCAGAAAATAAACAGAAAGCCTAAGTCTAAAGGTTTCTATCCTAGAAGCAAGTGATGAAAAACAGTGTGAATCTAAAGTAGTGCAATCTAGGCAGATGAACAAGTTATAACAGGCCTAAACTTCTCAATGAAATGATCTAAGAATGTATAAGATGAAAAAGAGAAGTTACTGTTCCAAAGTTGTCTCCTGTTCGGGACTTGGCGAAGTCCCCTTCGCACGTCGAAGTCTGCTTCAGAGGTAGGTGACGGAGTCTGTCCGAAATGCCGAAGGTGTCACTGTCTAGCCTAATTCGAAGTGGTAAGAAGCGAAGGGTACTTCGGAGCGAAGTAAAACAGTGCCGGAGCTTGGTTCGAAGTATACACTTCGAAGACAGAGCTTCGAACACAGCTCCGAATCACGAGCTTCGGAGCGAAGTAAAACAGTGCCGGAGCCTGCTTCGAAGTATGCACTTCGAAGACAAAACTTCGAACACACTCTGAACCGAAAGCTTCGAACCCAACACACAAACAGACAACCTTCGAACAAAGAAGCGAAGTCTATCACGTGACAGAAAAACAAGTCCGAAGCCAATGTTCTACCTTCGAGAGGGAGCAAGCTCCGAAAAGAGAGGCGAAGGGTGACACGCTACACAGAAATCAGTGCGAGGCCTAGCGGAGCCACAAGCTTCGAAGATTGAAACGAAGCCTTCGAGTAAGGGCAGATCGAAGCCTGCCTCACGGAGCTGAGGGGCTTCGAACAGAGAAGGATGACTTCGCAGAGACAATCAGAAAAGCGATTTTAGTCCTATCAACCCGATCGAAAAGTGGAGCAGTAAAAGTAAAAAGGCTGGCGCAGAAGTACTGTAGCTACAGCGGAGTACTACTTGTAAATCGCAAGAACTAGTACTCTGGAGGTGAAGAACAGAAGCTTCTTCACACCTGCCGAAGCCTACAAAGGCTCAAAAATCACAGGGAAACTTGCTTTGAAGGTGAAAACGCGTCATTAAAAACCTTGCAGATGCAGCACACAAAGAAGTAGAGCATTTACTGCAACATTAAAAGCAAGGCAAGAAACATAGAGGGAGAACTCCCTGGCGGCGCAAGCAAGGAACAGGAGAGGAGAGAGAAAACGTGAGAGGCAAAAATGACCCAATAGAGTAGTATTCAATTTCAGCAAAAGGGTAGTCCAAACCCTAGGGATTGGGGTGCTATTTATAGGCAGCCCAACACTAGGAATATTCTACCAGCCCCTTAGGGTTTTTACAGACTCAAAATAAAGGAAAAGACTCTACTGCCCTTAGGAATTTTTACAGACACGACTGACTGACTGTGGGCCTAGAGTTACAGATGACTTATCCGGAAGCTAAGTTTTCATAGCGACTACGGCTTCTCTTCTGGACAGTCGGATACAGAATCAATGGTTGTCAGTTTTACGCCGAAACTGACAAAGCCTCCACCAGCTTTGCACCAGGTACCCGGATTGGGCCGGCCCGACTCCGCAGCTCTCTCAGCCCGGCAATCGCTCACCGCCCGTGTACCTGAGTCAGTCCTGGTCAACAGCCCAGTGGGTCTTCTACTGCTTCTGGCCCATGCACCCGGATTGGGCCAGCCCGACTTCGCAGCCTCCTCTGCCCGACAGTCGCTCGCTGCCCGTATACCTGAGTCACACGCGGCCCATGAAACAGCAGATCTCTTCTTCTTCTTCAGTCCTCTTTGACTATCGTTGACAATGACTCATCACTTCTGGAGCCATGAGGCCCACGCTATTCAGCATGGCTCCTCAATCTCCCCCTTGATGAGTGCATTGTCAACACTCCTCTTCTTCAGTTCTTCAGCATCTGCGAACAAATGTGGAAACACGAAAACAAAAACACAAGAAAACAAAGAAGAAGAAAAATAAGGTAAAAGTTTAACCCTAATGACCAAAAGCCGAACAAAAGCAAGAAGCGGTCATTATGGTTAACCAAAACACAAAAGCTCAAAATGAGTGCGATTTCAGAACAACGAGGATATCAACAGAGTAAGAACTCCCCCTTAAACTCTGATCCCAAATTCTCTCCCCCTTGTTGACAAGTGAACTCATCAAGCACTCAAAAGAGACACATACTCCCCCTGAAAAGCAACTCCCCGTAAAAATATGCAGTGAATGCAATTGGGGTGCAGGTGGAGTGAAGAAGGCATGCTTCTCAGATATGATTGACTGCAGTTACAGCATCTAATAGGTACAGCAAAAGAGATATTGTCTAAGACACATGGCATGATCAGTGCAAGAGATGATATCTAAAGAAAGTCATTTAGCACGCATTTGTCAAGTTTTGCAAATAAAAGCATCACCACATTTTCTAGTAAACAAGCACGGTAAAGCATGAGATGCAGAAGCTAACTGATATCTACCAAGATAGACAGTGTTCAAAACAAAGTGCTCCAGCAAGCTTGTTATCCTTTTAATGTTCAGGCTTTTTCATTTTCCTTTGTCATTTTTGCCAAGGGTTATTTGCATGTCAAACCTTATGCTAACCGACCAAGTCAAGCCTAGGCCAGAACTGAGCCATTAGAAGCTTAAGACATTGGTCTCGGCATACACTACACTGTCCTAGTTCATACCAAAGTGCTATGGTAAGCAATCCAGAACAATATAATGCGACAAAGCAAACCCACTTGGATCTTTTCAACTTAAGCAGAAAAAAAAGGCATGGAATTTTTCATTCATTTTTGATTTTTATCATTTTTATCGCTCATTTTCCATGTGAAAGCAAAAAGATGTCCAAGTTGCATATCTGCATCTATGTGATGAACTGGCTACAAGGCATGTAACAGATAGCAGAAGCACTCAGCCAACACATGCTGGTTACCAGAAGCAATGGTGATCATTTTTCAAGTTGAAAGCGTAAAAGCCATGCATATGACAGATATCAGAACTATCACGCGAACTGAAACAAAGCATGATCATCGACAAGTAATCAAAAGCATGTACCTGCTAGAATAAGTAAAGCAGTTCAATCATATAACAGAAGCAGGCTCAAAAGTGTGATATGTGAGTATGTATGATATGAACACACACAAAAAGACTCAAGAAAAGAGTAAAGAAGAAAGAAAGGAACTGACTCAAAAATATCCTAAAAAGGATACACAACACCCAAATCCCCTCGTAAACGCTCAAAAGTAGACTGATCTAGGGGTTTGGTGAAAATATCAGCCAACTGATGATGGGTATCAACATGAACAAGGTCAATGACACCTTTCTCATATTGATCCCGCAAAAAATGAAAGCGCACATCAATGTGTTTGGTTTTTGATTGGAGACAAGGGTTTTTCCCTACACTAATTGCACTGGTGCTGTCGCAAAACAAAGGAACTCTGGTAGGAAAGAACAACCCAAAATCTCGCAGAGTGGAAATCATCCAAACCAACTGTGAGCAGCAGCTAGCAGCAGCTACATACTCAGCCTCTGTGGTCGAAAGAGCAACTCCAGATTGCTTTCGAGAAGACCAAGAGACAAGAGATGAGCCAAGAAACTGGCAAGTACCGGAAGTCGACTTGCGATCCAACCGGCACCCACCAAAGTCGGCGTCCGAAAAGCCAGATAAATCAAGTGATGATGATGCTGAATAATAAAGACCAAGATCAGGCGCATAGGTGAGATACCTGAAAATGCGCTTGACAGCCTGCCGGTGAGACGCGCGTGGTGAAGACTGAAAACGCGCGCAAAGTCCCACGGCGAACTGTATGTCCGGTCTTGTTGCCGTTAAGTACAACAGCGAACCGATCATCCCTCGAAACTCTCTCTCATTGACCTTGACACCGCTCTCGTCCTTGTCCAGACCCCCGGAAGTACCCATTGGGGTCATCTGCGGCTTCAATTCACCACCAAAGTCAAATTTCTTAAGCATATCACGAGTGTACTTACCTTGGTGGATGAAGGCGTCGTCCTTGGTCTGCTTGATCTGGAGCCCTAAGAAGTACTTAAGCTCACCCATGAGGCTCATCTCAAACTCACTGTGCATCTGCTCAGAAAACTTGGACACAAGATCATTAGTAGTACCGCCAAAAATAATGTCGTCCACGTAAATCTGAGCAACTAAAAAATCTGAAGCATCTCTGAGCAGGAAAAGAGTCTTATCCACAGAACCCATCACAAATCCCTTCCCCAACAAAAATTGCTTCAACCGGTCATACCAAGCCCTGGGGGCTTGCTTCAACCCGTATAAAGCTTTGTGCAACTTAAAAACATGTCGAGGAAACTTAGGGTTCTCAAAACCGGGGGGTTGCCTAACATATACCTCCTCTTCTATGAACCCGTTCAGAAAAGCACTCTTAACGTCCATTTGAAAAAGCTTAAAACCTTTCGAAACGGCAAAAGCTAGAAGAATACGAATGGACTCAAGACGGGCCACAGGAGCGAAGGTTTCTTCAAAATCAATACCTTCCTTCTGGCAATAACCCTGGGCAACTAATCGAGCCTTGTTGCGCACCACAACCCCATCTTCACCTTGTTTGTTCTTGAATACCCACTTGGTGCCTATGGGGTTGCATCCTGGTGGCGGCTCAACCAATGTCCAAACCCGATTGCGGACAAAATTCTCAAGCTCTTCTTGCATAGCATTAATCCAATTAGAATCAGAGAGAGCATGAGAAATGTCTCTGGGCTCAAAAGATGCAACAAACGCAGATTCAGCAAACACAGCAAGAGAGGCAGAAGAACGCAAAGTCCTCTCAGTCAAATCACCAATGATGAGCTCTGAGGGGTGATCACGCTGAACTGCTCGGGTTCCCTGGTGATCTGAAGTCACCTCACCGGAGTCAGCAGCTGGCACCTCTGGACTCGACTGAGGGGGCTCGATCGAAGTGGAAGAAGTGATCATAGGACCGTCCTCATCATCAGTCGAAATCTCAGAAGGTGTGGGCTCTGCGGGGGATGCAGAAGGCCCGCCCTCAACAGCAGCTGGAGTATCCTCATCTTCCTCGAAGATGGACTCTCCGAGCTCATCATCACCAGAAAGCTCAAAAGAAGGAGTCAAAGAAGGCAAGGACTCATCAAATGAAACCTCGCACGTCTCGACAAGTAGCTGGGATTCGAGGTTCCAAACACGGAAGCCTCGAGAATGCAATGCATAACCAAGAAAAACACCATCCCAGCAACGAGACTCAAACTTGTCCAAACGCCCTCCCTTCTTGAGCACAAAGCACTTGCAGCCAAACGCTCGCAAGTGGCTCACCTTGGGTTGTCTGCCAAACCGCAACTCATATGATGTCTTACCAATGTAAGCTCGAAGAAAAATGCGGTTGGCCAGATAGCAAGCCGTGTTCATGGCTTCAGCCCAAAAACGCCTAGGAGTCCTGTGCTCATCGAGCATCGTCCTGGCCATCTCAACTAGCGTGCGGTTCTTTCGTTCCACAACGCCGTTCTGTGGGGGAGTGTAAGGAGAAGAGAACTGATGGTCCAGACCCTGATCACCACAGAAGCTGACGAACTGAGAGTTCTTGAACTCAGAGCCATTGTCGGAGCGAATTGCTCGCATCCGACCATTGTTCTCATTCTTCAGCATCAAAATCAGGTCATGGACAAATTGAAAAGTTTCATCCTTAGACTCCAAAAAGAAAACCCACGAGAAACGAGAAAAGTCGTCAACAATCACAAGTGCATACCACTTCCCACCGACTGAGCGTACCCGAGCTGGACCTACAGTGTCCAAATGTAAAAGCTCGCCTGGATACGAAGTCATCACCTGAGTCACAGGTGAGTGAGAAGCGGCAACCATTTTCCCATGACGACAGGGATGACAAACTAGATCCTTCTCCATTTTAAGCTTGGGCAATCCTCGGATGAGGTCCATAGAGCTTAACCTGACTAGCAGATCAAAACTCAAATGACCTAACCTCCTATGCCACTTCCAGAGCTCAGAAGAAGATCCAGCAATCAAACAGCGAGAAGGGCCAAAAGAACTAGAGAAGTCAATTCGAAAAACTTTACC
The DNA here is from genome assembly GCA_019279435.1 of Zizania palustris. Classification (NCBI taxonomy): domain Eukaryota; kingdom Viridiplantae; phylum Streptophyta; class Magnoliopsida; order Poales; family Poaceae; genus Zizania; species Zizania palustris. Next base: position 100,121,264 of record JAAALK010000080.1, read on the forward strand.
GAAGGGTAAAATCTGACAAACCAAAGACCCTCTAGAATCAACCACAGAAGAATTGCCCTTCTTAAAACGCACTTCCAAACCATCCTCAAGAAGTTGCGAAACAGAGATTAAATTAAAGTTCAGATTTTTAACTAAAGCAACATTCTTTAAAGAGAAATGATCTGAAATGCTAATTGAGCCTATGCCACTTACTTTCCCTTGACCGCTGTTCCCGAATGTGATGTACTCTTTGGAGCTCGGGGGAATGAGACTGGAGAACCATCTGCGATGTCCCGTCATGTGGCGAGAGCATCCTGAGTCCATGATCCAAGCATCCTCCAGTCCCCGGTCCTGCACAATCAGTGTCTGTAAGTGGGAGCAAATGGTCCGGCACCAGGTTTAGCAAAAGAGCTAAACCAGTGTCGAGCCATCTGCTCAAAAGATGGAAAGCAAAAACCATCAAAAGAGTTTGGATCAAAATGCGGCTCAAAGCGCGGTCCACGGTTCTTCCTAACCCTGCGGCCACGGGGTCCAGAACTGTAGCCAACACGGTCTGGAACTCTGCCGGAATGGATACCACCAACTGGAGCACGAGCAAGAAAGCCGTCTCCTCTACCACCACCTACACGACGCGGCCTGGCCTCCAGCCTCTCCCCGCGCCGAGGAACACGCAGTCTACCACCCTGCTGGTAGAACTGCTCCTGATCACTACGAGCCCTCTCTGCTCTCTCAACCCGCTTCCTCCTGAAGCAAAACTCCGCAAGATGCCCGTCTCTCTGACAATACTCACAATGATAGGTAGGCTTCTTGGGATGTGGTTGAGGCTTGGGGTTTTTGGGCTTGGTAGTGTTTAGGGTGGTCTTCTTGGGCTGAGAGGGTCCAGGAAGAGAGTCTAGAGAAGAGTGGAGGTGTTTGGGCTTAGGAACCCAGATAGGCTTCTTGGGTGGAGCTTTGGGTGGTTCAAAGATTACTCCATCCTTGGGCTGACAAGCCTGGGAAGACTCAGTGGAGTGAGTCTTGGGATATCTCTGCTCTGGAGTCATTTTACTCCACTCCACTGCCCGGCTGATGGCACTCTCAAAGTCAGCCTTGGTGTAGGTGTAACCTACCCCAAACCCATCCTGCCTCTTGAACTGCTGGATCATCATGCCAAGCTATGGCTCTCTGGCACTGATCCAACTCAGGATAGAACGGAGGTAAAAGTTCTCATTCTGAGAATCTGCTAGCTCCTCTCTCAAGGAAGCTAGAACCTCCACCTGAGACAAGCAGGTCTCGCACTCACTCTCTACTTGGACAGACTTCTCGGCTTTCAGCTTAATTAATTCCATTCTAAGAGACAGGCAGTTCTCACAGACAGTGGGTGGAACTGACAGTGTCTCAAGCTCTAGCCTAGTCTGGGCAAGCTTAGCTCTCAACCTCTCTAAATCACCCAAATGTTCATTACCCTTGGATTTCAGCTCAGCTAAGGCAGCTAGATGAGATGGGCAATCAACACAGGGTGCGACGACAGTGGCTTGAGCATCTTTCAGCTCCAGCTGAGCGCTTTCAAGCTCAGTGGCCAAAGCGTCCCTCTCATCAACCCTTTCTGTGTACCTGGACTTCAGAGTCGACAGGTCACACAGAAGCACCTCACACTTCGGGCACTCACTGCTATCACCCAAGCAAAGGGAAGAAGATAGACTTTCTATTCTACCGTTGGCTACGGCAAGCTCACTTTCTAACTCGTCTATCCTTTTCTTAGCCCCCCTAAGCAGTTTCTCCCGATACTTCAACTCCTGACGATTGCTTTCAAGTAAATCAACAATTTCGCGCTCATAAGATGATACCTTGCTATCATCGTCGTCGGAGTCGTCGGAGGAGCTCTTTTCTTCTCTATCCCCAAGAGCCATGGAGCAGAAGCTCTTGCGGGATCTTCGGCGCTGGTGTGAGCGGCTCTTCATCTTGTCCCCGAAGGCCATGAAGCAGAGGCCCGCCGGATCATCCTTGTCCTTCCCCTTCTTGATGGAGATCTCCTCATCGCTTGAGCTTGATGAAGAGGAAGAGGACGTGGATCTCTTGGAGTAGCTCTTCTCCATCTCGGCGAAGAAGGCCTTGTCGCGCTTCTTGTTTTCTCGCCGGTAGTCCTTCAGGGCCTTCTTGAAGAACCGGGTCTTCGGCTTGCCCTTGTTGAAGGAGGGGCTCTCATGCTTGCCGGAGTCGTGGAAGCTGCTGCCGGCGCCCTTCTTGTATCCACTGCGCTTGGGGCAGTCGGCGATGAAGTGTCCTGGATCACCACATTCAAAGCATCCGGATTTTGTGCCGTGTCTTTTGAACATTCTTTTATCATAGACACGACACACCCGGTTGTTAAAGAGACACAAATCATCATCTCCCAACAACTCAAGCTGGTCCTCAGTGATAGACATCAAGGAGAACCCAGCACAGCTCACAGCAGAGGGATCAACAGAAGGTGTAGCAAGGGCCAGGGATTTTGATCCAGAACCAGTGAGATTTGATCTCAACTGGATATCTACCTCAGTGGCCTTCAGCTTGCTAAACAACTCAGAAATGGTCAAGGTATCGTAAGAAGTACTCTCAACGATTGATGATACCTTGATCTCCCAGATCTTCGGGTCCAAGGTATGAAGAACCTTGAGCGCCTGCTCGTGATCTGAGACTAACTGAGCACCCTCAGCCTTGTTGTCCCGAAGCTTGTTAATGATCGACTGAAAGCGACCAAACAAAGCCTTAACAGATTCACCCGGCTTCTGTGTGAAATTCTCATATTCACACCGGTAGGTCTGATAGAGCCGAGCCTTGACCTATGCTGTTCCCTCATGGTGTGCCTTGAGGGTAGCCCAGATCTCTCTCGCAGTGGAGAGATGACTCACTCGCTCAAATTCAGTGGGACCTAAACCAGAAAATAAAATGTTCACAGCTTTACTGTTGCTCAGATGCTGAGCAATGATACCAGCAGTACCTTGCTCAGTAACTGGCAGAATGACAAATGTGCTGTGAACGCAAATGTCCCATATGTCCGAACCCTGGCTCATGAGATAGGCTCGCATGCGAGTCTTCCAATAATTATAGCCATAGGCTTCCAAGGACGGGACCTTGCCAGGAGACGTCATAGTCACTACTGGGGTTTAGAACCGGTTAAGGTATGGAAAAACCCTAACCTCGCTCTGATACCACTTGTAGGACCGAAAGTAGCGACCAGAGGGGGGGTGAATGGGCGCCTTAAAAAATTCTTTCGAATCAATGGCCTGTTCCCAATACCCAACGCACCTCAAAATACTATGCAGCAGAAAATAAACAGAAAGCCTAAGTCTAAAGGTTTCTATCCTAGAAGCAAGTGATGAAAAACAGTGTGAATCTAAAGTAGTGCAATCTAGGCAGATGAACAAGTTATAACAGGCCTAAACTTCTCAATGAAATGATCTAAGAATGTATAAGATGAAAAGAGAAGTTACTGTTCCAAAGTTGTCTCCTGTTCGGGACTTGGCGAAGTCCCCTTCGCACGTCGAAGTCTGCTTCGGAGGTAGGTGACGGAGTCTGTCCGAAATGCCGAAGGTGTCACTGTCTAGCCTAATTCGAAGTGGTAAGAAGCGAAGGGTACTTCGGAGCGAAGTAAAACAGTGCCGGAGCTTGGTTCGAAGTATACACTTCGAAGACAGAGCTTCGAACACAGCTCCGAATCACGAGCTTCGGAGCGAAGTAAAACAGTGCTGGAGCCTGCTTCGAAGTATGCACTTCGAAGACAAAACTTCGAACACACTCTGAACCGAAAGCTTCGAACCCAACACACAAACAGACAACCTTCGAACAAAGAAGCGAAGTCTGTCACGTGACAGAAAAACAAGTCCGAAGCCAATGTTCTACCTTCGAGAGGGAGCAAGCTCCGAAAAGAGAGGCGAAGGGTGACACGCTACACAGAAATCAGTGCGAGGCCTAGCGGAGCCACAAGCTTCGAAGATTGAAACGAAGCCTTCGAGTAAGGGCAGATCGAAGCCTGCCTCACGGAGCTGAGGGGCTTCGAACAGAGAAGGATGACTTCGCAGAGACAATCAGAAAAGCGATTTTAGTCCTATCAACCCGATCGAAAAGTGGAGCAGTAAAAGTAAAAAGGCTGGCGCAGAAGTACTATAGCTACAGTGGAGTACTACTTGTAAATCGCAAGAACTAGTACTCTGGAGGTGAAGAACAGAAGCTTCTTCACACCTGCCGAAGCCTACAAAGGCTCAAAAATCACAGGGAAACTTGCTTTGAAGGTGAAAACGCGTCATTAAAAACCTTGCAGATGCAGCACACAAAGAAGTAGAGCATTTACTGCAACATTAAAAGCAAGGCAAGAAACACAGAGGGAGAACTCCCTGGCGGCGCAAGCAAGGAACAGGAGAGGAGAGAGAAAACGTGAGAGGCAAAAATGACCCAATAGAGTAGTATTCAATTTCAGCAAAAGGGTAGTCCAAACCCTAGGGATTGGGGTGCTATTTATAGGCAGCCCAACACTAGGAATATTCTACCAGCCCCTTAGGGTTTTTACAGACTCAAAAATAAAGGAAAAGACTCTACTGCCCTTAGGAATTTTTACAGACACGACTGACTGACTGTGGGCCTAGAGTTACAGATGACTTATCCGGAAGCTAAGTTTTCGTAGCGACTACGGCTTCTCTTCTGGACAGTCGGATACAGAATCAATGGTTGTCAGTTTTACGCCGAAACTGACAAAGCCTCCACCAGCTTTGCACCAGGTACCCGGATTGGGCCGGCCCGACTCCGCAGCTCTCTCAGCCCGGCAATCGCTCACCGCCCGTGTACCTGAGTCAGTCCTGGTCAACAGCCCAGTGGGTCTTCTACTGCTTCTGGCCCATGCACCCGGATTGGGCCAGCCCGACTTCGCAGCCTCCTCTGCCCGACAGTCGCTCGCTGCCCGTATACCTGAGTCACACGCGGCCCATGAAACAGCAGATCTCTTCTTCTTCTTCAGTCCTCTTTGACTATCGTTGACAATGACTCATCACTTCTGGAGCCATGAGGCCCACGCTATTCAGCATGGCTCCTCACATTTGCACATATTTTTCTCTTGCATGTACATTATTTTTTCCCGTACGTGTTGTTATAGGTTGGACAGTACATATATTTGAATGCATCGTAGTTTTACTCGAAATTATTATATATTATAGACCATATTTGTAGGATTTAAAAAATAGGGATTGAAATTATAGGAGAACTGTTGTAGATTAATTAAATTTTAGGATGAGATAGAGTTTAGGATGATTTCTATATGTAATTTAGGGAATAAAATTTAGAACATCTCTTAGAGATGCTCTAAGAACATCATCTGTGTGAGTTTAGTACTTGAGTGTGTGGTGGGTTGCCGGTTGAGAGTATATGGGGTAGGAGTGGCTAGAGGCGGGCCTGCTCCAGGGGGTTCCAGGATGCTTTCTTGCTTTCTTGCGGTAGGAAGAAGGGGATGAGAGAATAGGAGCAAAGGGGAGTAGCAGAAGAACAAGAGGAGATGATCGAACTGAATTTTGCTTGCCTTTATTCCCAGTACTCAAAGTATTTATAGACTCTTGTACAACACAATTCTCTTATCTAGAATACCAGAATTCTTTACAAGACTCACAAAGGGTCTAGGCTCAAGCCTGCCCTCTGCCTTGCGCCCTTGGCCCCTCTACGTGATACACAATTCCGACTCTAACAGAGTGGCACTTTGCTGATTTTTTGAACCGGCGTATAGTTGCAGTCTCGTAGTTGTTGGTTATACATAGAACTAGGATTTATAATCTGGTGCTCTCAATATCGTTTTACTATAACCAATACCTATGAGTTATTACCAACATGCCCAGTGTATTAGTGAATGAACAAAAGTTTCATTTTCAGGACTCGACAGAAGTTACAAAATAGATGGAAATAATAAAATTAGAGAGTACCTAGATAGCTCGCTAGTACAAATTAATATTTGTGTATGTAGTTTATACAGAATAGAGATAGAGAGCTAGCGCATATATTTGAGCTCGATTTATTTTGTTTGCTGCATGCATATATACTAGCTATATATAGGTAGTTTGCATTTAGTGTTGGTCGTAGTCGTCTTGGGCGGCCCAGGCCATGCACTCCTGGTACATCTGCCCCAGCGTCGTTCGCTGCCCTCTGCTGCCATTGTTGCTCTCGTCATTCTCGACGCCGCGACGCTGCACTGCCATGGCCGGCGCCGAAAAATTACTGGCAATAGCATTACCACCGGCCAGATGATGATTTCTATCGGGGGTCGCGGGCGGTGCGCCAGTGAGCTGCTGCACGACGCTGCGGAACTGGGTTGGGTGGACGACGTACACTTCGGTGGCGGAGGGGTCCCGGCGCCTCCAGTGCGGCCTCAGCGGCAGCGGCGCCTGGCCGTGCCTGGCGGGCTGCTTCTCCATGGCCATATGAGCAAGCTGGATGAATTAATGGCCGGAGTTTATTGGTATAGTAGGAGATATCCTGGAGAGTAGTGGATGGATGGATCGATCGATCGAGCACGAGTAGCTGCGGGATACTGACTGACTGAGGCACCGCTAGCTATTTATAACCAACTTTTGCTGGAATGCTGGTACTACCACACGTGGTCATCTTGTTGATGATGATGTAAATGAAGCGGTGAAGTGACAAGGTGAGGTGAGGATGGCGTCGTCGGCTGGACCGTGGCCATTAGCTAGCCGATGATGGATGCTTCCTCGCACGGGTCCAGCACTCTCGCCTCTCGCCTCGCCAATCGCCCCTGCAGCTGGTCAATCCATTTGAATAAACTACTAGTACTAACACCAGAGATAGCGTCTCCCTCTCTCTCTCTCTCACAAAAGAAAAAAGAAAACCGGCCGCTGCTTAATTTGTTTTATCTTCTGTGTTTCGGGATTTCTTTATGACATCATCATCGCATCATGGCCAGACAGTAGAGCAGATTCCGGTCAAATAAGTAATTAGTCACACGGAATATTAATTATTGCTTTATGGGACGCGCGCGTGCACATTAATTATTTAATCTGATCTATTTTTGCGAGGCTAATTTATCGTGTACGACGTTAGCCGATGAGTGGTGACGTTATCCGAGGAGGACGGCAGGCGACGAAAGGAAAACAAGTCATTGGGATTTGGGAGCAGGACGGAGGCGCTAGATGCCTAGATCGTGATGGAGCCGTCGTCGCTGATCTTCTTCCTCCACACCGGGGCATCTGTTGACGACTGCCGGTGGTGTTACAGACAATGTCTTATAATTCGAAAGTGTATTTTTTAACAGTTTCATGTTATTCGACGTAACAATAAACGAAAAAATTGATAATTTGTCTCTCTCAAGATGTACACTTTGATTATAATATTATTTTTAAAACTAACATGTAGAACCACCTGAGTCACACTACAACAAAATAGGCAACTTCCGTCAGCCAAAGCCGACGGAAGTTAGCCCTTTTCCGACGGAAGAAGCTAACTTCCGTCGGCAAAAGGCTAACTTCCGTCGGCATTGGGCCGATGGAAGCGGGTAGACGGAAGTTAGCTAACTTCTGTCGGCTTCACGTGGCCGACGGAAGTTAGCGCCGAACTCTGCCATGTCAGCAGAGGGGCACTAACTTCCGTCGGCCAGCCTGGCCGACGGAAGTTAGGGGCCCCTAACTTCCGTCGGTTTTGGCCCTAGCCGACGGAAGTTAGCCTTTCTGCTCACGTGGCCGAAAGCAGTTAACTTCCGTCGGCTATGGTCAAAGCCGACGGAAGTTAGCTGGTATTTTTTCCTGGTTCCCCTACTCACACTCACATCCAACCACAATTTCAATCACATTCACATATATCATCCAAAACACATTCAAACTTCACATATAACATCCAAAATCAATCTCACATCCAAATTCACATCCAAACTTCACATATAACATCCAAAATCACATCTCACATCCAAAACTTCACACATCACATGCAAAATCACATAACACAACTTAATTCACATCCAAAGTCACAGTACACATCCGCATTCACATATACCATCCAAATTCACATACAAAGTCACATAACACATCGTGATTCAATCCAGGTTCACAATACACATCCATACTTACTGATCACCCACATTTGGGTCGTGGGCTCCGCCGCTGCCTCCCGCTTCATCCACATTTGCCCGGGAGGCTCCATCCTGGACAGGCGTACGGAAACTCTGAAGAAATAGAAAAAATTAGAGAACGAACTCAAGTACACTTCTAAACGCTAACTTAAGTATCTAGGAGGTACCTCAGGTGATGTAGGAGATAGTGGTGGTGGCGGGGGAGGTAGTGGTTGGAACATGGACATGTCAAATGCACCATTTTGCTGGGCTAGTTGCTACACATGTTGTAATGTAATCAGTTAGTTCTAAACCTATTTCTGAATACTTTTTAACTGCAACACTCTAAACTAAACTTACTTGGATCATCGCCTGCTGTTGTGCTAAGCATGCAGTATAGTACTCTTGTTGTTTCCTGTTGTGCTCGTCGCGCCGCCTCATTTCCTCCCTCATTCGAACCATCTCCGGGGTTTCTTCTGAACGACGACGGCTGGAGCCAACTCTGACGGAGCTCTTCGATGACTGAGCTGACTTCTGAGCTCTCACCGCTCTCGAGTCAATAACTCCATTGAACATGGAGTACCTGCAACATTGAATGAGTTAGTTACCATCACAATACCATACACAAAACATTAATAAAAACACTGTCTCACCGTCCATGGCTTTTGCCACCTCCGCTGGAGTACACAACCATTTGGTCCACAGGTTCTCTCCGCCAATCATAGTCCTCTCCATGGAGTCGAACCATGTGTTCACCATACTGCGCCTGCAAAAAAAATGTCTGATTAGACGGAGAAAATGAAATTACGCAAACTCTTAACATTGCTAACATCTCACCAAATGGTCCGTGGCTGTCTGGCTACACAAGACATCTGGCTGTGTAGGATCGCTTCCTTTGTGACCAGAGGTATACACCTCTATGTCACTTGGCACGTTGCCAGATTTAGCTTCCTGTACAATAGAAACGAGTTAGTCACATTACAATGTATCTATAGCTAGAGAGTGACAGAAGGAGGTCTTACCATACGTTTAGTGTGGCGAATATGTCCATCGGCACCATATCTGTGCTTCGGATCCGTCCCGCGGCATTGTCTTTTCTGCTCGGAAGTCTTCTTAAATGCAGCTGAAGACCAAATCTTTCAGAATTCGAAATATGCGTCCTCGCGGTTTGAAAACCACGAAATCCTCACCTGAACAAAGATGCTATTTGTATTATATGACAACAAATCTCAACAATCAAAGATTTAAAAAGTTAGAATTGTTTACCGAACGGTATTGTTCTTCAGTCAAATATATTGATGATGTGCCCGTCGCCTTTCTCATCCGTTGCCCTAGCTTCTCCTTGTAGTAAGCATTGTTCGCTTGAATGCGGGCATACGAAATGGCGTCCTTCACCACCTTATGTGCATTATTGTTGAAGACTTGAATGGCATGATTATGGTTATTGCCGACTTCTGGCAAGCAAAAGCGTAACTGCAAAATTCATGATTAGTAAAGTGTTGTAACTCGAAAAGCTTTGTGTTAGAACTAAAAGAAGATTGAAAAAACAAATGCATACCCAGAAGTCATGAGACACCGCCCCCTGAGCAGTTCCGTGGCGCCCGTCAGGAGCAAACCGGTACTGGTCCCATGTCTGGCATAGAACCCGCTCACCGGTCGGCATTGTCAGCACCCCTGGGTAGTGCAGACGACACAGGTTACCCAATATCTGGTTAATCTGCCTGACCCTCGAAGTGCCGTAATACATAGTTTCGTGTCCTTGTCCATCAACGACCCTTGTAACAACTCCAGTATTAGTTGTTGCCGCTAGAGGTCGATATGCTTCAAAAATAGTTGAACGGAAGCGGAAACCATTAACATCATAGCGACCGTAACTTTTGGCAGTAATACTCCCGTAAGAGAGCTGTCGCAAGTCTATATGTACATTGTCAGCGAGCACGCACTGCAAATCATAGGAGATTATAAGATAATTAACCTAGTAGAGTAAAATAATATGTGTCACAGAAGGTAAGGATTTACATGTTCTCTGAACCAAGTGAGGAAACTAGGCCCGTCATTTACTCCTTCTCGACACAATTTATCTAATTGCTTCTCCGTTGGTTGACGACCAGACGTCAAGTATTTCGAATCAAACATACTGTCATTGTAACGAATAGGTAAACAAACAGGTATAAAATTTGGAGGTAAAAAATAAAACTAAAAAGAATTACTTACGCGAAATATTGTTCCATATCTTCCATATTTGAGTACATGTAGAGCAAGGCATATGTTCGTTTTTCCTGAGTTACATAATATGTCGTGGAGACACCAACAGTTATGCTCTTCCACCCATATATTTGGAGATCACTACAAGGATGGTCTTCATCCATATGATACCGTGTAGCAGGTGTGTTGACATTGTGATGCTCAGCAAAATATACACTAGTGAAGTATGCTATCTCTTTCAATTTAAATTCTTCTGCGATGCAATCTTCAACTCTGGCCTTATTTCCAACCATCGCTCTAAGCTTCTTCAGGGACCTTTCAATATGATACATTCACCTATATTGCACAGGGCCACCTACCTTAGCTTCATATGGCAGAAGAACCAGTAAATGTTGCATTAGATTGAAGAACCCTGGAGGAAATATTTTTTCCAATTTACATAAAAGCACTGGGATCTCTTTCTCTAGCATCTCCATCATATCTTTCTTAATTTCTTTCGCACAAAGTTGTCTATAAAAAAGGCTCAGCTCAGCTAACGCCTTCCACACATCATCATTCAGGTACCCGCGAAACATTACAGGAAGGAGTCTTTCCATTATTATGTGGTAATCGTGACTTTTCAATCCATTTAATTTTCCTGTCTTCAAATTAACAGCTCTTCTAAATCCTGCGGCGTAACCATCTGGGAATTTCAAAATTTTCAACCACCTCATTACTTGTTTTTTTCTTTAGGTTTTAAACAAAATGGGGCACGTGGCTTGCCACCACTATTCGTCAACTGAAGGGTTGGTTGATTACAAATCTCAGCTAAATCTCTTCTCGCCTTACATTATCTTTTGTCCTGTCAGTAAAATCCATACATGTACTTATAATGCTTTCACCACATTACGTTCCTGATGCATAACGTCAATGTTGTGCATCAGAATTACTGATTTGACATACAACAGTTCCCATAAGCCACATATGTGGGTCCAATTATGTTCGGTTCCGAATCCTACAAATCCATCCTTATTTCATTAAGGACCAACTCATTCAGCATATCAGCGATTTCTCTACCATTTAAATGCCTTGGTGGTCCCTTTACAATAATATTGTCCTTCTTGAAATTGTTACTCTGTAACCTAAATGGGTGATTCAAGGGCAAAAAGCATCTATGGCAATCAAAGTAACAAATATTTCCCCCGAAGTTCAGACAGAAACAATCCGTGTCCTTCGCACATATCGGGCATGTCAACCTTCCATGACAACTCCAACCAGAAAAAATACCGTATGCCGGAAAATCGTGGACCGACCACAGATACGAAACTCGAAGATTGAATTTTTGCTTCTGGTCATAGTCATATGCTTCAACTCCTTTCCACAATTGTTTCAACTCTTCAATTAAGGGCTTCAGCATCACGTTTAGTCGTGTTCCAGAATGCTCTGGACCAGGTATAATGAGACACAGGAACATAAATTCATATTTCATACAAAACGAAGGTGGAAGGTTGTATGGAATAGCAAACATAGGCCAACAAGAGTACGACGATGCAGTTACATTGAAAGGCATGAATCCATCTATTGCCAGCCCAATGCGAACACTCCTTGCATCACTAGCAAAGTCTGCATCAAAATCATCTAGAGCCTTCCATGCCTCACCATCAGATGGGTGCACCAATACTTGATTATTCTCACGTACACCTTCTTTATGCCATCGCATATGTCTAGCGGTTTTCTTTGAGAGAAACAATCGTTTCACCCGAGGTGTAAGAGGCATGTAACGAAGTTGCTTATGAGCAACCTCTGTCGTCACCTTCTCTCCATCTTCATTTACGACCTCTACGAATCTCGGTTTACCACATTTTAAGCATTTCACCTCATTACTATGTTCTTTCCAGAACAACATACAATTATCTCGGCACACATCAATCTTCTCATACTCCATACCGAGAGCAGAAAGCATTTTCTTTGACTGGTACATGTCTTTCGGCACCTTATGGCTCTTAGGAAGGATATCGCTGATCAGATTCAAGAGCTCCTTATAACAATTGTTTGAAAATGCAAACTGTGACTTAATAGCCATAATACGAGTCACGAAAGCGAGAACGCTTACGGTGGTGTGCTCATGCAATGGCTCTTCTGAAGCTCGAAGGATGTCGAAAAACTTTTGAACCTCCGGTGTTGGAGGATCCTCAGGGTTTGATTCAAACTCCGGTTGTATAGCATCAACCATCTCATCCATCCTATCGTTAGCAATGCTATCATCTTCCTCTTCCACTACTAATACCATTTTTTCACGGCCTGTCTCGCCGTGAAAAGACCAAACTTCATAACCTGGCACGAAACCATATTTGCAAATATGCAATGACAACGTCCTCTTGTCTTGCCAACGAGAATTTCTGCACTTCATACATGGGCACCTCGCGCCAGTGTTTGTTGTCAAAGCGAATGCACGATCAACAAATTTCTCAACGTTGATTACCCACTCCCTCGTGTGAGCTCCACTTTTCATCCAACCACTATAAATCCACCGTCGGTCGTCCTCAGCCATTCTATAGGCAAAACATTCATTCAATCGAGAATGCATCGATATCATAAGTATCACGGGCCTATGTCTATAGGAAAAGATAGGTCCTAAACCCACCCGAGAGTGACCGACAAAATATGGTATTTATGACGAGCCATGAGTCCGAACAAAATTTCAGCAGCATAACCCCGCTGTTCTCCAATTGCACGCCTGATAGTGGTGCAATAGAGAACAACAAGGTTATGTTACTGAAATCCCATTCGAACTCATGACTCATCATAAAGACCACGCCCTGTCGCCCACTCCGAGGCTGTCCAAAAAGGGACAATTCCGGACCTACACATCTCACACGCATGACACGTGTGAGACATGTTGGTCCGAAACGGGTGACGCATAGGTTTCGTTACACTATCTACGTTATTGTCAAATAAAAAATTGCATACGAAAAAAAATATATAATATACTAATCACCGTAATGAAATCATCAACAAACCACAAATTAACACAAGAATATAATTAATAGCACATATATATTTCAATTTTACCACTCAACCCATTTAAATTTCAGCTCATTTAAAGCCCATTTCTAAACCCTAACTCAGTCGAGACTCGAGAGGGGGGCTAGCTAGGGCGACGCGCCGACGCCTTAGTCGAAGGCACTTTCACCTAGTCGGCCGTCAGAGACACCCGGTGACCAATTGCCGACAGAAGTTAGCCTTTTGCCGACGGAAGTTAGCTTCTTCCGTCAGGAAAGGGCTAACTGGAAGTGCCCCACTGCGCCCTCGCCATGCCCTATCGATCCCTCACCGCGCCATCGCCGCGAGGGAGGGGGAGAGAATTAGAGAGGCAAAAAGGAGAGAGGTGCCACAGGGAGGGGTAGCAGAGGCGGCGGTGGCACAAGAGGAAGGGGTAGCAGAGGCGGCGACATGGCGCACGGGGAAGGGTAGCAGAGGCGGCGACCGGCGGCGCAAGGGGAGGGGTAGCAGAGGCGGCGACGCAAGGGGAGGGGTAGCAGAGGCGGTGGCTGGCGGCACAAGGGGAGGGGTAGCAGAGGCGGCGGTCGGCGGCGCAAGGGGAAGATGTGGTGGCGCAAGTGGAAGGGGAGGTAGAGAGTCGACTCAGTCGAGACTCGAGAGGGGGGCTAGCTAGGGCGACGCGCCGACGCCTTAGTCGAAGGCACTTTCACCTAGTCGGCCATCCAGAGACACCCGGCGACCAATTGCCGATGGAAGTTAGCCTGGACGCCTAGTCGGTGCCTAGGCGATGCCATGACAAGCATGATCCAATTCATTACAACATGACAACATATTAAAAAATTCATTACAAGCTAAGTCTAATGATATGCTACCTGTTCTTAACCATTTATCCTTTTCCCTTGTAACTTCTAACACCTCATCCAATTCAAAACCACCCTGAAATCAACTAGAATATTTAACCATGATTTCACATACTACTCGGACTGCTACTGTTTGATATTTGTGATTCCAACCAATGACATGGAATTTACAGGTTGTTTGGTTAAACCCTAAATTCATAAATCATTTCACAATTCACATTTTACAAAAAAATAACAATTCAATTCAATCACAAAAAAAGAGACGACATTATTATATATGGGGTAACAATTACTTGGGAACGACGGCGGCGACGACTACGGTCGGCGGGTGACGGGCGAATGGTGGCGGCGGCGGCGGGGTGCCGGGATGGACGGCGGTGGTCACCGGCGTGGGTGGTGCCGGCGACCGGGGGCACTGGCGGCGGTGGCCTGCCGCGGCGAGGGCGTGGGCGATGGCCGGTGGCCTGGGAGCATGGCGGTGGGTGGGGGCCGGCGGCGGCGGGGGCGGGCGGTGGGGGCGGGCGGCGGCGGGCAACCGCTCGGGGAACCAGCGGTGGCGGCCAGCGGCGGCGGGTGCGGGCGATGGGGGCGGCGGGCGGCGGCCTGCGGCGGCGGGCGGCTGCGGCAGCGGCGGCAGAGGGAGTTTGGGCCGGCGGGGCGCGTGCGTGTACAGGAATTAGGTTTCCTGTACGCGCGCGCACAGTTGGTGATACCTATTCCCTTAACTTCTGTCGGCCTAACTTCCGTCGGCTTTAATGGTGGCCGACGGAAGTTAAGGCTTCTATATCGTCCAGGAAAAAATCCCCTTTAACTTTCGTCGGCCACTGCAAATAGCCGAAGGAAGTTAACTTAACTTCCGTCGGCTTTTCGAAAAGCCGACGGAAGATAAAATAGCCGACGAAAACTTTCTGTTTTCTTGTAGTGTCAATAATAATGGACCTTGATGGCAAAAATGCAAAATCACTCGTTGAAAGAGACAAATTCTCAAATCTCTCAACAATAAACAGAGTAATAAATTTGTTGGAGTATTAGTTAATTACAAGATTAATTTCTAAAATAAATAAATCATGGTAGATACACAAAATAACATGACCACAAATACCATACTATTGAACATGAAAATAACAACCACGTGAAATTCACACAACATGATCGATAACCGTAAAAAAAGTAAAGCATGTATTGTACGGTTGTCAATGAGGACTCCATAGTCGGTGCATAATTGTTTTTGTTAGTGTCTCATTGCAGTACCCGACGGTGACCAACGGTAGATGTGGGCGGAAGGCATGTTGTGATGGCAAACATGAGGAGTCACGCGGAGCGCTTCCCAAAAACCTTATTCGCCCTCTCCCGGTATAGGATCACAAGAACGATAGATTTTACAGACCTACTTTAC
This sequence comes from Zizania palustris, assembly GCA_019279435.1. Taxonomy (NCBI): domain Eukaryota; kingdom Viridiplantae; phylum Streptophyta; class Magnoliopsida; order Poales; family Poaceae; genus Zizania; species Zizania palustris. The sequence goes on from JAAALK010000080.1 coordinate 100,136,736, forward strand.
CATTCACCGATGCATGATGGCAAACAGAATAGAGTAAACTACGACAACAGCACAACAGAGAGAAGATAGTTAAAACCTTATCCTGGTTCTTAGTACTGATGTATTATGTTTCACACACATCAGAATCGGCTAGATAAACATATATTTATATGAGAGCAACCACATCTCATGTCATGATCATGATCTCAATCAAGTCGGCTTCCATATATTTGTATCTCGTAAACGTCCCCAAATTCCTAAAAATCGGAACAATAAAAAGAAATACCACGTCCCTACTAAACAAGAAGTCAAAATTTAGGAACATGTGGTCAGGCTCAATGACCTCCGAGTCTCGACTCGGGTTGATCGAGGTGGAAATTTGGCTCAAGGCTCATGAGCCAGCTCGGACTCGATCGAGATGAGCTGACCCGAGCCTGACTCGGCTCGTAGTGTCATCGAGCCGAAATCGAGCCAACCTTTTTAGCTCGGTCAGAAGCTGAGCCGAGCCAAGCTGGCTCGTGAGCCAGCTCGTTGGCTCGGTCATCGGCACACGAAGTGAATATTCTCCTCTATCTAGTGCATTAGATTGTGGATTCGTGGGTCACATGACCGCCATGCTCGTTAGTCGCCACCGCTCGGTGTTACCAGGCATTCCTCGCATCCCCGCTAGCTATGCTTGAAACCGCTGGAGCTTGGTGGTGTTCTTGGCTATAGCCATGTCCTTAGATTGTGGATATCCAGCCTCTAGGCTGGGATGGCCAGCAGCGGGCGTCACGGTGAGCCGCATGCCATATTGTGCGGGCTTACTGGCCGATGACACCGATGCGCTCCCTACGTTCACGTACCGGGAATGGGTGGCGGCGTCCGTGGCGCCGCTGGTGAGCGTCTGCAGCGGTGATGGGAGGAGGGCCGACGACAGTAGAGGCAAGGAGAGGGTGGCGGTGGAGTCAATGGTGTGCTTGGAGGAGCTGGCCGATCGATGTGGTGTGTGTGCTACCGATGTGCACGCACTTCTTCGATGGTATCTGCATCGACCTCTGGTTGCACACGCACTCGACGTGTTTGGTAAATTGTTTTTCTTCCATGAGAGGACATAAAAATGCTAGCTTGATAAAATTTGATTCTTTCTCTTTTGTATATTGTTTAATTCTTTAGAAATTTGTCGTCATAGTTGTTACATTTGCTATTAATCACATTGTCTTTGTTCATCAGTTTTGGTGCAATGGAGGACCAATATATATGGCATATTTGGATTGATTTGAGGAATAATCCTATCGAGTTGGATTGTGCTGGAATAAATCATTGCATGTTACATTGGATAGTTCTTCGAGCTTGATTGGTCAGTACAACGGAATCACTTGTTTGGGTAGAGAAATAAAATGGTCTTTGATTTATAAGTAATAATGGCCACCCAAACAATTTGCGCACTGCCGGTGTTCGCGTACGTGCCACCTAGTGCAGAGGACAGCTACAAGCCACGCTGGAGCTACGTGCTATGCGCGGTGTGCCTGGAGGACATCCAAGCCGATGAGACCAGTGTGGCAGTTGCTTGTGGAGCACAACACATTGAAAAAGGTAATTGGACAGTGCAAGCCTAAGCTGAGCCAAGATTTTGGCTCGCTTGACTATCCGAGCCGCGATCCTAGCTCGGCTCACTAAAGAGGTGGCTCGACCGAGCCGACTTGTCTCAGCTTGTTGCCAACCCTAGACATGGGTCAGGCACTCAAAAGTGCTGACCCCGAACTCCTAAGTTTTTGACTCTCACTGATGTTTGTTATACTAGTGTTTTGGCAAGGACTGTTAAGTTCAACTTCTCCCAAGATATTCAAGCTACACTCATCCACAACTTGAACAATAGATTATGCCTTGAATTGCAGGTTTTCTGCGAATAAGTTTACTCAAAGTCATAACCAGTACGTGGCTACTAATAGCCTACCCCATGGGTAGAGCATATGCATCGTACTCTCTAGTCTCATAATGAGCTTACTAGAGATCACCTACGTCTCATGGACTGTGACGTTAAACCATCAAGCTCATATATGTGTATTCTTTCAAGAATATTCTGTAGGATAACATCTTCGCTAATTAAAGCCAACATAATACATTAAGACATAAAGCCAATATACCTTACAATATCTGAGAGTATTGCATCTTCACATAGAGAGGGTAAGGAACTAATAATTACACTCCTCATTGTTTTTCCAGGTCCTAATTCACTAGGATCTTCGATAACATAGGTTGGGTTACCACTAAGGCAACTCATGTTGGTTTCAAACCTATCTCCCTCGATGCATTTTCTATCATATTCCGTCATAGCCCTTTTGTAAAGGTTTCTGCTAGGTTTTTGTCTGTTTGAATATAAATCACACTTATTACTCTAGAGTTTCTTAATTTCCTGACAAACTTCAGTCGTCTTTTAACATTTCTTGATGATTTCGCATTATCCTTAGCACTATTCACTTTGAATATTACACTTTGATTGTCACAATTTATAAGGATAGCTGGCACTAGTTTTTCAATGACAGGAAGTCCAATTGTTCAAGCAGCCACTTCGCCTCTGTAGTTGATGTGTCTAAAGAAGAAAGTTCTGCTTCCATGATTGACCTTGTCAAAATGGTCTGTTTATAAGACCTCCAAGGGTAAAAACATATCCAATTGTGGCGTAAAGCTCATCAGCATCAATTAACCAGTTTGAATCACTATATCTCTCAAGCACAGCGGGGTGCCCAGAATAGTGAATCTCATAACTCATAGTACCTACCAAGTAGCACGTAACCCTTTCAAGTGCATGCTAGTGATCACTACCTGGATTGGACATGAACCTGCTCAATTTACTCACAACAAATGATATGTCAAGTCTTGTTGCACTAGCTAGATACATGAATGAACCGATTATCTAAGAGTATCGCAGTTAATCTTTAGTAATTTCCTTATTCTTTCAAAGTATCACATTGGGATCATAAGGTGTTGAATAAGACTTGTTTTTATAGCCAAAATGGTTCAAGACCTTCTCCACATAATGAAATTATGAAAGTGTAATCCCATTCTCGCACTTAATCAGTTTGATGTTGAGAATAACATCAGCTTCTCCTAGATCTTTCATATCAAAACTCTTTGATAGAAAGACTTGACTTAATTGTAATATCAATGTTTGTGCCAAAGATAAGTATGTCATTGACATACAAATATAATATAACTCCTTCACCCCCACCATATCGATAGTATACACATCTATCAGCCTCATTTATGACAAAGCCCATTGAAGTTAAAGTTCTATCGAACTTATCATGTCATTGCTTAGGTGCTTGTTTTAGGATATACAAAGACTTCAATAATTTACACACTCTGCTCTCTTGACCCTTCGCTATAAACCCATCAGGTTGATCCACATAGATCTCCTCATCCAACTCTTTATTGAGGAAAGTTGTCTTTACATCTATTTGATGGATGATAAGACCATATGAGGTAGCTAGGGAAAGTAATGCCCTGATTATTGTCAGTCTAGCGACAGGTGAATAAGTATAAAAAATCGTTGCTTTCTTTTTGTGTGTAAACTTTGGCCACAAGACGGGCCTTGTACTTCTCAATAGTACCATCAGGCCTAAGCTTCTTCTTGAACACCCATTTACAATCCATAGGTTTACAACCATATTTTCGTTCAGTAAGTTCCCATGTATCATTGCACATAATTGACTCCATCTCATTATGGACAACTTCTTTCTAATCATTTACATCCAGATATGCATATGCCTCAGCAATGGTCATAAGAGTATCATCCATAAGATACAGAGTGAAATTATTACTAAAGGATTTTGCAACCCTTTGTCTTTTACTCCTTGGAGCTTTACTATCATCGTCCTCAACGATTTCCTCAAACTGATCATATTGTTCAAAAGACTCTAAATTAATCGGTGTATCAGGTTCAAGGATTATCTTAGTGAAAAATCTAGCAATGTTATGCATATATTTTAAAGGAAATATGTTCACAAAAAAGTTGCATCACGAGATTATATAATAATATCAGCATGCATATCAGGCACCTCAAATTTAACTACTAAAAATCTATACGCTATGCTCCTCTAAGCATAGCCTAGAAAGACACAATCTTCTGTCTTAGTTTATAACTTGCATTTCTTCATGATTAGGACATTGACTTTGCACAACTTACCCAAGTGCGCAAGTAAGAAAGTGATGGTTTTCTCCCTGTCCATATCTATATGGAGTTTGTTCTTTATTCTTTGTAGGAACTCTATTCATGATATGACATGAAGTCAACAGAGACTCCCCCACCATGCCTTTGATAAAAAAGTGGTATCTAACATGGCGTTAACCAAGTCAATTAGCATGCAGTTTTTCTACATGGAAACCCCATTTGATTCAGACGAATAGGGAGGCATCCTCTCATGAATAATACCGTGTTCCTCATAGAATTCATCAAATATTTTAGGAAAATATTTACCACCATGATCAGACCTTAAATGTTTGATCTTTCTCTCTAATTGATTTTTAACTTTGGCTTTATAGATTTTAAAGTAGTTTAATGCCTCATCCTTATATTTCAACAAATATACATAACAAAGTCTAGATGCATCATCAATCAATGTCATGAAGTATCTCTTTTCACCCTTTGTCAACACCATTCATCTCGCAAAGATCAGAATGTATAAATTCTAGAGGTGCTAAGTTTCTCTCCTAAACCACCTTGTGAGGCTTCTGAGGTTGCTTTGATTGCACATAACTATGGCACTTAGAATCATTGGTAATGGTGAAATTTGAAATTAAACTCATACTGGAAAATCGAGACATCAAGCAAAAATTAACGTAACATAAACATGAATGTCAAACACGTGCATCATCATTAATATTGCCACAAATATGTTCACTAACTTATTGATAAAATCTGAAAGCAAAAAGTGGAACAAATATCCACGATCATAGCCTTTACTAATGAATTGTTCATGTTTCGATAAGACTAATTTATTGGACTCTAAGACTACCTTAAACTCATTCTTACAGAGAATGGAACCACTAACAAGATTCTTGTTGACAGTAGGGATATGTGCACATTCCTCAGAAGCATGTGACCCATTCCCCGTTAGGACGAAAGAATCCTGGAAGGTCTTGTAAGAAGAAAACATAGACATGTCAATACACATTGGAACTGTTGGGGGAAAATACTCCATCCTCAGGGCTATTGCTACAACAAGATAAAGGCAGGTGATTTAATCAAAGGTTTCCAACATCTAACTTCAGAAGTATATTGGATCAAGTTCGAAGGGTGGAGGCGAACTCTAGTTCGGAGTATATCTTCGAACATTGACTCTTCCGAGAGCTTCTTGCCAGCTAGGATGGAAGACTTATCTTCTTTCTCATTAGATTAGTCTTTTACCGTTTTAGCCCTATTAAGGGTACCGAATAGTTCCACTATGTCGGTTGTAACAGAGGGGTAAAAGGGTCTTTTCCTTAATGTTTGGGCCTATAAATACCCCCGTTTTACCCTGTAATGGGGATCGAATACTGAGTTATTCAATACACATCTTCGAACTATTTTGAGCTATTATCCACTTCAGGAGGCTTGAAATAGTTTACTTCACAAACACTTCGTTTGTTAGTTTCTAATCTATAGAAACCTGTTAGCGTAATCTTTTACGCCAATAGTTGGCGCCATCCGTGGGGAGCTTAGTCCAAAAAAGTTCGTTCTCTACCAAGTTCTCAAACCATGCCTCCCAAGCGGAGTTCAGGTGGCAGTCCTACTCGGAGGTCCCCTCGGACCTCCGAGCAAGATCTTCAAACACAGTTGAAGTCGAAGGACCTTCGACATTTCCTCCACCTCAGACTCCGGAAGGGATTCCCCTTCCTCGAGCATACAGAGTTCCTCCCCCAACTCCATCCATACTTCGGCCAACCGGAGTTCCTCTTCCACCTCAAGTTCCACTTTGAACTATGCGGAAGGTCCTTCCGGAGGAGATGAAGACGATCTTGGCGATATGGCTGCTCAAATGGCCAGTCTCCAAGCTGAAGTAGCAAGGTGGCGGCAAGAAGCCGCAGAATAGGCTTCGTTCTCAGGCCACCCCAGTCATCCCCTGAAGTGCCCGAAGACGACGAACTTCCTTATCCCGAAGCCCCAGAGAACGCTTCCTTCGACACCGAATCGCCGCTGCATCCTGAGTTACAGAAAGTGCGCTTCGATACTAAGTTCAAAACTTCGAAGCTCTGCAAATATTCTGGATATGAAGACCCTAGGGAGTTCTCCCGTTCTTATGCATTTGCAATTGAGGCCAGTGGAGGAGTACGAGACACCATGGCCAAATGTTTTCCTCTAGCTCTTGAAGGGGTGGCGCTCCGGTGGTTTTGGTCCTTGAAGCCAGGGTCAATCAAAACATAGGAACAATTAAGGAAGAAGTTCATAAGCAACTTTCAGGGTACCTTCGTACCCCTAATGTCAACAGGAAGTCTTTTCCAGGTGAAACAGCTCCTCGGAGAGACTTTAAGGCAGTTTTTCAAGCGCTTCGCTCATACGAAGTCGCAAATTCGAGGGTTAACTACATCCTCCATAGTTGATGCAGCTCGAGAGGGAGTTACCCATGCAGGCCTCCTTGATAAACTTCACCGGAAGCAGATATCTTCTATTGCTTAGTTGATGTCTTATTTCGAAGAGTATGCAAGGTCAGAAGAAGGGTGGCTTCGGAGAACTGCTGCAACTCCGTCAATCCTGCAAGAAGTCAAGCTGGAAGTGAAGACTTCAACACCGTCACAGGGGCTTAGCTTCGAAGCTCAGCATGACAGGCGTCGGGGGCAAAAGCATCCTCGTTCAGAAGTTTTGAACATTGCACCTCCGCAGAAATTTTCCCCTAGGACTTCGCAGCCTTCAGGAAGCAAGACCAGCGGCTGGAGGCCGCCAGGCAAGCCGGCTGGCAAAGCCCAGGCCTTCTTCTGCTGTTTCCATGGTGAGAATCGAAGTCACGCAACTGATGCGTGTAAGTCTATACTTCTTCGTCCGTAGCTGTTATGCTGAATGGTCCCATGTACCGATATCTTTTTCTGCAGATGATGCAGCTGGCATAAAGTTTCCACATGCAGACCCACTTGTCATCACTGCCGACATAGCAGGGACTGAAGTCCGGAGAGTACTGATCGACGGAGGGAGTTCAGCGGACATTATCTTCATCCAAGCCTTCGATCAACTCTGTATCTCCAGGAAGCATCTTCTCCCAGCAGCTCGTCCATTGCAAGGCTTCGCAGGACCCCCTCTTGATGCCCTCGGCCAAATAGGTCTGGAGGTCACTTTCGGAGACGGGTCTACTAGCCAGGACGGAGGAAGTAATTTTGATGTTATGGATGCCCCATATGCATACAATGTTATCTTTGGGAGGTGCATGTTGAATCAATTCGGAGCTGTGGCGCATCATAATTATCTGTGTATGAAGATGCCCACACAAGCGGGAGTGCTCACCGTTTTCGGAGATCAGGCCACTGCGCGAAGAGCGGAATATGGTCATGGCCCTCCTCTTGACCCGAGACAGGTGAACAGTGTGCAAGGCAACCCGGAGGATTTTTTTGCTTCAGGCGAACCTTCGAAGAAGTCCTTCCCAAGGCCAAGCCCTGAAGGGGAGATTATAACGAAGGTTATTGTCAAAGATGGCAAAGACTATTCATTTCAGTTTGGCAAGGATTTGCCTCCAGAAGTCGCTACTTCGTTAGAAAAAGTAGGTGAAGAGAATTTAGATGTATTTGCTTGGTCTGATGAAGACATTACCGGAGTCAGTCAGGATATTATTGAACATAGTTTACTTGTGAACCCGAAGGTTCGGCCTATCCAGCAAGGACTCCGGAAGCTATCTACGGGGTGGGCTATCCTTGCTAAAGATGAAGTGGAAAAGTTGCTGAAGGCTGGGATTATGAGAGAAGTAGCTCATACGGAGTGGCTAGCCAACCCAGTTTTCGTTAGGAAGAAATCTTCCGAGAAATGGCGCATGTGTATTGACTTTACATCTTTGAATAAAGCATGCCCCCGTGACCCCTATCCCATGCCCCGAATTGATTAATTAGTTGACTCCACTGTTGGTTCGGAGTTATTAAGCTTCCTTGACGCGTATTCCGGCTATCATCAAATCTGGCTAAAGCGCGAAGATGAAATCAAAACAAGCTTTGTAACTCCTAAGAGTCTTCTGCTATGTAAGAATGCCCTTTGGATTAAGAAATGCTGGGGCGACTTTTTGAGGTTAATTGCTAAGGCTCTAGGTCATCAGATAGGCCACAATGTAGAAGCTTATATGGATGACATTGTAATAAAGAGTGCTTTAAAGCACCAACATAGCCTAGACTTAGTAGAAACATTCAATAGCCTTCGGGCATGTGGAATCCGTCTTAACCCCGAAAAATGTATCATCGAGGCTCAGGCTGGAAAGTTGTTAGGGTATCTAGTTTCGAGTAGAGGAATCGAAGCTAGCCCCACTCAAATAACTGTGTTGCAAAGAATGTCTCCTCCAGAAAATTTGAAGCAAGTGCAAAAGTTGACTGGTCGTCTTGCAGCACTTAGCAGATTCTTGGCAAGGTCTGTAGAGAGAAGTTTGCCCATTTTCAAAGCATTGAAAGGGTCCAAAGATTTTGCGTGGACACCGGAGTGTCAAAAAAGCTTCGACGATATTAAGAATTATCCCAGGAACCTCACTACACTTATGGTGCCTGTTGCGGACGAAACCCTACTCCATTACCTTGCGTCTACTGGTGCCACTGTCAGTGCAGTCCTTGTTAGAGAAGTTGATTTCAATGGGAAGTTGGTACAGAATCCAGTCTATTTTGTATCCGAAGCATTGTCCGGAGCAAAAACAAGATATTCTGAGCTTGAGAAGTTTACCTATGCTCTGATAATGGCTTCGAGGAAGTTAAGGCATTATTTCTTAGCACATAATGTGATTGTACCAACTTCGTATCCCTTGGGAGATATGCTCCGAAGTAAGGATTCCACAGGAAGAATTGGGAAGTGGGCTGTTGAATTAGCACCCTTCGGCATCTCCTTCATGGCAAGGACAGTAATTAAGTCACAAGTGTTGGCAGATTTTGTGGCAGAGTGGACTCCCCCTGCAGCATGGGCTCTAGAGAAGCCAAGCGAAGGAATTTGGACCACATACTCCGATGGAGCTTTCCAAGCATCTAGAGCAGGTGTTGGAGCAGTACTAATTTCGCCTTCAGGGCAAAAGGCAATGTACTCCGCAAGACTCAACTTTAAGTCTACCAATAATACAGCGGAGTATGAAGGAATTTTGTTAGGACTTCAAAAGGCATGTGCTTTGGGGGCTACAAGAGTTGTTATTAAAACATATTCTCAAATTGTAGCAGGGCACGTAGATAAGAGTTTTCAAGTTCGACATCCATAGCTTGCAAAATATTTGGAAGAGATCCGTAAGATTGAAGCAGCATTTAAAGGGATTTCCATTCGAAGTAGTACCCAGAGCTAAAAATATGCAAGCTGATATCTTGGCAAAACTGCAGCCGGAGCTATGGACATTTCAGAAGAAGCTTTTTACGAAGAGCTCAGTGCACCTTCGGTAACGCAGATCCCTTCTACGAAGTCCTTTGCATTCCAATTATAGATTGGCGAAGTTCAATTATGGAATTGTTGCAAGGAGAAGCAAATTGGCTTGAAGGGCCACATCTTTCGAGGTTGAAGCTCAGAATTCGAAATTATCATATAATCAACGGTATTTTGTACAAGGCCAGAGTATGTTCCCCTCTGCTCCGATGTATATCTCAAGCCGAAGGTCAAGAGATTCTTCGAGGAATTCATGAAGGACTTTGCGGTAGCCATCTGGCTCCTCGAGCTTTGGCGGGAAAAACACTTCGCCAGGGACTTTATTGGCCTACAATAGTAGGTGATGTGGAGAGCTTAGTCCGCACTTGCCAAGGTTGTCAATGGATGGGAAGAAGAAGTCATCGTCCGCCAACAACTCTTCAAGTCATTGCCCCAGTATGGCCCATGGCCAGATGGGGCATGGACCTTATTGGCCCCTTCACAGTAGCAAAAGGAAATTTGAAATTCGCAGTGGTAGCAATTGAGTATTTTTCCAAGTGGGTCGAAGCAGAACCCCTAACAGCTATCACTTCGAATAATGTACAAAAATTTTTCTAGAAAAATATCATATGCCGATTTGGAGTGCCTCGGCAACTCACAGTTGACAATGGGACACAATTTGATGCAGAGCCCTTCAGGAAGTTTTGTGAAGATCTTGGCATACAATTATGCTTCACTGTAGTACGACATCCTTAGTCTAATGGAGCTGTTGAAAGAGCCAATGGTAATATCTTGTCAGGGCTGAATCAAAGAATAGTGGGATTGGCAAAAGGATTGTGGACCGAGGAGCTCCCGAAGATTCTATGGTCCATCCGGACCACTCAAACAAGGTCCATGGGGTTCACTCCTTTCAGACTATTATTCGGAGACGAAGCCACGACGCCAACGGAGCTTAAAGGAGGATCCCTTCGCAGCACCGAACCAGAAAGGCAAACTTCGCTTGATTTAACATAAGAAACAAGACTTCAAGCTGTCGCCAATTTATCAAAATATCATCAACAGACGAAGACTTGGTTTGACCCGAAGGTCAAGGTTAACGAACTTAAGTCGGGTTATCTTGTTTTGCGAAGTGTTATAGCACCAGGGAAACTAGGGAATAAGTGGGAATGTCCATATATAATTCTCCGTTCAGGACGCCCTGGTTCTTTTAAGTTAGCTAATTTAGAAGGTGAAGAGTTAACGCATACATGGCATGCGGAGCACTTAAAGCGATATTTCACATAGGGGCTCCTTGTAATCATTTGTAAACACCTTCTGAATTAATAAAGCTCATGGTTCAGATAATGCCTACCTCTTAAACACTTCCTACTTCTAGTGGACGCACTGGAAGAACGAAGTTGGCTGGGAGGGAAGTGTCATTAATTTGAACCAATTTGTCGGACTTCGAACCACTAGTTCGAAGCTTTCGACGAGGTGGGAAAGTCACTAAAAAATGGATTCCAAGCAACCGGCTTGAAAGCATCCGTAAAAAGAGTCGAAGGAGACCAAATAATGCGGATTCCAAGTTCCGGCTTGAATGCATCCGTAAAAAGAGTCCAAGGAGACCACTGCGAATTCCAAACCACCGGTTTGATAGCATTCGCAAAAAGAGCCGAAGGAGGCCAAAACAAAACAGAGTTTGAGCTAATAAGCTTCGAATATCTGTGAAAAGAGTCCAAAGTGACCAATCGTTTGGGACATTAAAGTGTCCGGAAAGTTTGTCCGAAGTGACTTCTTTCAAAATTGCTGAGGGGCTCCGAGCCTCCAAAATTGTACTCCTAAGTTTTTCTTTGTGCCTAACCATCTTCGAGCATAGTTCGAAGTTGCTTACGCCCAAAGAGGGGCTGGGAAGTAGGGAGACAATTTTAAAAATCACTCTTTATTATTCGAACAGATTACATTACATTTACGAAAAATCTGTGTCTATGCCAAGAAGGAATCGAAGACCCCTTCGATCTCTAGAGCTACCACTAAAGTTGGAACGACTAGTTCCAGAGTCGGGAGTCCTAATAACCTTGCGTCTAACTCTTCTCCCTCCCTTCGAAGCTCTAAAATCTTTTTGTTCTTGTTGAAGTTCAGCCCAGTATGAAGTCGTTCGGGGCTTCTTTTCCTAGCTCCGAAGTTCTTCAGGCTTCTTCCCTTGGTCTTCAGCATTACCTTCGTCCTCAGACCACACAATGTCTTCAGAAGACGAAGTTTCCAAGTTAACTTTTTTTCCTCCTTAATATAAGATAATATATCTTTACATATTTCGGGCGCAATTGCACCGGAGCTCTCTCGAGGAATCAAAAATCGAGGTCATTTATGAAGTTTTAAAAGATCGAAGGTAGCCCATAGCAGGCAGAGTTCTTCGGTAACGTTTAATACTTCGACATCATCCATACGAGGTTGAGATGCCTAAAAACATGATAAGTAAATTTTCATTCATAATGTATGAAACCATAATTTTTACATAGTCGGGTTCCTAAAACAAAGCTAAACCTGTGGGTTCGGCGGAGGCTGGCTGCTCGAGGCTTGAGACCGAGCTTGCTTTTGGCGATGCCCTTCATCGATCCAAGCCTTGATCGCAAGTGCGACCTTCGGCTCTCCATAAAGCTTGGAAGGCTTGCCAAGCTGCGGCCACGTCTTAGAAGGATTAAGAAGTCGGTTCTTGTCGAAGGTAATGGGAGCCACCCCCGAGTCTGGCGTTATCGATAGCCCCAGATCTTCGTAGTAGCGAAGTACTCCGAGAGCAGCCACTTGGCCGGAGATCTCTCCATACCGAATGCCTGTTGTCTTCATCATCTTCGCAGCTCCTTGGATCACCTTTAGCCGTCAGACCAGGGGGACGTTGTCACTCAAAGGTAGTGTCTAAAGAGTACCGAAGTACTCTAGAACGCCTAAGAGATTGTTCATGACCTCCTGCAGCTACCTTCTCTGATTTCACCTTATCTTCAATCAAAGCATCACTTGATGAAGTCAGTTCATCCACCACAGCGGAGAGCCTAGCTGCCTCTGTAGCTAGAGAACTCTTCTGGCTAAGCAAGTTGCTAGCCTCCTCCGTAGCTTTAGCTTTTTCTTCTTGGAGCTTAACTAGCTCAGCCCCTGCCGTAGCATGCTCTGCCCGCATTTTTTCTACCTCAGCCCGAAGCATAATTTGTTCGGCTTCGAGCTTTTTATTCGCAGCCTCCAAATTTTGTCTGGCCCTCCTCTCCGCCGAAACCATTTCGTCTAAGCGGGAAACTCGAACTTCGGAGATGTTAAGACTCCTCTGGAGTGCAGTAACATTCTCCTGAAGACGAAGACTTCCGCGCTCGTTCAAGACAGCTGCAGCTCAAGCCAAAACTATTTGCTGCGAAGAAAAAAAAGCAAGGTGAGAAATTATTTGTAAGTTGAAATTAACTTTGTTTTGCAGATACTTCGTACCTGGTATGCTACCCGTTCCAAGGCGGCGTGGAGCTCCGAGCCCTCAGCTTCACTAAGGATGGCCACTAAGTCTGTCTCCCCGACTTCGCGGTTGGCTCGATCCAAAGGCTCAAGCAGGGTCCGAAGTCCGGTCCTTCGCTCCAAGAAAGGAGCTAGGAGGGGGAGCATGGACAGGGCCCTCTGATCGTCCTCATTTGGCGAGGGGTCGGAGCGCTGTGTTGCGTCTTTGGAGACCTCGGTAGACGGGCCCCCCCTCCGTAGATTGACCTCCGTCTGTTGATTCAGACGGAGTTAATCCTGAATTCAGAGCAGGAAAGGGGTCCATTTTGCCTTTACCTTTTCCAGGCCCCATCTGTGCAACTTCTAGAATTGGCCCCGGAGATGTTGAGGTCCCAGGAGCCGTATCTTCGGGAGGAGCCACTTCCATAGGAGCGGACCCTGCCGAGACAAAGGTATTATATATTGCATAATTTTCTAGGGAAAAGGAACAAAGGGTTCATGCGAAGTTTACCTCTAAGTCCTGTCGGCGGGTGAGTACGGGGCTGCTCGGAGGGTCAAAGGCTACCCCAAAGTCTTCATCGGACTCGAAGCCCAGAATTGAAGGGTTGACTGTTGAAGCCTCTCTTGGAGCTACAACCACCGCTTCGTCCTGAATCGAAGCTGGCTTAGCAGAAACTTCGACTCCGCCTTCAGTCATAGGGGATTCACACGTCAAGTCTGGCTGGACAGCCAAAGTCTCAGCCTGTCCGGAGCTACTCGGAACATCTGGCGCGTTTGCAGCATCGCCATTGTTTGCATCCGCCCGGGTTTCATCCTCGGTGATCAGGTCAATAAGGACTCTTCCCTCGTCTTTAGAGGAATCGGAGACCAAAGCCACCGGGCTTGAAGGCGCCACATTCTTTGGCTTTCGGGCTACTTTTTTTGCCGGAGTTTTAACCGGAGCTGAAGTTCCGGCTTCCGCCTTCCTCTTCTTTGGTCCTTGCTCTGAAGGTACCCAGTTCGGAAGAAGAGGGGGAGCAACTCCGAGTACACCCCATACCCACTAGCTTCGTTCTCCACTCCTTCTCAACCGGAGTTGGAACTCCCAGAATCTTCTCCAAAGCTCGAACAACTTGCTCCGAAGTCATGGGGGCTTGAGAAGCTGAAAGATAAGTTGGTATTAGTCATTTCATCAAACAAATATATATAAAACATGTTGTTTTCGAAGCTACCTGCAGGGCTCGAGTTCGAAGAGATTTTTCGGAGTCCGCCCTCCGGATCTTCTTCGAAGGTGATAGGCCAGTTGGCCATCAGAGGGGGAATTTGAAGTCCGATGAACTCCTCCGCCAGGTCCCGCATGCTCATGCGGCAGACTAATCCTTTGAAGCAGGGCTGAGGCGAGCTTCGAGTTGGCCGGGATTTGGGTGAACAAGGGCTTCCCTTCGGAAGTTTGTCCTGCAGGGGTCAGGCCAGACGACTGCCTGCCCCAACTTTAGCATAGAACCACCGAGGATCCAATCTGTGTACCATCTAGCATTGATGGCCTTCGCTGGAAATCTTAGTTGAAACTCATCCCGAAGCTGGAAGTTGATGCTCCCGAAGGCTATCACAATATTTTCTCCTCCAGGGCTTACAGTAAGTCTTGGGTTGGCAGGATGCCCTGTGCAGTGCTGCGAAGATCTCTGCTCTTCCTTCGCAGCCCTCAGCTCGCAGTGCCCCATTCGAAGATGGCCAAGCGCGCTATTGCGTTCGGAGATAGTTGGGGAAGGGTGACGTGAAATAAAGCCAATACCTCCGATAGGAAGTCGAGTGCCGGAAGTCCTAATCCCGCTTCGAAGAAAGCTTCGAAGACTACAACTTTCCAGGACTAGGGCGAAGGAATGACCTCCTTTCCAGGTTTACGGATTATGACCTCCGAGCTAATCTTTCCCTCCACTACTGCTGCGATCGACTCCCTCTTGTAGGTAGATGGCCCCAGTTGGTAAGACCGGTCCAAATACTTCAAAGATGCCAGGAGGAGATCGTGAGGACCGACATTTTGGGGATTCCTTGCTGGCGCCGCCACTGGTGCCGCTACCGCTGCCATCGGAGCCACCACAACTGAAGGCACCGCTGTTGCTGCTGCTGCCGCTGCCGTGGTCGTAGCCTGCTGCCGAGCTAGGGCCGAAGCCGCCCCAGGGACCTTGAAGCTTGTCTTCGCCATGAACTCGCACTGATTGCTGAAGCAGAAATCTGGAGGCTAGGGCTTGTTTGCACGAAAACGGTGAGAAGGGTATTCGAGAAGGGTCTGGGTCCTCTATTTATAGCCCAGGTCCACAATTTTTTACCGTTTGCGTTTGCCATTTCGCATTCTTGACCATTACCCCCTGTGAAGTTAACGCATCGCGTAACTTCCGCTGGAAGGAAAAAGCCAATGACTATTTCTTCCAAGTCTAAAATAGCTTTCTGGCTAGTTAATTCTAAGATTGTTCGAATGTACCTTTCTTAGAAGTCGATTCGAAGTTTTGAATCTCCGCATATTTTGGAGGTTGATTAAATCTGTTAACCCCTACGCATGATTATTTTTCTTGCGTATACTGCTCTCCTAACATTACAGATCTACCGGAGAAGCGTATTCGAGTGGCTACTGTTGGGGGAAAATACTCCATCCTCAGGGCTATTGCTGCAACAAGATAAAGGCAGGTGATTTAATCAAAGGTTTCCAACATCTAACTTCAGAAGTATATTGGATCAAGTTCGAAGGGTGGAGGCGAACACTAGTTCAGAGTATATCTTCGAACATTGACTCTTCGAAGAGCTTCTTGCTAGTTAGGATGAAAGACTTATCTTCTTTCTCATTAGATTAGTCTTTTACCGTTTTAGCCCTATTAAGGGTACCGAATAGTTTCCACTATGTCGGTTGTAACAGAGGGGTAAAAGGGTCTTTTCCTTAATGTTTGGGCCTATAAATACCCCCCGTTTTACCCTGTAATGGGGATCGAATACTGAGTTATTCAATACACATCTTCGAACTGTTTTGAGCTATTATCCACTTCGGAGGCTTGAAATAGTTTACTTCACAAACACTTCGTTTGTTAGTTTCTAATATCTAGAAACATGTTAGTGTAATCTTTTATGCCAACAGGAACATTGGCACTTGTATCGAACCACCAGCTGGTAGTATGAAATACTAAAACCATAGTAAATGGATTATTGTACCCATTCTTAGTATTGTTGATGGTCACCATGTTTGAATGTCCCACTTCACCACAAGTGAAGCATTTAACTTGGCTATATTTTTCTTTTTCTTCTTAAAGGTAGTGGTTTTCATAACTGTTGGCATAAAAGATTACGCTAACAGGTTTAGGAAACTAAGTGTCTGACAAACGAAGTATTTGTTTAAGTAAACTATTCAAAGCCTTCGAGATGGATAATAGCTTGGGATAGTTTGAAGTGTGTATTGAATATCTGAGTATTCGATACCCTTTTATAGAGTGAAGAGGGGTATTTATAGACCGAATACATGGGAAAAACTTCTTTACCCTCTAATTATACCCTACTAAGAAGGTACTGTTTAATATTCTTCATAGGTGTAAAAGAGTAAAAGGCTAGTCTAATTCGTAAGAAGATAAATCTTCTATCCTTGCTGGCAACCCCCCTTCAAGTGAAAAAGCTTCGGGAGGCTTTGTTGCGCCGAAGCCTTGATGGAGGTCTCCGCTGTTTAAGGCTCTGAACCGATGGAGCCTTATTGCCTTTAGGGTCTTCGGAGATCAAAGTTCCTAACTTCATTTCTTCTGCCCGTGCCAACATGAAAATGTCCTTGGCTTGTTGAGGATGAAATATTTTACCCCCAACTAGTAGCCCCTCGTATACTTCTCTCCAAATTGTCTATGCAATGAAGAGGGCAGTATACGCAAGAAATAATTTCATGCTTAGAATTTAGATAGGAACTTGAAAAACTTTACCATTCATAGAAACATTTGGAAAATGAGGGCCTTCAGACCAACTCGTGCGGAGATATTCACTGCAATGGCTTCGGAGATGGATATTTGGCGGAGCCAATATAGCCGTCAGTCTTCCTAGCCGTTAGACTCAGAAAAAGAGCTGTTACTCCTTGGGGAGGCTAATAGTTTCTTTACCTCCGTAGACGTAACTTCTCATGAAATGTCTCTACAAATTATGACGGTATCGAAGACGTAATAGGGCACCCAAACGACGCACCGTAATGTACACTACAAAGAATACATGCTATAAATAAGAAAGTAAAGGTAAATTTTGGATACTTTACCAACTGCTTTCACATTTCACATTTCTTCTTCCCGAGCTCATCCTTTCAAACTTCTCCTTTTCTCCGATGGCGAAGACAAGCCACAAAGCTACCTGTTCCTGCTTCATCCTTGGCTCGACAGCAAGCGATGGTGGTGGCAGCGGCGGTGGGGCCTTCGGACAACCCTCATCCATCTGGTCCTCATGACCTTCACCCGGCGTCTACCAAGTATACAGATCAATTGTATAGCTTGGGGCATCGTCGTGCTCAAATAAGTCGATTGCTATGGCAAACACCGAGAAGAAGGGACCTAGAATCAAGATTCGCCAACCTGGGGGTGAAGTGATCCCGGCACCACGCGCTGGAGAGGTGGTGGTGTTTGAGGCATTCTTCGAAGCCAGATTGGGACTCTCGGCAGTGGATTTTCTCTCCGAGGTATTAAGGTTGTTGTTGATAGCAAAAAAATGGCATTAAATGGTGAAGATTGTCAAAATATAAATTTTGATGATTTGGGCCAAAATACACATGTCCTTGATCGGGCGAAGCCCTATAGGGCCTTCCAGCGGCCTTCTACCTTCGACCCGAAGGCCATTGGAGGCTTGCCTCGCCGAAGCTTCGGCCCGAGGAGCAGTCTTCGATAGGCCCTATCGAAGGCACACTTCGGGTTGTTGGGAGATAGAGTTTGAGTCTGATTCTGGTTATATTTTATCCCTAAAAACGTGATTAGGCTGAATCCCACCAGATTAATCTTAGAGATTAGAAGACTAGCCCCTATAAATATAGGGGAGATGCCGGTTCATTTGGCGCCCCCAACACAAATCAATCACAAAGCCCTAGCTTTGAACTGTACCTTTACTTTTTATTTGCCTTTCTGAAACCTTTGTGTGTTTGCCTTGAAGCCCTCTGCCGGCCACACCGAAACCGTGGTAAGCCTTGCTACTTCGCTCATGAAGTATCCGTTAATCTATGTAACAAATTGCTATCACCTTGTTACTTCGCTTGGGAAGTATCTGTTAATCTACGTAATGGATTGCTACCTTCATTCCCCTACTACAACACTTAGCAGATTCGGTCCCTAGGCCGAATTGGCACTTGATCTCTGTTCTGTTGCAGGTTTTCACACTCGGAGCCACTTGACCAGAGGTGTCTAGAGCCAAGAGACTGGTTTCAGAGGCTGCCAGAATACCCTTCGGTCGAAATATTGCTTCGATTGCTCGTGTTGGACCGTCACGCAGTTGTCGGTTTTGACCAAGTCCCGCACTGCCAGCACGCTCCGCAGCATGCTTCGTCGCATCAAGCTTCTCCATGCCCATGCTTCACTCTGGATGAAGTCACACCAGTGTGTTGTGCTAGGATATTTTGTATCATGTCAGAGACTTTGCGTCGAACCCTGCCGTTCGGAGGTGATCTCACGTCGAGATCTGTTTGGAGCTTGCCTTCGGCCAGTTCGATCTGAACACCGAAGACTATCTTCGGTGGGACCGTTCGCACCAGCAACAAAGGTACCCTTCGGTGAGACCTTCGCACTATACCCTTCGAATCTGTCAAGCTCCGGTCAGCCTACTGATTTATTTTATTTAATATATTTCTTTTTTGCTAATTGGATTATTTCTATGTGATGTGATTACCTAGTGACTCCACCCCTCTTGCCAATATTAAGGGTAGTCAGAATGCGATGTAAGTGTTGTGTTACTCTTAGGCTTGGCTCTAAGTATCCGCACACTTTTGGATCATCAAACTGACCTAAGAGTGGGGCACGTTTTCGTGTCAACACACTTTTTGGCGACTCCGCTGTGGAAGGCTACACCAACATGACGGGTACATCTACATCACCCGCTGGTACGTCTACAATGACTACTACGTCTACATCGCTGATGGATCCCATGGGTGGGTGTAGATATCGACAACCGCAACGTCATGACGCTTACCCTTGAAGATATTCCCGAAAAAGACCGAGAAGAAATCGAGGCAAAGATGAAGGCACTACAAGACCTCATGCTTAGAAGCTACGTCAAGACACGCGCGGGCTTCATCAAGCGCAATGTCAACGTCCCTAACCTCGCTCGGACCCAGGTAACACCAGTACCACCTCTGTTATCTTCTTTAGAAATTGAGCAAAAAATAGCTGCATCAGTAGATCAAGCTATTAGCGCTTCGCTAGCCAACCATTTAGATTCGGCAGTTAGCTCTCAAGTAGAGGCGACACTTAGAAGGTTCGGCTTTGCTGAGGCCGTTCCTCTAGCCCCAATTTCTAGTGCACCTCCAGTAAATCATATATATAGAAGAACCGATGGTAGTACTGGCAAGACCATCATGTCTCCGACACCAACATATACGACCAAGACAAGCCACTGCGCGCATGTCCAAGCTAACCCTGTTTACAGCACGCCACCTACACCTGCGCCAGTTAATTATTCCTGCGTTGCTTGCACCGCACGCACAAATGCATAGGCCTAAGTTCATCACATACCTAGAGCCAGCACGTGAGGAAGACCCCCGCAGCCGGCACGTCGAAATACCACCACATGTCGCGCCCCCGCATGAGAGACATGCGTAGGCGATGGGCCAGGATGACATAGAGGAACAGATCCACAGCACTATTTAGGGAATGCACCGCCTTCGTACCTAGGGGCGTGCTAGGGTTTACCGAAAGTCATGCCCCGACCATTTCGATACAGTACCTTACCCTCGCAGCTATAGAGTCCCTGAATTCACCAAATTTGATGCTGAGGGTAACAAAACCACACTAGAGCATGTCAGTCAGTTTTTAGCACAGTGTGGAGAAGCTAGTGGGTCGGATGCTTTAAAACATAGGTTGTTTTCACTCTCACTATCCGGCACCACTTTCACTTGGTTTTCGGCGCTCCCGCCGAACTCTATCCAAACATGGGATGAATTAGAACAAAAATTCCACGACTACTTTTATATGGGTGAGACAGAACTTAGGCTTTCACACTTAACATCGGTTAGGCAAAAATCTAGCGAGAGCGTCTCTGAGTACATCAAGCGCTTTAGAGATACTAGAAACCGGTTGTTGGGGGAAATTACTCCATTTCCAGGCTTAAAGATTAATCCTTCAAAGGCTGCGAAGGACTCCAAAGCTAGTGAGCTGTTGTTCGGAGTATGCGTCGCCACGCCGAAGGGTGCAGCGGTGCGAAGCCCTGGAGAACCCTCCGAATGGAAGATGGAGGCCTCGAAGCCGAAAGACATGATTGATTGGATGTCCAGCTTATCCATCTACCTTGTAGTGTTTTACCTTATATAACCTTGTTTATGGTACCGAATAGTTTCCACTATGTCGGTTGTAATCTAGGGGTAAATAGGTCTTTTCCTTATGCTTTTTTCCCCTATAAATACCCCCCTTTGTACCTTGTAAAAGGGGATCCAGAACAAGTTATTAATTACACTCATTCGGACTACTTGAGTTATTATCCAGTTCGGAGGCTCGAAGTAGTCCTAAAACACAAACTCCCTGTTTGTCCGTTCTTGATCTCAGAGAACCTGTTGGCGTAACATTTGCGCCAACAGTTGGTGCCGTCCATGGGGAACCAAGTTCTAAAAGCTTGTTCTCTGCTGCTGACTGCACTTCGAAGAGTACTTACGGAGGGAGCCTCGGAGTCTCAAGATTCCGCGCACCCTTCAGTTAAGGGCTTCTTAGTGCAGCCCGAAGGCCTTCACTCGACCCCTCGGGTCGTTCGAAGTCCTCCATCTCCAAGACCTCTTCGTGGCTAGCTATGCCTCGAAGTGAAGTCAGGCTTCGGGTCCTCTCCGAAGGTCCCCTCGGACCACAGGAGCCGGACCCTCGACTAATCCGGCGATTCCCGCCGAGACTGCTGGGCGTCGAGCGCCCCGAGGCCCTCTGGCTCCTCCTACGGTGCTTCAGACCGACTACGTCAGCTCCCGAGACCCGGAAGTGCCCTCCGACGAAGATGAAGGCCCTCCCGAAACCGAGGCTACGCAACTAGCTAGGCTTTAGGAGGAGGTATCCAGTGGAGGCAAGAGGCCGCCGATCGCCTCCGCACTCAAGCTTCCACCGAAACTCCAGGAGGGCCTCAAGACGGTGGTACCCACAATCCCCCAGAAGTTATCCAAGTCCCGGAGGAAGTCGAGAATGCATCCTTCGATAACGAGTCTCCGTTACATTCGGATTTGCAGAGAGTGCCTTTCGACCCCAGATTCAAGGCCTCGAAACTGCACAAGTACTCCGGGGGGTCGGACCCCGGAGAGTTCGCCCGCTCTTACGCCCTGGTAATAGAAGCGAGTGGAGGGGTGCGAAGCACTATGGCAAAATGCTTCACCCTCGCCCTCGAAGGCGTGGCACTTCGCTGGTTCTGGTCCTTGAAGCCAGGATCGATCAGTTCCTAGGAACAGCTGAAGAATAAATTTGTGAGCAACTTCCAAGGCACCTTCGTGGCCCCGATGTCCACAGGAAGCTTGTTCCAGGTGAAGCAGCGGCTGGGAGAAACCCTCCGGGAGTACTTCACGCGCTTCGCCCACACCAAATCACAGATCAAGGGTATGTCTACCTCTTCGGTAGTTGATGCTGCCCACGAAGGGGTGCTGAACCCCGACCTCCTCAACAAACTCCATCGAAAGCCAGTGACGTTTGTGGCGCAGCTCATGGCATACTTCGAACAGTATGCCAAGGCTGTCTTCGGCGAGCTGAAGCACCATCGCCCACCCTCCGAGAAGTCAAAAGGGAGCCCGGAGCCTCCGCTCCCCTGCAACCTCCACAAGACAACCGCTTCAACGAGTACAAGCGGGGGAAGAAGCATTTCCGTTCGGAGGTGCTAAGTATTGCATCGTCCGTCCCGAAGGCACCTGCCAATTTCCAGCAGGCGCAGAACTTCAGGGCTGGAGCACCAAAGCCTCAAGAGAGAGTGCCTGGCTGGCGCCAGAGTTTTTCTGCTGCGTGCATGACGATAATAGGAGCCATGACACGAAGGACTGCAAGTCGGTGTTAACCCTTCGGGGTGAATACCTAGGACGAAGTACGGGGCGGGGTGCTTCGGACCGAGCCCCACCATCGGCACGCTCGGAGCCTGTACAAGCTGTAGCCCGAGCCGGTGCCCCTGAAGCCCCCATGCGGCTGCCGGTGGCCAACATTATGCCTACCACCAAAGCAAGAAGACCCGCAGGACCGTGGCAAGAGAGTAGTCCTGCCCATCTCCGGAGGGGGGACCCTTGGAAGCATGTCCAAAAAGCAGCGGCGTGAGTACGTCCGCGAGGTCGGGCACATTGGGACCTCGAGTTCCGCCGAAGGGATGACAGAGTGGTCCCACGTGCCCATCTCGTTTACCGCCAGTGATGCGGTGGGGGTGAAGTTCCCTCATGCTGACCCATTGGTCATTTCTACTGATATAGCAGGAGTGGAGGTCCGAAGGATCCTAGTAGATGGTGGGAGCTCTGCGGACATACTCTTTGCCCAGGCCTTCGATCAGATGTGCATACCCCGGAAGCATCTACTTCTAGCAGCCCGGCCGCTTCAAGGGTTCTCAGGACCGCCTCTCGATGCCCTCGGCCAGATAGGCCTCGAGGTTTCCTTCGGAGAGGGGCCTTTGGCCCGAGTAGAAGAGGTGATCTTCGACGTGGTTGACGCCCCATACGCTTACAATGCTATCTTCGGCCGAGGGATGTTGAACCAGTTTGGGGCTATAGCACACCATAATTACCTTTGTCTCAAAATGCCCACGCAAGGTGGAGTGCTTACTATTTCAGGAGACCAAGTTGTAGCCCGGAGGATGGAGTATGGCCATGGGCAGCCGTTGGACCCCCTGACAAGTGCATAATGTGGCAGGAAAGCATCGAAGAAGTGCCAGAGACCGCGAACCCTCCGAAGGGATCATCGCTCAAGCCAAGCCCGGAGGGTGATGTGGAGACAAGAATAATTTCGAAAGATGGCAAGGAATACCCAGTACAGTTCGGCAAGGGGCTATCCCCGGAAATATCTACCTCGTTGGAAGAAGTCGTCAGGAGAAATCTGGATGTATTTGCTTGGACTGACGAGGACATCACCGGGGTCGATCGAAGCATCATCGAGCATAGTCTGCTCGTCAACCCGAAGGCCAGGCCAGTACGCCAGGGGCTCCACAAGCTGTCAGCAGAAAGAGCAAGCCTCGCCAAAACCGAAGTAGAAAAATTGTTAAGAGCTGGCATCATCAGGGAGGTAGCCCATACCGAGTGGTTGGGTAACCCTGTTTTTGTAAGGAAGAAGGACTCGAACAAATGGCGCATGTGTATTGACTTCACTTAATTATATAAAGCATGCCCGCGAGACCCCTACCCGATGCCTCGAATAGATCAGCTAGTAGATTCCACAGCCGGCTCCGAATTGCTAAGTTTCCTCGACGCTTAATCCGGATATCATCAAGTATGGCTGAAACGCGTAGACGAAGCCAAGACAAGCTTTATAACTCCTTCCGGAGTATTTTGTTATGTAAGAATGCCTTTTGGGCTACGGAATGCCGGAGCCACCTTTTCTCGTTTAATAGCTAAGGCTCTAGGTCATCAGATAGGCCGGAATGTCAAGGCCTATATGGATGATATTGTAATAAAAAGTGCTCAAAAGCACCAGCATAGCCTAGATCTAGCTGAAACATTTGAGAGTCTCCGAGCATGTGGAGTACGCCTCAATCCAGAAAAATGTATATTCGGAGCACAAGCAGGAAAACTGCTAGGATACTTAGTTTCGAGCAGGGGAATCGAAGCTAGCCCAACACAGATAAGCGCACTACAAAGGATGGCTCCGCTAGAGAATTTGAAGCAAGTTCAGAAGCTAGTAGGAAGGCTCGCAGCTCTTAGCAGGTTCTTGGCCAGGTCAGCAGAGCGGAGCCTCCCAATTTTCAAAGCACTAAAGGGGTCCGAAAGCTTTCAGTGGACATCAGAGTGCCAGAAGAGCTTCGATGATATAAAGGCATACCTCGGAAGATTATCAATTTTGACCGTTCCCCTCCCAAAAGAAACACTGCTCCTTTATCTTGCACCAACAAGTTCAGCGGTGAGCGCAATATTGATCCGGGAAGTTGAGCGTAAAGAAAAGCTAGTCCAGAACCCAGTGTATTTTGTGTCGGAGGCATTATCTGGAGCTAAAGTCAGATACTCCGAGCTCGAGAAGTTTGCTTATGCCCTAGTAATGGCCTCGCGAAAGCTAAGGCATTATTTCTTGGCGCATAACCTGATCGTCCCTACATCGTATCCTCTTGGGGATATGCTCCGAAACAAAGATTCTACGGGCAGGATTGGAAAATGGGCGGTCGAGCTGGCACCCTTCGGAATCTCCTTCACGGTGAGAACAGCTATTAAATCTCAAATTATCGTAGATTTCGTAGCAGAATGGACTCCATGTGCTATTTGGGCCCCGGAAGAACACTCCGAAAGGTTTTTGGACAATATTTTCTGACGGGGCTTATCAAGCATCAGGTGCCGGAGCAGGGGCCGTCATCATATCACCATCGGGGCAGAAGGCCATGTACTCTGCGAGGCTCAACTTCAGGACCACTAATAACATTGCCGAGTATGAAGGAGTCTTGATAGGCCTCCGAAAGGCTAAAGCGCTCGGAGCTGCAAGAATAATGATTAAGACAGACTCCCAAGTCATCGCAGGGCATGTTGATAAAAGTTTTCAAGCAAAGAATCCACATCTCGCACAATACCTTGAAGAAATCCGCAAGGCCGAAGCAGCATTCAAAGGATTCACAGTTCGAAGTATCCCTCGGGCAGAGAACCAACTTGCAGATATTCTTGCAAAGGCTACAGCAGGGGCGGTGGACCTCCCGGAGGGTGCTTTCTACGAAGAGCTAGCGCAACCAGCAGCTGTTCAAATACCCTCTTCGGAGGTACTGTGCATTCCAATTACAGATTGTTATATGCAGAATGTTATATGCAGGTTCGGAGTTCCAAGAGAGTTGACGGTGGATAATGGAACCCAGTTCGAAGCTGACACCTTCCAAACATTTTGTGAAGAACTGGGCATTAAGCTATGCTTCGCGGCGGTGCGACATCCACAGTCCAACGGAGCCGTTGAGCGAGCCAACGGGAACATCCTCTCTGGGCTGAATCGCCGAATTGTTGGATTGGCCAAAGGGCTGTGGGTCGAAGATCTCCCCAAAATCTTGTGGTCCATTCGAACCACTCAGACCAGGTCAACAGGTTTCACACCATTTAGATTGCTCTTCGGAGATGAAGCCATGACTCCTACGGAGCTCATAGGTGGATCGCTTCGCGTAATTCAACCTAGAGACGAAGATTACAGGAGCACTTCGCTGTATTTATCAGAAGAAACAAGGCTTCGAGCTGTCGCCAACCTGACTAAGTACCAGGACCACACCAAAACATGGTATGACCTGAAGGTAAAGCTAAA
Source organism: Zizania palustris (assembly GCA_019279435.1). Classification (NCBI taxonomy): domain Eukaryota; kingdom Viridiplantae; phylum Streptophyta; class Magnoliopsida; order Poales; family Poaceae; genus Zizania; species Zizania palustris. The sequence goes on from JAAALK010000080.1 coordinate 100,162,254, forward strand.
TGAGTTAAAGCCTGGTCATCTAGTGTTGCGAAGTGTAATAGCTCCGGGGAAGCTAGGAAACAAATGGGAAGGACCATATGTTATCTTACGCTCAGGACGCCCCGGATCGTTTAAATTAGCTAATTTAGAAGGAGAAGAGTTGAAGCATGCATGGCATGCGGAGCACCTTAAGCGTTATTTTGCTTAGGAGTCCCTTGTAATCACTTGTAAAAACTTTCCTTTCTATGAATAAAGATAAGGGTCGAATTTTGTTTGCTCTTCGAATATCCCTTACTCCTGATGGACGCATTAGGAGGACAGAGATGCTTGTAGAGCCAAGCATTTTTCTCAAGACCCAGGCAGCTGCCTTCGAACCATTGGTTCAAAGGCTCTGTTGCCAACCTACGGATTCTAGGCTCTGGCTTGTTAGGATCCGTAGAAGAGTCTAAGGACTTTAAAGAAAAACATACTTTCGGCCTCCGGGTGCGAAGTGTCTGTAAAAGAGCCGAAGGTGGCCAACCTATGGATTCCAGGCTCCGGCTTGTTAGGATCCGTAGAAGAGTCTAAGGACTTTAAAGAAAAATAGACTTTCGGCCTCCAGGTGCGAAGTGTCTGTAAAAGAGCCGAAGGTGGCCAACCTATGGATTCCAGGCTCCGGCTTGTTAGGATCCGTAGAAGAGTCTAAGGACTTTAAAGAAAAACAGACTTTCGGCCTCCAGGTGCGAAGTGTCTGTAAAAGAGCCGAAGGTGGCCAACCTATGGATTCCAGGCTCCGGCTTGTTAGGATCCGTAGAAGAGTCTAAGGACTTTAAAGAAAACAGACTTTCGGCCTCCGGGTGCGAAGTGTCTGTAAAAGAGCCGAAGGTGGCCACCCTATGGATTCCAGGCTCCGGCTTGTTAGGATCCGTACAAGAGTCTAAAGACTTTAAAACACGAACAAATTTTAGTCTTCGGGCGCGAACTAAAAATACAAATGATAAGTATAAATTCGAAGCATGCGGTTGTTCGAAGATTCATTGTGCCTAGCGAACCCTTCTCTATAGTAAAGGCTCCACCACCCACAAGGGGGGTCGGAGGATAGGAGTCACACAGCATACTTTCGAAGCATTTAACATTAAATCATTATACTTTTACATCAAGAGAAATTTGTATCTAAGCCTAGGTAAAATCGGAGACCCTTTCGGCCTCTAGAGCTACCTCTACGGCAACTTTGTCCTTCGGAGCTCGAAGCCGCCGAAACTGTCCTTTTAGTTTGGATGCTTCTCTTCTTCTTCGAGGCTCGCAGTTTCTTCTGCTCCTCATGAAGCTCGGCCCATGTCAGGAGCCTTTCGGAGTCAACCTCCGCAGGGTCTTCGGCCCGGTACTCCGAGTTGGACCAGTCAATAGGTTCGGAAGACGAAGATCCCTCCGCCTTCTCTTCCTCTTTAATATAAGCTAAGACATCCCGACGAACTTCAAGGGTGATTTCTCCTCCGTCTCCACGAGGAACAGAAAAATGGGAGCGGCGGTAAGGCCTCAAGCCCTCGAGGTTTTCCCACTCCTTTCGGAGCTCGTCGGTAATTTCCAAAAGTTCGAAGTCAGGGCTCGAAGGGCATGACAAAACCTAAAAAAGAGCAGAACACCCAAGACAAGTTCTTGTTTATAACTTTTTCATTAATAAAAAGAGGCTTTACAAGGCTTCATGTACATAGTAACCCTAAGTGGCTAGACCTGCGAGTTGGTTGGTGGAGCAGGAATCGAAGGGGCTGGTGAAGCAGGAAGTGGTGGCTTTGTATGCGCTTGCTTCTGCCGACGGGCCTCGTCAATCCAAGCTTTAGCTGCGACCTTGTGGTCTGTCTTCCAGGTCGACCGGAAGGCTTCCCAGGCCAAAGCCACCTCCGAAGATGGCCGCAGCAAGTCGTCGTCTGCGAAGCCTCCAGGAGACGAACCCCCGACTGAGCCAAGGGGGATCCGAAGAGATTCAAGGTGACAAAGAACCCCAATGCCGGCACACTGTCCGGAGATCTCTCCGTACTGAATGCCGGAGTTCTTCATCAGCGACGAAGCAACTTGGATCCTCGTCAGCTTTCGGTCAAGGGGCTCATGGGTTGCAGCAGAAGACGAAGGGCACATGGTGCCGAAGTACTCCAGCGTACCCTAAAGAGCCTCCAAGGTACGGTCCGCAATACTAGAATTCTTCTTCTCCGCTGTTTCCAGCCCTGCAGCAGTCGCAGACACTTCGGCCACCCAGAGCATTAAATAGCTCTTATGGGCCATCTCCTGGCTGAGAGCCCCCTGGAGCTCCACCAACTGCGCACTCGAAGTAGCAGCCTCTTGGCGGAGTCTTTCAACTTCCGCTCGGAGGACGACACGCTCGGCCTCGACCTCTTGGGCAGACGAACGAAGGGCATCGCTGGCTTGTCGCGCTTCCTGGAGGGCTTCGTCAGACGCCGTCCTAGCCCTCCGTTCCTCTAGGATCTCTTCCTCCAGCCTAAAGGATCTCCCGGTGGAGTCGTTAAGGGCCGTCTGGAGGGTGGTGACCTTCCGTTTAAGTCGATTAACCTCGACCTCGTTGGAAGTCGCTGCCGCTCTAGCAAGGACAAATTGCTGCAAAAAGAACAAAGTAAGTACTAAGGTATTTATGATCACTAATGCGAAGTAGCTATGGTATTTTTTCATACCTGAAGGGTAGCCCTTTCGAGGGCTGTGTTGAGTGACGAAGCCCTGACCTCACTCAAGACGGAGACCAAGTCCGAATTAGCGATGTCCTGGCTTCTCTCAGCCAGGGGCTCCATGAGTTTCCGGAGGCCACTCTGGTGCTCCAAGAATGGAGCCAACAGAGGAAGCCAAGACAGAGCTTGAGCATCATCCGTTGCGGCTTCGTCCTCTGAGTTGCTGACGGAGGTCGCGGCCTAGCCAGGAAGAAGGCCGAGGCTAGAAATACTCTTGCCCCTCCCCGGTATGAAAGAAGGTGAAGCAGGAGTACTCCGACCGTCGGCAGCTACCCCTTCGACCAGAACCGCAGAGGTGGAGGCAACTTCAGTGGTCGAGGCTGCCACTACAGGGGTGACCTCCATCGCTAGCTCCATCCCGGCAAGCGCATCTTCCGCTCTGGCGGACGCGTCCTCCACCATCAAGCTCGGAGCGTCCAAGGGCACGGGAGGGTCCGCTTGAGCAGCAGCCTCCGAAGGTGCAGGAGCGTCGGACGCCATTGAGGCATTGACACCCGTAGAGGTACCTACTTCGATAACAAAATTAGTAAACATGCTTTCAGAAATAGTATGCAGGTATTGATCAAAAAAGAAAAGGGGGGAGCTTCGGAAAGTACCTCCGGGAGCCTCGTGGGGTAGGATCGCCGGATCCTCCAGGACCTCATACATTGAAGGATGTCGGCGAAGTCATCTCCTGAGGTCCTGCCCCCAACACTTCCCTGACGGAGCCAGCGATCTCAGCCGTAACCACCTATGGCGCAGGCAAGTCGGGAGTAGCGGAGTCTGACTCCACTTGCACGACGACGGGCACAGGAGGAACCGTCGGAGTTACGTTTACTACCTCCCTAACGAAGGTTCTAGGGGGGACCTCCCCTAGGTCTTCGTCATCCAAGAGGTAGGCTTCGAAGGCTGCCGTTGTCTGGGCGTCGGAGTCATCTACCTCTTCAGAGGCTGAGCTCTGATCACCCGGCGATGAAGCAGAAGAGGCAGGCATCAACTGCGAAGGAGGCTTCGCTACTTTCTTCTTCCTAAGCGGCTGCTTGCCGGTCTTCTTGGACGGTTCAGCTGTGGCTTTCCTCTTGCGAGCAGCTGCTCCGGTCGAAGCAAAGTCAGGAAGCGGAGGGGGCTCCATTCCAAGAGCTTCCCACACCCTATTGGATCGCTCCCAGCTTCCCACCAGCTCAAGTCTTTTTTGCTTTTCGGCCACCGAAGGGGCTCCAAGAACTCGTTCGGTGGCTCGAACTATGTCCTTCGGAGCCAATGCCAGAGGGGCCGCTGAAAGAAAAGGGGTATGGAATCATAAGTATAGTTGTTCTCTTCGTATAATATTATACTGCAGGGATTGAAGTCTTACCTAGGTTTCAGAGATCCCCCTCCGAGGCCTGGGGAAACACGATCGGCCAAGTAGCCCCGAGGGGAGGGATTCGAAGGGCAATGTACTCTTCGGCCAAATCACGCATGCTCATGCGGCGAGCCACCGAAGTAAGCAGCCCTAGCCTCGTCGAGAGTAGGCTAGGGTTCGGAGAGATGTCCGCCTCCTTCCGGAACCAAATATCCTGGAGAGTACCCGCGAGGGGGGAGTCCTCTCCGACTTCGGCATAAAACCACCGAAGTATCCAGTTCGTATACCACCTGTCGTTTATGGCTTTTGTAGGGAAATGAAGGGCATGCTCCCTCCGTAGCTGAAAGTTGACGCTGCCGAAGGCTATGGTCACCTTGGAGTCCCCAGGTCCGTCTTGGGGCTTCGGCTGGCATATGGCTTCGTGGGTCGCGGCGAAGATCTCGGAGCATCCTTCGCATCCTTCTGCCCGGAGCACCCATTCGAAGATGGCTAAACGCGCGATGGCATTGGGGGATAGCTGAGGCAGAGTTATGTGGAACAAGTCCAATACCTCTGCCAAGAAGTCCACGGCTGGCAGCCCCAAGCCTGCTTCGAAGAACGCTTCGAAGACCACCACTTCCCCACTTCGCGGCCTCGGAGTTGATTCTGTTCCGGGAACTCGAGTCCTCAGCCCAGCGCCCAGCTTCCCGTCCACTGCTTCTTCAATAGACTCGGCGGTGCTCACGGATTGGCCGATGATGAAGCTCTGGGCAATCTTCTTCTTGGAGGGCGGACGGAGCACCCGAGGATTCTTGGGCCAAGCTCCGCTCGAGGCCCCCACCATTGTCGCTGCTGCCGAGGCAGACCACGCCTGCCTCTACGCTAGGGTGCTGGCTGCCGCCGGGGTGGTGTGGCTAGTTCTCGCCATTGCGCTTGGGTGCTCAAGAGATTGGAAGATTGGAGGAAAGTGAATCGTGAATAATGGATGCGGTAAAAAATCTCGGTTAATCCCTGTCTTTCCCTTTTATAACCGCACGACCAGTGCTACTCTTCGATTGATTTCACACTGCAGGTTCGGCTTCTATCACCGACAAGTGGGTCCGGTAATTGGAATGGCGAGCAACCGCTGTAAAAACCGACCGTTACCTTTTTTGCAGAGTGTAACAGCTACTTGCACTCTAACGGCTACAATCTAACGGTGCTCCATGACGTTTGCACTCCGAGACCGTTCCCTTCCCAACGTGCGTTCCCACTGCATCAAGAACCCGAAGGGGGAGGTTCGAACGCGCTGGGCTCGAAGTCCTCGGCTAAGTCGCAGCATGCCCAAATCCTCTTTAAGCCTCAGAAAATAGAAATGTTCCTTCCGTATACTGCCTTCTTTCTAAACAGGTTAACCACAGAGAGGCGTATTCGAGGGGCTACTGTTGGGGGAAATTACTCCATTTCCAGGGCTTAAAGATTAATCCTTCAAAGGCTGCGAAGGACTTTGAAGCTAGTGAGCTGTTGTTCGGAGTATGCGTCGCCACGCCGAAGGGTGCAGCGGTGCGAAGCCCTGGAGAACCCTCCGAATGGAAGATGGAGGCCTCGAAGCCGAAAGACATGATTGATTGGATGTCCAGCTTATCCATCTACCTTGTAGTGTTTTACCTTATATAACCTTGTTTATGGTACCAAATAGTTTCCACTATATCGGTTGTAATCTAGGGGTAAATAGGTCTTTTCCTTATGCTTTTTCCCCTATAAATACCCCCCTTTGTACCTTGTAAAAGAGGATCCAGAACAAGTTATTCATTACACTCATTCGGACTACTTGAGTTATTATCCAGTTCGGAGGCTCGAAGTAGTCCTAAAACACAAACTCCCTGTTTGTCCATTCTTGATCTCAGAGAACCTGTTGGCATAACATTTGCGCCAACACCGGTGTTTTAGTCTTAATATTTCAGAAAGGGATTTGGCGGATCTAGCTTTCATTGGGTTGTGCTCTGAAATTAAAGAAAGACTAGACAACCAACACTTCTTAGAAGTTAGCCAAGTCTTACAGTAGGCTCTGGTTCAGGAAGGCCTGGCCAAGGATAAAAAGTTTATTAAGACATTTAACAAACCTAGGGCTGAAGTCCACGTCATGGAACACTTCGATGAAGAAGAATCAGAGGAAGAGGAGGATTCGACTGACATGTACGCAACCAAATGGGTTTGGAACGCTAAGAGCAAACCCATTACTTGCTCTGAGTTATGGCCGTCTCCAACCAAGAATTATCCTAGCGATGTTAAATACTCGTTTGATAGAACTAAGTGTGATAAAGTATTTGATTTCCTCTTGAAGAACCAACTTCTCAGGTTACCTAAAGGCCAAGTCATTCCATCTATCAATGAGCTAAAGAAACGCCCTACTATAAGTGGCATGATTCACATTCACATTACACTAATGATTGCAATGTTTTTCATCGACAGGTCCAATCGGCCATAGAGGAAGGATGATTTAAAATAGACCCCAGACCAAAGATGAAGTTAGACAAAGACCCCTTTCCCATGAACACCATCGACCTCAATGAAAAGAGGGTGCTGATTCGGCCAGAGCAGGCTGAGTCGACTAAAGGGAAAGCGATCATTATTGGAGAATCGTGCACACGCACACTCGTATCGAAGAACCCTGAAGTAGGAGTGTGTAAATGGAATATCAGCACATCTCCTTTGGTTAAGGATCACAATAAGCTGAAGGTGACATATCAGATGTTTTTGAACAAACACCGGAAAAAAGCTAAGGAAATAGGCCCCCACGCAAAAAGGCTAAGACAGTTGAAGGGGCCAAGACAAATGAAGGATGGCTTCGTACCACAGTGGACGAACCCTCCACACGGTGGCTTCAAACCATAGTGGTCGGACCCTCCGCCTAGTGGCTTCGGACCCTAGTGGTCGAACCCTCTGCACAACGAGTTCGGGCCTCGGTGGCCGAACCCTTCGTACAACGAGTTTGGATCCCAATGGCCGAACTCAGATCCACTCTGGATGAACCCTCCGGTAGGAGGCTTTGGCCCACAATGGCCAAACATACCTCCGGCCTGGCAACACCCGTCGCTAATATGGCCTGAGACGCCATCGACTTGGCCGAACCCCCCTTCGGATAATGGGTTTGGCTCATAGTGGGCGAAGCCACTGGAGCCACCGATGCCTCCACCGTATAATTGGGCAGGGACCCCGTGGGATTTGTACACATCACAACCAGAGTACCCTTCATAACATAACATTGTCCCTTGTTTTCCTTCGGAGTATTATTACTCGCAGGGACAAACAAACATGGAGAAGGGAAACATCGTCCACAGGCTATCTGTAGTACCCCCGAATTGACTCACATAGGACGGAGCCAAGGGAGATGAACGTGAAGAAGCAAAGGATAGGGAGTCCAAATCCATCACAGTCAAATTAGGGTCTCAAGAAGTCCCAATCATGAGGCCCCCCTCACCGAAGCCCGACGGAGGTAAGTCCCCTGACCCAGCCGAGGCTAGCACCGGAGCCTGATCCGATCGGCCGAACGAGGCTAGTCCGACCAACAGGGTCCACGGCGAGGCATTCTCCGATTACAAAGCACGTGAGGCCGACTTGGGTGGCACCCCTTTGGCCAAAGCTCATAGAAATAGAACAGTGACGCCTAGTACCAAGCCACAACCATCTTGGGCACTTCTAGGCATGTCCAAATCACAGAAAAGGCATCTGCAACGCCTACGGGCACAAGAGATGCACGAGAAGAAAGCCAAGGATGAGCGAGACACCATCTTTGATGAGATCCACCCTCGACCAACGATGAGACAGGTATGGAGGATAAAGCCGGTTGAGATAACCAACCCGGCTCCTAGCCCGAGCGACGACGATGACACACTCGACGACGACTATATGCCCATCTCTAAGGGGCTCGTGCCTCAGGCAATGGACATCAATGTCGTCATGTTGCCCACCGAGTTCGCCCTACCACCGGATGAGGCCGAGGTCACTCAGTTGAACCTCGGCCAACGCAATGCTATTTTTGAGAAACCCGAGGATACAACTCACCATCTAAATGCTCTTTACATCAGAGGTCACATTGACGGGAATGCGATCTCCAAGATGCTTGTTGATGGTGGCGCCACTATTAACCTAATGCCTTACTCGCTATTGAAGAAACTTGGTAGGGACGAGGAGGACTTGAAGAAAACTAACCTAATGCTCAACGGCTTCAACGGCGAGAGTTCCGAGGCAAAATGCGTACTCTCCATGGAGTTAACAGTGGGCAACAAGACATTGCCGATAGAATTCTTCGTCGTTGACGTGCAAGGTAACTATAGCGTGTTGCTCGGGCGTGACTGGATTCACGTAAATTGCTGTATCCCTTCTACTTTGCATCAATGCCTAATACAGTGGGACGGCGATGACGTGGAGGTCATACCAACAGACACTTCGGCCCAGGTAGCATTGGCCGATGTGTCCATTGACGCCATCCACAACAAAGTAGAATGTCTATCAGGTAGGGATCTTTCGGATTATGACTTCGTTAGCGTGTCCAGAGGACGTTTCGTACCAGTGTAAGTAAAGTCAGGTGGTGTAGCATGGCTATTTCTAAATTAGTAGTCATGTCTGGAAAAAGTAATCTAGATTGGCTAAAGTCTCGTGTAGAGCAATATCGGTCTGTTAAAGACGGTATTGCTGAGGCCATCGAATACTTTAGCAAAGTAGAAAAGTTAGGACAAGGTTTTGCATTGGCCAATCCCTTAGAAGAAGTCGACATAGGCGATGGTAGCATCCCAAGGCTGTAGGACCGAAAGTAGCGACCAGAGGGGGGGTGAATGGGCGCCTAAAAATTTCTTGTTAAACTATGATCTAATTCCAACACCCAAACAAACTTAACCAGATAAATAATATTAGTAAAGTAAATTTCCGGAACTAAAGATGTCTAGCCTAAAAATGATCGTTATCTTAATTTAAATGATATTAAAGATAAACTAAATAAAAATACTTAGATCATTCATAAGATATTTATATTTCAGTTTAGAAATAAAATACTAATCAAGTTGATAGAACATGAATCACTAAAAAATTAATCTAGAATTAAACCGAAAATATTTCACGTAAATAGAGAATAAAAATATTATTGCGACCCACAATATCTTAATTAATTTTTATATGAGCAGATTAAAAATACTTATAAAAATAATACAAGTACTAATAATATTCAAGCCGATAAGCATTAACCACAAAATTAATAATCAAATCTACAGGCTAATTAAAAATGGATGATTATCTATCTAATTAATCTACCTAGAAAATAGGAGATTAGATTAGAAAACACTTACCTGCTTCGCGTCACCGTCGCCGTGCCTGGAGAATCCACGCCGAAGTCCTGCGCTTCTCTGCTGCATGCAATTTTGATCTACACAAACACCTGTTATGCGCATGCAAAAACTGTGGGACCCGCCTGCTGTTTGCACTGAAACTTGAGCCAAAAAAATAACCAGGCACTGCTTTTGCTGCCTCGTTCACCGTGCACCTGGATCAAATCAGAGAGCCTCGCCGTGACGTGCAGATCACAGCCGGTCGTGGGGCCCGTGGCCAAGCCGCCGTTGACGCTTTCCGTCCGCCGTGCTAGCTGGCGATGCAAAGTCAGTTTTGCCTTCCTTTTTTTACTGTCGTGCACCTGCAGAGCCTCCGTTTCCACAGGTTGCAGTCCACGCCATTAGCTGTGCTACTGTGGCTTCACGCGAGTTGCCGGCGAACAAAGAAAATGTCGGCAATGTAGATTGAAACTGGAGAACGGAGAACAGAGGAAAAATAGTAGATGAAAAGATTTGCGGTGGACTATAGATTGATCTCTTCAAAACAGTCAACTATCCCCAAGGGGATAGGGGCCTATTTATAGGCAAATCCTAATACATGAAAAGACTACTTTACCCTCAGGTAAAATAAACTGACTCTAAAATAAATTCCAAAAATTACTAAAATATTCTTTAAAAAATCACCTGACTCAAATAAAAATATTCTAAACTTAAAAACTAAATATTAATATCCTAAAATTGAATTAATGATAGATTGTCAGTTTTGCGCCGAAACTGACAAAGCGTCCACCGTCTTCGCACCGGGTACCCGGATTGGGCCGACCCAACCCCGCAGCTTCCTCAGCTCGGCAATCGCTCGCCGCCCGTGTACCTGAGTCAAACCCAGTCAACAGACCAGTGGATCATCTGCCGCTCCTAGCCATGTACCCGGATTGGGCCAGTCCGACTCCACGGCTCCTCTGCCCGGCCATCGCTCACTGCCCGTGTACCTGAGTCACATGCGCCTCAGACTCGGCAGGTCTTCATCTCTCCCTTCCATTGACTTCCGTTGACAATCACTCATCACATCTGGAGTATCAAAACCATATTCTTCAACATGGTTTCTCAATCTCCCCCTTGATGAGTGCATTGTCAACACCCTCTTCAGCTCATCTCCAGAACCTGCAAAACGCGTGGAAACAGGAAAACAAAAGAAAATAGAAGAAAGAAAATGAAAGTTTAACCCTAATGACCAAAAGCCAAACAGAAGCAAGAAAAACGGTCATTATGGTTAACCAAAAAATAAAGACTCAAAAACAAGTGCAAATCTCAGAATTATCAACAAGGAACTCCCCCTAAATAAATCACAGAGAAAGCTAAAAATGTTCTCTAAACACCAAAATTTCTCCCCCTTGTTGACAATTGGACATATCAAGTGAGACTAAAATGCACTTTAAAGAGACATAAACACAAACTCCCCCTAAAATGCAGCTCCCCCTCAAAATATGCCATAAATGCAGAAGGAGTGCAGGTGGAGTGTGAAAAACATGCTTCTTAGATATGATTAACTGCAATTACAACATCTAACAGGTATAGCAAGAGATATATTGTCTAAGATACATGACATGATCAGTGCAAAAGATGATATCTAAAATAAAGTCATTAGCACGCATTTTTCGATTTTCGCAAACAAAAGCATCACCGACATTTTCTAGTTGACAAGCAAAGTAAAGCATGAGATGCAAAAGCTAACTGATATCTACCAAGATAAGCATTGTCCAAAACAAAGTGCTTCAGCAAACTCGTCATCTTTTTAAATTTTTAGACTTTTTCTTTATATTTTTCATTTCTGCCAGGGGTTATTTGCATGTCAAACCTTATGCTAACCGACCAAGTCAAGCCTAGGTCATAACTGGACCATCAGAAGCTTAAGACATTGGTCTTGGCATACATTACATCGTCCTAGTTCATACCAAAGTGCTATGGTAGGCAGTCTAGAACAATGCAATGCGACAAAGCAAACCCACCTGGATCTTTTCTGATAATCATAAAAATGCATAAATTTTTCATTTTTCACAATTTTTATCATTTTTATAGCACATTTTGCATATTTAAAGCATATAAATGTCCAAGTTGCATATCTGCATCTAAGTAAGGATCTAGCTATCAGGCATGTAAAAGATAGCGAAAGCATTCAGCCTACACATGCTAGTTACCAGAAGCAATGGTGATCATTTTTCAATTTTAAAGCATAAAAGCCATGCATATGACAAATATCAGATATATCATGTGAACTGAAACAGAACATGATCATCGACAAGTAATCGAAAACATATACTAGCTAGAGAAAGTAAAGCAGATTAATCATATAACAGAAGCAAGCTCAAAATGTGATTGATGATTATGCATGATATGAACGCACACAAAAAAACTCAAGAAAAAATAAAAAGAAAGTAAAACTGATACCAATGAAAAGCTGACTCAAAATATCCAAAAAAATACACAGCTCCCAAAAAAACGATCAATAATCATGAGTGGGACCAAATGATCCAATGCTAGGTTTAGTAAAAGTATTGAACCAGTGTCGAGCCATCTGCGCGTATGTAGGAAAGCAAAAGGAATCATATGAGTCTGGACTGAAGCGCGGATCAAAGCGCGGTCCTCTGTTCTGCCTAAAATCACGGTCATGAGATCCAAAACCATATCCATGACGATCTGGAACTCTGCCGGAACGGAAACCACCATCCGGAGCACGGTAGTGAAAACCGTCTCCTCTACCACCACCTACACGACGTGGCCTGGCCTCTAGCCTCTCTCCACGTCGAGGGACTCTCTGCCTACCACTATGCTGGTAGAACTGCTCCTGCCCACCTCGAGCTCTCTCTGCTCGCTCAACCCGCTTCCTCCTGAAGCAAAACTCCTTAAGAGGCCCGTTTCTCTGACAAAACTTACAGTGATAGGTAGGCTTCTTGGGATGTTGTTGTGGCTTAGGGTTCTTAGGCTTGGTGGTGTTGGGTGAAGCATCTTTGATGTGAGAGGGTCCAGGTAAAGAATCAAGAGAGGTGTGAAGAGTTTTAGGCTTAGGAATCCATATCTGCTTCTTAGGTGGAGCTTTAGGTTGCTCTTGGATCACTCCATCCTTGGGCTGACTATCCTTAAAGGACTCAGTGGAGTGAGTCTTGGGATATCTCTGTTCGGGAGTCATCTTGCTCCACTCCACTGCTCGGCTAATGGCACTCTCAAAATCAGCCTTGGTATAAGTGTAACCTACCCCAAACCCATCCTGTCTCTTGAATTGCTGGATCATCATGCCGAGTTGTGGCTCTTTAGCACTAATCCAACTCAGGATTGAACGGAGGTAAAAGTTCTCATTCTGAACATCAGCTAGCTCCTCTCTCAAAGAAGCTAACACCTCCACCTGGGACAAACAGATCTGACACTCTTTATCAATATCGACAGACTTATCTGCTTTTAGCTTGATCAGCTCCATTCTAATGGACAAACAGTTCTCACAAACAGTGGATGGAACTGACAGGGTCTCAAGCTCTAGCTTAGTCTGCTCCAACTCACCTCTCACTCTAGCTAACTCGCTCAACTTCTCATCACTCTTGGCTCTCAGCTCAGCTATACTAGCTAAATGAGATGGGCAGTCTACACAAGGTGCGGCAACAGTGGTATGAGCATCTTTTAGCTCCTGCTGAGCGCTTTCAAGCTCAGTGGCCAATGTGTCTCTCTCATCTACTCTCTCTGTGTACCTGGACTTAAGAGTCATCAGGTCACACAGCAGCACCTCACAGTTAGGGCAGTCTTCACTATCACCCAAGCAAGGGGAAGAAGACAGACTCTCAATCTTGGCATTTGCCGTGGCAAGCTCACTCTCAAGCTCATCTATCCTCTTCTTAGCCCCTCTAAGCAGTTTCTCCCTATACTTCAACTCCTGACTGTTCTGTTCTAGTAAATTAACAACTTCTTGTTCATAGGAAGATGCATTCTCATCGTCGTCGTCGTCAGAGTCGTCGGAGGAGTCCTTCTTTTTCTTCTCCCTAAGAGCCATTGAGCAGAAGCTCTTGTGGGGTCTTTGGCTGTGACGTGAGCGACTCTTCGGCTTGTCCCTGAAGCCCATGAAACAGGGGCCCGCCGGATTGTCCCTGTCCTTCCCCTTCCTGATCACAATCTCTTCATCACTTGAACTTGAAGATGAGGAGGAAGACGAGGATCTCTTGGAGTATCTTTTCTCCATCTCGGCGAAGAAGGTCTCGTCTCGCTTCTTGTTCTCACGCCTGTAGTCCTTCAGAGCCTTTCGAAAGAATCTTGTCTTGGGCTTGCCCTTCGTGGAGTTGTCGTACTTGCTGGAGTTGTAGGAGTTGTCGCCGGTTCCCTTCTTGTAATTCTTCTGCTTGGGACAGTCGGCGATAAAATGACCTGGGTCACCACACTCAAAGCATCCGGATTTTGTACCGTGTCTCTTAAACATTCTCTTATCATAGACACGTCGCACCCGGTTGTTAAACAAGCATAGATCATCATCTCCTAGATTATCAAGTTGTTCCTCGGAGATAGACATCAGGGAAAAAGCAGTACAACTCATGGCATTAGGATCAGCACATGGTGTCGCAAGCGCCAGAGTCTTTGATCCAGAACCACTGAGATTTGATCTCAACTGGATATCGACCTCTGTGGCCTTGAGCTTACTAAAAAGCTCTGCGATGGTCAAGGTATCATATGATGTGCTCTCAACAATAGACGAGACTTTGATCTCCCAGATCTTTGGGTCCAAGGTATGGAGTACCTTAAGAGCCTGTTCATGATCCGAGACCAGCTGATCACCCTCGGCCTTGTTAACACGAAGCTTGTTAATGATCGATTGAAAACGACCAAACAAAGCCTCGACAGTCTCACCCGGCTTCTTTGAGAAATTTTCATACTCACGCCGATAGGTCTGATATAGTCTAGCCTTGACCTGAGCTGTCCCCTCATGATGTGCCTGGAGGGTAGCCCAGATCTCTCTAGCAGTGGTGAGATGGCTCACACGCTCGAACTCACTAGGACCTAGACCAGAAAATAAAATGTTCACCGCCTTACTATTATTTTGATGCTGGGTAATTATATTTTCAGCAGTATCCGCAGCAATAGTCGTAATGGTGAAACTAGGATGAACACAAATCTCCCATATGTCCGAGCTCTGGCTCATAAGGTATGCTCGCATGCGAGTCTTCCAATAAGTATAGCCAAAAGCCTCTAGGGATGGGATTTTACCAAAAGACGTCATGGTCACTACCTAGGTTTTGAATCGGTTAAGATATTAGAAAAAAAAACTAACCTCGCTCTGATACCACTTGTAGGACCGAAAGTAGCGACCAGAGGGGGGGTGAATGAGCGCCTAAAAATTTCTTGTTAAACTATGATCTAATTCCAACACCCAAACAAACTTAACCAGATAAATAATATTAGTAAAGTAAATTTCTGGAACTAAAGATGTCTAGCCTAAAAATGATCGTTATCTTAATTTAAATGATATTAAAGATAAACTAAATAAAAATACTTAGATCATTCATAAGATATTTATATTTCAGTTTAGAAATAAAATACTAATCAAGTTGATAGAACATGAATCACTAAAAAATTAATCTAGAATTAAACCGAAAATATTTCACGTAAATAGAGAATAAAAATATTATTGCGACCCACAATATCTTAATTAATTTTTATATGAGCAGATTAAAAATACTTATAAAAATAATACAAGTACTAATAATATTCAAGCCGATAAGCATTAACCACAAAATTAATAATCAAATCTACAGGCTAATTAAAAATAGATGATTATCTATCTAATTAATCTACCTAGAAAATAGGAGATTAGATTAGAAAACACTTACCTGCTTCGCGTCACCGTCGCCGTGCCTGGAGAATCCACGCCGAAGTCCTGCGCTTCTCTGCTGCATGCAATTTTGATCTACACAAACACCTGTTATGCGCATGCAAAAACTGTGGGACCCGCCTGCTGTTTGCACTGAAACTTGAGCCAAAAAATAACCAGGCACTGCTTTTGCTGCCTCGTTCACCGTGCGCCTGGATCAAATCAGAGAGCCTCGCCGTGACGTGCAGATCACAGCCAGTCGTGGGGCCCGTGGCCAAGCCGCCGTTGATGCTTTCCGTCCGCCGTGCTAGCTGGCGATGCAAAGTCAGTTTTGCCTTCCTTTTTTTACTGTCGTGCACCTGCAGAGCCTCCGTTTCCACAGGTTGCAGTCCACGCCATTAGCTGTGCTACTGTGGCTTCACGCGAGTTGCCAGCGAACAAAGAAAATGTCGGCAATGTAGATTGAAACTGGAGAACGGAGAACAGAGGAAAAATAGTAGATGAAAAGATTTGCGGTGGACTACAGATTGATCTCTTCAAAACAGTCAACTGTCCCCAAGGGGATAGGGGCCTATTTATAGGCAAATCCTAATACATGAAAAGACTACTTTACCCTCAGGTAAAATAAACTGACTCCAAAATAAATTCCAAAAATTACTAAAATATTCTTTAAAAAATCACCAGACTCAAATAAAAATATTCTAAACTTAAAAACTAAATATTAATATCCTAAATTGAATTAATGATAGATTGTCAGTTTTGCGCCGAAACTGACAAAGCGTCCACCGTCTTCGCACCGGGTACCCGGATTGGGCCGACCCGACCCCACAGCTTCCTCAGCTCGGCAATCGCTCGCCGCCCGTGTACCTGAGTCAAACCCAGTCAATAGACCAGTGGATCATCTGCCGCTCCTAGCCATGTACCCAGATTGGGCCAGTCCGACTCCATGGCTCCTCTGCCCAGCCATCGCTCACTGCCCGTGTACCTGAGTCACATGCGCCTCAGACTCGGCAGGTCTTCATCTCTCCCTTCCATTGACTTCCGTTGACAATCACTCATCACATCTGGAGTATCAAACCATATTCTTCAACATGGTTTCTCAAAGGCCGACTTTTGTAAACCAACATTTACAGGCTGATGAGAAGGCCAAAGTAATAAAGTTGCTTTGGTCATACGTCGATTGTTTCGCATGGGAATTAGCGAGATGCCCGGATTAAGCCGCGAGCTCGTGGAGCATTGGCTACCTATTAAACCCAGATTTAGGCTTTATAAACAACCTCCTCGTCGCTTTAATTCGGCCTTCTATGACCGAGTTAAAGAGGAGATAGAATGGTTACTCGAGGCTGAGTTTATTAGGCCATGCAGGTATGATGAATGGGTCGCTAACATCGTGCCTGTAGAGAAGAAAGGGAGCAGCAAAATACGAGTTTGTATTGATTTCAGGGATCTAAACAAGGCCACTCCAAAGGACGAATATCTCATGCCGATAGCCGACATGTTAATCAACGATGCTTCAGGACACAAGGTACTATGTTTTCTTGATGGCAACGCTAGTTATAATCAATTTTTTATGGCCGAAGAGGACGTTTACAAGACAGCCTTTCGATGCCCTGGTTTTGTGGGCTTGTTTGAGTGGGTCATTATGACTTTTGGTTTAAAGATTGCTCGCGCTACATATCAACGTGCTATGAACTTGATCTTCCATGACTTGTTAGGAGTTATGTTATAAGTATACATAGATGATGTTGTAGTCAAATCGGACGGTATGGATAATCACTTAGCCTATTTGAAAGTTGCTTTCGATAGGATGCGACAGTATGGCTTGAAGATGAACCCTCTCAAATGTGCTTTTTGCGTGTCGGTGGGCAAGTTCTTAGGATTCATGAAAGAGGTATAGAAATTGATCCTAAGAGGCTTGAAAATATTAGAAACTTTACAGCACCGACATGCAAGAGGGATGTGCAAAAGTTTCTATGCAAGATGAATTATTTGGTTCATTTTATATCTAACTTGTCTGGAAAGATTGATGCTTTTGTCCCTATACTCTGGCTAAAGAATGAAGTTGAGTTCACTTGGGAGGCAAGTCAGCAAAACGCTTTTGAAAAGATTAAAGAGTGCTTGTCATCACTGCCCATGGTAAGAGCACCGAAGGCCGGAATCCCCTTTTGGCTATACATCGCTGCAGAGGATAGCGTGATAGGAGCCATGCTAACTCAAGAGGTGGAGGGGAAAGAGTACATCATCACATTCTTGAGCCGCCGCCTGCAGGACGTCGAGACCAGGTACGTGTTTGTGGAGTGTTTATGTTTATGACTTTATTACGCATGTAACAAATTACGTCACTACCTTCTCCCTACTACATGTATTGTCGCTTGCAAAACCGATGTTATAAAATACATGTTGCAAAAGCCGATTCTAAGTGGAAGAATCAGAAAGTGGGCCTACGCTTTGATTGAGTACGATTTGGCTTATGAACCTCTAAGGGCTATGAAAGGCCAAATCGTCGCTAATTTATAGTTGATCACCATGTGGATGTCAATTGGGGTAACAATATTGCTCTAATTGAGGTAGTGCCATGGAAACTTTATTTTGATGGCTCAACTTGTAAGAATGGCCAAGGTATCGGTGTCATCCTCACATCACCTAATGGTTTGCACTTTGAAACCTCGTCCCGTTTAGAATTTCCTTCTACCAATAACCAAGCTGAATATGAAGCCTTATTGCTAGGACTTGAATTGCTTGAATCTGTAGGTGCTAAACATGTCCATGCATATGGTGATTCTCTGTTAGTAGTACAACAAGTAGCTAAAAGTGCTCAATGTTTTAATGGCTTACTAAATAGTTACTTGGATAAATATTTAGACATAGTTGCTACTTTCGACGACTTTAAAATTTCTCACGTAGCAAGGGAAGCCAACTCAATTGCAAACGATTTGTCTCAGCAAGCATATGGCTATCAAGTCACGAGAGGCAAATTTTCCATACAGAGAAGGCCAATGCTTGAACTCAATGTTGAAGCCAGAGACTTCAAGCTAGTGCGAGGCCTGCTGAATCCTCCGGATCGGACCCCTCCGATCGCCGAAGGGCCCTACGCGCCGGAGTCCTCGTGCCGGAGCACTTCATCCGTCGAAGGGTTTTGCACGCCAGAGCCCCTGTGTCGAAGCCTTCTAGACAGCAGAAGTCTTCGGGGACCGGACTCCTCCGGCGGGAGGCTTCAGTTTGATCGGCTCCACACAGCGGATCTAGTCAGCCTTCGGCAGGAACAGGAATGGCCCGGGGGGCACTCTGAAGTTAGCAATTTAGACCTCACTCTAGAAAAGGAGTTAGAACAACCTCTGGATGTCCGGGAGGATGATTAGAGAATTCCAATCGTCAAGTATTTAAGGAATCCTAGTCAAAGGGTCGATCAGAAAGTTCGGCGATAGGCGTTTAAATTTATGTTGCTAGATGATGTATTATATCACCGAACTATTGATGGAATACTCTTAAAGTGCTTAAATGATGAACAATACAAAGTAGCTACGGGAGAAGTCCATGAAGGGCTTTGTGGCACTCATCAGTCGTCCCAGAAAATGAGTTGGATGCTCAAAAGGGTAGGTTTCTACTGGCCGACTATGACCGAGGATTGTTTTAGATATTATAGAGGGTGTGAAGCGTGTCAGAAGTTTGGTAATATTCAGTTAGCTCATGCTTCATCACTTAACCCTATTATCAAACCATGTCCATTCCGAGGTTGGGGTTTCGACTTCATAGGCCAAATTCATCCTCCCTCTTCAAAAGGGCATCAGTTCGTGTTGATGGCAACAGACTACTTCACCAAATGGACCGAAGTCATGTCTCTCAAGAATATGACTCACAATGAGGTAACTGATTTTATCTTGAAGCACATTATACATAGATTCAGTATTCCCCAAACTCTCACTACAGATCAAGGTACTTCATTTGTTGCTAAAGAAGTGAGAGACTTTGCCGAATTTTATGGTATTAAGTTAATAAACTCTTCACCATATTATGCTCAGGCCAATGGTCAGGCCGAGTCTAGTAATAAAACCATGATTAAGCTCATTAAAAAGAAAATTGAAGAGTTCCCTAAGAGGTGGCATGAAGTGCTTTCTGAGGCACTATGGGCTTATAGATTTGCAAAACACGGTGCTACCAGAGTTAGTCCATATGAGTTGGTATATGGGCAAGAGGTCGTTCTACCCATAGAAGTAGATCTTGTCTCTTTAAGAATTCTAAAGCAAGATGGCTTATCGGTCGATGAATATGAAACTCTTTTGAAAGACAATTTAGAAGAAGTGACCGATAAGAGGTTAAGGGCTTTAGAAGCTGTAGAGAAAAACAAAAGAAGAGTAGCTAGAGCCTACAAAAAGAAAGTTAAAACAAAATCGTTTCAAGTTGGTGACTTGGTTTGGAAGAATATTTTGCCCTTAGGCACTAAGAGCCCCAAATTTGGTAAATGGCCGCGTAGTTGGGAAGGTCCTTTTAAGATAGCTGAAATCGCTCCAAGTAATGCGTATTTGTTAGAGTCTCTGCAAGGAGAGCAATTTCGAAGAGCTTTGAATGACATATACTTAAAGAGGTATTTCCCAAGTGTGTGGCAAGGTGCTTGAAAGTGTGGAAAAGGCCGATATGGGAGGTATCGTCCTTAGCCCATTATGCTTTTAGTTCACTTAGTTCACTAAAAGTAAGGGGCATGTGTTGATAGCAAAAAATGGCATTAAATGGTCAAGATTGCAAAAATATCAATTTTGGTGATTTGGACCAAAAATACACATGTCCTGGATCGGGCCGAAGCCCTACAGGGCCGAAGGCCCATTGAGCTCTAGGCTTCGGAAGCCTTCCAGCGGCCTGCTACCTTTGACCCGAAGGCCTTCGGAGGCCTTCCTCGCCAAAGCTTTTGCCCGAGCAGTAGGCCTCGGCAGGCCCTGCCAAAGGCCCACTTCGGGCTGTTGGGAGATAGCGTTTGAGTCTGATACTGGCTATATTTTATCCATTAAAACGTGATTAGGCCGAATCCTACCATATTAATCTTAGAGATTAGAAGACTAGCCCCTATAAATATAGGGGTGAGGCCGGTTCATTAGGCCCCACCAACACAAATCAATCACAAAGCCCTAGCTTTGAACTGTACATTTACTTTTTATTTGCCTTTCTACAACCTTCGTGAGTTTTCCTGGAAGCCCTCCGTTGGCCATTCCGAAACCGTGGTAAGACTTGCTACTTCGCTCGTGATGTATCCGTTAATCTATGTAACAGATTGTTATCGCCTTGTTACTTTGCTTAGGAAGTATTCGTTAATCTACGTAACAGATTGCTACCTTCGTTCCCCTACTGCAACACTTAGCAGATTCGGTCCCTAGGCTGAATTGGCACTTGATCTCTATTCTGTTGCAGGTTTTCTCC
The DNA here is from genome assembly GCA_019279435.1 of Zizania palustris. NCBI lineage: Eukaryota > Viridiplantae > Streptophyta > Magnoliopsida > Poales > Poaceae > Zizania > Zizania palustris. Next base: position 100,182,789 of record JAAALK010000080.1, read on the forward strand.
CTCGGAGCCACTTTGTCGGAGGTGTCCGGAGCCAGGAGACTAGTTTCTAAGGCTGCCAGAACACCCTTCGGTGGAAATACTATTTTGATTACCTGTGCCAAACCATCACTCTATTGTCGGTTTTGCCAAGTCCCACGAGCCAGCATGCTCCACAGCAGGCTTCATTGCGTAAGGCTTCGCCACACCCATACTTTGCTTCGGACGAAGTCATGCCAGTGCGTTGCGCTAGGATATTTTGTATCGTGTTAGAGACTTCGCATCAAACCCTGCCGTTTGGAGGTGATCTCACGTCGAGATCTGTTCGGAGCCTACCATTGGCCAGATCGATCCAGACGTCAAAGGTACCCTTCGGCGAGACCATCGCACTATACCCTTCAAATCAGTCAGGCTCCGGTCAGCCTACTGATTTATTTTATTTAATATATTTCTTTTTCGTCTAATTGGATTATTTCTATGTGATCTGATTACCTGGCGACTCCATCCCCATTGCCACTATTAAGGGTAGTCGGAACGCGACGTCAGTGTTGTGTTACGCTTAGGCTTGGCCCTAAGTATCCGTGTTGGACCGGAAACGGCGACCAGAGGGGGGGTGAATGGGAGCTTTTAAAATTTCGGGCTAAAAACTTAGCCTTCGGTTCAGTTTTGTCTTCTACGGAACATGCTTCGAACACTACCTTCGAAGGTCTGGTTCGGAGGTACTTCGACAGCTCCGAACACAGGCTTCGCAGGGGCAAAAGTTCGAAGCCAAGAAGACTTCGCTCCACTTACAACCTTCGGAAATCTACTCTGCTAAGTCAGTGCAGGCTCCGCACACGGGGTGCTTCGAGCAGGCTTCGCACTTCACCCTTCACAAAAGTGGACAGCCCTCTGAGGACTTCGACCAAGTACTTGGCGGCAGCAACTGGTGCTGGGCTTCGTACACGAAGGTCTAAACGCACCCAACGGACTTCACTAGGGGCTTCGACACAAGAAGCAAGACGGGCCTCGATCAGGGCTTCACTAGTAAGCTGTGAGGTCTGGCCTCAAGTTACACAAAACGACAGCACACTGAAAAACACACTTCGCACAAAACACCCTTCGCCTAGACAGGCTTCGGTGCACTAAACTAGCGAGGTATGTAAAGCGAGCTCAAGCAAAAAGCACACAGAAGCAGGGCTTCGCCGCTTGAACAAGGAACACAAAATGAATTGAACTCTGGATGAATACAGCGAGGTATGTGGCTACAGGAGCTCAACAGTAAATGCTCAAAGTGTTAAATGATACCTACCGAGCTCCCATATTTATAGCCCACAGTTCACCCAAAGGAAATGACTACACTACCCCTAGGGTTTACATTGATTTTGACTCTACAGAACTAAGGGGTACAAAAAGTAGTCCACCTTTATTCTAGAGGCTTCTCTGTCAGCTTTGCAGAGGGGACAGTGTCAGCCTTTTACAGAACAGACAGTGTCAGCCTTTGCAGTCTTTGACCTTCTGGAATCCTCCCTTCGCACGCGAGGGTGCGGTAGCTTCGGTGAGAAGCCTGAAGCCCGATGGCCTTCGCTTCACCGAAGATGGCCTTCGATACAGTGATGGTTTTGAGCCGAAGCTGTCAAAGCCCTTGGGCCTTCGCACCAACACCTCCGGAGTGGACCACCACGGCTTCGCAGCTACTCCCAGCTCGAACTCCGTCAGTCCGTGTACCGAAACCATGCAGGCCGAAGCACCTCAAGTCAACCTTGCTCCGGAGCTAGCCTTGCTCCGAAGCCTTCCACCCTCCGAAGCCCCACCTTCGGAGTACCACCCTTCGAAGTCCCTCCTTCGTCCAAGGCCTCCGCATGAAGCATTCCATGAGCCCTTCGTCGCAGTGCCTCTCCCCGAGCACACTCCTCGACGAGCCTCACCCGGACCATGCCTTTGATGCGCCTCGACTTCTGAGACCTTCGTCGGGCGCCTTCGAATGTCTCCCTCCGGAGCACACTTCGAATTCCTTGCCTCCGCAGAGGACTTGATCCACCAACTCCGAAGTTACTCCATTCGGAGTACCTTCGAAGTGTCTCACTTCCGAGGACTTTGTCTCGGAGCACCTTCAGCCGGAGCCACGCTCCGCACTCTCTGCCTTCACCTGGCATGCCTCGACCCGAGGACCAACCCGGACCACCTTCGCAGCCACCGTGACGGAGCTCCCCGCTCCCCTGGCATCAAGCCTCCCGCTTGACCCAGGTTCACCTGGCTCGAACCTTGTCCGTCGCCTCCGAAGTCCCTGCGCACCACAGACAAGCAGACAAGTGTATCCAGTACTCCGGAGACCTCTCCGGGTTAGCAACCTCCGGTACACACTCTGGTGTACCGCCCAAAGTACCGAAGCCATCGGTACGAACCCAGTCAACGTGTACTGTCGGACCCCTCCGACAGGCACACACCGCTGCACAGCTGCAGCAAGCAAACACCGAACACCCTTCGGTGAAACCACCTCCGAACACCCTTCGGAGGTCCAACCTCCGAAACCCCTCCGGAGGTACCCCCCTACGAACACCCTTCGGAGGTACCCTTCGAACAGAGGGTAAAAAGCCTGTCAATCACTCATCACAAAACACCGAAACCAACCCTTGGTTTCTCAAACTCCCCCTTGATGAGTGCATTGACAACCAAATCCAAGTTCAAGAAATGTAAAAATTTTCAGCACACAAGTGACCATAAATACTCAGAAAAGAGCCAAATCATGTCACTTGACAAAAGAATTTTCCTCCCCCTTTCTCAAAAGATTAAAAGCCCCTTTGGCAATAAAAACTCCCCCTGAGTTAAATTTTCCCTTTGGCAATAAAGAACCTTCTCCCCCTTTATGTCAAATGTTTTCCCCCGTTGAAAGTTATACCCCTTGCGACAGAGAACGAGGAATTTCTCCCCCTTTGGCAATGCAAGCATCAAGGAGCATGTAAAAGATGCAAAGCTTCGAAATGAGCAGAATTGCAAAGACATATGAAGCAAAAATATGCCAACAGTAACACCAATGATCATGGGCTCAGCTCAAATTAATATTCTCTAAAAGCATGATGAAGCATGTGATTTGATCATTTTTTTAAATACAAGCATCACCACTTAGTCAAGGAAACTAGACAAGTAAGAGCAAGGACTGCGCAAAGCTAGTCAATTTCTACTCTAGACAGACAAGTCCAGTTCAAATGGAGCTTGAAAAGCAAACTTGATAATCAATAAATTTTGTTGTTCTTTTCTTAGTTCCAGGGGTTATTTGTTTGTCCACCTTATACTTTCCAATCCGATCAAGCCTAGGCATGAAAGCCATAAGAAGCTTAAGGCAAAGATTTTGGCATACACTACGCTATTCCAGTTCAGACCAATGTGCAATGGTAAGCAGTCTAGAATAGGGTAGTGCGACAAACAAACCCACCTGGATCTTTTAACTTAAAGCATACAAACCATGGAATTTTTGATTTTAACCAAGTGAACCAGTTGTTTGGTACTTATGAATATCCATGAAAATTGAGAACAATTTTTCAAGTTGCAATTTTTAGCATCCAAAGAAATGTGTCTTGCTATCAAGCAGATAAAAGATAGCTAAAGCAGTCTTGCCTAAACATGCTAGATTCAAGACTAAGCAGTGAGCACGATTTGATTTTGAAAATAAAACACCATGCACATGAATGTTCCAGATGAATTAACAAGAGCTGAGCTGACATGATTTCATGAATTATAAGCAGGCATATAAGTGCAAAATATGTAAATGCAATTTCAACACAATTAGACAAAAGCACATCCATCTAAAACAGCTCCCCCTCACAAAATGCCGTAAGGGTGACAAATGCCAAGTTCCCCACGCAAGTAAGCAAAACGAGAAGCATCGAGGGGTTTTGTAAAAATGTCGGCAAGCTGGTGTTGGGTATCAACATATTGAAGTTCAATATCACCTTTCTCATTGTGATCTCTGAGAAAATGATACCGTACATCAATGTGTTTGGTTCTGGAGTGCTGAACTGGGTTGTTTCAATACAAATAGCACTAGTGTTATCACAGAAAAGTGGAACACTCTTATAAACTAACCCGAAATCCCGCAAAGTGGAAACCATCCACAAAATCTGAGAGCAACAGCTAGCTGCAGCAACATATTCGGCCTCAGCCGTCGATTGTGCAACACTAGACTGTTTGCGGGAAGACCAGCAAACCAGAGATGTACCCAGAAAATGACAAGTACCAGAGGTACTTTTCCTATCAATTCTACACCCAGCAAAGTCCGCATCGGAATAACCTCGAAGACATAAAGATGAAGATGTTGAATACCATATGCAAAATTCAAGGGTGTGTTTGAGATACCTTAGAATGCGCTTTACCGCTTGGCGGTGCGAAGCTCGTGGTGAAGCCTGAAAACGAGCGCACAGACACACTGTGAAGTGTATGTCCGGCCTCGTGGCAGTCAAGTAGAGGAGGGAGCCGATCATGCTTCGGAACTCCTTCTGATCTACGGCTTCTCCATCTTCGTCAGGGTCCAATGCTACAGATGTAGCCATTGGAGTGGCGAGGGGCTTCGCCTCGGACATGTCAAATTTCTTGAGCAGGTCCTTGGTGTACTTCGTCTGGTGAACGAAAGTACCTTGTTTGCTTTGCTTGATTTGCAAACCAAGGAAAAAGGTGAGTTCACCCATCATCGACATTTCAAATTCCCTGCTCATGGTATCTGCAAACTCGGCAACCAAAGCATGAGAAGAGCCACCAAAGATGATATCATCCACATAAATCTGAACCAGGAGGAAATCTTTGCCATGCTTGAGAGTAAACAAAGTTTTATCAACAGAGCCCATCAAATACCCTCGCTCAAGCAAAAAAGACTTAAGTCTATCATACCAAGCCCGAGGGGCCTGCTTGAGTCCATAAAGAGCCTTATGAAGTTTAAGGACTTTATGCGGGTACTTGGGGTTTTCAAAACCAGGGGGTTGTTTACATAAACATCTTCACCTATGAAGCCATTAAGAAAAGCACTTTTGACATCCATTTGATAGAGTTTGAATCCCCGGGATGTCGCAAAGGCAAGCAAAATCCTAATGGCCTCAAGGCGAGCAACAGGTGCAAAAGTTTCAGTAAAATCAATCCCTTCTAGTTGAGAAAAGCCCTGAGCTACAAGTCTAGCCTTGTTTCTAACTATAGTCCCATCCTCCCCTTGTTTGTTTTTGAAAATCCATTTTGTTCCAATGAAATGAACATTTGGTGGAGGATCAACTAAAGTCCAGACTTGGTTTCTCTCAAAATTTTCAAGTTCCTCATGCATGGCAATGATCCAACTAGAATCAGAAAGTGCATGACTAACATCTAAAGGCTCGAAAGAAGCAACAAAAGCAGAATTAGTGAAATGAGCGTGAGAACGTGTTACCCTATGATCAAGCTCACCAATGATCTGCTCGGGAGGATGCATCCTTTGAACATGATGTGGAGCCTCACGGCGGGATGCAGTCTCCCCCTCAACTTGTGCGTTGGAGTGGTCCAAGATGACCGATGTTGAGGTAGTCACTTCGGGACCTCGTGCCGAAGTAGTAGAAGCGGGGTCAGCTTCGGGGTTGACGTCGAGGGAAGTAGGGGTTCATCCTCGAATTCTTCGGGATCTTCTTCTTCGAATAAGGTCTGTTCCATGTCGTGTTCATTCACCTGTTCAAAAGCAGAACTAACAGAGGGGGTTGATTCATCAAAGTCACATCACATGACTCGATGACAGTGTTAGTTTCCAAGTATAGACACGATAAGAATGACCATGTGTAGTGTAACCCAAAAAGATCCCGTCAGAAGATCGCGACTCAAATTTATCCAAATTTCCACGTTTTAGGATGAAGCAGCGACAGCCAAAACTCGAAGATGAGTAACCTTGGGCTGTCTCCCAAAACGCAGCTCATAAGATGTCAAATTTAAAATTGAGCGCAAGAATATTCGGTTTGAGATGTAACAAGCAGTGTTCATGGCCTCAGCCCAGAATTTTCTAGGAGTCCTATGCTCATCAAGCATCGTCCTAGCCATCTCAACCAAAGTGCGGTTCTTCCTCTCAACAACACCGTTTTGTTGACGAACCCGCGGAGCAGAGAATTGATGTTCTATGCCATGCTCCATGCAAAAGTCAACAAAGAGACTATTTTGAACTCAGTGCCATTATCACTTCGAATGAATTTCAATGCACCTGGGAGTTCAGTAAAAAGTCTCAAAGCCAAGCTCCGAAAGTGTGAAAACACTTCATCCTTGCTGGCAAGAAAGAAGACCCAAGAGTAGCGAGAGAAATCGTCGACAATAACTAAAACATACCACTTGCCGCCTAAAGAACTAACCCGGGAAGGACCTACAGTGTCCATGTGGAGAAGTTCTCCGGGCTGTTCAGTCATCACTGTGGTGACTGGCGAATGCGAAGCGGCAATCATTTTTCCATGTCGACAGGGAGCGCAAACTAAATTCTTCTCAAACTTGAGCTTGGGCAATCCTCGGATCAGGCCTAGGGCGCTCAGACGATGCGAGCAACTCAAAGCTCATATTCCCTAGTCTCCTATGCCACTTCCAAAGCTCAGAAGTCGAATGTGCAACAAGACAATGAGAAGATCCAGACGACTCAGAAAAATCAGCTCCAAAAACTCTCCCAACTCTAAAGATCTTACACACCACAACGCCATCAGAATTGAGCACTTGCGAAGTATCGTGATGAAATCGCACTTCGAAGCCCTCATCAAGCAACTGAGATACAGACAGCAAATTGTATCCCAAGTTTTCAACCAAAGCAACATCTTTGAGAGTGAAATTCGAGTTAATTCTTACCACACCTTTACCTTTCACTCTACTCCTTCGATTGTTTCCGAAGGTGATATGTTCCCTTTGCTTGGTTGTGGTGAGGCTGGAGAACCATGATGCATCTCCGGTCATGTGGCGCGAACAACCGGAGTCCATGATCCACGTGCCCTCCAAGCCTCAATCTGTCGCCTACACACGATAAGAATGTCTCGATCGCTCAGTGCTGGGGTGAGTGAAATAATGACGAGGCATCCAGCACTGAGTGACACGAGTAGTAGGCACAGTAAAAGCAGACGGTCTACGCACATAATAATCAGAATGATGCAAAGTGCGAGGTCTACCTACATGCTGTGAACGAACAACATGTGGAGGTCTCCTATTCTGACGAGGTACAAATCTGCTAGCCCGAGGTCTACCACTATATGAAACATGGTGAAGACCTCGAGGAGTAAAACCTCTCCGAGAAGTACGAGGAGCCTCAAAAGCAGGACGATAGTACATCTCAGACTCATGCATACCTAAAGATGGGTAATGCATGTCCTGGTAACTCATCGCCTGAGAGCGTCGCTCATCCTTGATGCGACGAAAACAGAACCCAACCAAATGACCCGCCCGCTGATAGTAGGAACAGTGAAAAACTCTCCTGGGGGCACTCTCATGGGTCATAGGAGCAACTCTCACAGGCTCCTTGGGTTTTCTCTGAGTGGTTTTCTTGGGAGGATTTTTCTTGGCAGGAGGAGTGGTTTTCTTTGGTGGATGGGTAGACTTTTTGGCTGATGGGGTGTCTAACAGAGCTCTCTCTTTCTCTAGGGTAGTGGGAGAGGTGAAAACAGTTTTGGTCTTACTGTCTGAAGGTATCCTCTCAAAACCCAAACCTAGAGCTACCCCTGCTCTGTCAGCACACAACTTGGTCTTGGCCAAGAGCAAATCCATCCTACCCTTCCCCTCAGTGCATTTATTAACCACGGAAAGGAGGTATTCATTTTCAGACATGAGGTTTTCAGCTCGCTCTCTAACAGTGCCTAGCTGGTCCTTAAGGGTGATGCAAGTGTCACAAACAGGTTGCACATCCTTAGAACTACCGGCCCTCTCCAATCTAGCCTCCAAATCATGAACATGCTTATCACGTAAATTAATGCTATCGCGTAATAAAGAGCAGTTCATGCAATCAATAATATCATGAGGTCTAGAATCCACCTCCAAAAGCTGATTCTGTGCAGTCTCAAGCTCAGAAAGAGTTTGAGCATGTACAGAACGCAACTGAGCAAGCTCACTCATGACAACAGAACAGGACTCACATTCAGCATCATCAAATTTAGACTTAAGCATGGCATATTCAGTAGAAATAGTTTCTAGCCTAAGTCTAAGGTCTTTTCTTTCTCTAGCGGCTTGCACAAGTAATCTATCCTGACCAATAACTACTTCATTCAGCTCATCTAATTTAATTAGTAGCTGGTCAGATGATAGGTTTACCTCAGATGAGTCAAGCTCATCGCCGCTGTGATCGCTGTCGGCCATGAAGCAAAGGCCGGTGAAGTCACGTCCCTTCTTGTCCTTCTTGTCCTCCTTCCTTGGGGACTCCTCCTCCTCAAAGCTCGACTCCTCAGTTGAGGATGTGTCGATGTCGCTGAGAGCAGCAACAAAGGCTCTGGAAGCGGCCTTGGCTACTTTCTTAGCCATCTTGCCGCGCTTGCCCTTCACAAAAGGCTTCCTCTCCTTTTTGTGGTATTTGGGGCGCTCACTCTCATCTCTCTTCTTGAGCTTACGGCAATTAGCCTTGATGTGAGAAGTGTCGCCACATTCATAGCAACCACTAAAACCACTTCTCCTCTGATCCTGTCTCTCATGATGAAAACGGGTGAACCTTCTGGCAATGAGAGCAAGCTCATCATCAGCTAGAGTGTCCACCTGCTCCTTTGTGACGGAGACCAGAGAAGACAAAGCAAAACCATCTGCAAGCACACAAGTGCCAGATGTGCTTGGTTCTGCAGTGGTGCCACGGCTAGTGCTAGAAACCAATGCCAATGGCTGTGGCAAAGAGCTTCTGTGCACAGCAAGAGATGCCTTGGCAATCTCTGTGGACTTCAGCTTGCTAAAGAGTTCATCGCAGGTCAAGGTGTCATATCCTGCGGACTCCTCAATGCTGGATATCTTTACTTCCCATATGCTACGGTCAAGAGCATAGAGAAGCTTGATAGTCCTATCATGATCACTGTACGCAAGCGTCCCGTTGGATCGCAAGTTACTCACTATCGCGTCAAAGCGAGAAAACATGGCATCTATAGATTCACCAGGTGCCTGCACAAACAGCTGATACTGTTGATTGTAGGTGCTTTGGCGCCTGGCCTTGATCTGGGTAGAGCCCTCATGAAAGACAGTGAGCGTTGTCCAAATTTCCCTAGCAGTCCTAAGGTGCTGCACCCTATCGAACTCACTTCTACTCAAACCGATGAACAGTATATTTCTTGCCTTGGAATTGGCATTATACTGATACTTCTCAGTCTGAGAAGTGCGAGTCTCAGGGATGGAGTATTGTGAGTCCACAATCTCCCAAATTGCATTTCCTTGGCTTAACAAGTAAGCCTCCATGCAAAGTCTGTCCCATCGAACAGAGGAATTTTACTGCCTCTATCCATGTCGCCAACAGATCACAAAACCGGTTATGGTCAACTGGTGATCTTAACCCGCTCTGATACCAATTGTTGGACCGGAAACGGCGACCAAAGGGGGGGTGAATGGGAGCTTTTAAAATTTCGGGCTAAAAACTTAGCCTTCGGTTCAGTTCTGTCTTCTGCGGAACAGGCTTCGAACACTACCTTCGAAGGTCTGGTTCGGAGGTACTTCGACAGCTCCGAACACAGGCTTCGCAGGGGCAAAAGTTCGAAGCCAAGAAGACTTCGCTCCACTTACAACCTTCGGAAATCTACTCTGCTAAGTCAGTGCAGGCTCCGCACACGGGGTGCTTCGAGCAGGCTTCGCACTTCACCCTTCGCAAAAGTGGACAGCCCTCTGAGGACTTCGACCAAGTACTTGGCGGCAGCAACTGGTGCTGGGCTTCGTACACGAAGGTCTAAACGCACCCAAACGGACTTCACTAGGGGCTTCGACACAAGAAGCAAGACGGGCCTCGATCAGGGCTTCACTAGTAAGCTGTGAGGTCTGGCCTCAAGTTACACAGAGCGACAGCACACTGAAAAACACACTTCGCACAAAACACCCTTCGCCTAGACAGGCTTCGGTGCACTAAACTAGCGAGGTATGTAAAGCGAGCTCAAGCAAAAAGCACACAGAAGCAGGGCTTCGCCGCTTGAACAAGGAACACAAAATGAATTGAACTCTGGATGAATACAGCGAGGTATGTGGCTACAGGAGCTCAACAGTAAATGCTCAAAGTGTTAAATGATACCTACCGAGCTCCCATATTTATAGCCCACAGTTCACCCAAAGGAAATGACTACACTACCCCTAGGGTTTACATTGATTTTGACTCTACAGAACTAAGGGGTACAAAAAGTAGTCCACCTTTATTCTGGAGGCTTCTCTGTCAGCTTTGCAGAGGGGACAGTGTCAGCCTTTTACAGAACAGACAGTGTCAGCCTTTGCAGTCTTTGACCTTCTGGAATCCTCCCTTCGCACGCGAGGGTGCGGTAGCTTCGGTGAGAAGCCTGAAGCCCGATGGCCTTCGCTTCACCGAAGATGGCCTTCGATACAGTGACGGTTTTGAGCCGAAGCCGTCAAAGCCCTTGGGCCTTCGCACCAACACCTCCAGAGTGGACCACCACGGCTTCGCAGCTACTCCCAGCTCGAACTCCGTCAGTCCGTGTACCGAAACCATGCAGACCGAAGCACCTCAAGTCAACCTTGCTCCGGAGCTAGCCTTGCTCCGAAGCCTTCCACCCTCCGAAGCCCCACCTTCGGAGTACCACCCTTCGAAGTCCCTCCTTCGTCCAAGGCCTCCGCATGAAGCATTCCATGAGCCCTTCGTCGCAGTGCCTCTCCCCGAGCACACTCCTCGACGAGCCTCACCCGGACCATGCCTTCGATGCGCCTCGACTTCTGAGACCTTCGTCGGGCACCTTCGAATGTCTCCCTCCGGAGCACAAATCGAATTCCTTGCCTCCGCTGAGGACTTGATCCACCAACTCCGAAGTTACTCCATTCGGAGTACCTTCGAAATGCCTCACTTCCGAGGACTTTGTCTCGGAACACCTTCAGCCGGAGCCACGCTCCGCACTCTCTGCCTTCACCTGGCATGCCTCGACCCGAGGACCAACCCGGACCACCTTCGCAGCCACCGTGACGGAGCTCCCCGCTCCCCTGGCATCAAGCCTCCCGCTTGACCCAGGTTCACCTGGCTCGAACCTTGTCCGTCGCCTCCGAAGTCCCTGCGCACCACAGACAAGCAGACAAGTGTATCCAGTACTCCGGAGACCTCTCCGGGTTAGCAACCTCCGGTACACACTCCGGTGTACCGCCCAAAGTACCGAAGCCATCGGTACGAACCCAGTCAACGTGTACTGTCGGACCCCTCCGACAGGCACACACCGCTGCACAGCTGCAGCAAGCAAACACCGAACACCCTTCGGTGAAACCACCTCCGAACACCCTTCGGAGGTCCAACCTCCGAAACCCCTCCGGAGGTACCCCCCTCCAAACACCCTTCGGAGGTACCCTTCGAATTGAGGGTAAAACATGTCAATCACTCATCACAAAACACCGAAACCAACCCTTGGTTTCTTAATCCGCACACTTTTGGATCGTCGAACTGACCCAAGTGCGAGGGAACGTTTTCATGTCAACAGTTGTTCCACATCACCTTGCCCCAACTCTCTCCAAATTCCATTGCTCGCTTGGCCATCTTCGAATGGGCGATGTGGCCGAAGGATGCACCGGGAGAATGGAGATCTTCGTGGCTCTTCATAAAGCTTCATGCCAGCCGAAGACTTTTACTGGAGCCGGACGGGAGAAGATGGTGATCGCCTTCGGGAGCATCAACTTCCAACTCTGCGAAGAGTTCCAAGACCGGTTTCCATCGTATGCCATCAATGACAGATGGTATTCAGACTAGATCCTTCGTTGGTTCTATGCCGAGGTAGGGACAGACTGCGCCTTGGCCGGATCCTTGGAGGAAATTTTTTACCGAAGAGAGGAGTAGGTCCAAGTGGACCCAAGTCAACTTCAAGTATGCCTCGGGTTGTTGCACTCCATGAGTCGTCGCATGAGTATGTGCGACTTGGTGGAGGAGTTCATCGGACTCCAGATCCCTCCTCTGATGGCTGCTTGGCCAATCAACTTTGAGGAAAACCCGGAGGGGGACTTCAGGAGATCCCTTCAAGCTCCGAAGGTAAGCTTTCCATATATCCTACAAAGTGTTTTGTACACATTATCGATTTTACAGAAATGACTTAATTAAAATGACATCTTATCTTTCAGCTCCGCGTGTGACCCTTACTCTAGAACAAATCGTTCGAGCTGCGAAGAAGGTTCTCGGAGCCCCTACGCCCGTTGAAAAGGAGTAGAGGGTAAAGTTGGTTGGGACTTGGGAGCGGTTCAACCGAGTATGGAGTATGCTCGAAGTTGAACCCCCAACCCTTCTAGACTGGTCCGTCTTAGACCAGGCTCCGAGGAAAAGGAAGGTAGAGGCGGGGTCTTCAGGTTTAGTGAAGAAACCTACCAAGAAGGTGGTCCTAAAGCCGAAGACCCTCACTCCTTCGAAATCTCCTTTCTCATCACCGAAACAGTCTGAAGATTAAGATGATGTAGACATGGCGATGGCGGAGGAGTTCGAGGCCCTTCTTACTAGGGACGAAGAATCTCGGATGGGAGATAAAGTCTCCATTCGAGACGGTGCGGTGGTGGCGCCGAGGATCGAAGTTAACCTTGATCATGCAGAGACAGTAAACATTCCGCCTAGCCAGGAGGATGCTCCTGCTATGGAGGAAGGCGGAGTCGAGACTATTGAAAACCAAGTCTTGGCTCCGGACGAAGTGATAGCTGTAGTGATCGAAGATATCTTTGCAACCACTCCTTCGGTTTCAAAGTCTGGAGTCCAAAGAGGACTTTGGTCAGATGTTCGAGCCCCCAAGCAGTCCAGTGCTCATCCAACAACAAGATACCGGAGGTAAGCCTCAGCTGAATACCTTTTCTTCTCTTTTTTGTGTCTTGCAAAATTTAAGCAATATCATAGACCTTTGGTTTTTATAGGATCAACTCCGACGGAGGTGTCTTCTGTTGCGGAGGTGGTCCTAGAACCTACGGCATCTCTGGTGCCATCACCTGCTGTAGAGCAAGAGGTGGCACCAATTCTAGAGGTAGCTTTGAAGGAGGTGGCAGGCCTTAGGAAGGGTAAAGGTAAAAGTTGGCCCCTGCCTGCTCCCATTCAAGGGTGGACTCCGTCGGAGTCTACAGACGGGGGTCAATTTATGGATGCCTCCGAGGGTGCTTCACTACACTCTGGTCCTTCTCCTAGCAATGATGATCGGAGTGCCTTGTCAAGGCTCCCTCTCCTGGCCCCCTTCCTTGAATAGAGGATAGGGCTTCAGACTCAGCTAGAGCCTCTGGCTCGAGCTAGTCGTGAAGTTGGGGAAACTGACTTGGTCTCCATCCTTGGAGAGGCCGAAGGGCCAGAGCTTGATGCTGATCTCGAACGGGCGGCTTACCAGGTACGAAGCACCTACAAAAATTAGTTTAATTTAAAAATGCATATATAATTTACTCATGCTGCTCTTATTTTTCTTTATAGCATGTCGTTCTAGCTCGAGCTGTGGCTGTATCGAATGAGTGAGAAAGCAACCGGCTCAAAGAGAAGGTGAAGGCTCTTCAAGGGAGTCTTATCGACTCTAATAACCGAGATTCGAGCTTGGAAGAGATGGCTTCGACAGAGCGGAGCACTAAAGCTAGGTTGGAGGCTACGAAGGAGGAGCTTGAGGCTGAGCGGTCGTACTCCGGGCTCAAGTAGAAAGGCTCCAAAAAGAGTAGGCAGCTTCGGGGGATGAACTTGTCAAGCTCTGAGAAGAGTAGCAAGGTTTGGTTGAGGAGGCAAAGAAGTTTCTCGGACAGAAAAATGTCCTAATGACGGAGACAACCAAACTCTCCTCTTTAATGTGCGAGCTAACTAAGTGGAATAAAGGATTGGTCATAGAAAAGATAAAGTGTGAGAGTGCAGCCTCTGAGACTATGGACGCCCTTCGGGGTGTTCTGGAATACATTGGCACTTCTTGCTCCTCCTCGTCATCTGCCAACGACTCCCTACTATGAAAGATGAAGATGATCTAAGTAGCAGTGAAGACAATGAAGACTGCGGGTACACGGTATGGAGAGATCTCTGACAAGTAGTCACTCTCGGAGTGCTTCGTTCCTACGAAGACATCGGATTGTCTGTTTCATCAGAGCCTGGAGCAGCCCCTGCTAGCTTTGGCGGTGACTGTCTATTGACCCCTTCACCTGACGTGGTCGCAGCTTGGGAGGATTTTCAACCATCCTAGAGAGCTGAAGGCCGGTCAACCGTGAAGACATGGATCGATGAAGGCCTCCATCAAAAGCAAACGTGGATGCAACATTCGAGCAACAAACCTCCTTCAGACCCGAAGGTTTAGCTCTCCTTAGGGCTCCGTCTATGTAAAAACTTATGTTTTTGTTCTCTTTTGAATGAAAAGATTTATTTGGAAACGTTTTTTTAGGATTTCCGACCTTTTTTGGATGAGCTCGAAGTATCAGAGGTTAACGAAGAGCTCCGTCAACAATGGGCTACCTTCAAAGCCTTAATGCCTCATAGGCGTCCCCGATTTTCAATTCCTCGGGGGAGCCATGGAGAGGTTATACCTGAGATATGTAAGGAAGTATTAGCCTATATTAAGGAAGAGAAAGGGGAAGAAACTGTTAATATAGCGTTTTCATCTTCGGAGGACATTTATTGGTCCAAAGAAGAGTGGTCTGGCGAGGAGCAAGTGAAGAGTAGCCCCAAATGACTTCGGACCTAGGCCGAGCTTCAACAAGAGCAAAGAGATTTCCGTGCTTCAAAGAAGGGGAAAAGAGTTAAGCGTAAAGTTTTGAAGACTCTGGGCTCCGGGACGAGTTGCCTTCGAAGCCGAGCTAACTCGGAATCTAGCTCTGGGAATCAAAGGGGTCTCCGCTTCCTCCTTGGCTTATATACAGATTTTTATCAATGTAATATAATCCATTGAATAATATAAACTAGAATGCTTCAAAATTGTCTCATTATCTCCTAGCCCCTCTTTGGGGGTAAGCATTTTCGGTTTTCAAACGAAGATGGTTACACACAATGATTGCCATGCCAAGTAATAGCACAATTTGAATAACTTTTATTTTCGGAGGCTCGGAGCCCCTTATTATATTGAAAGGGAATTAAGGACTCGTAGTCCAAAATTCGAATAGATGGTCACAAGGGACCTCGTAGATTTCTTCGACCCCATTGGGTCGAAGTCTGAAAATGGTAGCTTTGTACTCTTTTTCGGATGTGGTCGCTTCGGACTGTTTTTCGGATATATTAGAATCCGATTTTATCGGCCGCTTTGGACTCTTTTTACGGATGTTTTCAAGCTAATTGCTCGGAGTCCACATCATTTGGTCTCTTTGGACTCTTTTTATGGATGCTATCAAGACGGTGGCTCGGAATTCGGCTTTTGTGGTCTCCTTCGACTCTTTTTATGGATGCTTTCAAGTTAACTACTCGGAATCCATATCATTTGGTCTCTTTGGACTCTTTTTACGGATGCTTTCAAGCCGGTGGCTTGGAATCCATTTTTCATGTAACTTTCCCTCCTTTACGGATGCTTCGAGTCGGTGGCTTGAAGTCCGTAAATTTGGTTTGAATGAATAATACTTACCTCTACAATCAGCTCTGTCCTCCTAGTGCGTCCACTAGGAGTAGGAATCATCTTGAGAAGTACGCATTACTCAAACCATGAGCTTTATTTATTTAGAAAATGTTACAAATGATTACAAGAAGCCCCTATGAGAAGTATCGCTTAAGGTGCTCCACATGCCATGCATGTTTTAATTCTTCACCTTCTAAATTAGCTAATTTAAAAGATCCAGGGCATCCTGAACGATGGATGATATATGGTCCTTCCCATTTATTTCCTAATTTCCCCGAAGCGATAATGCTTCACAGTACTAAATGACTCGGTTTAATTTCATTAAGTTTAATCTTCAGATCATACCAAGCCTTTGTCTGATGTTGATACTTCATTAGGTTAGCAACAGCTCAAAGCCTTGTTTCTTCAGTTAGGTCTAGCGAAGCCTGTCTTTCGTTTTCCATTTCAGGTTCGATGTTGCGAATGGATCCTCCCTTAAGCTCCGTTGGCGTTATGGCTTCATCTCCAAATAGTAACCTGAAAGGGATGAAACCTGTGGACCTTGCTTGAGTGGTCCGAATGGACCACAAAATCTTCATGAGGTCTTCGGTCCGTAGCCCCTTCACTAATCCTTCTATTCTTATATTTAGGCCTGATAAAATATTACCATTAGCTCGCTTGACGGATCCATTAGATTGAGGATGATGGATAGCAGCAAAACACATTTCAATACCAAGACCTTCGTAGAACTCTCTGAAGGGTTCGACATCAAATTGAGTGCCATTATCGATTGTCAGCTGTCAAGGCACTCAGAACCTGCAAATAATATTCTGCCAGAAAAATTTCTGTACATTCTTTGAAGTGATAGTTGTGAGGAGTTTTGCTTCGACCCACTTAGAAAAATATTCAATTGCTACCACTGCAAATTTTAAAATGCCTTTTGCCATTGGAAAGGGGCCAATAAGATCCATACCCCACCAGGTCATTTGCCACACCGGAGCAATAGCTTGAAGAGGTGTTGGTGGACGATTACTCCATCTTCCCATCTATTGACAACGTTGGCAAGTGCGGACCAAGGCCTCCGCATCAGCTACTATTGTAGGCCAATAAAGCCCCTAGCGAAGTGTTTTCCCTGCTAAGGCTCAAGGGGCAAGATGGCTACCACAAAGGCCTTCATGAATTTCTCGGAGTATATCTTGGCCTTCGGCTTGGGAAATACATCCGAGTAGGGGAGAACATACTCCGGCCTTGTATAAAATACCGTTGATAATATGATAATTCTGGATTCTTAACTGCAATCTTGATATGTTCGGGGCTTCAGGCAAATTATCTTCGCCTTGCAATAATTCCATAATTGAACTCCGTCAGTTACTGTTCGGTATGCATAGGACCTCCACAGGAGGGAGTTGGGGCACCGAAGGGGAGGCAAGTTCTTCATAAAAGCCCCTTCTAGAATATCTATGGCTCCGACTGCAGCTTTTGCCAAGATATCAGCTTGTGCATTATCAGCTCTTGGGATGCTTTGAACGGAGATCCCTTTAAATGATGCTTTAATCTTGCAGATTTCTTCTAGATATCTAGCAAGTTGCAGATGTCGAACTTGGAAACTTTTATCAACGTGCCCTGCTACAATTTGGGAATCTATTTTTATAACAACTCTTGTAGCACCAAGGGCACATGCCTTGCGAAGACCTAGCAAAATTCCTTCGTACTCTGCAATATTATTGGTAGACTTAAAGTTGAGCCTTGTGGAGTACATTGCTTTCTGTCCTGAAGGTGAAATTTTCACCGCTCTGGCACATGCTCCGGATGCTTGAAAAGCTCCATCGGAGTATATGGTCCATATTCCTTCACTTGATTCTTCTGGAGCCCATACTGCAGACGGAGTCCATTCTTCTACAAAATCAGCCACCACGTGTGACTTGATTGTTGTTCTTGCTACAAAGGAGATGCCAAAGGGTGCTAGCTCAACGACCCATTTTCCAATTCTCCCTATAGAGTCTTTGCTTCGGAGCATATCTCCTAGGGGATAAGAAGTTGGTATAATTACATTATGTGCCAAAAATAATACCGTAATTTCCTCAAAGCCATTACCAGAGCATAACTGAATTTTTCTAACTCGGAGTATCTAGTTTTTGCTCCGGATAAGGCTTTTGATACAAAATATACTGGATTTTGTACCAACTTCCGATTGAAATCCGTTTCTCGAATAAGGACCGCACTGACAGTGGAGCCCGTAGCTGCAAGATAGAGGAGAAGAGTTTCATCTATGATGGGCACAGTGAGTGAGTTTGCTGAGATAATCTTTAATATCATCAAAACTTTTCTGGCACTCCGGTGTCCATGCAAAATCTTCGGACCCTTTCAAGGCATTGAATATTGGGAGGCTCCGCTCTGCAGACCTTGCCAAAAATCTGCTAAGGGCTGCGAGGCATCCAGTAAGCTTCTGAACTTGCTTCAAATTTTCTGGCAGAGCCATTCTCTGCAGTGCACTTATTTGACTTAGGCTAGCTTTCGATCCCCCTGCTCGAAACTAAATACCCTAACAATTTCCCTGCTTGAGCCCCGAAGATACATTTTTTGGGGTTGAGGCGAACTCCACGTGCTCGGAGGCTCTCAAAAGTTTCTGCTAAGTCTAGACTATGTTGGTGCTTTAAAGCACTCTTTATTACAATATCATCCATATAGGCTTCAACACTGTTGCCTATTTTGTGACCTAGAGCCTTAGCAATTAATCTTGAAAAAGTTTCTCCGGCATTTCTTAAGCCGAAGGGCATTCTTACATAGCAAAAGACTCCCGAAGGAGTTACAAAGCTTGTCTTGGCTTCATTTTCACGTTTTAACCATATTTGATGATATCCGGAGTACGCGTTGAGGAATCTCAAAAGCTCGGAGCTGACAGTGGAGTCGACTAATTGATCAATGCGGGGCATGGGGTAGGGGTCACGTGGGCATGCTTTATTTAGGGATGTGAAATTAATGCACATGCGCCACTTGCCGGAGGCCTTTTTCTTAACAAAGATGGGGTTGGCTAACCACTCCGTATGGGCCACTTCTCTAATGATCCCGGCCTTCAACAATTTTTCCACTTCTGCTTTAGCAAGGTTTGCCCTCTATGTCGACAATTTGTGGAGCCCTTGGCGAACAAGTCGAACCCTTGGGTTGACGAGTAGGTTGTGCTCAATGATACTTCAGTCGACTCCAAGAATATCTTTGTCGAACCAGGGATCTGGTTTGCCATCCCTGTCGTCACGGGAAAATGGTTGCCGCTTCTCACGCACCTGTGACTCAGGTGATGACTTCGTATCCGGGCGAGCTATTACACATGGACACTGTCGGTCCAGCTCGGGTACGCTCAGTCGGTGGGAAGTGGTACGCACTTGTGATTGTTGATGATTTTTCTCGATTCTCGTGGGTTTTCTTTTTGGAGTCTAAGGATGAAACTTTTCATTTTGTTCATGACCTGATTTTGAAGCTGAAGAATGAGAACAATGGTTGTATGCGAGCAATTCGCTCCGACAACGGCTCTGAGTTCAAGAACTCTCAGTTCGTCAGCTTTTGTAGTGATCAGGGTCTTGACCATCAGTTTTCTGCTCCTTACACTCCCCCACAGAATTGAATGACGTTGTGGAACGAAAGAACCACACGCTAGTCGAGATGGCCAGGACGATGCTCGATGAGCACAGGACTCCTAGGCATTTTTGGGCTGAAGCCATGAACACGGCTTGCTATCTGGCCAACTGCATTTTCCTTAGAGCTTACCTAGGTAAGACCTCATACGAGTTGCGGTTTGGCAGACAGCCCAAGGTGAGCCACTTGCGAGCGTTTGGCTGCAAGTGCTTTGTGCTCAAGAAGGGAGGGCATTTGGACAAGTTTGAGTCTCGTTGCTGGGACGGAGTTTTTCTTGGTTATGCATTGCATTCTCGAGGTTTCCGTGTTTGGAACCTCGAATCCCAGCAGCTTGTCGAGACTTGCGAGGTTTCTTTTGATGAGTCCTTGCCTTCTTTAACTCCTTCTTTTGAGCTTTCTGGTGATGGTGAGCTCGGAGAGTCCATCTTCGAGGAAGATGAGGATACTCCAGCTGCTGATGAGGGTGGGCCTTCTGCACCTCCTGCAGAGCCCACACCTTCTGAGACTTCGACTGAGGATGAGGGCGGACCTCTGATCACTTCTTCCACTTCGATCGAGCCCCCTCAGTCGAGTCCAGAGGTGCCAGCTGCTGACTCCGGTGAGGTGACTTCAGATCACCAGGGATCCCGAGCAGTTCAGCGTGATCATCCCTCAGAGCCCATCATCGGTGATGTGTCTACAAGGACTTTGTGTTCGTCTGTTGACTCTCTTGCTGTGTTTGCTGAATCTGCTTTTGTTGCATCTTTTGAGCCCAGAGATGTTTCTCATGCTCTTTCTGATTCTAATTGGATTAATGCCATGCAAGAAGAGCTTGAGAATTTTGTCCGCAATCGGGTTTGGACACTAGTAGAGCTGCCACCAGGATGCAACCCCATAGGCACCAAGTGGGTGTTCAAGAACAAGCAAGGTGAAGATGGGGTTGTGGTGCGCAACAAAGCTCGACTAGTTGCCCAGGGTTTCTGCCAGAAGGAAGGTATTGATTTTGAAGAAACCTTCGCTCCTGTTGCTCGTCTTGAGTCCATTCGCATTCTTTTAGCTTTTGCCGCTTCGAAGGGTTTTAAGCTTTTTCAAATGGACGTCAAGAGTGCTTTTCTGAACGGGTACATAGAGGAGGAGGTTTATGTTAGGCAGCCCCCCGGCCGACACGTCGACATACCACCACGTGTCGTGCCTCCACATGAGAGACGCGCGTAGGTAGGAGGCTTGGATGGCATTGAGGAGCGGATCCATCCACTGTTTAGGGAGTGTACCGGTTTCGTACCTAGGGGTCAAGCTAGGGTTTACCGGAAGCCATACCTTGACCATTTCGACACCATACCCTACCCTCGCGGATATAGAGTACCTGAATTCACCAAGTTCGATGGTGAGGGTAGAAAAACCACACTAGAGCATGTCAGCCAGTTCTTAGCACAGTGTGGAGAAGCTAGTGGGTCAGATGCTCTAAAACTTAGACTATTGTCTCTTTCTCTATCTGGCACTGCTTTCACTTAGTTTTCTGCGCTCCCGTTGAACTTTGTCCAAATGTGGGCTGAATTAGAACAAAAATTCTATAACTATTTTTACATGGGTGAGACAGAACTTAGGCTTTCACACTTGACATCAGTTAGAAAGAAATCTAGTGAGAGTGTCTCTGAGTATATCAAGCGATTTGGAGATACGAGAAACCGATGTTTTAGTCTTAATATTTTAGAAAGGGATTTGGTAGATTTAGCTTTCAATGGGTTGCGCTCTGTTGGAATGGAAACAGCGACCAGAGGGGGGGGTGAATGGAGCTTTTAAAATTTCGGGCTAAAAACTAGCTTTCGGTTTCGGTTCTGTCTTCTGCGGAACAGGCTTCGAACACTACCTTCGAAGGTCTGGTTCGGAGGTACTTAGACACCTTCGACCACAGGCTTCGGAGGACCAAAAGTTCGAAGCCAAGAAGACTTCGCTCCACTCACTACCCTCGAAATCTACTCTGCTAAGTCAGTGCAGGCTCCGCACACAGGGTGCTTCAAGCAGGCTTCGCACTTCACCCTTCGCAAGAGTGGACAGCCCTCTGAGGACTTCGACCAAGTACTTGGCGGCAGCAACTGGTGCTGGGCTTCGTACACGAAGGTCTACACACACACAGCCATACTACGCTAAGGGCTTCGACACAAGAAGCAAAACGGGCCTCGATCAGGGCTTCGCTAGTAAGCTGTGAGGTCTGGCCTCAAGTGCCACAGAGCGAACGCACACTGACAAAACACACTTCGCACGAAAAACAACCTTCGCCTCAATAGGCTTCGGTGCAATACTACAGGCGAGGTATGTAACTCGAGCTCAAGCAAAAAGCACAGAAAACAGGGCTTCGCCGCTTGAACAAGGAACACAAAATAGATTGAACTCAGGATGAAATACAACGAAGTGTGTGGCTACAGGAGCTCAACAGTAAATGCTCAAAGTGTTAAATGTTACCTACCGAGCTCCCATATTTATAGCCCACAGTTCACCCAAAGGAAATGACTACACTACCCCTAGGGTTTACATTGATTTTGACTCTACAGAACTAAGGGGTACAAAAGGTAGTCCACCTTTATTCTGGAGGCTTCTCTGTCAGCTTTGCAGAGGGGACAGTGTCAGCCTTTTACAGAACAGACAGTGTCAGCCTTTGCAGTCTTTGACCTTCTGCAGCCTCCCTTCGCACGCGAGGGTGCGGTAGCTTCGGTGAGAAGCCTGAAGCCTGTTGGCCTTCGCTTCACCGAAGTCAGCCTCCGATACAGTGACGGTTTTGAGCCGAAGCCGTCAAAGCCCTTGGGCCTTCGCACCAACACCTTCGGAGTGGACCACCACGGCTTCGCAGCTTCACCCAGCTCGAACTCCGTCAGTCCGTGTACCGAAGCCATGCAGGCCGAAGCACCTCAAGTCAACCTTGCTCCAGAGCTAGCCTCGCTCCGAAGCCTTCCTCACTCCGAACCCCCACCTTCGGAGTACCACCCTTCGAAGTCCCTCCTTCGTCCAAGGCCTCCGCATGAAGCATTCCATGAGCCCTTCATCGCAGTGCCTCTCCCCGAGCACACTCCTCGACGAGCCTCACCCGGACCATGCCTTCGATGCGCCTCGACTTCTGAGACCTTCGTCGGGTACCTTCGAATGTCTCCCTCTGGAGCACACTTCGAATTCCTTGCTTCCACAGAGGACTTGATCCACCAACTCCGAAGTCACTCCATTCGGAGTACCTTCGAAGTGCCTCACCTTCGAGGACTTTGTCTCGGAGTACCTTCAGTCGGAGCCACACTCCGCACTCTCTGCCTTCACCTGGCACGCCTCGACCCGAGGACTGACCCGGACCACCTTCGTAGCCACCGTGACGGAGCTCCCCGCTCCCCTGGCATCAATCCTCCCGCTCGACCCAGGTTCACCTGCTGCGAACCTTGTCCGTCTCCTCCGAAGTCCCTGCGCACCACCGACAAGCAGACAAGTGTATCCAATACTCCGGAGACCTCTCCGGGTTAGCAACCTCCGGCACACACTCCGGTGTACCGCCCAAAGTACCGAAGCCTTCGGTACGAACCCAGTCATCGTGTACTGTCGGACCCCTCCGACGAGCACACTCCGCTGCACAGCTGCAGCAAGCAAACACCGAACACCGAGATCAAAAAAGGCTAGACAACCAAAACTTTTTAGAAGTTAGCCAAGTCTTACAACAGGCTCTGGTCCAGGAAGGCCGAGCCAAGGATAAAAAGTTTATTAAAACATTTAACAAGCCTAGGGCTGAAGTCCACGTCATGGAGCACTCCGACGAGGAAGAATTAGAGGAGGAGGAAGATTCGGCTGACATGTATGCGGCTGAATGGATTCACGTGAAATGTTGTATCCCTTCTACTTTGCACCAATGCCTAATACAGTGGGATAACAATGACGTAGAATTCCTACCAACGGACACTTCGGCCCAGGTAGCATTGGCCGATGTGTCATCGATGCCATTCATGACAAGTAGAGTGTCTGTCAGGTAGAGACCTTTAAGATTACGACTTCATTAGTGTATTGGGAGGACATTTCGTACCCATGTCTATAAAGTCGGCTGGTGTAGCACGACTATTTCTAAATTAGTAGTAATGTCTAGTAAACATAATCTTGATTGACTGAAGTCGCGCGTAGAGCAATATCGGTCTTCTAAAGATGGTATTGCCAAAGCCATTGAAGACTTCAACGAAGTACAAAAGTTAGGACAAGGTTTTGCGTCTGCCGATCCTTTAGAAGAAGTTGATATAGGCAATGGTGGTGTTCCAAGGCTGACTTTTGTAAACCAAAGTTTATAGGCTAATGATAAGGCCAAAATAATAAAG
Source organism: Zizania palustris (assembly GCA_019279435.1). NCBI lineage: Eukaryota > Viridiplantae > Streptophyta > Magnoliopsida > Poales > Poaceae > Zizania > Zizania palustris. The sequence goes on from JAAALK010000080.1 coordinate 100,206,292, forward strand.
TTACTTCGGTCATACGATTGATTGTTTCGCATGGGAGTATAGCGAGATGCCCGGATTAAGTCGCGAGATCATGGAGCATCGGCTACCTATTAAACTCGAGTTTAGTCCTTATAAACAGTCCCCTCGTCACTTTAATTCGGCCGTGTATGACCGAGTTAAAGAAGAGGTAGAACGATTACTCAAAGCTGAGTTTATTAGGCCAAGTAGGTATGCCGAATGGGTCGCTAATATTGTGCCTGTAGAGAAGAAAGGGAGCGGCAAAATACGAGTTTGTATTGATTTCAGGGATCTAAACAAAGCCACTCCAAAGGACGAGTATCCCATGTCGATAGCTGACATGTTTATCAACGATGCTTCAGGACACAAGGTACTAAGTTTTCTTGATGTCAACACTGGTTATAATCAAATTTTTATGGCCAAAGAGGATGTCTACAAGACAGTCTTTCGATGCCCTAGTTTTGTCGGCTTGTTTGGGTGGGTCGTTATGACTTTTGGTTTAAAGAATGTTGGCGCCACATATCAACATGTTATGAAATTGATCTTTCATGACTTGCTAGGAGTTATGTTAGAAGTCTACATAGATGACGTTGTAGTCAAATCGAATTCTATGGGAAACAACCTAGCCGATTTGAGAGTTGCTTTTGATAGGATGCGCTAGTATGGCTTAAAAATAAACCCGCTCAAGTGTGCTTTTGGTGTGTCGGCAGGCAAGTTCTTAGGATTCATGATTCATGAAAGGGGTATTGAAATTGATCTTAAGAGGCTTGAAAAGATTAGGAACTTTGCAGCGCCGACATGCAAGAGAGACGTGCAAAAGCTGCTAGGCAAGATGAATTATTTGCGTCGCTTTATACCTAACTTGTCTGGCAAAATCGATGCTTTTGTCCCTATACTCCTGGCTAAAGAATGAAGCCGAGTTCACTTGGGGGGCAAGTCAGCAAAGCGCCTTTGAAAGATTAAACAGTGATTGTCATCGCCACCCGTGGTGAGAGCACCAAAGCCCGGAATTCCATTTCGGTTGTACATCGCTACAGAAGATAGCATGATAGGGGCCGTGCTAACCCAGGAGGTGGAGGGAAAAGAATACATCATCACATTCTTGAGCCTCCGTCTGCTGGACGCCGAAACCAGGTACGTGTTTATGGAGTGTTTGTGTTTATCACTTTATTACGCATGTACCAAATTGTGTCACTATCTTCTCCCTAGCACATGTATTGTCGCTTGCCAAACCGATATCATAAAATGCATGTTGCAAAAGCCGATTCTAAGTGGAACAATCGGAAAGTGGTCTTACACTTTAATTGAATACGATTTGGCTTATGAACCTCTAAGGGACTCTGAAAGGCCAAATTGCTGCTAATTTTGTAGTTGATCACCACGTAGACGTCAATTGGGGTGATGATATTGCTCTAATTAGAGTAGTTCCATGGAAACTTTATTTTGATGGTTTAGCTTGTAAGAATGGCCAAGGTATCGGTGTAGTTCTCATATCACCCAGTGGAATGCACTTTGAAACCTCAGCCCATTTAGAATTTCCCTCTACTAATAACCAAGCTGAATACGAAGCTTTATTGCTAGGACTTGAATTGCTACAATCCATAGGTGCTAAACATGTTCATGCACATGGCGATTCTTTGTTAGTAGTACAACAAGTAGCTAAAAGTGCTCAATGTTTTAATGACTTGCTAAATAGTTACTTGGATAAATGTTTAGACGTAGTTGCTACTTTCGACGACTTTCAAATGTCTCACTTGTTGAGAGAGGCCAACTCAATTGCAAATGATTTGCCTCAGCAAGCATATGCCTATCAAGTCAGAAGAGGAAAATTTTATGTACAAGAAAAGACAATGCTTGGTCTAATTGCTGAAGCCAGAAGCTTCGGGCAAACGTGAGGTCCATCGAACCCTCCGGGTCGGACCCCTCCGGCCACCGGAGGGTGTTGCGTGCTGGAACCCTCGTGCCGGAGCCCTTCATCCACCGAAGGGCCCTACGCGCCGGAGCCCTCATGTCGAATCTTTCTAGATGGAGGCCCTCGCACGCCGGACCCCTCCGACGGAAGGCCCCGTTCTGATCGGCTCTGCACAGCTGATCCTGCCAGCCTTCGACAGAAGCAGAAGAGGCCCGAGGGGCACTCAAAAGTTAGCAGCTTAGACATTACTATAGGAAAGGAGTTAGCACACCCTCCGGATATCCGTAAGGATGATTGGAGAAATCCAATCGTCCAATATTTGAGAGATCCCAATCAAAGGGTTGATTAGAAAGTTCGGTGACAAGCGTTTAAATTCGTGTTGCTAGATGATGTATTATATCGCCGAACTATTGAGGGAGTACTCTTAAAGTGTTTAGATGTTGATCAATCCAAAATAGCTACAGGAGAAGTCCATGGAGGGCTTTGTGGCACTCATCAGTCGGCCCAAAAAATAAGTTGGATGCTCAAAAGTGCAGGTTTCTACGGGCTGACTATGACCGAAGATTGTTTTAATACTATAGAGGGTGTGAAGCATGTTAGAGGTTTGGTAATATTCAGCTAGCTCCCGCATCACTACTTAATCCTATTATCAAGCCATGGTCGTTCCGAGGTTGAGGTTTAGACTTCATCGGCCAAATTCATCCTCCCTCTTCAAAGGGGCATCAGTTCGTATTGATGGTGACACACTACTTCACCAAATGGACCGAAGACATGCCTCTCAAAAATATGACTCATAATGAGGTAACTAATTTTATCTTGAAGCACATTATACATAGATTCGGTATTCCCCAAACTCTCACTATAGATCAAGGTACTTCATTTATTGCTAAAGAAGTGAGAGATTTTGCCGAATTTTATGGTATTAAGTTGATAAACTCTTGACCATACTATGCTCAGGCCAATGGTCAGGCTGAGTCTAGTAATAAAATTGTGATTAAACTTATTATAAAGAAAATTGAAGAGTTCCCTAAAAGGTGGCATGAAGTGCTTTCAGAGGCATTGTGGGCTTATAGAATTGCAAAGCACGGTGCTACAAAGGTTAGTCCATATGAGTTAGTATATGGACAAGAAGTCGTTCTACCAATAGAGGTAGATCTTGGTTCTTTAAGATTTCTTAAACAAGAAGGCTTATCAGTCGATGAATATGAGACTCTTTTAAAAGATAATTTAGAAGAAGTGACCGATAAGAGGTTAAGGGCTTTAAAAGCTATAGAGAAAGACAAGAGAAGAATAGCTAGAGCCTACAATAAAAGAGTTAAACAAATATTGTTTCAAGTTGGTGACTTGGTTTGGAAGACGATTTTACCATTAGGCACTAAGAGTCCAAAATTTGGCAAATGGTCGCCTAGTTGGAAGGTCCCTTCAAAATAATCGAAATCGCTCCGGGTAATGCATATTTATTAGAGTCTCTACAAGGAGAGCGATTTCGAAGGGCCTTGAATAGCAGGTATTTGAAGAAATACTTCCCAAGTGTGTGGCAAAGTGCTTGAAAGTGTCAAAAGGCCAGTATGAAAGCTATCATCCTTAGCCCGTTATGCTTTTAGTTCACTTAGTTCACTAAAAGGCAAGGGGCATGTGTTGATAGAAAAATGGCATTAATGGTCAAAATTGTCAAAATATCAATTTTGGTAATTTGGGCAAAAAATACACAAGTCTTGGATCAGGCCAAAGCCCTATAGGTCCGAAGGCCCAATGAGCATTGGGCTTCGGAGGCCCTCTAGAGGCTTGTTACCTTTGGCCTGAAGGCCCATCGAATATGGGCATTGAAAGCCTTCTGGCGGCCTGTCACCTTCAGCCCAAAGGCCTTCGGAGGCTTGCCTCGCCGAAGCTTCGGCCCGAGGAGCAGGCTTCGGCAGACCCTGCCGAAGGCCCACTTCGGGTTGTTTTCTAGATAGAGTTTGAGTCTGGTTCTGGCTAATTTTATCCCTAAGTTGTATTAGGCTGAATCCTACCAGATTAATCTTAGAGATAAGAAGACTAGCCCCTATAAATATAGGGGTGAGGCCGGTTCATAAAACCCCCCTAACACAATTCAACCACAAAGCCCTAGCTTTGAACCGTATCTTTACTTTTTATTTACTTTTCTGCAACCTTCGTGGGTTTACCTGGAAGCCCTCCACCGGCTACGTAGAAACCGTGGTAAGCCTTGCTACTTCGCTTGTGAAGTACCTATTAATCTACGTAACAATTGCTATCGCCATATTACTTCGCATGTGAAGTATCTGTTAATCTACGTAACATATTGCTACCTTCGTTTCCCTACTGCAACACTTAGAAACTTCGGTCTCCACACTGAATTGGCACTTGATCTCAGTTCTGTTGCAGATTTTCATGCTCGGAGCCCCTTCGCTGGAGGTGTCCGAAGTCAGTAAGCTGGTTTCGGAGGCTGCCAGAACACCCTTCAGTGGGATTCATACTTTGACTACTCGTGCCGGGCCGTCACGCTGTTGTCGGTTTGACCAAGTCCCGTGCGGTAGCACGCTCCGCATCAGGCTTCGTCACGTCAGGCTTCGCCACGCCTACACTTCACTCCAGACAAAGTCACGCTAGTGCGTTGAGTTGGAGTATTTTTGTCATGTCAGAGGATTCGCACCAGACCCCGCTATTTGGAGGTGATTTCGCATCGAGATCTGTTCGGAGGCTGCCTTCGGCCAGATCGATCCGAATGCCAAAGGCTACCTTCGGTGAGACCCTTCGCACCAGACGTCGAAGGTCCCCTTCGGTGAACCCCTTCGCACATTACGCTTTGAATCAGTTAGGCTTCATTTAGCTGGCTGATTTAGTTCATTTAATATATTTCTTTTCGGCTAATTGGATTATTTGCTTGTGATCTGATTACCTGGCAAATCCACCCCCTTGTCATTGTTAAGGTAGTCGGAACGTGACATCGGTGTTGTGTTATGCTTAGGCTCGTCCCTAAGTATCCACACACTTTGGATCGTCAAACTGACCCAAGTGCGGGGGCACGTTTTCGTGTCAATAATATGGATATATATGTGCTTACCATATTTATGTGTAGTATACAATATTGTTCCTATAATATTTTGAGAGTGTAGACATGACGAGATCATTATACAAAATTAGTGTTCCAATTATATACCAGCTCTGGATTAAACATTTTAGCTAAAATGATGACATAAATGAAATTAGAGTGCTACTGTGTACGCGGGGAGGAAGAGATGGGGTGACGTGTCTTTTGGAATCTAGGGTAAATGTAGGATTAGCGCGGTGCGCATGTTTAACACTTATATCTAACAAATTATTGTATTGCAACCTCATTTGTGATGAATCAAAGTGCAAGCCCGCACCGTATATAGCCCTTGGTGGAATTGTGGTTAAGATAGCTTGGAGTATTTTGCAGCAAATTAAGGAGATCCAGTATGAGTGCTTTAGTTACAAAAGTTACTTTTTACAGGTACAATATAATAGTATTATATTGCTACATTTGAAAAAAATAAACTCTAAAAAACATTATATTTTGTAATAAAGGGAGTAGCTTGTAAAAATGTCAAATGATGGCATATCAAACGAAATTGTTTTTAAGAACTTACGTGCATATGCGCACTAGTTTCTTGCTGGGTGCGACTCAAATAACCAAAGAACTTTAAAATTTTGGTAACATAGAACCTTATGCATGTTTAGCTATTTGTTTGGATATTATATATCACCCGGCCGATAAGGAAGACAAGATTATCCAGAAAAATACATTCATTAGTTTGTGAATCTTTTTATCATCAAATATTTAAAAGTAATCTCCCCTTTTATTGACACTTAAAACACTAACAAATATTCCTCCGAAAATAGGAGAAATTAACGAAAGCTAGCAATCATTTGGGATCCCCGACTGTCGTCACCTGCCCCGCCATTTGCTTGATCCCCGTGCAGTCGCTTGTTTGAGCCAAGTCCAAATTGATTCTTATTTTATTGGACGTTCGATCTGTTGCAAAGAGCTCAATTGAAGTGCAAATTGATATCGGGATTGACGTTTTACCCGAGATCTGGTCAATGCCAATTAGCTGCATTATATCGCAGGACAACTTAACTATCTCTGTCTTCCTCCTATTCGTAATAATGCCAACGAAAAAAAACATAAGAATAAAATTTAATCCCAACAGAATAATTATACGCTATTTATCACAATACTTAATCCATGTCAGAATAAAATTTATACGCTATGAATAAATTATTTATATATATATACATACTATATTTGCAGTTTTTATTTCATTTATAGGGAGTGTGTTGCTTATACGGCTGATAGTGATCTTTAGGCTTTTATATATATATATATATATATATATATATAAGCTATCCTACACCACGGGTATAGAATAGCTATTCTACCGAAAAATCTACTACTGAGAAAAAATAGTACTCAATTGCTATTCTACTGAGAAAATCTACTACTGAAAGTAGTCGGTGTAAAATAGTTATTCTACACATGTGCTGTAGAATAGCGTTCCCGTATAAAGATATATATATATATTAATATATTCTACTGAAAAAATCTACTATTGAAAGTAGTCGGTGTAAATATTTATTCTACACACGTGCTGTAGAATAGCGCTTCCATATATATATATATAATATATATATATATATATATATATATATATCTACAGCACGTGTGTAGAATAACTATTTTACACCGACTACTTTCAGTAGTAGATTTTCTCAGTAGAATAGCGATTGAGTATTACTTTTTTTTCAGTAGTAGATTTCTCGGTAGAATAGTTATTCTTCACTCGTGGTGTAGGATAACATTTATATATATATATATATATATTAAAAAATAGGTAAACAATTGTAATACTCTTTTACATGTTGAGGTGAATGACGGTAGATTGGATGAAGTAATCAATAATAAAAATATAGTATAACGGTACTACGGTAGTATGAGTATTTTAGTGATAATAATGACATTTTATTAAATTTAAGATAAAATTTAAATTCTAAAATACACAATGTTTTAGTACGGAAGGAATATTTCTAATTTACTTCTTAGTAACATGACGCCTTATATATGTAACCACATGGCCTTATTGGTCAATGAATTAATTAGTAGTAAACCCCATATATATGACTAGTTTAAATTCCGTGATCGTGACGTATCTGCTGACGAAAAAGGGAAAAGTAGTAGTCCGCAAAGGAATCGGCTCAATGACGTCAGTGGACTCGTGCTCTTCGTTTCATTGGATTGTTTGTGGCTGCGCAGTAGTACATATGCACTCACCGGCCCAGCAAACATTTTTTAAAAAAACCCGGCGAGGTGGCAACCCAAAACAAACCTTAATTACCTGTAAAAACCTACATGAAATGTATTCCCATTTCCCTTGCCCAGGTCAAATTAAACGATTGATAAAGGTTGCAAGATTAGGAGTACTCTACCTAATGTTTACGGAATCTATTTTATAATAAATATACATTAAAACATGCTTTAGCCCTTTGATACAGATTAAGGTCTCTTTGGTTTGGCTTTCGGAAACAGCTTTGCTTTCTGGAAGCCAAAAGCCAAACCAAAGGTATATTCCAGGCTAGCACGCTTTTAGTAAAAATACATTTTGTTGCAGTGAAATGTGAAAGCTCCTCCAGACCTGCTTTCTGTGGCTTTTGGCTACGCAACCATACAAATTTCATAAATTGACATTTCAAATTTCATACACCATACAAAAGTCTATAAATTGACATTTCAAATTTCATACAACTATACAAAATTTCCATAAATTGACATTTCAAATTTCATACAACCTGTACAAAATTTCATAAATTGACATTTCAAATTTCATACAACCATACAAAATTTCATAAATTGACATGTCAAATTTCATACCATAGAAAATTTCATAAATTGACATTTGCAAATTTCATACAACATATAAAATTTCATAAATTGACATTTCAAATTTCATACAACCATACAAAATTCCATAATTGAATTTTTTACACAACTCACAGCTCAAAGCAGCTTGTTCACAACTGTTTCAGCCAAACGACTTTCAGCTTTCTCAGAGCTGACTTTCCACAGCAGCTTGTCCACGCTCCAGCCCACAACAGCTTTTTCTCACAGCCACAGCTCAACCAAACACACCCTAAATCAAGAGAAGTACTAAATCAGTAACTAATTATTCGGAAAAATTACGTGTAGCGTAAGAATAATCCTAATATGAGAATAACTTATAATCATAATTCTAAAAATCGCTCGCCCAGTTTCATAAACATCGTTCAAAGCACTACTACAAATCGCAACTGTAGTGGCGTTAGAGTTTTTCACTGTAGTGGCGGGCCATTAGAGGCCCGCCACTAGAGTGGTTGGTGCTGACGCAGCACCAACGCCCACCACTACTATTGGTAAAGGTAGTGGCGTTCGGTGCTGACGTCAGCACCGACCGCCACTACTTTACCAATAGTACTGACCAGGCTAGAAAAACGGCCGCCACTCCTACGCTATCCGCCACTAATGTATTGATGACATCACTTGCGACCGCCACTACTATGTCTGGCTATAATACACATCTTCTTCCTCCCGAGCCCGAGGCTACCGGAGTTCGCATTTTGGTCCGTACAATGGCGACAAAACTCTAGAAAAGAGGGGAAGACTTTGTTTATGTTTCTTTTGAAGGATTTCATTCTAGGAGGTAATCCATGCCGAATATCACATTTATTTTGTATTTAATCATGGATATAATGAGTTATTAGCGTTTTACTAATTAGAGTTTGTGAATAGAAAATTTTCAAATAGTCTTCATTTAGAGTGTTTCTTTATCCGAAATGA